>CM055117.1:404375521-405575521 GCA_029206835.1 Rana muscosa
CGAATGAGATTGTACGCGCCTCTGAGATCCAACTTGGTGAAAATGGAGGCACCCTTCAACCTATCGAATAGTTCAGATATTAAGGGTAAGGGGTATCGATTTTTAATAGCAACCGTGTTTAACCACTTAACGACCGCCCACTGTAAATATACGTCGGCAGAATGGCACCGACAGGCAGAATCACGTACATATACGTGATTGCCTTTGTATAGTTGGGGGGTCCGATCGGACCCCCCTTCTTTACAGTGGGTGGTCGTTTTACCTTCGGGAGCGATCCGGCATGAGGGGACGGCCGTTCGATTCCGGCCACCCCCTCTCGATTGCTCCCGGCAAATGAGAGAGCTTCCCCTGCCTGCCAGGCAGGAGGAAGTGATGCCATCTCTCCTGCGGCGCTCACATATACCGAGCGCCGTACAGGAGAAGATGCAGGTTAGTACACAAAACAGCACACTGACACCAGGACACATAGGCACATAAATCGCCCCCCCAGGCCCCCCCAGACACCCCCAGATCACCCCCCAGATCACCCCCCAGCCCCCAGTCACAGTGTCACTGATTGCAGTGACCATTTATTTAGTGATCACTGCAATCAGTGACATTTGTGACTGTAAAAGTGTCACTACATTTAGTTTTAGGTCCAGTGTAGCCCCCTAACCCCCCCTAATAAAGGTTTAACCCCCTGATCACCCCCCCAGATAACCCTTTCACCCCCTAGCACCGCCGTCGCTATGCGATCATTTTTCTGATCGATGTCTTAGCGTCGGTGATGCTGATCGGTAGCCAGTAATTTTTTTTAGGTTCGCCGCAGGTTTTCATAGCGTCGGGTACCCCCTGTGAGGGGGTTAGCTCGGCAGCGGGTGTGTGTGACCCCCGAGATGGGCTCCCCACACAAAAACAGGCCCAGCAAACGGAGGTTGTGGTTTTCAAAATCAAAAAGGTTTATTTTCTATTTACAGTGACAAAACACAGCAAAGCAAAAGAAACATAAACAAAATAAATCCTGGTCAACTTGACCTCTGACTAAACATACAGGTTTCCTAACTAACAACTGGGATCAGCCTAGTGCTGTCCTAGTCCCTAAGTCCCTGGTTTTAAATGTCCAAGCAAATAGCCACACAGGCTTTGTCTCACCGCACAGGGGTTCACTCTCCCTAGACAGTCCACACAGGTCTGGTTCCAGGCATGAGCTAACATCTAATGAAGCTGGGAGTTCTTATAGAGGCCTAAATGAGCTGACAAACTTCAGCTGGTCTCATCAACTCCCTGTCTGCACGACGCCCCACACTCTCCCTAGAGGTATGAGTCATCCATGAGCCCACTAGCCTTAGCTGGGCTTATACAACTCTCCACCTAGTTGTATAAGTCGGCGTAAAGCCTGAATCTGGGCGAAATATATCTACCCCCCTGGATGCAACCAGGTGACTTTACCTTCCTGCTGTCACATACCCCCCCCTCTTGTTTTAACCTCGGGGTTGGAACACCAGCAATCAGGCATTCATGTACTCGAGACAAAGCATCCACATTCCCCATTTGAACGCCAGAGCGATGCTTTACTGTGAAGTTGAATTCCTGGAGGGCCAGGAACCACCTATTCACTCTTCTATTTGTTTCCTTGTTTTGAGCCATCCACTTTAACGGAGCGTGATCCGTAACCATGTCAAAGTGCCTACCTAGCAGGTAGTACCGAAGGGAATCTAGAGCCCACTTCACCGCTAAACACTCCTTTTCAACGGTGGCGTAATTTACCTCATGGGACTTCAACTTCCTGCTGAGGTAAATGACTGGGTGCTCTTCCCCGTTCCAGACCTGGGACAATACTGCTCCTAACCCCACATCTGACGCATCACTTTGTACGACAAAGTCTTTAGAGAAGTCGGGTGAGTACAACACTGGCTGGCTACATAAGGCTTGTTTCAAGAATTGGAATGCTGCCTCAGCCTCGGGGGTCCATTTAATCATGACCGACCCTTTCCCCTTCGTTAGGTTGGTTAGGGGCACAGCCTTAGAAGCAAAGTGGGGAATGAATCGCCGATAATACCCAGCGATTCCCAGAAAGGCTCGTACCTGCTTCTTGCTGTTGGGACGTGGCCAACTCTGGATGGCCTCGACTTTGTTGAGTTGGGGTTTTATTACTCCCCTCCCAATGGTGTACCCAAGATATTTGGCCTCCTCCTGCCCAATGGTACACTTCTTGGGGTTAGCCGTAAACCCCGCTTCCCGAACAGAGTCCAGGACTGCTTGCACTTTTGGCAGATGTGAGGCCCAATCTGTGCTATGGACAATTACGTCATCCAGGTAAGCCGCAGCATACTTCCGATGGGGCCTCAGCATCTGGTCCATTTTCCGCTGGAATGTGGCCGGCGCATTCTGTAACCCGAACGGCATTCTTTTATATTGGAACGCCCCGTCTGGGGTTACAAATGCGGTTTTCTCTTTGGCCAATTTGGCCAGGGGGATTTGCCAATACCCTTTTGTGAGGTCAAGAGTCGTCATGTATCGGGCTGTTCCCAGCCGGTCGATCAACTCATCTATACGTGGCATGGGGTAGGTGTCAAATTTTGTAACTTTGTTCAACTGACGAAAATCGTTACAAAATCGCCAGCTCCCATCCGGTTTAGGCACCAACACAATGGGACTAGACCAATCACTTTGGGACTCCTCTATCACCCCTAAGTTCAGCATTTTCTGTACTTCCTCCCGTATTGCCTCCCGTCGGGCCTCTGGGATCCGATAGGGTTTTAACTTCACCCTTTCACCGGGCGGGGTAATGATGTCATGCTCTACCCCAAATGTTTGTCCCAGCAGCTCAGAGAATACCTCCTTGTTGCGAAGCACAAACTCCTTAACCTCCTGTTGTTGGGGTTGTGACAAGGTGGCTGCTATTCCAACCTCAGGAATCACGCAACCAGTTTGAGCTGGTGACCAAGTGTCTGCGACTAGGGACTCTCTATCCCTCCAGGCTTTCAACAGATTAACGTGATAGATCTGTTCGGGCTTTCGCCTTCCTGGTTGTCTGACCTTGTAATTCACTTCGCTCACTTTTTCCATTATCTCGTAGGGGCCTTGCCATTTGGCAAGGAATTTACTTTCAACCGTAGGGACAAGTACCAGTATCCTATCCCCCGGGGAAAAGGTACGGGTCTTGGCTCCACGGTTGTACACTCTCTGCTGTGCTAACTGCGCTTGGGCCAAATGTTCCTTCACGATGGGCATTACCTGTGCAATTCGGTCTTGCATCAGGGCGACATGCTCAATCACACTCCTGTGGGGAGAACTCTCACTTTCCCAAGTTTCCTTGGCAATATCCAACAGCCCTCTTGGGTGTCTCCCATACAGTAACTCAAAGGGGGAGAATCCCGTAGAGGATTGGGGCACCTCCCTAATAGCAAACATCAGATAAGGAAGTAGACAGTCCCAATCCTTTCCATCTCTATCTACTACTTTCTTCAACATTTGTTTTAGGGTTTTGTTGAATCTTTCAACCAGCCCATCGGTTTGGGGGTGATACACAGATGTACGTAATTGCGTCACTTTGAACAATTTACACAGCTCCTTCATAACCCGGGACATAAAGGGTGTACCTTGGTCCGTAAGCAGTTCTTTACAAATACCCACCCGGCTAAACACAAGAGATAGCTCTTTGGCTATGGTTTTGGCCGAGGTATTTCGGAGAGGGATCGCTTCTGGATAACGGGTGGCATAGTCCATTATAACTAATATGTACTGGTGCCCCCTAGCGGACTTGATTATAGGACCTACCAAATCCATGGCGATCCTCTCAAACGGGACCTCAATGATGGGTAGAGGGACCAGCGGGCTACGGAAATGTGGCATCGGGGCCGACCTCTGACACACAGGGCAGGAGGAACAATAATTTTCTATGTCCTTCATCACCCCCGGCCAATAGAATCTCTGTAATACCCTCTCTCGGGTTTTCTCTGTCCCCAGATGACCTCCAAGAATGTGCCCATGGGCCAACTCCAACACCAACTTCCTGTAAGCTTTGGGCACCACAAGCTGCTCAACGGTTTCTTCTGCCCTTTTTGCCACCCGATACAGTAGGTCCTTCTCTACGCTGAAGTATGGGTAAGTGCAGGTATTATCTGGGTTCACTAACTCGCCATCTATTTTCACTACGTTTTCCCGTGCCTTTATTAGGGCGGGGTCTTTCAACTGTTCTGTGGCAAAGTTTTCCCTGTGAACCTCAAGATCAGAAAACTCCACAGACGGTAGGTTTTCGTCTGAGGAGGTGGGCTCCTCTCCAGTTTCTTGAGTCTCCCCTGCCAATACTGATAAGGGAAATTCCGGAGAGTCCTCACCACTCTCAGGGGAGTTCTGGCTATCACATTCCTGGTACATAGGGGCACCAGTGGGGGGCTCAGGATCATCCCACAGTTCCCAGAACTTCGGAAAATCCCTTCCCACAATGGCGTCATACGGTAACTGAGATACTAAGCCCACTGGATGAGAGAGGGTACCTTTGGGGGTCTCGAAACACACTGTAGTCACGGGATACTCTCGGGTGTCCCCATGCACACAAATAACAGCTACCTTGCTATTCCCAGAGACCTCTGTTTTAACTAACTCAGCCTTTATCAGGGTCACAAGGCTACCTGAATCCAGCAATACCACAACATTACTACCATTAACACACATTTTGCATAAATGTTTCTCAGTTCCTCGAATGGCAGTGCATGCGACTGTCGCACACAGCGACTGACGTCTGCCCGTCAGAAAGTCACACTGCATGGGTTCCTCCACAACCGGGCAATTGGCTGCAATATGTCCCGCTTGCCGGCAGCGGTAGCAAACGATCCTTCTTGCCGCCTCTTGAGCTGCTGATTTCCCAGGCTGTTCTCGCCAAACTTGGGGTAGAGCTCCCACCCTCTCACTCTCTCCACCCTCACCCCTTGGAATCCTCTTATCCGCCCCTGGGGATGGTCTGGTCTTAGGGTGGAAAGTCCGAGTGTCTCTGGAAGAGGCCGTCAGGTTCTCGGTAGCCAAGTATTTCTCCACACGATCCACAAGACCATCGGCCGTCTCTGGGTCTCCATGGCTTACCCACTTTTGGATGGCAGTAGGAAGAGCTCTCAAAAACCGATCCATTACAACACGTTCCACAATCTTTGGTGCGGACAAAGTCTCTGGCTGTAGCCACTTTCTGCTCAGGTGAATGAGATCATACATTTGAGACCTGGGGGGTTTTCCAAGCTGGAAAGTCCAGTTATGCACACGCTGAGCCCGGACAGCCTGGGTGACACCCAGCCTTGCCAATATTTCAGCTTTTAGCATCACATAGTCTTTTGCTTGGTCAGGCTCTAGGTCATAGTAAGCTTTCTGCGATTCACCAGTTAACAGAGGAGCCACCAGTCCAGCCCACTGCTCCTCAGGCCACTTTTCTCTTTCAGCAGTCCTTTCAAATGTGGTCAAAAATACCTCTGGATCATCCTCTCCAGTCATTTTTGTCAATAAACGACTCACCCCAAAGGACGCGGTATTAGTGGGACGGCTTTCCTCACTGGTCTGCGGACGTTGCTGCATTACTGCTTCCATTTGTTGTAGTCTCTGCTCTTGCTTCTGTAACAGGTCTATGAAGCGGGCCTCAGATTGCTGCTGGGCTTGTTGCTGAGCTTCCAGACTCTGTTGGTGAGCTTGCTGCTGGGCTGCAAGGCTCTGTTGATGAGCTTGCTGCTGGGCTGCGAAGTTCTGTTGTTGAGCTGCAAGGCTCTGTTGATGAGCTGCAAGGCTCTTTTGCAAACCTGCATTTGTCTGCTGTTGATTGGCATTTGCTAGAGCCAGCTGCTTCAGTATCTCCTCCATGCTGGCTTAAAAAAAACTGCCCGCATTCTCCACCAACTGTGAGGGGGTTAGCTCGGCAGCGGGTGTGTGTGACCCCCGAGATAGGCTCCCCACACAAAAACAGGCCCAGCAAACGGAGGTTGTGGTTTTCAAAATCAAAAAGGTGCGGTTTATTTTCTATTTACAGTGACAAAACACAGCAAAGCAAAAGAAACATAAACAAAATAAATCCTGGTCAACTTGACCTCTGACTAAACATACAGGTTTCCTAACTAACAACTGGGATCAGCCTAGTGCTGTCCTAGTCCCTAAGTCCCTGGTTTTAAATGTCCAAGCAAATAGCCACACAGGCTTTGTCTCACCGCACAGGGGTTCACTCTCCCTAGACAGTCCACACAGGTCTGGTTCCAGGCATGAGCTAACATCTAATGAAGCTGGGAGTTCTTATAGAGGCCTAAATGAGCTGACAAGCTTCAGCTGGTCTCATCAACTCCCTGTTTGCACGACGCCCCACACTCTCCCTAGAGGTATGAGTCATCCATGAGCCCACTAGCCTTAGCTGGGCTTATACAACTCTCCACCTAGTTGTATAAGTCGGCGTAAAGCCTGAATCTGGGCGAAATATATCTACCCCCCTGGATGCAACCAGGTGACTTTACCTTCCTGCTGTCACACCCCATATAATACCCAATAAAGGTTTAACCCCCTTGATCGCCCCCCAGGTAACCCTTTCACCCCCTATCACCACTGCCACTAAGCGATAATTTTTCTGATCGATGTCTTAGCGTCGGCGATGCTGATCGGTAGCCAGTAATTTTTTTTAGGTTCGCCGCAGGTTTTTATAGCGTCGGGTACCCCCATATATTACCTAATAAAGGTTTAACCCCCTTGATCACCCCCCAGGTAACCCTTTCACCCCCTAGCACCGCCGTCGCTATGCGATCATTTTTCTGATCGATGTCTTAGCGTCGGTGATGCTGATCGGTAGCCAGTAATTTTTTTTAGGTTCGCCGCAGGTTTTTATAGCGTCGGGTACCCCCATATATTACCTAATAAAGGTTTAACCCCCTTGATCACCCCCCAGGTAACCCTTTCACCCCCTAGCACCGCCGTCGCTATGCGATCATTTTTCTGATCGATGTCTTAGCGTCGGTGATGCTGATCGGTAGCCAGTAATTTTTTTTAGGTTCGCCGCATGTTTTTATAGCGTCAGGTACCCCCATATATTATCTAATAAAGGTTTAACCCCCTGATCGCCCCCCAGGTAACCCTTTTACCCCCTATCACCACTGTAGCTAAGCGATCATTTTTATGATCGTTGTCTTAGTGTCGGTGATGCCGATAGGTAGCCAGTAATTTTTTTTTAGGTTCGCCGTCAGGTTTTTATATAGCGTCAGGTACCCCCATATATTACCTAATAAAGGTTTTAACCCCCTAATTGCCCCTAGTTAACCCTTTCACCAGTGATCATCATATAAGTGTTACGGGTGACGCTGGTTAGTTAGTTTGCTTTTTATAGTGTCAGGGCACCCGCCGTATATAACCCAATAAAGGTTTAACCCCCTGATCGCCCGGCGGGTGATATCAATTAGGTTTTAGCGTCAGAGAGGGTCTGCGTCACACCCCAGGCAGCGTCAGATTAGTGCCAGTAGCGCTAACACCCACGCGTGAAGCATACACCCCCCTTAGTGGTATAGTATCTGATCAGCTCAATATCTGATCTGATCAGATCTATACTAGCGTCCCCAGCAGTTTAGGGTTCCCAAAAACGCAGTGTTAGCGGGATCAGCCCAGATACCTGCTAGCACCTGCGTTTTGCCCCTCCGTCCAGCCCAGGCCACCCAAGTGCAGTATCGATCGATCACTGTCACTTGCAAAACACAACACACATAACTGCAGCGTTCGCAGAGACAGGTCTGATCCCTGCGACTCCAGTGCTGTAGGAGGTGATTTCACCACCACAGTTAAAAGAAAAAAAAAGCATATATGCCGAAGCATTGGGGCAGCAGGAGCGGAGGAGCGATTTTTCTCCTAATGCCGCGTACATACGGTCGAAATTCCGACGGAGGCTTGCCCGTGGAAAAGTCTGACCATGTGTACGCGGCATAACTTTTGCGAGAAGATGCCCCCATGCTTCGGCATATATAAATGGTGCATGTATGCCCATCATTAGAAGTGGGTGGATGAAGGGCGGTATTCTAATGGTGGGCATACCCACCGATCAATCTTTTTTTTTCGTTCAGCCAACAGGCTGCATGAAAAAAAAGATTACAATACATGTCCAACAAGGACCAGCAACGTACTGGTATGTTGCTGGACTTTGAATGTTTATACCAGAATGATGCCTGCAGGTTTAGGTATCATCTTGGTATCATTCTTTTCAGCCAGCGGCTGGCTTTCATGTAAAAGCAATCCTAGTGGCTAATTAGCCTCTGGACTGCTTTTACAAGCAGTGGGAGAGAATGTCCCCCCCCGGATATAAAAAGCGCCATTGGGAAATTGGGAAAGCATTTTATCACACCGATCTTGGTGTGGTCAGATGCTTTGAGGGCAGAGGAAAGATCTAGGGTCCAATAGACCCCAGTTTTTTCAAAAAAGAGTACCTGTCATTACCTATTGCTATCATAGGGGATATTTACATTCCCTGAGATAACAATAAAAGTGATAAAAAAAAAATATGGAAGCAACAGTTTAAAAATAAAATAAAAAAGCAAAATTAATAATAAAAAAAAAAAAAAAAAAAAGCACCCCTGTCCTGCCCTGCTCTTGCCCAATGGCGAACGCAAGCGTCGGTCTGGCGTCCTATGTAAACAGCAATTGCACCATGCATGTGAGGTATCACCGTGAAGGTCAGATCGAGGGCAGTAATTTTAGCAGTAGACCTCCTCTGTAAATCTAACGGGGTAACCTGTAAATGCTTTTAAAGGCTTTTAAAAATGTATGTAGTTTGTCGCCAATGCGCGTTTGTGCGAAATTTTAAAGCATGTCGTGTTTGGTATCTATGTACTCGGCCTAAGATAATCTTTTTTATTTCATCAAACATTTGGGCAATATAGTGTGTTTTAGTGCATTAAAATTTAAAAAAGTGTATTTTTTCCCCAAAAAATGCGTTTGAAAAATCGCTGCGCAAATACTGTGTAGAAAAAAAAATGCAACACCCACCATTTTATTCTGTAGGGACTTTGCTTTAAAAATATATATAATGTTTGGGGGTTCAACATAATTTTCTTGCAAAAAAAAAATATGTTTTCATGTAAACAAAAAGTGTCAAAAAGGGCTTTGTCTTCAAGTGGTTAGAAGAGTGGATGTAAGCTTCCTAATGTTGTGTATAAAATGCCAGAACAGTTCAAACCCCCCCCAAATGACCCCATTTTGGAAAGTAGACACCCCAAGCTATATACTGAGAGGCATGTCGAGTCCATGGAATATTTTATATGTTGACACAAGTTGCGGAAAAAATATATATATATTTTTTTTTTTTGCACAAAGTTGTCACTAAATGATATATTGCTCAAACATGCCATGGGCATATGTGGAATTACACCCCAAAATACATTCTGTTGCTTCTCCTGAGTACGGGGATACCACATGTGTGAGACTTTTTGGGAGCCTAGCCGCGTACGGGACCCCAAAAACCAAGCACCGCCTTCAGGCTTTCTAAGGGTGTCAATTTTTGATTTCACTTCTCACTGCCTATCACAGTTTCGGAGGCCATGGAATGCCCAGATGGCACAAAACCCCCCCAAATGACCCCATTTTGGAAATTAGACACCCCAAGCTATTTGCTGAGAGGTATTGTGAGTATTTTGCAGATCTCACTTTTTGTCACAAAGTTTTGAAAATTGAAAAAAAAAAAGAAAAAAAAAAAATGTTCTTTCTTCATTTTCAAAAACAAATGAGAGCTGTAAAATACTCACCATGCCTCTCAGCAAACAGCTTGGGGTGTCTACTTTCCAAAATGGGGTCATTTGGGGGGGTTTTGTGCTATTTTGGCATTTTATGGCCTTCAAAACTGTGATAGGTAGTGAGGAGTGAAATCAAAAATTTGCGCCCTTAGAAATCCTGAAGGCGGTGCTTGGTTTCCGGGGTCCCGTACGTGGCTAGGCTCCTAAAAAGTCCCACACATGTGGTATCCCCGTACTCAGGAGAAGCAGCAGAATGTATTTTGGGGTGCAATTCCACATATAACCATGGCATGTGTGAGCAATATATCATTTAGTGACAACTTTTTGTAATTTTTTATTTTTTTTTGTCATTATTCAATCACTTGGGACAAAAAAAAATATTCAATGGGCTCAACATGCCTCTCAGCAATTTCCTTGGGGTGTCTACTTTCTAAAATGGGGTCATTTGGGGGGGTTTTGTACTGCCCTGCCATTTTAGCACCTCAAGAAATGAGATAGGCAGTCATAAATTTAAAGCTGTGTAAATTCCAGAAAATGTACCCTAGTTGTAAACGCTATAACTTTTGCGCAAACCAATAAATATACGCTTATTGACATTTTTTTTACTAAAGACATGTGGCTGAATACATTTTGGCCTAAATGTATGACTAAAATTGAGTTTATTCGATTTTTCTAATAACAAAAAGTAGAAAATATCATTTTTTTTCAAAATTTTCGGACTTTTTCCGTTTATATCGCAAAAAAGAAAAATCGCAAAGGCAATCAAATACCATTAAAAGAAAGCTCTATTTGTGGGAAGAAAAGGACACAAATTTTGTTTGGGTACAACATTGCATGTCCGCACAATTTACAGTTAAAGCAGCGCAGTGCAAAATTCTGAATTCACCTCTGGTCCTTTAGCTACCAAATGGTCCGGGGCTTAAGTGGTTAAACCTCGATAGTCGATACATGGTCTTAGGGTACCATCCTTTTTGGCAACGAAAAAGAACCCTGCCCCTGCAGGTGATGCGGATTTCCGGATGAAACCTCTCTCCAGATTCTCTGCAACATACTCAGACATGGCCTGGGTCTCTGGGATGGACAGAGGGTAGGTACGACCCCTGGGCAGAGTTGCTCCGGGGACAAGATCAATAGCACAGTCAAAAGTCCTGTGGGGAGGAAGCACCTCAGCTGATTTCTTACAGAACACATCCCGGTAATCGCTGTATGCAGCGGGAAGATCAGAAGAAACAGAAGTGGTAGCAACCGGAAGTCTCTCTTTGGGGGCCACCTTGAGAAGACATGACGAGAAACATGAGGGACCCCAAGCCAGGACCTGCCCAGAGGCCCAGTCCACATGTGGAGAGTGGAGCTGCAGCCAAGGAAGGCCCAATACAATGGGGGTAGAGGCCTTGGGTAGAATGAGAAAGGATATCCACTCCTGGTGGAGAATCCCTACCGACATCCTAATGGGTAGCGTCTGGAAGCGAATAGGGCCCCCTGGGAGAACAGTGCCATAAATTGCCGAGACTACCAATGGGGTAGCGAGAGGTGAAAGGGTAAGCTTCATAGAAGAAGCAGTTCCCCAATCCATAAAATTGCCGGCTGCCCCTGAATCCAGATATGCAAGGGTTGATTGAGGAGAAGTGCCTACATGAAGGAACACCGGCAGGAGAAGGCGAGAAGGTGATGTTTCAGGGTCCAATACTCCACCTTCCAAATGTATTAAGCCCGAGCGTTCCCTGGACAGAAGCGAGCAAAAGTCACGAAAATGATCCTTACCCCCACAATAGAGGCACAAGCCCAGAGTTCTGCGCCTAGCACGTTCTTCGGGGGTTAGTCTGGTCCGGCCCAGCTGCATAGGTCCCTCAGCAGGCAGAAGATGCTCCACGGGACGAAGGGAGGGGAGCTCAGACTGGCTAGGACCCAGAGAGTGCTGGCGTCTTTTTTCTAGCGACCTCTCCTGAAAACGAATGTCGATCTGGTTGCACAAAGAAATTACATCGTTCAGACCGACGGGAATGGCTCTTCCCGCTAATTCATCTTTCACTCGGTCAGAGAGGCCATGTAAAAAGGTAGCGACCAGGGCCTCATTATTCCAGCTCAATTCAGCTGTGTGGATACGGAACTGAAGAGCGTACTGTCCCACTGAACTAGATTCTTGGCGAAGACGTAAGACAGCACTAGCCGCTGAAGAAGCCCAAGCTGGCTCCTCAAAGATGTTCCGAAAGAGCTCCAAGAAGTCGGTCAGGATGGAAACCACCGAATCATTTCTTTCCCACAGGGGGGCAGCCCAGGCTAAAGCTTCACTGGAGAGGAGGGAGATGATATAGGCTACCTTAGCCCGATCAGACAGGAAGTTTTGAGGCTGAAGCTCAAAATAAATCATACATTGGCTGAGAAACCCCCTGCAGGCCTTGGAGTCCCCAGAGAAACGGAACGGAGCTGGCAGTTCTAGTGAGTGTGTGGCTGCGACTGATGCGAAAGGCGCAGCCGCTGGTTGTACTTGAGGTTGCAGATTTGGGGTTCCCAAGGAGGTCTGAAGCTGCTCGAAGCGAGAAGCCAGATCCTGGAGGAATCGCAACACCTGAGTCTGATCTGATTCCTGGGTCTCAAGTCTACGGACTATGCCCTGTAATGGATCATCCGCGGGGAGCGGCCTGTCAGCCGGGTTCATGGCTGATCAAACTGTCAGGTCACCTATGGCCAGGTGACAGATGCACACCGTAGGGGGACAGGAGTGCACCGCAAGGTAGTGAACCCTATGGCTGACTGCTGCGGATAGGAAACTGGGTGGTTGTGGAAAGCGGGGCCAGTGGAGCACAACCGGGATCCTATAGGAGGCTAGAGCCAAGATTCCCCAGGGCGCGGAGTCTAAGACCCAGCAGGTCTTCTCCAGAGCCTCTAGTGGTGAGGATGTTATGCTGCAGGCTGGGTCCATGTCGCGGCCCCTAGAGTCTCCTAGCTCACGCCCCGTAGGATAAGGGAAAAAGAGGGGAAGCAGCAGCACAAGATATAAGAGTAACGAATAACAGGCTGAAGGTCAAGGGCCACAAGCAGACAAGGATAACGAAGGACAAGCCGAAGGTCAAGGGTCACGAGCAGACAGGGATAGTCGGGGACAAGCCAAATATGTAACAGAGAGACAGACGTAGCACACGGCAGGCAGGAACCCAAACACACAATGCCTAACAAACACGTTGATCAGCAAAGCAGGCTTGCAGTGCACAGGTTAATATAGTGTTCTGTGATAGGGCCTGGGGTGGAGTCTGGCTGGGAGGAGATTATAAAGGAAGCCAGGTGAAGGGGGTCTGGTCTTTAAGATGAACACATGAGGAGGAAAGGTAAGATGGCAGACAGACATTAATGCATATCCATGACACCCTCCTATTGAAGATCCTACACTATCTTTTTTAGTGTCCAGTCCTCCTCTGCCCCCAGTCTCAAGAAAAAGAAAACTTACAGGAGAGGCTGTAGAGGAGGACGAGGAAAACAACTATCCACAAATTCAAAAATACCAGAAACGGTAAAAATATTCAATCTTTCTTCTCACACTCTATCTACTGCCGACACTTCTCTTCTTAGCCATGGATTGAACTTCGCTCCTATCAACAAACCCAACCCATTTCTTCTTTTCAAAGACCTCAATCATTACATACGCAATCTAACTCTCAAAAGACATTTTCATATTCAACAGGAAAAAGACAACAATAGCAACATCAGTAATGTACTGGTTAGTTTCATTACCCCCATATCACTCAATCATGATCCTCTGGAATCTCTCCTTGAAAATTTCGAAATCAACACTGACTCCCTCACTGAGGACTCCTGTGATGATAAAGATAGCATCTCAAAACTCTATACTCAACATTTTGTTACATCACCCCCTGTAGTACACTCCTCTCTTAAACCCAAATCCATTTTCTTTCCTACTCACTCAAAAGGTCCATACATCGAAAGTTTCTATAGAGTGGTCTACGCAGACCTGGTCAAATTATGTAACTCTACTTCTTCCTCCAAACACAACAACCTTTCACCATCGGAAACTAAACCACTCAGGGCTGGTGCAAGGATTTTTGACACCCTAGGCGAAACCTAATTTTGCCGCGCCCCCTTTGGCTCCACCCTTGACTCCACCCACTTTGTCCTGCCCATGTATACCCCACCCTTTTATAGATTGCTACCATTTTGGGGGGTGGAGTCAGTCACTGAGCCTGGAGGTGGTGGGGGGCATCGGTATGGCGCCCCTGACTGATGTGTGCTCTAGGCCTACCTTGTCTCTAGGTAGCGCCAAACCTGTAAAGGGGATATGTACACAGATAATCAAGGCACTGATGATCAGTGCAGGCCCATCAGTGCTGTCTATCAGTGCCCATGGGCACTGAGTGCCACCAATATGGAGTGCCACCTCCATTAGTGCAGCTTATCAGTGGGAACTCCTCATTATGGGCACAGCAGGTGTACGGACATGGGAACTCAGCACAGGGATGGTGGGAACCCCTCATAATGAGCACAGCAGGTGTACAGACCCAGGAACTCAGCACAGGGATGGTGGGAACCCCTCATAATGGGCACAGCAGGTGTACAGACCCAGGAACTCAGCACAGGGATGGTGGGAACCCCTCATAATGGGCACAGCAGGTGTACAGACCCGGGAACTCAGCACAGGGATGGTGGGAACCCCTCATAATGGGCACAGCAGGTGTACAGACCCAGGAACTCAGCACAGGGATGGTGGGAACCACTCATAATGGGCACAGCAGGTATATAGACCTGGGAACTCAGCACAGGGATGGTGGGAACCCCTCATAATGGGCACAGCAGGTGTACAGACCCGGGAAGTCAGCACAGGGATGGTGGGAACCCCTCATAATGGGCACAGCAGGTGTACAGACCTGGGAACTCAGCACAGGGATGGTGGGAAACTGCCATTCTGCTCCTTGTCAGTGAGGTGTGCGGTTGCTAGTTCCTTTGCTCCTGTGCTTCCAGAGACCAGGGGCTAGAGTTGCTTCTCTGCCCCAGGAGGGATGCTGGATCCTGGGGAGGACCCTGGCGGGGGCCCCATGGATAGGCCTGTGGAAGATTCTGGGCCTAGCCAAAGGAGAGATGAGTCCTCATCTGCCTTTAGACAGAGGACTGTCAGCAAACTAAAGAGGATTGAGAAGGAAGAGGAGAAGTTGATGGCCTTGATGGCTGATTTCCGGAAGAAAAAGCAGATCTGTGCAAAAGTGTACAGCAAGAAAAGGCCGGCTCTGAGGCCTGAGTTGAAGGACCTGGAACAAGCTGTGAGGAAGCAGAGGGATTTGGTGAGTTCACTGAAGGAGAATAGCGGAATATTTAAAGAAAAATATAGGAATGAGGAGCGATTTAATCGCATGAGGAGATGTGCCGCATTCTGCATGGAGGGTGAGGAGACCAGTGAGGAGATGCAGGAACAGACAGACTCAGCAGAGAGTGAGAAAGTGGGCCCGGAGGATGAGCCCAGCTCTTCAACACCTCAGACATCTGCTGAGCCCTCAATGGCGGAGGCCTCTGTCCCCTTCCCACCCCAGCAATGTGGAACATATCAGGAGGGTGAAGGTTCTGGCTTGCTGGAATTCATCACCAAGTTGGAATCCTCTCCGGATGCGGCTTCCCAGGATGGTGATGATAAGATGGACACCATTCCTAGTCCTGTGAAGGACAAACCTGTGGCAAGAGCAAGATCCACCATAAAATCTGCAGCAGCTGGGGGGAAGTCCGATCCCACCGTCAGCCATACCATTGTAAAGGTAACAACCCAGCAAGCAGGTACAGTGTGTGTGCAGGATGGTGGTGTGAACTTTATTAGTGACAATGGGCTTGCTGGGGGTTGTAGTACTATGGGCAGTCAGCCCAATCCCATAGACAATGTACAACTTACAATGCAGTCTGATTTACCTGCTCAAAACAAAGCTTCAGCTGAGTCTGGTGAGAGCAATAGTCAGCTTCTGAGGGAAGAATCTGCAGAGAGGTCCAAGGACAATATAGAGACTTTGCCTGGACCAGGCGCAGCGGCTGTTCCTGTAAATGGTGGAGGAGATGCTGGGTGCAGTAGTGCCACAACTCTCCAGGAGTCTGCAGTGGACAGGATTGGAGCTGTGTACTCAGAGCAGAGGGCGGGTCCTGCCTCTGCTAATTCAGTGACTGCTATCCCAGCTGAATTAGACTCTCTGCCAGCAGCTTTGAATGAGAAGGACAAGACTGCAAATACTGGGGGTGAAAGGAAATCTTATGCTGGTATTGCTGCAAGATCTGGGAAGGGGGAGCAAGCAGGGAAGGAATATGGGAATGTTTTGTCTTCCTCCCTGTTTAAAAGGAGGAATGTTGTGCAGTTAAAATGGGAAGGCGGTGGAATCCCCCCACATAGGAGGGCAGTGGTGGATAAAATCCTACAGATGGGGTTTACGCCCGCAGATATCTTCGCCCTGATCAGTCCGGCAGGTTCCTATGAATATGATTTGTCCTTTATCCGTCCGGAGTCTTTGGACATATTTTGGGAGAAGTATGAACACGTGTGTAGGGGCCTGCCGGACTGGAAAGGGCTCATCCCCAAGCTTGTATCCCGCCAGCCCCTCATTAAAATGGTGACAATTCTTGTCCGTAATGAGTCCATACCACAGGGGGATTTATGTGTTTGGTTGAGGAGGTATGGAGACGTCCTGAGTCCCCTGAAAAAGATTTTGGACGATCGGGGAATATGGACGGGGGGATGGTCTGTACAGTTAAAATTAAAAGTCATTAACAATGTCGTCCAGCATCTGCCATCCTCAGCTTTCCTGGGGAGGGACCGGCTGACCATCTTTTATCCAGGCCAGCCAAAGCTCTGCAACAAATGTGGAATCAAAGGACATTTTGCATCCTCCTGTCCAGTGATGAAGTGCTCTCTGTGTCAAGGTGAAGATCATTTGGCTAAGGACTGTAATACTATAAGGTGTAATCTGTGCAATGTGGTGGGACATCCTTACAGTCAGTGTCCTGAGGCAATGCACAACAAGCCTGAGCTCATGAGAGAGTTCTTCCGCCTGGACATGGAGGATGCTCAGAGCTCAGCAGCTGGAGTGCCTGTGAGTCCATCTGAATCCGTGCCAACACCCAATGTGTCTTTGTCTCCCCAGTCTGTGGTGCCCCAGTCTGTCCCAACACCCAATGAGTCTGTGTCTCCCCAGTCTGTGGTGCCCCAGTCTGTGCGTTTACCTAATGTGCCAGTGTCTTCCCAGTCTGTAGGTAAGGTGTCAGTTACAGAGAATGTGTCCAATCCTTCTGTGTCTGTGTCTTCTAAAATTACAGAGGCAGCAAGAGGTGCTGAGGCAGGTGCATCAAGTGTGGTGCCAGTCCCCCTCCCTCGACGCTGCAGGGTTCCTGTTAAGGATCGTGGGGTGCAGAGGAGTGGGGAGGATGGTGAAGAGGCTGGCCTAGTAGTAGATAAGGGAAGGGAGTGTGGGGGGGAGGGGGGTGAAGGGGAGGATAGGTGTGGGGAGGCTGTTGACTCTGGTTTGTCTAAGGATGATATGGAGTGGTTGGAGGATAAAAGGAGGAGGGGCAAAAGGAAGAAAAAAAAGGGGGTACAGTTACCTTAAGTCCTAAGGGTTTGCCCTTGGCAAATAAATTTAAGGTACTGTCTGATGATGATGGTGATGATAATCATGATGATGATGATGATGATGAATGGGACTCGTTGAGTTCTGCATCCTCTATGGATGATGAGTGCCAGGGTGCAACGAAGCGCGCTGGTTCTCCAGGGAGAGGGAGTAGTCAGGCTAAGAAACGGCTGCCTCAACTACCCTAATGGCAGTTCCCACTCCGTTAAAAGTGGCAACCATTAATGTTGCCAGCTTAAGATCAGTAAGTGCTCATCATATGGCCTTATTTTTGCTCAGCGAGTTTGATGCTGACATTTTGTTTTTGCAAGAGACCCATCTGAGTAGTCTGGCTGATATACATCTGGCAAAGAAGGAATGGAGACGTGGTCCCTCATTTTGGTCTCTTGCGGCCGAGCCTTACAGCGGGGTTGCAGTCCTTTTTTCTGGTATGGTAACGTGCCGGCGGGTAATTGAGGTAGAGATAGGGAGATGCATGGTCTTGGACGTCTCTGTGAAGGGGCAGGACCTGCGTCTGATTAACATCTATGGTCCCCAGACGAAGTGGGACAGGAAATGCCTCTTTACAAAGATTAAGCCTTTTCTTTTTACGGCCCAGCAGGTTATCTTTGGAGGTGATTTCAACACCATTACTAAGTCTAAAGACAGGAGAGGTGTCAGAGATAAGCTGGGCTATGACACCCTTTTTCTCAATGCGATAGTTAGGGAAGCAGGTCTGGTAGATGCGCACATTAAGCGCTGCCCAGGCAGCACGGGGTTCACTTTTCAGCGAGGTAGTAGTCAGAGTAGGATAGATAGGTTTTTTTCAAAGGGAGACTCTGCTTTTTCGGCACCTGTGTGTTGGGCAGTGGAGTTTTCTGATCACTGTATTCTATCTGTGACTCTGAATGCCTCAGACATGCCGCCTAGGGGGAGGGGTATCTGGAGATTGAATTCGGCCCTCCTGGAAGACGAGAGAGTAAGACAATCCTTTGAGGATTTTTTTCAAGCACAGGTAACGATCCTAGACTTTTGCAACAGCAAGTCAGAATGGTGGGAGCTTGTAAAACAGCAGACTGTTGGGCTTTTCAAGGTCATAGGAAGAAAGAAGCAGCAGGATAAGTATATCACCTACCAGCGTTTGCGGAGGAAACTTGACCGCCTTGTTTCGAATGGAGGAGATTCTGGGGCGATCTCTGAGGTGAAGCTCCTCCTTAGGAGACATCAATATGACCGGCACGCCTCTTTGGTTCAGGAGAGGGATTACGGGAAATACCATTCGCCTGACCCTTACCAGAACTGTAAACAGAGCGTAGCAGTTAAGACGGTCAATGGCCTGAAGGACAGTACGGGCTCTCTGACGAAGTCTAGGTCGGGGATCCTGGAGGTTGTCAGGTCATACTATGCTGATCTCCTGGGAGGAAGGAACCTTGATCGGACAAGGATGTTGGGTTTTTTGGACTCTACACCAGGACTGGAAAGTAATGTTCCTTTGATGAATTTGACAGATGAAATCACTGCAGATGAGGTAATACAGGCTATTGATAAACTGGCCATCAAGAAAACGCCAGGGCCAGATGGTTTGACGGCCAAATTTTATAAATGTTTTAAGACGATCCTGGCTCCCTACCTTGCGGAGGTTTTTAATGGCTGTTTGAAAGAGGGTTCTCTCCCTCCCTCCATGAGGCAATCTGCAGTGATCTTTCTGTCAAAGGGTAAAGATCCTTTGATGATTGGGAATTGGCGCCCCATTAGCCTTCTTAATGTCGATAGAAAGATACTGGCAAAGATTTTTTTCTGGCGATTATCACCAGTGGCAGGCAGTTTGTTATCCCACCACCAGCACTGCTCGGTCCAAGGTAGAAGCACTTTCTCAGCAGTGTTAGCTGTCCGGGAGGCCTTGGAGCGTTGTAGGGCTGCTGGTTGGCAAATTTTTGTTGACATTGGATCAGGCTAAGGCCTTTGATCGGGTTAATCATGAGTACTTATGGCTCCTTCTTGGCAAATACGGCCTGGAGTGGGGTTTCATTGATTGGCTCAAGATTTTGTACAAAGGGGCTGAAAGCTTTCCTCTGGTTAATGGTTGGGTCGGGCAGCCCTTTGTGGTCGGCTCGGGTGTGCGTCAGGGGTGCCCTTTGAGTCCTCTGCTATATGTGTTTGCAATCGACCCCTTCATCAGAAGGCTAGAGAGTGGACCATTGTGTGGGGTACCTTTGGGCATCGCTGGTGGGCCTCCTTTGAAGGTTGTGGCCTATGCTGATGATGTTTCTGTTTTTGTCTCTGGGACTGTGGAGGCGCAGGAGGTGGTCTCAGTGATAAGGCAGTATACAGAGGCATCAGGTTCAAAGGTCAACCAGGACAAGTGTGAAGCTTTCTGGATGGGCGTGGAAGGTGAGAGCTTTGTTCTCCCGGATGACTTCCCGGAGCCCCAACAAAAAATTAGAGTCCTAGGCATTGAATTCGGCCCAGGTGACTATGGCCATGCAAATTGGGTGAACAGGCTGGAGAATGCCGATGCCAAGGTGGCAAGCTGGAAAGGTTGGCGGCTTTCCTTAAGGGAAAAGGTTGATCTGATCAAGACTTACCTGATTCCGATTTTTCTGTATGTCAGTTTTGTTTGCGTTTTGCCAGTTTCTCTCTATACCAGGGTCTATGGTTGTTTCTTCCAGCTGTTATGGGGGAACAGAATAAACCTTGTCAAAAGGAATGTGACTTACCTTCCTAGGCGGGAGGGTGGTCTAGGGATGATCAACCCTGTAGTCTTTTTCTCTCTAATGTTTTTGAAGTATAATCTTGGTAACATGTTGGCAGAGAGACCGCCTGGGTGGGTTGGTATTTTCCAGTCCTGGTTTAGGCCCTTTCTGCGAGACTGGGAAAATGGTGGGCCAGTGAAAAGCCTGAGGGTCAAGCATGATAAGCTCCCGGCTTATGTTGCCCGTGTTTGAAAATGCTTCGGCAGTGGCAAATAACAGCAGGCGAAGTCAGATCTCTTCCAAGGAAACTTCTTGAGAAGCGGATCATGAGCTCTGCTTTTTGCGAGCCACTGGCCTTGAGGGATTGCCCAAGCCTAGTTTTGAGGGAGGGTTTGCGATTGATTAATTTGGAGAGAATCCCAATGAAGTTTAGGGATCAGGCTTGGCTTGCCTTTCATGGAAAACTATATGTGAAGGGCAACTTGAAGTTTCTTTCCATGAGTGATCGGGATTGCCCGAGAGTGGAGTGTGGAGGAGTGGTGGAGTCCATGGATCACTTTCTTCTTCAGTGCCCTTTTAATATAGAGGTGTCCAAGAGGGTGGGGGGGGCTCTGAGTATACCCTTCCTCCCCCATATGAGTTATGCAGAGTTTGTGTATGGGGCATTCCAGACTCGTCGGGATTATGATTTGGAAACACTTTTTCTAGTTAGTCTAGTAGTCCGTTATTTCACGTGGAGTGCACGGTGTCAGGTATCCTTACGGAGTAAAATCCTCCCTGTCGAAGTGGTGGTGCAGGACATTCTGGGTGAGGTTGGGAAGATTTGGGGTCTTGAGAAAGACAGGTGGCGGCAGGAGGCCTGGATGAGGGCATGGAGGAATATTAGGACTCTGTAGCTGCTGCCTGTTGATCTCGGGGTGTGCGACTTTCTTTCTGTCCTTGCTTCACTCCCCTAGATTTTCAGATCAAATATATTTTTGATAAAAGGCTACATGCATGGTGATGGTGATGTTCCTTAGTCTGGCTCTCTCGTAGGGATTATGTTGTGCGCAATTTGGTTTGCACAGTTTATTTTGTTCTTGTTCTTTCTGTTTTGTATAGTCCTATTCAATTATTTAGTAAATATGTTTTATTTATTTATTATGGTTTTATTGTATATAAGTTGTTGTTTGTAAGATTTTCAATAAACAAAATTAACCCCTCATAATGGGCACAGCAGGTGTACAGACCCGGGAACAAAGCACAGGGATGGTGGGAACCCCTCATAATGGGCACAGCGGGTATACAGACCCCGGAACTCAGCACAGGGATGGTGGGACCCCCCGTATAATGGGCACAGAGGGTATACAGACCTGAACAGGAGGCGGCAGCATTTACTAGAACTGATTGGCTGTATTTTCTTCCTGCAGCTGCTGACTGCTGGTGGAAGGGAGAGGAGAAAAAGACAATTTTCAGATGCTGCAAGTGGAGGAAAATACAGCCCAGTTTTAGTAAATGCTGCACTAGTATCAGCAGTAACCAGGGCAGCAGCCTGATCTGTAGGCAATGTTTTCCATGGGTGGTCACCAGCAGAAGAAAGCAATATAAAGAGAGCCAACAACACACTGACCGTCCTGCACTGATATCAGTAATAGCATTGTGTAGCTGGACACTGATCACTCACCCACATCCTCTGCTTCCAACCTGCCAGGCTGTGACCTGTGCAATGTGACCGGGGGAGGGGGTGGAACGTTCCAAGGAGCTCGGGGGTTATCAGGAGGAAGAGCTGAACTGAAGGCTGGTATCATATAATCCAGTCCTGAAAGTTGCAGAAAGCCGAAGGAACTGTTTACTGTGCCATGTAATGGGGGCGGGCTGAGTGTTGTACAGAGCGCAGAGCAGTCAGTGGGGTGGATCATGTGCTGCAATGTAAAGGCTGTGTAATAGAGCGGCATTTACAAGCACCAGTCTCTGTATTTTCCTCCACTGGTGTCTCCTTATACACTGGAGGATCTGCGGCTCCCCCCAGCTAGGAATTTATGTGTGTGTCAGTGCCCAGGATGAGTGTCGGGAGCTGGGCGGAAGACACTTCCAGGCTGCTCTTTGTATTGTTCCTAGGAGAGGAGCGCAGATCGCTCCCATACACATGTACTGCAGAGCGGCTCCACCAAAAATCTGCTTTCTCCTGTGACTGAGCCGCGCCGTCTCCGCGTACTCCTCCCCCTCCTCCTCTCGCTTGTCTGTCCTGTTATACTGTATTACTGACACCCAGCTCTACACACAGAAGGCTGTGTCATCTCCACACCAGAGAGCTGTGTATACACAGCAGCCACAGTTGCGCCCTAGGAGGCAGTGTGCCCTAGGCGGCTGCCTAATCCGCCTAGTGGTAGCACCGGCCCTGAAAGCACTAGACCTATTATTACATACGGACAGCATTGTAATAAAACCTGCTGATAAAGGAGGAAGCATCATCATCTTAGACAAAACTGATTACCTTAAGGAAGCTTACAGACTCCTGTCCGATAGCACTACCTACATTAAACTCAACAAGGATCCAACCATAGAATGTGCCAAAGAAGCAGATATCCTAATATCCTATGCTCTCAAAGACAACATCATTTCCAAAACAGAAAGTGCGTTTTTACGCAAACAATTCTATCACATCCCGTACTTCTATTATTTGCCGAAAATCCATAAAAACCCAGAAAACCCACCAGGTACACCCATTGTAGCAGCCATGAACAGCGTGACCACAGGATTCAGCATGTATATAGATCTATTTCTTCAACCCATTGTTCGCCAACTACAATCTTACATACGTGACAGTACACATCTCCTGGAACTCCTTTCCCCCTACAGGTGGGAATCTTCTTATGCCTGGCTGTCACTTGATGTATGTTCCTTGTACACATCCATCCCACATACCTTTGGGCTTATGGCACTGGAACAATTTCTTCTTCTGGAACCACTCATTAATCCCCGTCAGGCGAACTTCATCAAACTAGCCACCCAATTCTGTCTGACCCACAACTATTTTAATTTCAATGGAGACTTCTACCTGCAGTCACAAGGCACGGCTATGGGGGCCAATTTTGCCCCCTCATATGCCAACCTAGCCATGGGCTTCTGGGAGACTCACCATATCCATACTAATAATCCATTTGCAGCAAATATCGTCTTTTTCGGGCGATATATAGATGACATTATCATTATTTGGGATGGCCCCCTTGAACTCATCCACCCCTTTGTACAACACTGTAATAGCAACATCTATGGGTTGTCCTTCACGTCCGTCTACGACCTCTCCACCATAGCCTTTCTAGATTTGGAACTTGGACATGACAACGACACCATCTTTGCCAGAAACCATATCAAACCCACGGCTGGAAACTCATATTTGCATTACAACAGCTGCCACCACAAGAAATGGATCGACAACATCCCCAGGGGCCAATTCTGTCGACTCAGACAGAATTGCACCAGAGACGCTGATTATATCCAACTTAGTACAAACCTCAAAAAGAAATTTATGGACAAAAAATATCCCGAAAACTTAGTTGATGATACACACAAACTCTACCTTCGGGGCAAGCCACCAAAGACTGAGCAAACCACAGGTGACCGTTCAATCAGATTCGTAACCATGTTTCATTCCAGACATAAGAACATGGAAAAAATACTACTCAAACATTGGAACATCCTTCAGCAGGATCCACACTTGAAAACTGAACTGCCATCCCACCCCAGAGTTGCCTACCGCAGGGCTCCGAATTTGAAAAACAAACTCGCCCCCAGCAAACTCAAACCAACTATTTCTTCATTTACACCCATACCTGTTCTTATACCAATTACAGGAATGTACCAATGCCGTAAAGCACTTTGCAAAACGTGCAAATTTGTCCAACATGGCCAAAAAAGTTTTAGCACAAAAGGGAAAACATATCAGCTGAGGGAATTCTTCAACTGTTCATCAGACTTTGTAGTGTACGGCCTTAGTTGCCCTTGTGGCTTGATGTACGTAGGCCGTACCATACGTCCATTAAGACAGAGATTCGGGGAACACCGCAGATTTATAGAGGGTGGTATAGACCCTCATAGTGTCCCCAAACATTTCGCCAAAGTCCACCAAAAATCCACTGCAGGACTCCAGGTGTGGGTCATCGAGCAAATCGATAAATCCCTCCCTGCAGCTGAAAGATTCAAGAAACTATGTGCCCGCGAGACTTATTGGATATACAGCCTAGATGTTCTCTCACCTGGAGGCATCAATGAGAGCATCGAAATACATACCATTTTATAATAATTTTATAATTTTATAATAATTTTTCACATATTCCTATAACATTTTATAATAATTTTATAATAATTTTCTAATATTTTATTATTTAATATTCCAATACCCCCCTCTCCCCCCCTCCCCGCTCCCTTTACATAATAATTGCTATTTTTAACCCTGACAACATTTCCAATATTGTTAACACTAATCCTGTTAATATGCAATCCCATCTCTAATACTATATGTGTTTCACAGGTCATCATATATCGTATATTGTTATTTCGATACTTGGGGGTGGCGGGTGTGTGTAAGTATAGTCCAACCCCCCCCCCCCCTCTGGACCTCCCTCTACCCTTTCCCTCCCCTCCATCCCGCCTTTTCCCTTTTCTGTTTCCCCCCCCCCAAAAAACCCCTTCCCGCCCCCTTTTTCCACCCCCCCCCTCTCTTATCCCGCCCCCCCTCCCTTCCTCCCCTGATTGATTATATTATTATATTATCGTTATTGTCTATGTGTATTTTTCATATTTGTGTATTGTTGTTATGTTGTTATGTTGCAAATTTACAATTATGTACCTTTTATTTTAATCATGTACTTGCATCTGCATATACGTGTGTGTATATGTATGTATATGCATGTGTGCATATATATATATATACACATATATCAATTTATCACCATGATCATATGTTACTGTTTATATCACTCCTTTAAGCATTACGATCCCATTCCATAAACCCTTCCCCCCCCCCCCCTTCCTTTTCTCTTACCTGTATGCATATGCATCCATATGCGCATACATTATCCCTTGCTGGTCACTGTGTTGACCTCATCCCCCTCTGACGTGCATGTATCTGTGTATTCACACAGGCGTGCGCATCTCTCTTTCTCGTACCTGTATACATATGCATCCATATGCACACACATTATCCCTTGCCGGTCACTGTGTTGACCTCATCCCCCTCTCATGTGCATGTCTCTGTGTATTTACACAGGCGTGCGCATTTCCCCCTCTTTTTCTCTTTTTACCTTTTTCTTTTTACTTTCCTTTTCTTTTTCCTTCTTTTTCTACCACCAC
This sequence comes from Rana muscosa, assembly GCA_029206835.1. Lineage (NCBI taxonomy): Eukaryota > Metazoa > Chordata > Amphibia > Anura > Ranidae > Rana > Rana muscosa. The sequence goes on from CM055117.1 coordinate 404,400,827, forward strand.
CCTTCCCCCCCTTCCTCCCCCCTTTTTTTCCTTCCCCTATGCTAATATCCACTCCAATATACATATCCAGTTCCACATCCACCATCTCCTCTCCTTTCCCCCCATACCCGCCCCCCCCTCAAACTCCTCCCCCCCCCCCCATCCTCTTTCCCCACACATAATTATGTGTGTAAACTAATATAACATAATATAACACAATATTCTTTTCCCATACACATATATACCTATAAAATAGCCCCCCCTTTTTTCTCAGCCACCCCCTCCCCCCATAATTATAATTATATTTACTATATTTACTATATCCATCAGCTTTATTTATTTATTTATTTATATCTAGCCCGTCCCCGCTGTCCTGTATATTAATAGTCTCTATTTATACCATTTTATATTCAAACTAGTTATCAGCTTTCTCCCCCTCTTTCATTTATATTACATACTCCAACTTCATCTCATCTCTTCTCCTTATGCTCAATTTGTCCCCATACTACCATCCTTATCTGGTTTTATCGTATATCTAGAGCTCTCTCTGCTGACACTTCCAACCTTCCCCGCCCCAGCTCCGCCCTTCATCAACCTCCGCCCCTCTCCACCCACTGTCCTGTCCATCAAATACTAGCTCCCCAACCCATTCACTAGCTTGACAAAGGAGCGCGACTGCCCCACTACACGCAGCACGCCGGCTCAGGAAACGCGTTGCACGCCAGTGACGTCATCGGCCCTCGCCTGCCATTCGCAACCATCACCAAGGCCCTGCACTGCATTTCCCCACCGCTGCCGGCCGTATGAAAACCATCTACAGCGGTGAATTGAAAACCAGCAGCACAGCGCCCCAGCAGGAGGAGGTACCCCATGACAGACCTGATGACATCTTCCTCTTCTAATGGAATTCGTACAAATGCCCGTTTTTACTATGTAAATGTGAGTTGCTTGTAGCACTATCCTTTAATAAATTGTTTTTAAACATCTGCACTCAGAGGCGCCTCTCCCTTGCTTTTCTTCACAGTACCCTGGAACACGGTTTCGGTTTCTCCTTGAATGGCAGCCCTGAGATTGTGTATGTGACTTTTCCCATTATTGTTCATTCAGCCTGTTACATTCCCCCCTCCCCTTTCTCTCCTACGTACTCTTGGAGCCTGAACCCCATGTCCACTGACTGTACACCTACTGTACATGCGCCATCTGATTGTATACCTATGGGATATCAGTGATTTTAGACTCATGCGCATTCTTTACCTGTGTAAATTAGAGGAATAGTGCCCCATTGTTGATGGTGTCAGTAGGGGGAATGGTGCTCCATCATTGATGTCAGTTAGTGAAATAGTGCCCCATGGGCCAGATAAAGGACAGCAATGGGCCAATTTTGGCTCTGGGCCGGCCAGTTTGGAGACCACTGCTGTTAAGTAACAGGTTTGAGGAGGGACCAGCCCTCTGAGTGTTGCTCAACTGCAGCAGAGAAAAATCAAGTCTACTACCCTGCCAAATAGGGTTGTGTTGTGTGGCAGAGTTTGTATAAATCTTTAGACTGAATGGACAAAATATTAATTCTTTGGCAGGTATTAAAAGCCACCAAATATGTAATTGTATGTATTTTTACCTATCTGCTTTAATGATTTTCTCCTTGCAACATTTGTTAAATATTTATGTTGAGGTTTAGTTTTTTTAACCTATGCTACAGAATTTCAATACGTTTAATATGGCTTATTCTCCATACTCAAGTTTTAATACAAGTATTGATTGACTTGTTAACAGATTTAATATCCTTGTTTACATTTTTTTTTTTTTTTTTTAAATGTCATATATGCAGGGAGAAATTGTGGGAACCCTGGAGATATAGAAAATGGAGATGTACACATTGACAATACACTCTTTGGTTCTAGAGTAAATTATACATGTCATACTGGGTGAGTGTTTTTATAATGTATTCAATTCACTAAGCCAGTGTTTTTCAACCCTTTTATTTTTTTCAGTCAAGGCGCCCTTTAAAATTATGCACAATGTCGAGGCAGCCCATTCTAAAATGTAAAAAGCTAAACTAATAGTTTTACATATTGCAGCAACATCCACACTCGGACACCCAACATTAGAGGTGACATATTCTTACAAAGCAAACACGCTTTTGCACACTAGTACTGCCTAGAATTCGAATGTTTCTCTACTCCCTCGGTTTCTCTCCCTCACTCCGTGAATGTGACCCCAGTGCTGACAGAGGGGCAGGAGAGGAGCAAACAAGGATGCTGTGCACGTGCCCGACATACTCCCTATCAACCAATGATGTCACTAGATGGTTGCAACGGTGCACAATGATACCTGTGGCTTCGTGTAACTAAAAGGCTTGTATACAGGTTTTGGGCAATTTTAGGCATTTTGCCAAGGCACCCCTGAAGAAACCTGAAGGCACCCCAGGTTTTTTGCAACAATTTTTACAGTACATTCAACAATGTCAGCGTTATCTCTGTCAAATAACAATCATCCTCCAGCCGGCGCTGTCCGCACCTCTTCTTCTTTTCCAAGTGCCGTATGGGCAAGTTACCGAGCTGGGCTGTGTGCGTCCATAGACACCCACGTTGTGGCTTGGCCATGCTCCCTCCTCTCCCGAATTTGACTGACAGCAGTAGGAGCCAATGGCTCCTGCTGCTCTGTCTGTCCTGTGAGAGCAGGAAAAGACCAGCGCTACTGCAGATCGAGAGTACTCTGTTAAGTATTTGGGGGTGGTGGTGTAAGGAACAGGAAGTATCAGGAACCATGAATCTGACAGACAGAAAATGCAATAAAAATCACATATTTTAATGTTCTGGTAAAAATGGTACAGATCAGTAATCTTAGTCAAAACATAAATCGAATAATTCCGTAAATCAGTGGAATCGGATAAGCGTTCTTAATTATGATGCGATTGAGTCCCCTATAATCGATACAAAGTCTCAGTTCACTACTCGTCTTCAAAGAAGAAGCCAGCACCGGCAGGAGATGAGGATTTGGGGATAAACCCTTGAGAAAGTGAATCGGCAACATAGTCCTCCATGGCTTTATCCTCTGAGACCGACAAGGGGGTTGACCCACCCGGCCACGAGGAGGCATGGCACTAGGTTAAAGGTCAACTGCGCAATCATTCAACCGGTGTGGAGGCAAAATCCCGGCTTGACCTTTTGTCAAAGACATCACTAAATTTGCGGTAATCCTCTGGCAAAGAGGAGAATGAAGACGTGCACAGGACCTTGACCACTTTCTGAAAACATGTTTTGCTGCATTGTGACGACCAGGAAAGAACCTCAGCAGGATGCCAATCAAAAGAGGGATTGTGCCTGTGTAACTGATGGATAAAGAATTATCAATGGATAATGAGGAAGAAATTACTTGAAGTTGGATTATCTTTATGGTGAAGAGCCCCTATGGCCATGGTCAATGAATCAGTCTCATGAGTCACATGGGAAGACTGTAAAGGTCTCCCATCAATGGCCTCAATGGCAAGTGGAGTGGCACGAAGGTGCTGCAGCGGAATCGATTTCTTGGACACAAAGGCACTATCTATGAACAGGCCTGCAGCCCCATAGTCGATTAGAGCCTGTGTATCGATTGACAACTCAGACCAAGAAAGAGTAACCGGAACTAGAGGCTTATCCTTCCGGATAACTGGGGATGTAACCACGCCACCTAAGGTGTGTCCCCTACATGACCTTAGGTGTTGACGTTTCCCAGACAAGGACAAGACTTCAAAAGCCTGCCTGGCCACAATAAAGGCACAATCTCTCCCTCCTCCTAAAGGCCCTCTCCTCCGCAGAGAGACATGTGAAGCCCAACTGCATGGGTTCTACTTCACTGGCAGACTCGGTACCAGGATGCATGGAAGGTGAGGGAGGCAATTGTGGGACTGCAAAGCTCGCAGCCAAATGTACAGGAGGCTTCCACAAGCGCTCCTAAAAAGGAAGAGCTCTCTCGGAGTTTGGAGTCAATGAGAATGGCAAACATGATTGACTTCTCCAGATTCGTAGGTATGTCTTGTTGCTATTTCATCTTTAATGTTATCTGAGAAACCATGAAAAAAAAGCCGCCACGAGTGCCTCATTGTTCCAAGCAACCTCTGCTGCCAGAGTATGGAATTAAATGGCGTAATCAGCAACCGTTTTCGTACTCTGATGGACATGAGGCTCTTGGCATGCTGCGAGTGGAGCGAGCGGGAACATCAAATACCCTTTTAACGGACGTCACAAACTGAGGACAATGGGTTTTTGCATCTCCCATAGGGGGTTTGCCAAGACTCTATGATAAAGCAAAGAAATAACAAAGCCTACTTTGCTTCTGTCTGTGGGGAACACCTGGGGCAGCATCTAAAAGTATATCCCAACCTGGTTGAGAAAGCCTCTGCTTTGAACTGGATCACTCCCAAAACGCTGGAGAAGCAGGGCAGAACCAGACATACCTCTTACAGAGGTAATATTCAAGGCGGGTGCCTGCACAGAGACTGGAACTGCATCAAGGACTGCCTGCAACACTGGTTGTACCAGAACAGCCACAGTGGGAGGATCCAGGTGAGCACTACAAATCAGGAGTGTCTGTAACGCTATGGCAAACTGATCCATGCAGTGGTTCTGCTCATTCAATCTGGAAAAAATATTACCACTAGGTGGATTGCCTGCATCTTCTGAATTCATGGCCTTCGTCTACTATCAGGAACCATAAATCAGACTGAGACAGAAAATGCAGTAAAAATCACACCTTTTAATGTAATGGTAAAAATTGTACAGATCAGTAAACGTAGTCAAAACCTAAGCCAGAGATCAGAAGCCAAAGCTAGACAAGCCAGTAATGGGGAAACCAGAGATCAGCGTAGTCAGAAGCAGAACAGGATCAGGAACCAGAAGGGACCTCAGCTGAGCAAAGTCTTTCACAGGAACACATCAGAGAATATCCAGATAGGTTGATCAGACGAAGTCACGAAAGGAATGAACATGGCAGTTTAAATAGCCAGAAGGGGCTGGCTGTAGGCGGGACCGATGAGCAGGGTAATTATCAGTAGGTGAGCCTCTGTGGAACAATGAATGCTGACAATTATCTGACAGCTGAGCAGCCTGAACACAGAGAAGAGAGCTGCTGAGAGCCCAGCCCTGATGGGTAGTTTTTTTTACCTTAATGCAGGTAAGGCATTAAGGAAAAAAACCTTTAGAAACACTTTAAAACCAAAAAGTCTGGAATAATAAAACAAAAGCAGATACTACATCAAAGAACCAGTAACCTAATTACTGTACAGTGCCTTGAAAAATTATTCATACTGAACAAAAATATATTTTTGTGCTCAGGCCTCAATCCAAAATCAGCTGCTAGCACTATACTCTGGTGAAGTAGATCAAGATTGTATAGAAAAAATGTGCAGCTCTATAAATTGTAATAAAGTGCATACAAATAAAAAAATAAAGTGCTGTACAATACAGTGAGAAATTCATCTGGTACAAAAATTCTTATACATTATTTCATAAAGGTTCTGCATATACAGTATTAATAACAAGAAATCCCAAAGAGTCCTAAAAAGGAGATAAACCGAAACCATCCTTCAAATGAGTGAAAAAGGTGGTTTGCAATCGGCCAGTACACAATGTAAAACTGCAGTCCATACATACAGTATCTCACAAAAGTGAGTACACCCCTCACATTTTTGTAAATCTTACATTATATCTTTTCACATGAGAACACTGAAGAAATTACACTTTGCTACAATGTAAGGTAATTAGTGTACAACTTGTATAACAGTGTAAATTTGCTGTCCCCTCTAAACTCCACACACAGCCATTAATGTCTAAACCGATGGTAACAAAAGTGAGTACACGCCTAAGTGAAAATGCCAAATTGGGCCCAAAGTGTCAATATAATGGTGTGGCCACCATTATTTTCCAGCACTGCATTAACCCTCTTGGGCATGGAGTTCACCAGAGCTTCACAGGTTGCCACTGGAGTCCTCTTCCACTTCTCCATGATGAGATTCTATAGCTGGTGGATGTCAGAGACCTTGCGCTCCTCCACCTTCCGTTTGAGGATGTCCCACAGATGCTCAATAGGGTTTAGGTCTGGAGACATGCTTGGCCAGTCCATCACCTTTACCCCCAGCTTTTTTAGCAAGGCAGTGAATGTTTTGGAGGTGTGTTTGCGGTCGTTATCATGTTGGAATACTGCCCTGCGGCCCAGTCTCTGAAGGGAGGGGATCATGCTCTGCTTCAATATGTCTTAGTACATGTTGGCATTCATGGTTCCTGCAATGAATTGTAGCTCCCCACTGCTGCCAGGACTTATGCAGCCCCAGACCATGACACTCCCACCACCATGCTTGACTGTAGGCAAGACACACTTTCTCTTACCATCCATGGACTGACACGGTGTCTCTTTACACTTTACACGTGGGTTATGTCCCTGCTTGCAGGAGAAGACCTAGGCAGAATGTGAAATGTTATACATACATTCTAAAAGCCAGAGCTGAACAGCCCCACCCAGGGGGCGGTCCCTCCGGACATAACCCTCCCACTACAGTCAGCAGACTTCAGTTTTTTTTCTGCCTAGCAGAAGGAGAAGACATGGCTCTCTCAGGAGCCAGTCTCCTGACCTATTTTTATTCCTTTTCTGGAATTATTTTTTATTTTATTTTTGAGAAATTTCTATCAACTGTCGGCTGGGCAACAGGTTGGGTACAAGATATCCTCGTAGTCTTCCCTGTCCGACCATCGAGCGTGCTGATCCTCGCCTTGTGTGCGTGAGACTCAGTTCACGACAGGCCCCATGACTCCAGGGGTGGCCGGGTTTGCTTTCATGCTCCCACGGTCCTCTCAAGACTGAACAGTTCCTGACTGACTGTATCTTTCGCGGTGGACCGGGCCGACAGCTACTCAGTACTGCACTGTGATAGTCCTGTCAGAAACACACCAGTGGGTCCCTCAGGGGACGGGTAAGTAGTCTCTCCTGCCTGCAGGTGAGTACAAAAGGCTGTGTGTTTCTCTGTGGGGGATTTTCCCTGTCTCCCCCTGTATTTCATTGTCACTCTCTGTCACCATTGCTGGCGCTGTGCTGTGTGGGGTGCCTGGGGGGTCACACTGTTATTGGAGGGGCTAATGCTGGTCTGCAGATATGCTTGGGGCCTTTTTTGTGTATTTTGGGGCCTGAGCGCCGAGTGGCGCTGTGTGTGTGCTGTTTTTTTCACTTTTGCTGAGTCATGGCGGCCATCTTGCTGCGGATCGCCTCAGTGAAGTGTGGCGGCCATTTTCTTGTAGCCCGCGCGCTCTTCAGCACTAGTTTTGGCCTCTAGCGCTGCTGTAACAGCGCAAATCTCCTCACAATCTCCTCACAGCTCACCAGCGCTGACACAGCGCGGTACAGACAGCGGAACTGAGCGGTCCCTGGTCCGGTTTGGTGAGTCCCCTGGGCGCCCCCTCCTCAGTCAGCACAGCCTGTGGGTGGACTTTTTATCTGAGAAGTCTCAAAGGGGGGCAATATGGAGTCTCTGTCACCAGCTTCCCCTAAATGTCAGTGGACAACAGGCAGTGCTTCAGCACCTGCGGTCCCTAGGGACCAGTTGTGGGCAGTCCTGGAATCATTTCTGACCAGGATGGGAGCTGTGTGCAAGTGCAAGGGAGCAAAAAACCGCCCTCTCCCCACTTTAATTCATGAGGGCAGTGCGCTGATTCAGATATGGGCCTAGCCACTACCGCTCAGGACCCTAGTTCTGAATGTATTGGATGGTTTTGAACAGGACATTCCTTATGAGGAAAACTCCAGTTCTGAGTCAGTAAACGACAGGGCGCTTGTTAGTGTACTCATGACCGTGGTGAGAGACACTCTCAAGCTAAAATGCTGCGGATGCAGAACCTCAGGCGGATACAGTCTCCTTTGGTTCTTTTAAGGCCAGGCCTTCTAAAGAGGTTTTTCCATATGTACTTTCTTTGACCAGCTCATTGATAGGGTCTGGGAAAAGCCGCAGAAGAATTTTTTTATGGTCCCGCGGCGATTGTCTATCAGATACCCCTTGAAGATGCCCTACTTAAAAAGTGGGCTTCTCCCCCAGGGTCGACCCTCCAGTCGCCTGGTTGAACAAGGCCATCACTCTCCCGATGGAGGGGACTCCTGCATTTGAGGACCCCACTGACAGGAGGTCAGAAGTGGTGAGCAGAGCCATGTTTGCCATGTTGGGATCCGCCCTACGGCCTGTGGTAGCGGCGACCCTTGTGTATTAAACACTTACAGGTTGAGCAAAAATGTTGCACCTAGCTGTACACGAGCATAATCTTCCTCCAGACACAGTTGCTTTGGCCCACCAACTGGTTCAGGGCCTGGTTTATGTGTGCGATGCCACGTTGGACGCGGCCCCTTTAATATCCAGGGCCTCTGTCTCGGCGGTGGTATTGCGTCGTCTTATCTGGTTGAAGTGCTGGTCTGCTGACCTAGCCTTAGGAAGCTCCTGACGGATCTACCATTTAAAGGTGGTAGACCTTTCGGTGCTGCTCTGGATGACATCGTCATGGATGTCATGGGAGGTAAAACCACTCTTCTTCCTTAGACTAGCAAGGGTGAGGAGGCCCGCCGCAAACAGGGGCCTTCCTTTCCAGCAAAACGGGTTTTTTTCATCAGTCAGTCCACGGGTAGACCCTCTCAGACTGACGGCAGTGCGGCTGGTGGGCACAAGTGCCCCTGGGTGCGTAAGCCGAACAAGCGGCTCCCAAGCCCGCCTCGGCGTGAAGTCTTGCCTCCGCCCGACTCTGGGGTGGGGGGACGACTTTGCAGGTCACGAATCGGTGGTCCTCCCGAATCTCCGACTGGTGGGTGTGCGAGGTGGTCACCTCAGGATACAGGATAGTATTCCGATCCTGGCCCCCAGACAGATTCTTTCCCTCAAATCTTCCTCTCCTTCCTACCTGTCGGGCAGCCCTATTGGGGGCTGTACAGGATTTGATCAGGTCCGGAGTGATTGTGCCGGTTCCGTCACAGGAGAGTTTTCAGGGATTCTACTTGAATCTGTTTGTCGTCCCAAAAATAGGACGTGGTTCGACCTATCCTGGACCTCAAGGCCCTGAATGCCTTCGAGAAGGTGCAGAAATTCCGCATGGAATCCATTCGCACGGTGATCGCTACACTCCACCAAAGGGATTTTCTTCTGGCGCCCTTGGACTTCAAGGACGCCTACTTGCATGTTCCGATCTGCGCAAGTCACCAGAAGTTTCTGCGCTTTGCGATCAGCGAAGTCCACTATCGATTGTGGCTCTTCCTTTCTGCCTAGCCTCGGCACCAAGGGTGTTCACCAAGGTGCTTGCTCCGGTTCTAGCCTTCTGTTACAGCGAGGTATTGCTGTCATGGGCTATCTGGACGATCTTCTGCTAAGAGCAGAAAGTGGATCAGACTTAGAGGAAAGGTGACTATCGTCAATTAGACCCTCAGGGACTCGGGTGGTTCCTGAACATTCAGGAGTCAGTCCTGGTCCCGACTCAGTGTCTGGAGTATCTAGTTCTGATTCTGGACTCCTTGGAGGCAAAGGTATCCTACCTCTGGAGAAGTTACTGACACTTCAGTCTGCGGTGCGGGTGCTGACATCCCAAAAATGGTTGTCAATCCGTTTTTTGCATGAGAAGTCCCGAGACTCGTGGTGGCCTCCTTCGCGGCCGTTCCGTATGCCCAATCACACACCAGGGCATTGCAGAAGGAGATCTTGTCCACCTGGGACAAATCCCCGTTGTCCTTGGATCTTCAGATCCAGGTGATTCACCTGGTCAGGGCGCCCCTGACATGGTGGTTGAGATCCTCGGCTCTTTGGTCCGGAAAGTTGTTCCCCTCCCATCCAATGGACGGTACTCACGACGGACACCAGCCTGACGGGCTGGGGTGGAGTCTGGGGAGTCCTGTCTGCTCAGGCCTTGGACTACGGACGAGCCCGTTTACCAATCACTGTTCTGGAAATACGGGCCATCGGACTGTGTCTCTCCTCAGGTCGGAGAGAGTACGGGGTCGCTCCATCAGGAGCCAGTCAGACACCGCCACGGCGGTGGCGTATGTAAACCATCAAGGGGGAACTCGGAGCTCAACTGCGGCTTCCGAGGTAGTCCGTATCCTGAAGTGGGCCGGAAGAAACGTGCCGGCTCTGTAAGCCATTTTACATTCTGGGCATAGACAATGGGCAGGCGGACTATCTGAGTCGCCAATCGCCAGACACCGGACCAAGAAGAGTGGTCCTTGCATATTTCAACTCCTTTACCGACGGTGGGGCATGCCGGATGTGGACCTGATGGCCTCTCGACTCAATCGCAAGGGTCGAGGTTGTGGCCAGATCCAGGGATCCTTGGGCGATGCCTCGGATGCGTTGGTGGCCCCATAGGGTCCTTATCGCCTGATATAAACTCCGGCGATCCTAATTATTCCGGATTGGCCTCAGCATCACTGGTACGCTGATCTGGCACGTCTCGTCGCGGACGTTCCCTGGCGGTTGCCGATGAGGGAGGACCTTCAGTCTCAAGGTCCTATGTTTCATCCGGCTTACAGTCTCTGGCTTTAACGGCAGGGCTGTTAAAAGCCAGGTGTTGAGGGACCGAGGTCTCTCGGACTCGGTCATTTTGACCATGTTAAGGACATGGAAGTCTTCCTCCAGGCAGATCTATCACCGTGCCTGAAAAGCTTATATCGCCATGTGCGAAGCGCTGGACTGACGTCCTCGGACGTATTCCGTCCCCAGAATCCTGCATCCTCTGCAGTGTGGAGTGACCCAAAAGCTTGCTTTGAGTACCATAAAGGATCAGATTTCGGCCTTGGCCGTCTTCTTTCAGCGACCTCTAGCGGGTCATTTTTCTTGGTTAGCACCTTGTGTTGGGGGTTCGCCATGTGCTCCCTCCTGTCAAGCCTCCTCTCCCACCGTGGGATCTGAATTTGGTGCTCTCGGTCCTCCAGGAACCTCCTTTTGGAAATATCCGGGATATTCCCCTCTTGTCTTGTCTCAGAAGGTGGCCTTTTTAGTGGCAATCACTTCTGTTTGACGAGTGTCTGAGTTGGCGGCTTTGTCCTGCAAGTCGCCATATTTGGTCATCCATAAGGATAAGGCGGTGTTGCATCCGCGACCTTCCTTTTTTGCCAAAGGTGGTGTCGACCTTTCACCTACATGAGGACATTGCCCTCCCGTCCTTGTGTCCTCACCCATCGCATCCCAAAGAGTTTGCGCTGCACATATTGGAGGTGGTACGAGCCTTATGCCGCGTACACACAATCATTTTTCCCGTCGGGAAAAATGACATTTTTTCCTTTGGACGAGAAAAACGATCGTCTGTGGGCTTTTTGCCGTTTTTCCCGACGGGAAAAACGGCATTAATCACGATGAGAAAAATTAGAACATGTTCTAATTTTTCTCATCGTTTTTTCCAGCATTTTTTTCCGCGGCAGTTTTCCCATAGGGAAACACTGCCACGGAGCCCACACACGGTCGTTTTTCTCGACAAAGAAAAAAATGACGGGAAAAACGGTCGTGTGTGGGGGAACATGCCGTTCCCTCGTTTTTCATTTTTTTTCATGTCGTGATTCACGGCGGTGTTTTCACCGCCGTGAATCACGATCGTGTGCACGCGGCATTACGGGTGTACCTGTCTGCTACTGCTTCTATTCGGAAGTCTGACTCACTGTTTGTGACTGTCTCTGGTCCATAACAGGGCCAAGCGGTTTCGTCTGCCATCATTTTAGGGGAATCAGACAAACCGTCATTCAAGCCTATGCTCTCAAAGGGCGGGCGCCTCCCTTTCCGGTTACGGCACATTCCACCAGGGCAATTGGTGCTTCCTGGTTTTCCCGACATCAAGCGTCGGTTGCACAAGTGTGCAAGGCGGCGACCTGGTCGTCTGTTCATGCCTTTTAAGTTTTTTATAAGGTTAATGTGGCTGCATCTTCGGATGCTTCCTTCGGCCGCAGGGTGCTGCAGGCCGCTGTTTAAAGTTGCGACTCCTCCGTTGAGGAGCTCTGCCTTATTGGAGTGAAGTTTTGGTTTTTCCATTTATACTGCTCCCATCCCTCTTGACACTGCTTTGGGACATCCCACGTGTAAAGTGTAAAGAGACACCGTGTCAGTCCATGGATGGTAAGAGAAAATAGGATTTTTTGTACTCACCGTAAAATCCTTTTCTCTGACATCCATGGACTGACACGGCACCCACCCTTCCTTTTAAGTTTGTACTGCTTTGTTACGAACTGAAGTCTGCTGACTGTAGTGGGAAGGTTATGTCCGTAGGGACCGCCCCCTGGGTGGGGCTGTTCAGCTCTGGCTTTTAGAATGTATGTATAACATTTCACATTCTGCCTAGGTCTTCTCCTGCAAGCAGGGACATAACCCACGTGTAAAGTGTAAAGAGACACCGTGTCAGTCCATGGATGTCAGAGAAAAGGATTTTACGGTGAGTACAAAAAATCCTATTTTTCTTTGTACTCCTCACCTGATTGACACCATCTGAACTAAATAAGTTCATCTTGGATTCATCAGACCACAGGACATGGTTCCAGTAATTCATGTCCTTGGTCTGCTTGTCTTCAGCAAACTGTTTGCCCATTGTGTGGATGCAGTCGTTTGTATGTTAATTCCCTGTTTATCTTGCTACTGGTGTAGTTAGTATAGGGTGGAAGGCCAGGTTTCCTTTGTCCAGATCTCCCCTTCGGGTACATTGGAATTGCGCAGCCCCAGAGCCTTCTCTAGAATGGAAACATCTGGTTATTTCTCTGAGGGGACATTACTAGAGGTTATTCACAACACCTGGGTGACTATAGTCTACAAGTGCATGGCACTGAGGCATCCCCCTTGCTCCATTGCTATGGAGGATATGAGTTCACTTCTGTGGATGAATTTTACAGGCATGGCAGTGCAGAAGCACAGAGAAAAGAGGCCAGGTGGGTTTGCTAGCGCTGGCTCAGCTTTTAGCTTATTTTTGGGGTGGTAGTACACCAGGTCAGGGTCCTAGTCCATTTCCATCTGATGGTTGCCCTACCCTGAATCCCTGCCTTCCTCTGGCCATTCAGCTGTCCACTTGGCCACACCGGCCTTCTCTTTTCTTTTGTAAAGATGAATTTTCTACTATAACGTGAGATTTCATTGGCAGAATTTTTGATCTTTGTTAAGGCCATAGATAACAGGATTCACACCTGTGCCCCTTTGACCTCCACTCCTCCTGAATTGGTCTTTGATTTAGCCCTTCAGCCAGATACCATGCCACAGGAGGAGGTGACAGCAGGTGAGGACCCTTCGCCTTCTGAAGCATCAAATGAGGATGACATGCCTGCTACACTGATTTCTCCTAACCTGAAAGAAGCCATTGCTATGCTTATTGATGCTGTATACTCTTGTTTAGCATTGGAGCTGCCAGAGTCTCTTCACCCTAAGGCATCTTTAGTATGGGGTCTCTCAAATTCCCAACGCCAGTAATGCCGTGTACACACGACCGTTTTTAATGACGAGAAAAATTTCATTTTTTAAAATGGTCATTAAAAATGAGCGTGTGTGGGCTTCAGACCGGTTTTCATGATGTGAAAAACGGGCATGAAAAAATTGGAACATGCTCTAATTTTTCACGTCGTTTTTTACATCGTCGTTTTTCTCGTCATGAAAAACAGCCATGTGTGGGCATTAACGACGTGAAAACAAATGCGCATGCTCAGAATCAAGTACGAGACGGGAGCGCTCGTTCTGGTAAAACTAGCGTTCGTAATGGAGATAGCATATTCGTCACGCTGTAATGGACTGAAAAGCACGAGGCTGAAAAGCACGAATCGTCGCTCAACAAACTTTACTAACATGAAGGGTGGAGCCATCCGAATGGAACTTCCCCTTTATAGTGCCGTCGTACGTGTTGTACGTCACCGCGCTTTACTCAAACATTTTTTTCCACGATAGTGTGTAGGCAAGGCAGGCTTGAGAGGAAACACGAAAAATCACGTAGAGAAAAATGCTGTTTTTTTCAACGACAAAAAACGGTCGTGTGTACGCGGCATAAGACCTTACCCTGGGAAGATTTTTCCATCTCCTAAATGTCTTGCCACAGTACTCTGTTGAGGAAAATTTTCTTAGAAAAGGAGTACTTTCTATGGTAAAATTCTGCCATTTCTGCCTACACAAGTCCCTTGTCCCTTGTCCCTTGGGGGGAGATGACCTTGTAGATAAGTGGTTAGAGGCTGTCCTTAAAACTGTCTTTGCTTTGGTGGGCCCTGCTATGCAACCTGCGCTTGTGTTTTTGGCAGTCTGTCCAACCATTCCTGTCTGGATTAAGCATATGACCCGAAATCCCAGTTCTTTCCTTACAGATGCTTCTGTTCATAATCGGTTAGACATTTTATCTAGAGACTTGCGTTACTGAGTGGCTTCACAGATGCACTTTAGGATCAATCTTCTCTCTATCAAGGTTTCATATCCACAGGATTCTCTGGCTCAAATGCTGGTCAGTCAAACTTCTATGCAAGAAACGCCTTAAATGGTTCCCTTTGAAAAGGAGCGCCTGTTTGACCCCTCCATGGATAAGTACTTCAAGGAGATCAAGAGCAGTTAAGAGTACTCTACTCCTCCTGGAAGTCGAAAGGCTTGTGTCACAGCCAGTATATATTCTACTTTAGAGGTTTGGAGGGGATCATTTTGTTCCTCTTCATCTTTCAATGCCAAGTATAAGACAGGAACAAAGTTTTGTAAGAAGATATGACTGATGCAAAGGTCCCACTTTTCATAGTAAGGGGACATCTGTTGGCTTTCTGGTCCCAGAAAATCTGACGCCCAGGTCCAGAGTGTAGATTCCAGGGGCTACAAACTGGAGTTTTGTATTCTTGCCACCTTCCTACTTAATGCTCTCCAGGATGTCTCATTCCCTGTCACAGCAGGTAGATCTGATGGCTCTTGTCTCAAAGGGTTAATACCCCTGTTCCACCAGAGGAATGCTTTCAGGCTTTTTACTTTTCATGGTTTCCAAAGCAAATGGAGCAGTTTAGCCCACTCTGGATTTAAAAACTCTCAACTTGATCCTAGAGGTTGAAGTTTGGAAACTTTGGTAAATCCCTCCCTTTCTGGCATCAGTAGACATCTGGGATGCCTATTTGCAAACTGGCGATTAGCATTACCAGTTTGATGCCCTTTCCTTTGGCATGTCCATGGCTCCCCTGGTCTTTCCCAAGCTGCTTGCCCCGGTTTCGGCTCTACTCCATTCCCAGGCAATTCACCTTGTCCACCAACATGTAACAGACAGTACAGGCTCTGCAGAGTTTGGGTTGGGTAATCAACCTGATAAAGCTATTGTTGGACCCTCCTAACAGATTGGAGTACCAGAGTCTGACACTGGACATAGCCCTGTCCTGAACCTTTTTTACATAGTAAAAACTCCTGTCCCTATACTATATGTGCATTGTAGTGTGCTACCAAATGCACATATATGGTGGACTATAAGTGTTACAGGGCAAAAAAATACTAACGGCCGGGATTTCCAACGGGAAAAAGTCTGTCAGGAATCCCGATGGGAAAATGGAGAACCAGTTTTCTATCTTTTTCCGACCGTTTTTGGCAGTTTTCCTGTTGGAAAAAGTCAGATGGAGCATACACACAGTCGGGATTCCCGGTCAAAAGCTCTCATCTGACTTTTTCCGACTGGAAAACTGGCCGCGTGTACGGGGCATGAGGTAAATTATTCTGTGCATTTTGGTACACTGCTTTGTAAAAAAAAAATTAAATTAGCACAGGATAGATGGAGATATATATATATATATATATATATATATATATATATATATATATTGTGAGGGGGTTAACTCGGTAGCGGGTGTGTGTGACCCCCTGGTTGGGCTCCCCACACAAAAACAGGGCCAGCAGACGGAGGTTGTGGTTTTCAAAATCAAAAGGTGCGGTTTATTTCTCTATGTACAGTGACAAAAACACAGCAAAGCCAAAAAGAAACAAACAAAATAAATCCTGGTCAGTTTGACCTCTGACTAAACATGCAGGTTTCCTAAACTAACAACTGGGATCAGCCTGGTGCTGTCCTAGTCCCTAAGTCCCTGGTTTAGTAAAAGTCCAAACAAATAGCCACACAGGCTTTGCCTCACCGCACAGGGGTTCACTCTCCCTAGACAGTCCACACAGGTCTGGTTCCAGGCATGAGCAAACACCTAATGAATCTGGGAGTTTTTATAGAGGCCTTAAACGAACTGACAGGCTTCAGCTGGTCTCATCAACTCCCTGCCTCACGACGCCCAGCACTCTCCCTAGAGGTATGAGTCATTCATGAGCACACTAGCCTCAGCTGGGCTTCATCAACTCCCTAGTTGTATAAGTCGGCATAAAGCCTGAATCTGGGAGAAATATATCTACCCCCCTGGATGCAACCAGGTGACTTTACCTTCCTGCTGTCACATACCCCCCCCTCTTGTTTTAACCTTGGGGTTGGAACACCAGCAATCAGGCATTCATGTACTCGAGACAAAGCATCCACATTCCCCATTTGAACGCCAGGGCGATGCTTTACTGTGAAGTTGAATTCCTGTAGGGCCAGGAACCACCTATTCACCCTTCTATTTGTCTCCTTGTTTTGAGCCATCCACTTTAACGGAGCGTGATCCGTAACCATGTCAAAGTGCCTACCTAGCAGATAGTACCGAAGGGAATCTAGAGCCCACTTCACCGCTAAACACTCCTTTTCAACCGTGGCGTAATTTACCTCATGGGACTTCAACTTCCTGCTGAGGTAAATGACTGGGTGCTCTTCCCCGTTCCAGACCTGGGACAATACTGCTCCTAACCCCACATCTGACGCATCACTTTGTACGACAAAGTCTTTAGAGAAGTCGGGTGAGTACAACACTGGCTGGCTACATAAGGCTTGTTTCAAGAATTGGAATGCTGCCTCAGCCTCGGGGGTCCATTTAATCATGACCGACCCTTTCCCTTTCGTCAGGTTGGTTAGGGGCACAGCCTTAGAAGCAAAGTGGGGAATGAAGCGCCGATAATAACCCGCGATTCCCAGAAAGGCTCGTACCTGCTTCTTGCTGTTGGGACGTGGCCAACTCTGGATGGCCTCGACTTTGTTGAGTTGGGGTTTTATTACTCCCCTGCCAATGGTGTACCCAAGATATTTGGCCTCCTCCTGCCCAATGGTACACTTCTTGGGGTTAGCCGTAAACCCCGCTTCCCGAACAGAGTCCAGGACTGCTTGCACTTTTGGCAGATGTGAGGCCCAATCTGTGCTATGGACAATTACGTCATCCAGGTAAGCCGCAGCATACTTCCGATGGGGCCTCAGCATCTGGTCCATTTTCCGCTGGAATGTGGCCGGCGCATTCTGTAACCCGAACGGCATTCTCTTATATTGGAACGCCCCGTCTGGGGTTACAAATGCGGTTTTCTCTTTGGCCGACTTGGCCAGGGGAATTGGCCAATACCCTTTTGTGAGGTCAAGAGTCGTCATGTATCGGGCTGTTCCCAGCCGGTCGATCAACTCATCTATACGTGGCATGGGGTAGGTGTCAAATTTTGTAACTTTGTTCAACTGACGAAAATCGTTACAAAATCGCCAGCTCCCATCCGGTTTAGGCACCAACACAATGGGACTAGACCAATCACTTTGGGACTCCTCTATCACCCCTAAGTTCAGCATTTTCTGTACTTCCTCCCGTATTGCCTCCCGTCGGGCCTCTGGGATCCGATAGGGTTTTAACTTCACCCTTTCACCGGGCGGGGTAATAATATCATGCTCTACCCCAGATGTTTGTCCCGGCAGCTCAGAGAACACCTCCTTGTTGCGAAGCACAAACTCCTTAACCTCCTGTTGTTGGGGTTGTGACAAGGTGGCTGCTATTCCAACCTCCGGAATCACGCAACCAGTTTGAGCTGGTGACCAAGTTTCTGCGACTAGGGACTCTCTATCCCTCCAGGCTTTCAACAGATTAACGTGATATATCTGTTCGGGCTTTCGCCTTCCTGGTTGTCTGACCTTGTAATTCACTTCGCTCACTTTTTCCATTATCTCGTAGGGGCCTTGCCATTTGGCAAGGAATTTACTTTCAACCGTAGGGACAAGTACCAATATCCTATCCCCCGGGGAAAAGGTACGGGTCTTTGCTCCACGGTTGTACACTCTCTGCTGTGCCAACTGCGCTTGGGCCAAATGTTCCTTCACGATGGGCATTACCTGTGCAATTCGATCTTGCATCAGGGCGACATGCTCAATCACACTCCTGTGGGGAGAACTCTCACTTTCCCAAGTTTCCTTGGCAATATCCAACAGCCCTCTTGGGTGTCTCCCATACAGTAACTCAAAGGGGGAGAATCCCGTAGAGGATTGGGGCACCTCCCTAATAGCAAACATCAAATAAGGAAGTAGACAGTCCCAATCCTTTCCATCTCTATCCACCACTTTCTTCAACATTTGTTTTAGGGTTTTGTTGAATCTTTCAACCAGCCCATCGGTTTGGGGGTGATACACAGATGTACGCAATTGCGTCACTTTGAACAATTTACACAGCTCTTTCATAACCCGGGACATAAAGGGTGTACCTTGGTCCGTAAGCAGTTCTTTACAAATACCCACCCGGCTAAAAACAAGAGATAGCTCTTTGGCTATGGTTTTGGCCGAGGTATTTCTGAGAGGGATCGCTTCTGGATAACGGGTGGCATAGTCCATTATAACCAATATGTACTGGTGCCCCCTAGCGGACTTGATTATAGGACCTACCAAATCCATTGCGATTCTCTCAAACGGGACCTCAATGATGGGTAGAGGGACCAGCGGGCTACGGAAATGTGGCATCGGGGCCGACCTCTGACACACAGGGCAGGAGGAACAATAATTTTCTATGTCCTTCATCACCCCAGGCCAATAGAATCTCTGTAATACCCTCTCTCGGGTTTTCTCTGTCCCCAGATGACCTCCAAGAATGTGCCCATGGGCCAACTCCAACACCAACTTCCTGTAAGGTTTGGGCACCACCAGCTGCTCAACGGTTTCTTCTGCCCTTTTTGCCACCCGATACAGTAGGTCCTTCTCTACGCTGAAGTATGGGTAAGTGCAGGTATTATCTGGGTTCACTAACTCGCCATCTATTTCCACTACGTTTTCCCGTGCCTTTATTAGGGCGGGGTCTTTTAACTGTTCTGTGGCAAAATTTTCCCTGTGAACCTCCAGATCAGAAAACTCCACAGACGGTAGGTTTTCGTCTGAGGAGGTGGGCTCCTCTCCAGTTTCTTGAGTCTCCCCTGCCAATACTGACAAGGGAAATTCTGGAGAGTCCTCACCACTCTCAGAGGAGTTCTGGCTATCACATTCCTGGTACATAGGGGCACCAGTGGGGGGCTCAGGATCATCCCACAGTTCCCAGAACTTCGGAAAATCCCTTCCCACAATGGCATCATGCGGTAATTGAGATACTAACCCCACTGGATGAGAGAGGGTACCTTTGGGGGTCTCGAAACACACTGTAGTCACGGGATACTCTCGGGTGTCCCCATGCACACAAATAACAGCTACCTTGCTATTCCCAGAGACCTCTGTTTTAACTAATTCAGCCTTTATCAGGGTCACAAGGCTACCTGAATCCAGTAATACCACAACATTTCTACCATTAATACACATTTTGCATAAATGTTTCTCAGTTCCCCGAATGGCAGTGCATGCGACTGTCGCACACAGCGACTGACGTCTGTCCATCAGAAAGTCACATTGCATGGGTTCCTCCACAACCGGGCAATTTGCTGCAATATGTCCCGCTTGCCGGCAGCGGTAGCAAACGATCCTTCTTGCGGCCTCTTGAGCCGCTGATTTCCCAGGCTGTTCTCGCCAAACTTGGGGTAGAGCTCCCACCCTCTCACTCTCTCCACCCTCACCCCTTGGAATCCTCTTATCCGCCCCTGGGGATGGTCTGGTCTTAGGGTGGAAAGTCCGAGAGTCTCTGGAAGAGGCCGTCAGGTTCTCTGTAGCCAAGTATCTCTCTACACGATCCACAAGTTTACCGGCCGTTTCTGGGTCTCCATGGCTTACCCACTTTTGAATGGCGGTAGGAAGAGCTCTCAAGAAACGATCCATCACAACACGTTCCACAATCTCCGGTGCGGACAAAGTCTCTGGCTGTAGCCACTTCCTGCTCAGGTGAATGAGATCATACATTTGAGACCTGGGGGGTTTTCCAAGCTGGAAAGTCCAGTTATGCACACGCTGAGCCCGGACAGCCAGGGTGACACCCAGCCTTGCCAATATTTCAGCTTTTAGCATCACATAGTCTTTTGCTTGGTCAGGCTCTAGGTCATAGTAAGCCTTCTGCGATTCACCAGTTAACAGAGGAGCCACCAGTCCAGCCCACTGCTCCTCAGGCCACTTTTCTCTTTCAGCAGTCCTTTCAAATGTGGTCAAAAATACCTCTGGATCATCCTCTCCAGTCATTTTTGTCAATAAACGACTCACCCCAAAGGACGCGGTATTAGTGGGACGGCTTTCCTCACTGGTCTGCGGACGTTGCTGCATTACTGCTTCCATTTGTTGTAGTCTCTGCTCTTGCTTCTGTAACAGGTCTATGAAGCGGGCCTCAGATTGCTGCTGGGCTTGTTGATGAGCTTGCTGCTGGGCTGCAAGGCTCCTTTGCAAACCTGCATTTGTCTGCTGTTGATTGGCATTTGCTAGAGCCAGCTGTTTCAGTATCTCCTCCATGCTGGCTTAAAAAAAACTGCCACTGGTTCTCCACCAACTGTGAGGGGGTTAACTCGGTAGCGGGTGTGTGTGACCCCCTGGTTGGGCTCCCCACACAAAAACAGGGCCAGCAGACGGAGGTTGTGGTTTTCAAAATCAAAAGGTGCGGTTTATTTCTCTATGTACAGTGACAAAAACACAGCAAAGCCAAAAAGAAACAAACAAAATAAATCCTGGTCAGTTTGACCTCTGACTAAACATGCAGGTTTCCTAAACTAACAACTGGGATCAGCCTGGTGCTGTCCTAGTCCCTAAGTCCCTGGTTTAGTAAAAGTCCAAACAAATAGCCACACAGGCTTTGCCTCACCGCACAGGGGTTCACTCTCCCTAGACAGTCCACACAGGTCTGGTTCCAGGCATGAGCAAACACCTAATGAATCTGGGAGTTTTTATAGAGGCCTTAAACGAACTGACAGGCTTCAGCTGGTCTCATCAACTCCCTGCCTCACGACGCCCAGCACTCTCCCTAGAGGTATGAGTCATTCATGAGCACACTAGCCTCAGCTGGGCTTCATCAACTCCCTAGTTGTATAAGTCGGCATAAAGCCTGAATCTGGGAGAAATATATCTACCCCCCTGGATGCAACCAGGTGACTTTACCTTCCTGCTGTCACAATATATATATATATATATATATATATATATATATATATATACACACGTCGACAGAATGGCACGGGCAGGCATGTGGGCGTACCTGCACGCCCACCGCGTGCCTCGTGAGCGTGTTCGCGGGTCAGGCGGCCCGCGATTGCGGTCAGCATTCCCCTATTCTGCCTAGTGACATGTCACTGATGGCTGTTCCCCGTGATCGGGAACGGTCTTCAGTGACGAGTCACGTGTAGCCACGCCCCCTAACAGTAAGAATCACTCCCTAGTACTGACTTAACCCCTACAGCGCCACCTAGTGGTTAACCCCTTCACTGCCAGTGTCATTTTCACAGTAATCAGTGCATTTTTATAGCACTGATCGCTGTAAAAATAACAATGGTCCCAAAAATGTGTCAAAAGTGTCAGATGTGTCCGTCATAATGTCACAGTCATGGCAGATCGCTGCCATTACTAGTAAAAAATATTAATTATTAATAAAAATGCCATAAAACTATCCCCTATTTTGTAGACGCTATAACTTTTGCGCAAACCAATCAATAAA
Organism: Rana muscosa; assembly: GCA_029206835.1. Classification (NCBI taxonomy): domain Eukaryota; kingdom Metazoa; phylum Chordata; class Amphibia; order Anura; family Ranidae; genus Rana; species Rana muscosa. Next base: position 404,422,661 of record CM055117.1, read on the forward strand.
CGCTTATTGCGATTTTTTGTTTACCAACAATATGTAGAAGAATACGTATCGGCCTAAACCTAAGGGAAAAAAATGTTGTTTTTATATATTTTTGGGGGATATTTATTATAGCAAAAAGTTAAAAATATAGAATTGTTTTTCAAAATTGTCGCTCTATTTTTGTTTATAGCGCAAAAAATAAAAACCGCAGAGGTGATCAAATACCACCAAAAGAAAGCTCTATTTGTGGGAAAAAAAGGATGTCAATTTTGTTTGGGAGCCATGTCGCACGACCGCGCAATTGTCAGTTAAAGCGACGCAGTGCCGAATCACAAAAAGTGTCCTGGTCTTTGACCAGCGAAATGGTCCGGGGGCTTAAGTGGTTAAGGAGAAAAGCAACCAGATCTTTCCCTGGTATTGTTTATTCTGCCTTTTCCTGTTCACCTTTTCTCTCTATTGGCCCTTCAAACACATTAAAGTGGAAGTAAACCCTCCTATCATTTTCAGGCAAGGAAGCTGCCATCTTGGCCTCTGTTTAATCTTCAACTGCCATGATGCCGGACATGTGATCAGTTATGACACCAGCCATTGGATGGTTTGACAGTTTGGTTGAGAGCACAACCAATGTGACAGTTGGCATTCCCGGCATGCCGGGAATGTAACTGCTTTTTGAAACTGTTAAATCGATGGGTTTACTTCCGCTTTAAAGGGAAGAACCGGAAGGGTCAAACTACACAGCCACCAGGAAGAGGCCATGACACTTTTTTTCTAACTTTTAGGCAAGCCAAGGCTCTTTACAAGTACCGTAATTTAAGCAACTGTAGGTGTCTGCAGTGCCGTACACATATCACTGTGGCCAGAGCAGCTGCATACACATGTTATATCTTTAGTGGCCATCCAATGAAAAGAAGATTGCCATGGTAGCTAAAGTAGCGAGAGATAGTGCTGAACTGTCAGCTCTTATGAAGGGCAAACAACGAAGTCTACCATAATGTGTAAGGATGCTCACCATAGTTGCACATTAGGGCAGGAAACTCTCCATGCAGATGGTTCTGCTTTTAATAAGAGTATTGTTACATCAGAATCATGTGAGAGTATGTTTGTTCTGTCTGTATATAGGGGTTGCATGAGGCTGACCTGAAAAGAGATCCTTGTATTTTGTCAGCTTACGAAAAAATACATTTTATAAATGCATTGTGCATACTTCGATGCCTGTAGTGTGGCTTTAACCTTAGTGGCTTCACTATTGCTTTCTTCTTTTTCTATCATAAGTACCTTTTTCATTTTATATATTTCAGATACAAAATGATATCCAGAAAGAATTACAGAGACTGCCAAGCAGATGGACTTTGGAGTAATGAAGTTCCTGTATGTGAAGGTAAAACCAAACCACCTGGGATGTAAAAATATGGGTCTAATAGAAACAACAGCCCGTTTGTGTTTTGTTGTGCTAAAAAAAAAAAAAAAAAAAAAAAAAAAAAAACAGTATATGGGGACGACAAACTGAAAACGCTATTTAAATAAATGTTCAATATTCAAAGCAAACTCGCACATCAATCCATATCTGCATGCTTTATTTTTTGCTGGTATTTTGCTTTTATTTATTTATTTTTTAAATTTTCAAAAAAAGGTTTATTGTGATTAGATGCAGTACAATTATAAAAGAAGGTAACAAAAGACCCCAAGCGAGGTCGGTACAAAGTATGATCATCAGAAACAAACAAAAGAAGGTCACTTGGAGTTATGCTCCATCACAATATCATAGACCACAGTACCTATTATAGAGGGTAGAGCAGACTCAGCATACAAAAAAAAAGAAGAAAAAAAGTAGGCGCCAACAAATTTAGGGCAGACCCTGAGGGACAACTGCCCTACGTCTACTCCCGACCAGTCCACGCACCCCAATTGGGATCCTGCTGTGCACAGAACGATCGGGAACAGAACACCCAGGGAGGGATATGAACAAAGGGCTTGGCAACCCGCAAACCTGTCCAGATTGCTAATCCTCTGAGGATGCGGACCATCCAGGGGGAGTCTGACCTTGAACCTCTGTTAATATTCTGAAGGGGCTGAAAAACCCAACTAATGGAATGGCTTCCAAATGCCTGTAAGGCGGAGCATCTAGCTGTATCCATCAACATAAAACAAGAAAGACTACACAGATGTAAAACCTGAGTAGCCAGTGACAGTCTAAGAAAGAGATTAAGAATAGGAAGAGAAGAAAGGAAGAAATAGGGATAGGGAAGAGAAGGGGGAGCGAACCAGAGAATAAGAGGGAAGGAAGGGGGCGGGGGAAATCAGGATTCCTCGGGGAGAGGGGGAAAAATGGTCAGCAACGTGCCGAATCGGGGCTGTCCAGTGCTCACCTATTGGGGCAGAAGGGATATGCCTACATGCATAGCCCAGGGTTCCCAAATAAGACGGAATTTTTCTGGATTGTCTAGTAAGGTATTAGAAACCCTTTCCTGTGTCATTATCCATGAAATCTTGTGTTTAGCTTGGCGAAATGACGCCGAGGGCGACTTCCAGGCGTGGGCCAAGGTAATCTTGGCCCCCAGAAGGATGAAGTGTATGAGAGAGCGGGACAATTTAGGGACCTTAGGGAGAGCATCATTAAGGAGGGCAATAGTAGGGTTCTGCTTCACCTCGAAACCAGTGACTTTGCGAATGAGTCTGAAAATTCTATTCCAGAACCCCCTAATTTTAGGGCATTCCCAGAGGGTGTGGAGGAGAGAGCCTACGAGGCCACATCCTCTGAAGCAGAGGGGGGAAGACTGCGGATAGAGCCTAGAAAGGTGCGTAGGGACCAGGTACCATCTGGAGATGACCTTAACGTCCGCCTCCATCAGGGAGGTGTTTAAGATACCCTTGAATGAGCGGGAGAAATTTGTGTGCCAAGTGTCTAGATCCCATTCAAACTGGAGGTCACGCTTCCATTTCAACATATAGCTCGCTTTGCCCTGAGGGTCAGCTAGCGCTAAATAGATCAGGGAGATGCCCCCCCTGACGCCCATGGCTGAGGAACACCAACGCTCATATTTGGTAACCGAGAGTGGGTTGTCTGAACTTTTCCAGACCCCACGCAGAAAATGTAATAACTGATAATAGCGGAAGGTTTCGGAGGAGGGCATGTCCAGTTTGGAAGTGCAGTATTTGAGCGAGATGGGGCCCTCATTGTTAAAATATTGTCCTATTCTGTATAAACCCTTGTCAAGCCACCATCCAAAAGCCTTGATGTTTAGACCCGGGGGGAATTGGGGATTGTGAAAGATGTGAGCGAGGGGATGCCAGGAAGAGGATAGCGCGGGATGTTTATGAAGGATATCACAGAGAGCCATTGAGTGAGAGAGGGTGGGTGACAGGATCGAGGGACGGTCCTTACGTGGTCTCCAGGCTAAATAGTCCAATGTGTGGTTAGGGGTTGCCTGCCTTTCTATGTCTACCCAGTCCAGTTTAGGTCCTTTAGTATATATTACTGAGAATTGACAGAGTTGGGCTGCTTGGTAGTACCACCACACATTGGGAAGGCCAAGGCCTCCTTTCTTCCTTGCCCTATACAGAACTTTTTTAGATAGACGATGTCCCTTGCCCCCCCATATGAACTGTATGATTTTTGATTGGAGTCTATCCAGTGCTCGCTTCTTGACAGGGATAGGCAGGGACCGGAAGAGATAAAGCAATCTGAGCAAGAGGGTCATCTTGACCGAATTGACTCTACCCAGCCAGGACAATTTATAAAGAGAGCATTGTGTAAGTTCAGTTGTGAGTTTTTTGAACATGGCAGGGTAATTGTGTTGGAATAGGAGCTCTACTTTTGGGGTGAGGAAAACACCTAAATAGGGAAGAGAAGAGGCGCACCAGGAGAAGGGGAAGTTTGTTTTGAGCCTATCGACTATATCTTGGGGTGTAGTGACGTTTAAGGCCATTGACTTTGCCATGTTGACCTGAAGGCCTGAAACCTTTCCAAAAGTGGTGAGGAGTTGGAGAATATTGGGGGTCGACCTGAGAGGGGAGTTGACGAAAAGGAGGACATCGTCCGCAAAGAGGGCGCATTTGTGTGTATGTTGACCACATTGAACCCCGTGAATGTCCGGGTGTTGTCTAATTGCTAGAGCTAGGGTTTCTATCGCTATAGCGAAGAGAATAGGGGAGAGCGGGCAGCCCTGTCTGGTACCGTTGAAGATTGGGAATTGGTCGGAGAGGCATCCCTGTAGTTTGATCTGGGCTTTCGGGGAGGAATATAGAGACTCCAGGGTTCTTAGGAATTCCGGGCCAAAGCCCCAATGGCGTAGAATGGTAAAAAGGTATGGCCAGGTGACCGTATCAAAGGCCTTTTGGAGGTCTATGGAAAGAATATATCCCGTCTGGGGGGACCCGCCATCCCAGGAGGATTGCATGAGGGAAATCAAATCTACTGCTCTCCTGATCTGGTCCGGTCCCTGTCTGGTCCGGTCCCTGAAACCCACCTGATCCTTATGAACATAAGAAGCTATGAAGGAGGCTATTCTGTTGGCCAAAATCTTGGTCATGATTTTCAGATCATTATTGATCAACGAAATCGGCCTATAGTTGCCTACATCACTAGGATCTTTTCCCTGTTTGGGGATCACAGAGATATATGCGAGGTTGGCAGCGGGTTCGAGAATGGAGCCTTCTCGTAGGGAGTTAAAAAGACTGGCCAGACGAGGAGATAGGACCCCAGAGAAAGTTTTGTAATAAAGGGCGGAGAAACCGTCCGGCCCTGGCGCCGAGTCTGTTTTGAGATTTTTGATGACCTCCTGGACCTCTTCAGTGCTAAAAGGTGATTCCATCATGGATCTATGGGACTCTGAAAGTTTGGGGAGATCAATGTCCGCCAAAAATGATTCTAAGGAAACAGGGTCGGCAGAGGAGGGAGATGCATATAGTTTGGAGTAGAAAGCCTGGAAGGTTTCTAGGATTTTATGGGGGTTCTGGGTGAGAGAACCCGATAACGATTTAATCTTGGGTAAGGAGAAATTTTGGATCCTTGGAGAGAGTTTGGCCGCCAAGCGTGAGCCAATTTTATCAGCTTGTAAGTAGAATTTGCCACTTAACCAGCTCAAGTGTTTGTCTGCATTAGAAGTTAAGGCAAGATTTAAAGCAATGCGGGCGGATTCTAACTTGGCCAGACTGGCTGGAGTGGGGTTAGACTTATGGGCTTTACTAAGTAGTGTAAAATCCCTTTCCAAGTTTTCTACATCCACCTTCCTTCCTTTTTTCAGGTTGGAAGCCATTTGAATCATCTTCCCCCTCAAGACGGCTTTATGAGCTCCCCAGAGAGAGCTAGGGGAAGTTTCCCCGGTATCATTGAGAAGGAAAAATTCTTGGATGTCCTTTTCCAGCATGGTGCAGTGGACCGGTTTGGCAAGGAGGGATTTACTTAGGCGCCACTGAGGGGGGCCTGAAGGCGAAAGGGAGCTAGAAATTCTAAGGGTTACTAAGGAGTGGTCCGACCACGGAACTTCTTGTATTGAGGAGTGAGAGACAGTGTGAATGTCCGAATTGGGTACGAAGATGTGGTCAATCCTGGCAAATGTTTTGTGTGGGGCAGAGTAATGGGTAAAGTCTTTGGCCGTGGGATTCAATTCCCTCCAAGAATCAATCAGGCCCAAGTCGTGTAGGAGTCGAGCGATTCTGAGGCTTTGTTTGGAGGGTCTCTTAAGGCGTGGCCTGTTCTCGTGGGATTTGTCAAGTGTGTGGTCAAACGTGATATTGGAGTCACCCCCTATTAAGACTCTACCTTCTAGATGAGAGGAGAGGGTTGAAAACATGGATGCGACAAAAATTTGCCTGGCCCCGATTGGGGGCATAGTATGAAACACAAGAATACGTCACCCCTTCTATGAGCCCTTTGACCAGCAGGTACCTACTATCTTCATCACGAATTGTGTGAATGTGGGTAAATGGGATACGTTTAGCCAAGAGAATGGCCACCCCTCTCTGTTTGGTGTCAGCATTCGCAAGGTAGAAGGTGGGAAAGCTACGGTGTAGGAAGGAGGGGGTATAGCTAGCGGGGAAGTGGGTCTCCTGAAGAAGGACAACATCAAGGCTTCTGGCGTGGTAGCTCTGAAAGGCCTTCCGGCGTTTAGAAGGGGAATTAAGTCCCTGTGTATTGTGGGAAGCTACTTTCAAAGGCAGCTTGCGAGCGTCAGTCTCAGCCATGGGCGCCCGAGGGGGGTTGCGAGAATGTAAAAGGGGAGCTTACCTGGAGAGAAGAGAGAATCCGGACAGCCAGCGCGAGGTAGGCTATCAACAAACGCCCTGGAGCAAGGCCTGGGGGAGTTCTCCGCGAGGAATCCTGGAGGAGGGAGGAGGAGAACACTGTAGGGAGGGGAGAAGGGGAGGGAGAAGAAATGGAAGAAAAAGAGGAGGAAAGATCAGAGATGTCATTATATTGGTCAGTTAAATCACAAAAGGAGAACAAAACAAACATATGCAAAAATTCAGATAAAATTCAACAGGACCGGCTAGCCGGGTCCAAGTCCAAGGACTCCTGCAAGAGGGGTCTTGGAGAGAGTGCAACCCCAGTAGGGGTTGTCTACCTGATGTCACCAGAGGGATTAAAAGTCCCTCCGCGTCACAACAGAGAGAGCGGCATGTTGAGCCGCTCCGGCCGTCAGAGCCCCCAATGGGGGGTAAAACAGTACTGGAACGGCCAAAGTGCAGAAAATACTGTAAACAAACAAATATAACGAACCGTAAAACTGTATAACCAGAAAATAACCAGTGCATGGAGTGGAACCTGCAAGGGAGAGGAAGGGAAGGTGGGGAGGGAGGGCAAGAGAGGAAAGGGGGGGGAGGGGGAGGGGAAAGGGAAAAAAAAAAGGGGGGGACAGGGGTAAGGAAGGGTATAAGCTACTAGGCCTAACCATAGGTTGGAACTAGGAGAGGCCCATCATATATGCAACAAGTCAGAAAGGCAATGAAAGCATCCTCCTCATCGAGGTGGGAGGAACGGGGGATATTGGGAGTCCCCACTAGCCATAAGATGGGCAAGTGGGGCCCAAACCAAACAGCTCAAGACCCTGGCCCGCCTGAAGCCAGTCAGGGCCGTGCGGGTCTGTCTACCACCATACTAGGGGGGGAGAGTAGTTAGCACTCTGAAATATTAGGGATAGTCAAAAGCAACCCAGCTCCCGTCCGGGAGAAAAACAAAAGAAGTCCCTCATCTCGGGGGTCGGGATTCTCTCTGTCTCTTTGTTTGTTGTTTATTCCATAACGGGGTCAGAGGACTGCCGGGGGGTGGACGCTTTGAGGAGCCTGATTTGGTTGTCGCTTGTTGTGCAACAAGTTCTTGGGAGATAAGACCAAGATGAAGAAGGAGACGTTCGCCGTCTTGAAAGGTGGAAAAGCCAAAGGGTTTGTCCCTGAAATGAAATTGTAGGCGGAACGGAAAAGCCCAGCGGTACTTGATGGAGTTCTGGTTGAGGACCTCCAGGAGGGGTTTAAGGGACCTCCGTTTCTGGACCGTGGTGAGTGAGATGTCAGCAAAGATTTGGATTTTATTCCCTTGGAAGGAGAGATTATCCAGGTTGCGGGTCTGCCTCATAACATCCTCCTTCACAACATAGTAATGGGGCTTGACTACAATGTCCCTTGGGAGACCATCTTGGCGGGGGGGCTGGAGGACTCTGTGAGCCCTGTCAAGTTCCAATCTGTGGTCCTGAATGTCTGGCATGAGTTCTTTAATGAACAATTTAACTGTGCTGGGAACATCAGTAACAGATTCAGGGATCCCACGTATACGGAAATTATACCTTCTACTCCTGTTCTCTAAGTCATCGATTTTAGAGAGAGCTGTCTCAAGTTGATCCTGTAAGGTTTGGATGCATGTGGTATTTTGGTTAGTACGGGCGGCAGTGTTATCCACAGCCTGCTCAATTGCATCCATGCGGGCTCCCAGGCTCTGCAAATCAGCCTTAATGGTAGCAGTGATCTGAGTGGCATTGTGGGCTAAGCCTGTGGCTAGCAGCTCAGAAAAGTTCTGCAGCATAAGTTGCATGTCAGCGGAGTGAACTGGCTGCAAGGGGGGGGAGAGGTGGGGGCCTGCCAGGCTTAAGGGGGATCGCAGCATGAGAGAGAGGGGGAGATCTCCAAAAGTCTGTTTCAGCAGGGACTCAGTGGATGCTGGGGAGATCCCTTGGGGGTTGCAGGTACTCACAGGAGTTGTCAGCAGACCGATCTGGTGCTGGTAATGGGAAGGAGGATCCGCAATGGAGTCCGGGCCTTCCATGCTGCCTTGAGCTGCGGCCGCCATCTTGGATGATGCAGGGGCTGCCAGTGTAAAGTCGAGCTGGCGGCTCACCTCCCTCTTTTGTGAGCCGCCCGGCATATGAAAGTGTCCCTGGTTCACCCGGGAGGCGATGGGGTCAGTCCTGGCTCGGTCTGTAGGCTCAGGGGGCTGCGAGAGGCCGGAGCAGCGCGGAGCTCCCGTTCAGAGCGTCTTTCCGGAAGTCCCGCGCATGCGCACTCCGTATTTTGCTTTTTAAAAAAAAAAAACCCTAGCATTTCTGGCCACAGTTGAGTAAAGGCATATGATTCATGTAGCATTTTCTTCTTGGAATCCATCTGCCCTTAGGCTAGGTATGCAGGCAGGAGGATGTGCTAAGCTGAGAATCCCCCTCCTAAAGAATTCTGTGATGTATGACCTAATTTGCCTAGGCCTGGAAACCAAAAAGCAACTGAAGAAATGTAGAAAACTGTTTAAAAGCAGTAAATGATAAACTTTCCTACCCATTTACTTATGCTAGCAGCATGGATTAAAAAAGTCAGTGTTGATTGAGAGTTTAGTTCAGCTTTACAGTAAAGTTTTAGCTTTGTGCATCTTAGTATATAGTCAGTTTGGTTTTCATATACAAGACTGTAATATGTATAAATGTCCATACAGGCATGTACCTGGACATTCTTTTTTTTTTGCTGAAACATTGAATCAAAGTAGATGTACTGTATGTAGTTATTTTATTTTAAAATGCATTTTCCCACAATTTGAGTAACTCCACTTTTGTTGAGGAAAAAAAAATTCCCTCTGGGTGATCTGTGTACATTGCAAAGATTTTAACAAGCTTTGTTGCAGATTCCTACCTTCTGTTATTCTGAAGAAATAGATGTTGTTTGTCTGTGTCCATGTGAATCTGTGGTTTTATAATTCTTAATCGGATGCTGCATCTGCAGGGCTCTAATGAGGAAAGTGACTGGTCTGTATCCCTTTAAACGTGATTTCCCTCTGGGAGTATCTTGCCAAAAATGACCTTTTGTGTTGCAGGGGATGCAGAAAATCTGACTGGTACCAGTGGGAAAATCAGTAAGCCAATCACACAAGCAGAAAATTGCATTTCTGGGGGGCGTTCTGTACACCAATTGTGTACAGAAGGCCTCCAGGTAGCCACATTGCATTGTATTACATGTTACAGAAAATTACAATGCTGCAGTTTGAAAAGGAAAGGTAATTAATAACATTAAATTTACAATATGACTTAAGTCGCAATTGTATATGCAATACTTTTTTTTTTTTTTTTTTTATTTGAATGAAAGTGAAGTTAACCTTTTAAATATTTTTATATAACTAATAGAGACAAATACAAAAATAAACAGACCCAAGAAATCAAACAACCACAATAAAAAGAAAAGTCTATTTTTTTAAAATATTACCAAACATGGCCTTCCAAAAAAAACAAAAAACCCTCATGACCTAGATCAGAGGTCTCCAAACTATGGCCCTCCAGTTGTTCAGGAACTACAATTCCCATCATGCCTAGTCATGTCTGTGAATGTCATAGTTGCCAAAATTGTAAAAAATATTATAGGGACACTTTTTTGTCTGTAGGCCGAGTCCTATTATAATTAGGGGACAGAGCGGGGGAGAGGAAAATGCAGCCAGCGGAGTCCCTCCTCACATCGGGTGCCCCTAGGCAGAGGAGTCCCTTGGCTCTGCCTCTTGTCGGCAGCAGGCCACGGGGTGGGGGGTTGGCGGCAGCTCCATTTGCAGGTCTCTTTCCCCGTATGTTCAGTGGAGAAGGGAGGTGCCTCCGATCCGTGCAGCTAATCGGCTTCAAGTAGAGAATTGTCTACTTGTACACTGAAGAGGGAAGCCGATTGGCTGCACAGATTGGAGGCCCCTCCCCTCTCCACTGAACACACGGGGAAAGAGATCTCGCGGCGGAGGCCATATTTTCGGGGCCAGAAGCTGCTTTTCATCTTGATTCCCGGGACAAAAGCAAAATCCCAGGATTTTGATCTGAACGAGGGGTCCACAAATCGGGATTGTCCCTGAAAAATCGGGACAGTTGGCAAGTATGAAATGTCAGAGTTTTACAATGCCTCATGGGACGTGTAGTTCCGCAACAGCTGGAGAGCCGTAGTTTGGAGATCCCTGACCTAGATCAATCAAAAGGAGAGAAAGAGAGAGAGAGAGAGATCCGGTCGGAGCCGCTGTATTAACTATGGCAAGTTAGTGTGTGATCTCCCCCACTAAGCTGTTGTGTTCTGACAGTGGGACAGCCATTGGCGGAGAGCGCTGATCGGGAGTCAGCCAGCTGCTGGTTTTCCAACATGCGAACGGCCAACTTCCGTCAGACAGACCGACGTACACACGGGCCAATTTGCACAATTAAGTGCAAATTCATCTGTGACCAGGAATCATAGGCGGAGATCTGCTATTCTGTCCTTGTTTCCAAATCAAACAAAAAATTTCAGCAAAACGCTCACGCGCATTTTCGTGCCATAAATCTTAATGGCATCCAAAAATGCACTAAGAATGCTGATGTTTTGTCGCTTTTACCGTTTGAAAAACACATGGTTCAAAAATGAGCCAAACGATCAGTGCCACCGGCTGCATCCGGCAACATTGATCAGTGTGTTCTGATGGCGGGGAAGGCTCCCCACTTTCAGAATACAATAGCACAGTGGGAGTGATTCCCCCATCCACATGAAGCCTTTCTCAACCATTTCAGAACAGAGGAACCCTTGAAATAACTTTACTGTTTCAATGAACCCCTGACAAAAATAACTCGTGATACATTTAGTGTGATGGTCATTGGGAAAAAGAATTACCCCCTTATAGATGGCTAAAAACATCAGTGGTGTCAGTGGGAACTTATCTGACAGGCAGAAATTGCTCTTTGCTCAAGGAACCCCTAGCAGCCTATGGTTCCATAGAGCCCTGGTTGAGAAACCCTGACATAGGGGTCGCTTCACTTAAATAACGGCAAATAAAATTTTGCTAAAATACGGCATGCCGTAGATCAGTTGTGACATTTCAATTCACTAAGAATTTACCGTTAAATACTGAATGCGGTATTTGCTCGATTTAGCAGTAATTGCCGCGTTGAGTTGATTGGTAAGGAGCGGACCCGGATTTGTCAAAAAAAAAAAAAAAGGCTGTTCTTTGACAAATAGCTGGCTGCTAAGGAGCAGGCTGGGAAGCCGGTCACCGCAGCCTTTACTACCAATGACTCATCAGCTGTCAGCGGGCTTCCCTTTTAAAAACCGGCGTGCCCCCCCCACCCCCAAATTCATAGCAGACCTTTGGAATTTTTTCTAAAAGAAACGGCGTGGGGTCCCCCCCCCAAAAAAAATCCATAGCAAACCCTTATCCGGGCATGCAGCCCAGCAGGTTAGGGGTTGGGGGGTCTGCGGGCAGGGGGCTAGTCAGAATCTGGAAGCCCTCTTTAAGAAGGGGGGCCCCCAGATCCTGCCCCCCCATGCTAGTTTATGCAGCACTTTTCAGCCGCTAGCAGGGCGCTTTTAACCCCCGCTAGCGGCCGAAGAAGGGGTTTAAAGCACCTGTGTTGCGGCACTTTGGAATCACTGCCCATTCATCTCAATGGGCAGGGCGTTTTGGGAGCGCTGTATACAGCGCTCCCAAACTGCCTCTAAGATGCTGCTTGCAGGACTTTTTATAACGTCCCGCAAGTGCAACACCCCAGTGTGAAAGCACTGGGGCTTGGACATTCGGCGGCATGGGAGGCAGCTTTCAGGTGCTTTACAGGTGCTATTTCTAGCGCTAAAACGCCTGAAAACTGCCTCGATGTGAAAGGGGTCTTATAGATCAGTGTTTCTCAACTCCAGTCCTCAAGGCGCCCCAACAGGTCATGTTTTCAGGATTTCCCCAAGATGAAACGGCTATGGTTATTACTGTTGTGGAGATTTTTATGGAGATGTATTTAATATGTATTGTCATAGTGTCACCCAGCGTTAGTACTTCCGCAACCCGCTCTAAAAGAGCTGATTGGGGTAGTCTGAGGCTGGTTGAATCCCGTCTGATAGGGGAAAACGTTTTGAGTGTGATGTTTGCAGGGTGCGGATATGTCCGCCAACGGGGGCCCTCTGTGCATTAGCATGGATGATCGTTAAGGAGGGGATATGCTCGCTCTGCAATGACATCATTGGTTATAGGCGGATGGGCGCTCTTGTCTCTGCTATGTCTGATCAACATTGGTTGGAATTCGTAGCGCGCATCTGCAGATAGCCTCCCTCCCCCATTCAATAATAGTATAATCTTAATATGCGTTATTCTATGGAATAGCGCAGAATAAGAATTCCTATCAACACTAACTTTAGCCATCCTATGTTATTGTATTCATGTATGACATCTCCTGTTGGAAGGAATGTCCAGGTATTGTCATTTTCATGTGGAAGGAACATCCTGTGATGTTCCCGCCCATGGGGGGAGGTGACTGGTTGCTGCAACCAATCACCTCCTGTCTTGAGATCTTTTGAGTTTAATAAAAGCCTATGATTAGGCGTCGGCTGGACAGTCTTTGCTGGAATGGCCTGATAAGAAGATAAGCTTTTGTGGTGCTGCCTTTCTTGGATGAATGATGGGAATGAACGGTGAGTGGACTTTAACAAACTTAGGCTATAGATAGCATTATTGCAAAAAGATGAAATCTGATGTGTGCTTAGATAGCACAGGAATTATAGGCTGTGTGCTCTGTAAACAGCAGCCTGGAATTCCACAACAGTAATGGCGGGCCAGGATTTTTGGGAATAGATGGAGTCCCTTTGGACATCGGATCGAGATGGGGGGAAGAGTGGATCTACGTTCCGATGTGGGGGGCTCTACTCTTTAAAAGAACATTTTTTTGTCTTTTTGAAATAATGCTTTAAGTTTGCAGTGTGTGTGCATGTGTATGTCTGCGAATCCGATTGTATGCTTGTGAATTTGATTGTGGGTATGTCTGGGTGTGCCTGGATGTTTGTGTGAGAGAAGCTGAAAATGGCTGCCCCCATGAGGTTTAGCGGGGGGAGGGCAGGCAACATAGCTATCACTGCCAACATGTTTGAAAGTTGTGTATCTATTGACTTTCCAATTTTCATTACAAAGTTGTGTGTAGTGTTTGTGCCTGTGTGAATGCTGATGGAAACTGTATATTGTGTATGAAATGAAGGTATAGATGTGGGATTATTCAGTCTGCAATGTGTGTGTTTGGGTGAGCTTTTTGTATTTCTCAGAGGTTTGTTTGTGAGATATGTGCTTGAATGGGGGAAGGGCTTGCCCACTGTTTTGTGTTGCAGGGGCTTTGCCCTGAGGGAAAGACACTCTGAGCAGACTTACAAGCAACATTGTACTGTATGTGTGTGGTGTTTGTGAGTTCTATGAAAAATAGAAATGGATAAATTGTGATTTTTACCTTTATAGGGGACAAAGACACATGTCCCCATAAGTGTAAAAATATTTTAACAAAAGTGTTTGGTTTTAAAGTTGAAAATTCCTGCCGCATATTCAAGTGGCCAGGCATTGTTGGAAGCCAGACAATAGTAGCTGTTTGTTGAAAGGAATACGCCCTTTGAATGGTTGCAGGCTGTTTTGGATGCTAGCATTGAGGAGGTATGTCTCTGCAATGGCTTTGTTATGGAAGCTGAGGCCACTGTGTGTGTGAACTTTAGGTAGAGAAAAGTGGTGAATATCTCAGAGTATATGAACTTAGAGAAATTAATATGTTTTTAATATTGTCATGTAACTCACATTTATTGAATGTGCTGTTTAGTTGGCAAAAGGCAGGCTAAGTTTGTAAGTGTACATGTGGTCCTTGTAGAGTGTAGCTGACACCTTTTTCAGTGGATTTTGATGATAATTTAGAAAAGTTTCAATGGTGTAGTCAGTCTTTGTGGAGAAAAACATTTTTGATTTTCTTTTAAAGAGATGCTAGTTTTGGCGGGAAAAAGTAATGGCGCCATTCTTGGCTTTTGTTAGCCTTGCAGGTTTGTCTGCCATTTTGAGGCACAGTTTTTCCTTAGCCTGTGGGTATCCTATAAGGGAAGGTGCAGCCACCTTTCCTTTGGGTATGATATCATGTGACCATGCTGTGGCATTCGTCAGCTATGTTGCTGGTGGAATTTCTCAGCCTTTGGGGCAGATTTTGATGTTTGGTGCGAATATAGTGCGATCTTTTCTGTGTGGAACCTGGTGGAGGCAATTTGTGTTTTTCTTTGTGTAGGGGAACCAATGTGGTGTTCATTGTGACGTCCCATGCTGGTTTTGGCGGGAAAAATTGCATGCGTCAATGGCGCAATTTTTGTTGTCCATGAGGTGCTGTGGTGGGTCATCCACCATTTTGTAGTCCTGGCTTGTCGGCCATTTTGAGAGACGTTTACAGTTTGAGATAGGAAGTTCCAGTTTAGCAAACACGGCTCCTGAATATGCTGTATTGGCATTTGTTGATTGGCGCAGTTTTGTCTCTGGTTTAAATTGCTTTTCTAAGCATCACCTTTTGAGGTGAGTTGAGAGGTATCTTAAAATAGCGCGGTTTTACCCCGAGGGGCCACAACGTGCTTGCGGACACACGCACATGCTGTGGCCTATTTATGGATGGGATCTGGCTGGCCTACCAGCAGTTGGAGTGTGGGAGGAGGCCAACGCAGACACAGGGAGGACATGCAAACTCCATGCACATGATGTTAGGTTGGGGATTTCTCTGTTTTCATTTGGGTGAATGTAGGCTATTGCAGGGTCAGCTGACTTTGCAGTATATGCGCGGCGGTTTTTTGCATTGGATTTTGGTTTTAAGAAAAAACTTCACTTTACACTGAATTTTGATAGATTGTAAGACTAACAGAGTTTTTGTACAATGATGTGTTTTTATGTTTAAATATTTGGGAGTTTCCCAGAGGGCAATTCATTTTTTTGCATCTTGTACTGTATAGCCATCTTTTGGCAGGAGTTTGTATTTTGAGTCCCAACTTATGGTTTGACTTCCAGGGAATGTGGGTCAGGGGGGATTCCCTCCCATTTGCAAAGGGGGGTTTACTCCATCATTTCCTTTACAAGGTTTTAAATGGTTGAAATATATAATGTGTAGCCATGGATTTTTTTGAAGTCTTGATAGACAAGGCGATTATGGCTAACGCCTCCCCTCCCCCTCCCTCTTCCTGAACAATTGATATGTAAATAAACCAGTTTGGTTTTTTTAAGAGCTGAGCATAACCGGAAGTTTCTTTTCAGCATTTATATATCAGCAGAAAGTTAGTGGGAGGAGCTTGGGGTTTTTAAAGGTGAGCAATGAGATTTGTGTCTGGAAGGAAAATGGAAAGCATTTTTGCGTTAAGTCTTTTATATTTTGTTCCAGTTTTGTGAAGTTTTGTACTGTAATACAGTTTTGGGTAGAGAGAAAAACAGGGGGTATCACCATTATTTTATCATCTAGATACAGAGAGAAGCCACATTGTTCTGCAGGTGGTAAACTGGCGTAAGTGTTCTGTGTGGTTTAGTCTGACAACGCAGTGTATGGGTGTATAGCGGAAAATGCTTGTGTATGCATGCACTGTGAGGGGTAGAGGCCTAATTCGGGGGTTGATCTGTGGTTGTTGCTGTAGTTCCAAAAGTGTTGGGACAACAAGCCATAGAGTTGACGCCTCGGTTAGGGTTTCTAGTTGGAGGACTTGACCATATAGTGGTTGTAGTTCTGCAATTCACCGTATAAGAAGACACCGGGCGGTGCTCTCCGAAAATGGGTGCAACGGTTTAACCTGGACGCAGGTTTAAGACGATAAGCCGATTCGAATCGCCATGGACACAAGGAGGTCTGTGCAAAGGGAAGGAATGGAGGCTTCCCATAGTCAGACGGTCACACAGTGCACGAAGCCTAGTTTTGGGGCAAAGGCCTTTGAACCCCAAAAAGATTAACATAGGTGGTCCAAGGATACTATTTTGGGTATCCCTCTGGAATGGATGTAGTTGAGCTGCGGCTTCAGAAATCTGTAATGATGAGTGTTGATGGAGGTGTAGTCTCATGCCCGTTTGTTTGAACTTTGTATGGCTGGTCCATGCAAGCTTCTCGAGTTGCTCTCATATTCCCATTGTATTTTTTCCTATTGCTGAAAGAGTGAAGGTAGAATTCTGGCTGTTTTTGTTTTTTTTCATTTGTGGTTTTGGAAACTGGGAAGTATTTCCCCCACGTTTGTATCGGAATGTTTGTATGTAGTAACGTGAATATGTTCGAACTTACCGCGGCGATCCTCCGATGCGTTGCGGCTGTTGTATTTTTGTAGGAACGGGAAAAGTAAGGGTTACAGAGGGTTTTGTTTGAATCGGTTTTGAAAGAATGTCATTGACAATTTACCAATGTACAGGAATGTCATTATTATTTTACCATTCTTTGCAGGTTAAATATGAAGAATAGAGTAATGCTTTTGCTTATAAGTATTTTTCAGGTCCAAGGAGTTTGTACACAGAGAACAGGTGTATGTAGACAGCTGTACATATGGATAAATCTAAGGGAGGTAAAAGTATCATAGGCTATTTCATTGTTTCTTTTTTCCTGCACCACGCATTTCTTCCTTCAGTCTGTAATGAGGAAGAAAAGGGGGGAGAATGATAAATGTAAGAGTGACAGTTTTTTTTTTTTTGTCAAACTAATAATAACCTCTGTAATTCTAACCAAGTTTGTGCCAAGACTGTCTTTCTTTGATAGAATTTGAATCGGCAAGCAGCAGTCTGGTGAAGTAGGTTCCCATCCCAGAGGCTAAGAATCTTTTGTCAATGGTTTCAGGTATTGTAAGCCACACACAGGTTATGCAGTGACCACAGTCCCGATGTCTGGGTTATTGTCATATGAGGGTTGTTTGGAGGTCAGTCAAAACCAGGGTCGTACTCTCCTCATTAGCTGTCACTTATATTCTCGGCTGATGGGGGAGGTGCGATCGTTGTGACATGAATTTCAAAATGTCCACCAATAGGTTTTCACGAGTCCCTCCTGGATCCGACTCAATAATCAGTTTACATTCTTTCCAACCAGGTGACTGGGTCATTGTAAAGAAGCTTGAGGGATGAGACCACGCCAGCCACTGCAAGAAGCGGCTCAACCACACCAAAGAATGAGGAGTATCTTTGTTAATTTATATTTTTGTTGTTTAGTAAATTTTAGCGAGGGTAACGGTGAAAAGCATCCCAAGTTATTATTTAAAGTGTATGTCCTGACTAGCTCAGAAAGCGAACAGGACCGATGGTCTGTTCTGAGTCTTCACCGAGTTTTAGTCCCCAGCGATGACAGCGGTACATGCCATTTATGATGTTATTATGGGTATGAGGAGTTTTAGTCCCCAGCGATGACAGCGGTACATGCCATTTATGATGTTATTATGGGTATGAGGAGTTTTTGACAAACTAGTGAAGACTCCAGACAGACACTTGTCAATGGAATCTAACGATGCATTTTTAGAGGGTAAAATTGGTTTTAGTTTTAATGGCTCTGTCTCTTGTCGGTTTGGGTATCTAGGCAGCCCACAAGTGTGTTTGAACTTTAGTTTGGTGTTTATGTGGATCTGCAGCTTATAAAAGGTAATTCCCCCAAAGCAAGAGGTTCATGCGCGATGGTGAAGCTGTCCCAACATTTTAGGTCGCGGCCGATCGCGAGGATCTGATGGCGCAGGAAATTAAGAATGGCAGGGACAGCTAGAAGGGATTTGTTCACCAATCCCGACCAGGTCTGGGCATGGGGTCCTGCATGTACAAGGTGGGGGGGGCTCGGGCTTGGGATACGATTGAACAATTCTCATCCGTTAAGGATAGGGTACTTCATGTAATTGTTGAAGCCAGAGCTGTAGCTAAGTGAAGGTTGGGAGTCCTTTTTAAGGGTCTGGGAATCTTTGGGGATCTAATTTTTTATTTTACAGCGGATCGTGGTTAAAGGAAGTGGGAATATATATACTCATGTCGTTTTTATTTCTATTCTTTCTATGTCGTGACGAGAGGCTCCTGTTGCCTGATTTGACGCGTGACCAGAGTTTCCTTGATGAGACACCCCGAAGCCGGACCCACATACAAGACAGAGAATCACAGACGGATCGGCGATTACTACAGCTCACCATGTCGTGTCCTCCTTTATAAGTCATGCCCCTGAAGAGTAGAGTCTACATGTCAAGCCGTGTTTTCCTTTTTATGGACTAAGAACTGATTCATTTCCAGGTGTAAGAAGCATATCAACTCTCATCGAGGGACACATGGGGTGCATATGACAAAAAAGGGAGGACTGTTGTGGAGATTTTTATGGAGATGTATTTAATATGTATTGTCATAGTGTCACCCAGTGTTAGTACTTCCGCAACCCGCTCTAAAAGAGCTGATTGGGGTAGTCTGAGGCTGGTTGAATCCCGTCTGATAGGGGAAAACGTTTTGAGTGTGATGTTTGCAGGGTGCGGATATGTCCGCCAACGGGGGCCCTCTGTGCATTAGCATGGACGATCGTTAAGGAGGGGAAATGCTCGCTCTGCAATGACATCATTGGTTATAGGCGGATGGGCGCTCTTGTCTCTGCTATGTCTGATCAACATTGGTTGGAATTCGTAGCGCGCATCTGCAGATAGCCTCCCTCCCCCATTCAATAATAGTATAATCTTAATATGCGTTATTCTATGGAATAGCGCAGAATAAGAATTCCTATGAACGGTAACTTTAGCCATCCTACGTTATTGTATTCATGTATGACATCTCCTGTTGGAAGGAATGTCCAGGTATTGTCATTCTCATGTGGAAGGAACATCCTGTGATGTTCCCGCCCATGGGGGGAGGTGACTGGTTGCTGCAACCAATCACCTCCTGTCTTGAGATCTTTTGAGTTTAATAAAAGCCTATGATTAGGCGTCGGCTGGACAGTCTTTGCTGGAATGGCCTGATAAGAAGATAAGCTTTTGTGGTGCTACCTTTCTTGGATGAATGATGGGAATGAACGGTGAGTGGACTTTAGCAAACTTAGGCTATAGATAGCATTATTGCAAAAAGATGAAATCTGATGTGTGCTTAGATAGCACAGGAATTATAGGCTGTGTGCTCTGTAAATAGCAGCCTGGAATTCCACAACATTACTAAGGAAGTGAAACTGATCAAATCCAGAATATAAACAAAAAAGTCAGTGCTACTACCCATAAAATTAATAGTAAAAAACATGGAAACAATGATCTGTATCCAGAATTACTACAAAACAGCGCTATGTTGATTTAAAGTGGTCAACATCACATGATAGTCTTTTTAGAAAGATGACAACCAATTCCAGTGTTTCATAACAGTGTCCATAGGTGATTTCTAAAGAAATTGTAGAGTGCACCTTCCACCGATTCTCTAGGTCCACCACGTGATTGCACACACCCCTTAGGGGTTAACACTCACCAGATCACCAATGAATATAAGCATTGAACAATATTCACATCCAAGCTGCACACCGGAAAACTGCATCCATCCAGGGGATATCACAGTGTGTTTGACTCCCAAAAAAAACAAACAGAGGACATACCATAGTGTAATCCTGGTTTATTTAATAAAGGTCCCTCTCACAGCTAATATCCCCTCACACATTAAACGTACATCAATCCATTTGTATATGAGCAAAAATATGAAAATGTAATTGCACTTCACCGTCTGCGCTGTCCGGCGTATGATTCAGGAGCCGCAAGCTGAACCGCTCGCTTCCTTACTTCCTGGTTCTCCGGGACGGTGGAGCGCAAACAACCACTTCCAGCGTGTCGTGTAGGTCACGCGCTGACGCGTTTCGTCATTGGCTGACTTCAACAGAGGGCGTGCCTACACGACGCACACGCTGACTTATATTGCCCCATTGTCTTCCGCTCCAGCCAATCAGTGCGCGCTACATGCAGATAGGAAATAATAGGTGCACAGTCTGCTTTCACGCACGTCTAATCGAAGGCTATTCTACAGGGAGCAGGATGGGACAAACAAAGTCTGACTGCATACATAATTACCATCATCTGGATATAACTTCACAGCGATGGGTTTCATATAAGATTATTGAAACAATCTTACATTTTAAACCGCAAAGGAAAAAAACATCATCAGAAATGCAATTTAAAATAATAAAACTCATTTCATGTAAACATTAAAAACATCTTAAAATCATGAATATAAAATACAATTAGCTTTTATAATTATCATAGTGACTAGACGCATATATGTATCAAATATATACAAGATTATAATAACATCTACATAAATTTACTGATCTATATATATAAACCAATATTAAATTATATATATATATATATGCAACCTCACAGATCACTTAAATGAAAATTAAAACCCTTTGTGAAATATATAATTACCTAAAAATCACTAATAAAACAGTTGATATCCAACTCCACATTTAACCCTTTGGGCGATAAAGTATCTACGGAGAAAATCCATTGGGTCTCTCGCTTTGAGAGATCTCTAATCAAATTACTACCCATACATCACATAGAAAGCAGAGCTTCCAGGTGCTCGATCCACAGTTGCTGGCTGAGTAGAAGTGAATGAAGAAAAGATGATCCGCACTCCGGTCGTTGCTCTTAAAAAATGTACGTATTTATTGACAAGCCACAGTAGACAAACGCAAATAGGAAAGGTTGACGCGTTTCAACCTATAAGGCCTTAGTCATAAACTGATCAAATTACCTGTGCAAAATAATGGAAAGCCTGAAAACATGACCTGTTGGGGCGCCTTGAGGACTGGAGTTGAGAAACGCTGTTATAGATGATGGTTAGTTCACCTGTAGATAAAAACAAACTGTGCAGCTTTGAATATAGCTGAATAATGCCCTTGCTATAGGTGTAGGTCATTTGCTTACCTCCCGAAGCTTGGCCAAAAAACTCTGATGGCATCATCCCATCTTGCCTTGTTGCTAGAACACTCAGCTGTTACTGGTCACTTTTATTACATAGCTCCCAACTGTCCCTGATTTAGAGCAATGTCCCTCTGTCCCTCATTTCTCCTCATTTGTCCCCCATTTTGGTCAGATCTATCTAGACGTATAAAAAATTCACTTTTTATCTATCAAAAAGTGTTTCACAGTACTAAACCTTTCATCTGATTTCTAAATTGCTGCATTTGTAAATTCCAAAAGCCAATATAAAGGAATAGTAGTGGTAAAACAAGCACTTGTGGGTTTTGCCAATCTTGTTATTTGTACAATTCTCCTTTTTTAAGGGGGTGTGGCAAGGGGTGTGTCCTATGCCTGCATACTTTTGCTGATAGGTGTCCCTCATTCCCATCTCAAAAAGTTGGGAGGTGTGCTATTATCACATGTGTAGTCCACTATCTCTTCTCGCTGAGCTCAAGGTTCCTGCATCAGGGGATAGAGAGTACAAGGTTTTAAAATGGCTGAACGTATCTTAGCCACGTTCTAGCAACAAGGCGGGACGGGATGATGTCATTTTCTGGATATTTTTTGGCTAGACTTCAGGAGGTACAGGATGTAAACGGCCTACACTTATGGCAGTGGCAGTATTTTTCTTGGTTCAAAGCTCAGTTTGTTTTTATATCTACAGGTGACCCTTCTCTGCATAGGCAGGTTTTTGGTAAAGGTATACTAACCCTTTCAATTAGCACTCTTTTTTGCACTCATTTGCAAAAAATGAAGGTTCAAAATAAAAATTATTTAATTTAATAAAAAATTATAATAATTGATCTGGGTTACCAGTTCTCAGTTCAGAGTAATCCAATATATTTGTATAAAAGATATCTTATATTTTTATATGCACTTGAGTAAAAACCCTTTTTTTGTTGTCTTAGTGGGGGAGATTCACCCTCTTTGTTCCAGTGGCAATTGCTACCAGATCAGAAAGGTGGGGGGTCCAAAACAGAACTGTTGTCACTAGAACAGGATTTAAGGATGTGGATAGAAGAATCCTCCCCGCTGAGACATTGTATTCTGCCAGCTGAGACTCTGCTGTAAGAATACGCTGATCAGCCGCTGCAGTAGCTGATCATGAAAATGTTCCAATAAGCCCATTCGACAGAAGTGGATGGTTAGATCTACTTCTGTTGAGCGGGAGCAGCCACACGTGGATTGAAATTTGGCTGGTCCCTGCTAAACCAGCTCTCTTTTGATCCATTTATGACCAGCTTTATGCTGCGTACACACAATCGTTTTTAATGACGAGAAAAATTCCATTTTTTAAAATGGTCATTAAAAATGATCGTGAGTGGGCTTTCCAGCATTTTTCCCGACGAGAAAAAGTAGGATTTTTAAAACAGCTTACCTGTAAAATCCTTTTCTTGGAGTACATCACGGGACACAGAGCGGCATAGTCATTACTATGTGGGTTATATAGAATTACCTTCAGGTGCTGGCACTGGCAACTTCCAAAACAGGAAGTACCCTCCCCTATATAAGCCCCTCCCATCCGGGAGTACCTCAGTTTTGTAGCAAAGCAATACGTGTCCCCAAAAGAGGGGTGGGAGCTCTGTGTCCCGTGATGTACTCCAAGAAAAGGATTTTACAGGTAAGCTGTTTTAAAAATCCTACTTTCTTGTTCATACATCACGGGACACAGAGCGGCATAGTCATTACTATGTGGGACGTCCCAAAGCAATGCCAAATGAGGGGGGGGATACACCATATATAAGCTGGGCGCCATCAGGCATGAGGATCTTTTGCGGCCTGCAACACACTGCGCCCAAAGGCGACATCCTCCTGACTTCTAACGTCCACCTGGTAGAACCTAGTAAACGTGTGTACTGAAGACCATGTTGCGGCCTTACAAATTTGAGCCAGGGAGGCCTGGTGATGCACTGCCCATGAAGTTCCAACTGCTCTCGTGGAGTGCGCCCTAACTTTGAACGGAGGCGGTCTACTTCTCAAGCCATAGGCTTGTATTATGACCTGTCGAATCCACTTGGCTAAAGTAGATTTTGATGCTGCCTGACCCTTTCTGGGGCCTTCCGGCAGAACAAACAAAGAATCCGTTCTACGAATCTGAGCAGTGGCTTTTAGATAAGCTTTAACTGCTCTTACTACATCCAAAGAATGCAATAACTTTTCCTCTACCGAGCTTGGTTTGGGGAAAAAAGAAGGAAGAACCACATCCTGGTTCAAGTGAAACCTCGATACCACCTTAGGAAGAAAGGCTGGGTGAGGGCGTAATACTACTCTGTCCTTATGAATAACCAGATATGGCTCCTTACAGGACATGGCGGCTAATTCCGACACTCTTCTAGCCGAACATATGGCTACTAAAAATATCAATTTTCTGGTGAGTAGAACCAAGGAAATGTGCCGCAAATTTAGATCCCATGGGCATATGGGAGCTTTAATCGGTGGAATAATACGAGTCACCCCTTGCATAAAGGATTTGACAAGTGAATGCATAGCCAGGGGCCTTTGAAATAGTATTGATAAGGCCGAAACCTGACCCTTGATAGTACTTAAGGCAAACTTCCTGTCTACAGCCCACTGTAGGAAGTCCAGAATTCTGCCTATAACGTACTTACGTGGATGCCATTTTCTGGCCTTGCACCAAGTGATGTACGCCTTCCAAACTCTATAGTAGATCTGCCTGGATACAGGCTTCCTGGCATTGATTATAGTTGATACCACAGAGTTAGAGAGACCTCTCTTCTTTAGGATGTGGGATTCAATAGCCAGGCCGTTAAACTTAGAGTTAGTAAGGAAGGGTGGTATATCGGTCCTTGCGAAAGCAGGTCCGGACGACGTGGAAGGGTCCAAGGACTCCCCACAGACATTTTGATGATCTCCGCGTACCAGGCTCTTCGGGGCCACGCTGGAGCCACCAGGATCACCGGCTTCTTTTCCAACCTGACTCTGCAAAGGAGTCGAGGCAACAATTGTAGCGGAGGGAATGCATATATCAGTCTGAACTGATCCAAGGGAACACCAGAGCATCCGAGCCGCAAGCGAGGGGATCCCTTGTCCGGGAGACAAATCTGTCCACCCTTGCGTTGAATCTGGATGCTAGCAGATCTACATCCGGTGTTCCCCACCGCTGACATATTGCTCGGAAGACCTCGGGATGAAGGGACCATTCCCCTGGGCATAACTGTTGGCGACTCAGAAAGTCCGCATTCCAATTCTCCACCCCTGGAATGAAGACAGCTGATATACATGGGACATGCTTTTCTGCCCATTCCAGGATGTGACTTACTTCCCTCTGGGCTGCACGACTCCTGGTGCCTCCCTGATGATTGATATATGCCACTGCTGTGGCATTGTCTGATTGAATTCTGACAGGGGACCCTTGGAGTCTGGATGTCCAGGCTACTAGGGCATACCGGGCTGCTCGTATCTCTAAGAGATTGATGGGCAGGGTTTTTACTACATTTGACCATCTGCCCTGGAGAGACCATTGCTCCAGTACTGCCCCCCAGCCTATAAGGCTGGCATCTGTAGTGACCACCTTCCAGGATATCGGACTGAAGGGTTTTCCCTTCTGGAGATTCTGGGGGATCAACCACCAGCAGAGACTCTTCCGAACGGAAGGGGACAAAGCCATCGGGAAGTCTAGAGCCTGAATTTTTCCGTTCCAGGCTGACAATATGGCCCTCTGTAAATTCCTTGAGTGGAATTGGGCGTATGGCACAGCTTCGAATGATGCTACCATCTTTCCTAGCAGCCTCATGCACAGGCGTATGGACGGCTGTCTTTTTGCACAAAGCAGACGGACCAAGCCCCTCAAAGAGGATACCTTGTCTAGAGGTAAGAAAATCTTCCTCTGGTCTGAATCCAGCCGTAGCCCTAGATATACCAGGTTTTTCACTGGCTGTAGGGCTGACTTGTCCAGGTTGATGACCCAACCGTGAGATTCTAGATACTTGATTGTATCGACAATTACCACTTCTAGCTTGGCAACTGAGTGGTCCATCAACAACAGGTCGTCTAGGTATGCCATTATCGTTACACCTCGTGTTCTTAGATCGGCCAACAGTGGGGCCAGAATTTTTGTGAACACTCGTGGTGCTGTGGCCAGACCGAATGGTAAGGCTCTGAACTGAAAATGGCGCCCTTCTACTGCAAAGCGTAGACATTTTTGATGACCTGGAAAGATGGGAACATGCAAGTAAGCATCTTTGATGTCGATCGAGGCTAACCATTCCTCCCCCTGTAGGGCAGCGGTGACCGATCGGATCGACTCCATCCGGAAAGACCGGACGTTTAGAAATTTGTTTAGACTCTTTAGGTCCAATATGGGTCTTATGTCCCCGTTTGGTTTCGGGACTGTGAAAAGGTTTGAGTAGAAACCCAACCCCCACTCTTCCATAGGAACCTCCATAATTACTCCTTGGAGCAATAGTTGTTCTAACGCCAATAGGAGAGACCCTCTTTTCAGAGGGTCTTTTGGCATGCCTGACCACATAAAATGGGAAGGAGGAGACTCTTTTAACTCCAACTTGTATCCCAGAGTTACTGCGGAGAGCACCCATCTGTCTTTGATCGTCTCCCGCCAGGTCTCTGCGAACAACTGAAGTCTTCCCCCACCCGTTTGAGTGGGGGCAGCCCTTCATAGGCTTGACTTGGAGGCTGGTTTAGTACCCCTTCGGATCCAGGGTTTCTTATTACCCTGTGACTGTCCCTGATTTTTACCCCCTGAGTTTGACCGAGGAGGCCGTCGGAACTGCTTAGTAGCAGACGTCGCAGGGATAGGAGAGGTAGTCCTCTTAAAAGATGGACCCCTAGACCTCTTTTTACTCGGTAAGAGAGTACTTTTACCACTGGAAATCTTCTGGATATACTTATGCAGGTCTTCGCCAAAAAGGCGTTCCCCATGAAATGGGAAGCTAACTAAGAGCTTCTTACAGGGAGCTTCAGCAGACCAGTTCTTGAGCCACAGAAGCCTACGCATATGTACCAAAGACAGCGTGAGGCAGGAGGCCTGATGGATGGAATCCTTGATGGCGTCAACCGCAAAGCATAATGCTCTAGGCAGATCAGCCAGAGCCTGGGCCTGCTGGTCTGGTAAATCCCTCAGGACCATTTTCATCTGATCCTTTAAAGCTTGGCAGACCCCAAAAGCTGCCACTGCTGGCTGTGTAACAGCCCCTGCTGTGGAAAAAGCAGATTTTAATAAAGATTCCAATTTTTTATCTACTGGATCTTTGAACATTTGAACATTATCTACTGGGCATGTCAGTGATTTGTTCACAGAAGAGATGGCTGCATCCGCCGTAGGAACATTCCATCTCTGGGTGAACTTTTCCTCCATGGAATAGATCACCGGAAATTTCTTAGGCGGAACAAATAGTTTATCAGGATGTTCCCAGTCCTGGTATATAAGTCCTTCCAATAATGGATGTATTGGAAAGGAGCAATTAACCTGGGGAGCTTTTAGCGACCCCAATGAGGAGACAGCAGTAGTTGATGGTTCAACAAGAGGCATTTTAAATGCAGATCGAACCATGTCAGTTAGGGTCTGGACCCACAATCTTTCAGTCTGTGATGCTGAAAATGGTTCATCTACTGCCGATTCCTCAAAAACAGAGTTAACCTCCTCCTGATCCCCTTCAGGTAGGTCAGTCCCTTCCTGGGACTGTTGCTCTGCCAACAGGCACTCTAATGGAGGTGATGGAGATCTGGCGCGCTTTCTTTCCTGTAGAGAAGAAGCGATCAATGCTGCCAATCTCTGCTCCAATCCCTCCAGAGTTGAGGCAAAAACCTCCTCTGTTATATATGCAGGAGCAGGTGGACTGAGGACAGCCGCAGTACCTGGCACTCCCGGGGGTTCCCTATGGGTATTAACCTCTGATTTCTCAGGGGAGGAAGGTGCAGATGACTGCTCCAGATCCTCAGAGCCCGATGGAGACCCCCTACACTTCCTGAGAGGTATATCTCAGAGTTTTTTAGGCGGCATATTCCTTAGTTCAAAGCTGAGGTATTCCAGCCGCGATACACCCCTTTACTGAAATAGTCTAATGCAATTTGCTGCTATGTACATCAGTGGGTGTCTACTAATGCGTCTTTCTGGGGATGCCTGTATCAACCGCCCGCTGTAAGCCCCTATACCATGCTACCAGCTCCTTTTCATGCTCTGTGTCCATAGCAAGCAGCATGGACTGAGTCCTTTTATCTTGCTGGGACGCCCGCACATGCGCAGAAGCGCTGGGCGCACAGAGCGCATCATCCGCCAGGCTCCGCCCCCTTTTTTTAAGCTAAATCTATAAAAAGAAAGCGTGTGTGCGCGCACGCGTGCACGTGTGCGCTCTTGGCGCCATGTAGGGAGAGGAGCCAGGGTCCCTGTTTCACCAGGACTCGGGGATGGAAGGAAACTACTTGGCAGCATGACAGAGGAATGCAGCTTCCCTGATAGAGAGCTCACTCATCTGCCTGGACTTTCACCATGGAAGGAATAGTCCCAAGAAAAAAAGACGTTCCACAGCGGCCTCTAGTGGACAAACACAGGTACCGCACTTTTGTGTTTTTTTTTTTTTTTAAAACCTCCTTTATGAAAAACATTTCCAGGTTTACCGTTTTAAAACTTCCTTTATGAAAAGACATTTCTAGGATTTCTTAGGCATATACAGCTATTAGCAGGAATACCTTTAGGTAACAGGCAGAAAGACATATTAGGCTTGGGGGTCCCCTCAATAGAACCAAGTTCCTGAGGGGCCCCCACTTACCTTTTCCCCACCGCAGGACTTTGTTTGGTCCACAGAAGCCCAAACTTCACCTCTCACGGCAGGCATTGTACTAGACCTTCAGGGACCGGGTTCCCAAGGATTCCACTCCCCTGGACCTGTATAGCACCCTGCACAGATAGCCTTTTGGTTTTGGGTATGACCAGAGCTCTGGATCCCAGGGTCCAGCCCTCCTAAGAGAGGCATTACAGGCAAAACCTTGCTCTTCTCTGCAAGGCCCGGGTACCGACCGTTTAGCTATGAAGCTTTTTTGGTCGGATCCGGAATAGCTTGCTAAGGCCCAGAGAACCTGTACACAAGCCCAGATGAATACATGTTAACCTTGGCCAACACCTTAGACACTGGCAAAAAACTGAGGTACTCCCGGATGGGAGGGGCTTATATAGGGGAGGGTACTTCCTGTTTTGGAAGTTGCCAGTGCCAGCACCTGAAGGTAATTCTATATAACCCACATAGTAATGACTATGCCGCTCTGTGTCCCGTGATGTATGAACAAGAAATGCAGAGAATCACGACGAGAAAAATTGGAACATGCTCTAATTTTTCACGTCGTTTTTTAAATCGTCGTTTTTCTCGTCATGAAAAACGGCCGTGTGTCGGCTTTAACTACGTGAAAAAAAAATGCGCATGCTCCGAATCATGTATGAGACGGGAGCGCTCGTTCTGGTAAAACTAGCGTTCGTAATGGAGATAGCACATTCGTCACGCTGTAACGGACTGAAAAGCACAAGGCTGAAAAGCGCGAATCGTCGCTCAACAAACTTTACTAACCTGAAGGGTGGCACCATCCGAATGAAATTTCCTCTTTATAGTGCCGTCGTACGTGTTGTACGTCACCGTGCTTTACTCAAACATTTTTTTTCCACGATAGTGTGTAGGCAAGGCAGGCTTGAGAGGAAACACGAAAAATCACGTCGAGAAAAATGCTGTTTTTTTCAATGACATTAAAAACGACCGTGTGTACGCGGCATTAGTCTCATTTTAGATAGATTTCCTCTCAGTTCATGTTTTATGTCTCCAGAACCAGGGAATGATTCTTTCCTGTGGGACACAGGCAACCTAAAAAATTGACCAGTTACACCCTTCCAAAATGGCAAAAGCTCATTTAATACAAAACCTTTTGGCTTTAGATGTACTTGAAATCATTATTTTGCAGACATCTTATTTTCAGTTTTTTTCTCTTTTCTGCAGTTCAGGTTTGTGAGCCTCCATACACTATTACAGATGGATCATTTAGCCCTGAAAAGGATGAATATGTATACCAAGACGTTGTAACGTACCGGTGCAATGAAAACGGAAAATTTATATCAAATACTTACCGTAATTTTCCTTTCCTGATGGACTCCATGGCAGCCTACGTGTGGGTTAATCCCGCCCCTCATACCTCATAGGACCCTTCTCCCATAAATCTTTGCTCTGGGCCAGAGGCCGTGTTCCATAATTTAGCCTACTCCAGCCACTGGGAGGGAACTCCTGCTGCCATGGAGTCCATCAGGAAAGGAAAATTACGGTAAGTATTTGATATAAATTTTCCGTTTTCCTGACAGACTCCATGGCAGCCTACGTGTGGGAAATAACTAGCCATACACACCCGGGTGGGCAGAGTGCTGGACAAAAGAAAAAAGGTTTAATTGGCACCATCAACAGACAAGATATGTAAACCACTACGCAGTAGTGTGCCATGAACGTGTTAATTGAAGACCACAAGGCCACCTTGCAAATAACTTCTGGAGGCACGCGACGTGATGCCGCCCATGATGAAGACACTTCTAGTTGAGTGAGCAGTCACCGCTTCTGGAGGCGCCAAGCCCTTGGCTTTATAGGCCCACTGAATGGCCTGAACAATCCATGCTCCGATAGATCTGGAAGAGGCACACATTCCCTTATACTTCCTGTGAAAAGAACGAGCAGGTGGTCAGTCTGACGGAAAGAAGCTGTAGCTTCAAGATACTGGGGCTGATTTACTAATAACAGTGCGCTGCGCTGCTTCTAAGCTTAATTGGTGCGCCTGCTAACTCCTTCACTGGGCGCAGGAAGCAGCGGCGCACTGTTATAGTAAATAGAAATGTCAGCGGCGCTCTATTGAAAATGAATGGTTCCCTATGGGAGCCCATTGATTTGAATAGAGGTCGCCCGGGAAGTCGGATCCGACCTGCGGGCGACTCGTGTGCCGGCTGACACAGGGACAGCGTGACTCTGCCAGGCGACCTGGACACGACCTGAGCGCGTGAGGCAGCCGCTCAAGTCGTGTCCTAGAGGAGACTAGCCGGCCGAGAATGTGTCCAGCGCGATGTGATCGCGCTGGTCCTCGGCAGCCTCGCTGTCCCATGTTTAGTATGAATCATGAAAGGGAACTCCAAGCCAAATTTTAATGAAAAAACCGGCATGGGTTCCCCTTCAGGAGCATACCAGGCCCTTAGGTCTGGCCTGGATTCTAAGGTGATCCCCCTAAGCCGAAAAATGGCGTGGGGGTCCCCCCAAAATCCAAACCAGACCCTTAAGTCTGGTCTGGATTTTAGGGTGAACCCCTTTAAGCCGAAAAACGACGTGGGGGGTCCCCCCAAAATCCAAACCAGACCCTTATCCGAGCACGCAACCTGGCAGGCCGCAGGGGAAAAGGGGGGGACGAGAGCGGCCCCCCTCCCTCCTGAACCGTACCAGGCCACATGCCCTCAACATGGGGGTGTTTGGTGCTTCGGGGCAGGGGGCGACCTGCGGCCCCCCACCCAAAAGCACCCTGCCCCCATGTTGATGGGGACAAGGGCCTCTTCCCGACAACCCTGGCCGTTGGTTGTCGGGGTCTGCGGGCGGGGGGCTTTTCGGAATCAGGGCGCCCCTTTAAAAAGGGGGCCCCCAAATGCCTGCCCCCCACCCTATGTGAATGAGTATGGGGTACATCGTACCCCTACCCATTCACCTGGTGGCAAAATAAGTCAATAAAAAAAAGACAACACAGGTTTGAAAAGTAATTTATTGGGCAGCTCCGGGGGTCTTTCTGCCGGGCCCCCGCTATCTTCTGCCTAGCTCTTTTGCTAGCGGGGGTCCCGGGCTTCGTCGCCGTCTTCTTCCGACTTCGGGGGTCTCCTGTTCTGTTCTCCGGTTCTTCTCCCGCTCTCCGACGCCTTCTCCTCGATCTCCGGTTCTTTCTGCCGGGCCCCCGCTATCTTCTGCCTAGCTCTTTTGCTAGCGGGGGTCCATGGCTTCGTCGCCGTCTTCTTCCGTCTTCGGGGGTCTCTTGTTCTGTTCTCCGGCTCTGCGACGCCTTCTCCTCGATCTCCGGTTCTTTCTGCCGGACGCCCCGCTATCTTCTCGCGGCTCTTTTGCTAGCGGGGGCCGGTCTTCTACGTCGGCTTCTTCCTTCTTCTCTTCGCCCGATGTTGACTCGTCGCTCTCCACCGCCGCAATGATCGTCTGAGCAGCGGTGCCACTTTTATTGGCATGGGGCGTGGTCACCGGATGATGCCACCGCTGACCCCGCCCCCGTTTCACGTCATAGTCCCATCATTTCCCGGGACTGTGACATCATACGGGGGCGGGGTCAGCGATGGCATCATCCGGTAACCACGCCCCATGCCAATAAAAGTGGCACCGCTGCTCAGACGATCATTGCGGCGGTGGAGAGCGACGAGTCAACATCGGGCGAAGAGAAGAAGGAAGAAGGCGACGTAGAAGACCGGCCCCCGCTACCAAAAGAGCTGCGAGAAGATAGCGGGGCGTCCGGCAGAAAGAACCGGAGATCGAGGGGAAGGCGTCGCAGAGCCGGAGAACAGAACAAGAGACCCCCGAAGACGGAAGAAGACGGCGACGAAGCCATGGACACCCGCTAGCAAAAGAGCTAGGCAGAAGATAGCGGGGGCCCGGCAGAAAGAACCGGAGATCGAGGAGAAGGCGTCGGAGAGCGAGAGAAGAACCGGAGAACAGAACAGGAGACCCCCGAAGTCGGAAGAAGACGGCGACGAAGCCCGGGACCCCCGCTAGCAAAAGAAATAGGCAGAAGATAGCGGGGGCCCGGCAGAAAGAACCGGAGATCGAGGAGAAGGCGTCGGAGAGCGGGAGAAGAACAGAACAGGAGACCCCCGAAGTCGGAAGAAGGCGGCGACGAAGCCCGGGACCCCCGCTAGCAAAAGAGCTAGGCAGAAGATAGCGGGGGCCCGGCAGAAAGACCCCCGGAGCTTCCCAATAAATTACTTTTCAAACCTGTGTTGTCTTTTTTTTATTGACTTATTTTGCCACCAGGTGAATGGGTAGGGGTACGATGTACCCCATACTCATTCACATAGGGTGGGGGGCAGGTATCTGGGGTCCCCCTTATTAAAGGGGGCTCCCGGATTCCGATAAGCCCCCGCCCGCAGACCCCGACAACCAACGGCCAGGGTTGTCGGGAAGAGGCCCTTGTTCCCATCAACATGGGGGCAGGGTGCTTTCGGGTGGGGGGGGCCGCAGGTCGCCCCCCTGCCCCGAAGCACCAAACCCCCCATGTTGAGGGCACGCGGCCTGGTACGGTTCAGGAGGAAGGGGGGCGCTCTCTCGTCCCCCCCCTTTTCCCCTGCGGCCTGCCAGGTTGAGTGCTCGGATAAAGGGTCTGGTGTGTATTCAAAGGGGACCCTACGCAATTTTTTTTTGTTTTTGGTGCGGGGTTCCCCTTAAAATACATGCCAGACCTGAAGGGCCTGGTATGGACCCTGGGGGGACCCCCACGCCATTTTTTTTTCAGTCTTTGGGGGGGGGGGTCCCCTTTGAATCCATACTAGACCCAAGGGCCTGGTATGGACCCTGGGAGGGGACCCCACGCTGTTTTTTTTTTTTTTTGGTTTGGCTTTTTGAACTCTTATTTTTTTTTTTTTTTTACATTTGCTTTAACAACCAGCTATAAACAGGTCAAACCAAAAATCGCAGCAAAATTGCAGTACTTGCGTTTTAGATGCGGGTCCATTGAATTCTATTACATCCAAAACACTGTTTTTGTCCTGGCCAAAAAAATCTGCAGTTGCATTTAAAATCGTTTTTCACAAACCCTCAAAATGCCTTCAGACGCCAAAGATTTCCACGCATATGTATATATATATATATATATATATATATATATATATATATATATATATATTGTGAGGGGGTTAGCTCGGCAGCGGGTGTGTGTGACCCCCGGGATGGGCTCCCCACACAAAACAGGCCCAGCAAACGGAGGTTGTGGTTTTCAAAAGCAAAAAGGTGCGGTTTATTTTCTATTTACAGTGACAAAACACAGCAAAGCAAAAGAAACATAAACAAAATAAATCCTGGTCAACTTGACCTCTGACTAAACATACAGGTTTCCTAACTAACAACTGGGATCAGCCTAGTGCTGTCCTAGTCCCTAAGTCCCTGGTTTTAAATGTCCAAGCAAATAGCCACACAGGCTTTGTCTCCCCGCACAGGGGTTCACTCTCCCTAGACAGTCCACACAGGTCTGGGTCCAGGCATGAGCAAACATCTAATGAAGCTGGGAGTTCTTATAGAGGCCTAAATGAGCTGACAAGCTTCAGCTGGTCTCATCAACTCCCTGTCTGCACGATGCCCCACACTCTCCCTAGAGGTATGAGTCATCCATGAGCCCACTAGCCTTATACAACTCTCCACCTAGTTGTATAAGTCGGCATAAAGCCTGAATCTGGGAGAAATATATCTACCCCCCTGGATGCAACCAGGTGACTTTACCTTCCTGCTGTCACAATATATATATATATATATGTGTGTATATATATATATATATATATATATATATATATATATGTGTATATATATATATATATATATATATATATATATATATATATATATATATATATATATATATATATATATATAAAAGAAGTTGCTTCCATTGCATTGTGGACAATCCGCAACTTGTGGCAAGTGACACGCTAAATACAACTACACTGCTGCTCTCAGCTGCTCATATCACTCTGGTCTCACAAAATAGCTAAAATCGTAAATAATACTGTTTTTGGAGCTTAGGGCAGCTCCTTATCATATACACGCAAATGTGGTAAAACACGGCATGCGAACGCCACAAAGTGCGCCTTTTCAAACGCCACTTTCAACCTTACTTCTGAACACTTTGCACCAGCGTCCCGTCTACATGGGGCCTAAAAACGCCTATGCCATTTACAGCTCCAAAACGCCATGGTGGCCATGAGGCCATAGGCTAACATGGAGAGATGTTTTTAAGCTGCAAAAAACGCTCAAACAAGCGGCTGGAAAAACGTCCGTGTGCATGCAGCCTTATATTAACCACTTGTGCACTGCCCAGACCAAGTTTCACATTTCAGCGCTGATGCACTTTCAATGACAATTGCGCGCTCATACAACACTGTAACCCAATGAAAATGTTTTATTTCTTGGCACACAAATAGAGCTTGCTTTTGGTGCTATTTGATCACCTTTGTGTTTTATTTTTTATTTTTTTCTATAAACACAAAAGACCGAGTTTAAAAAAGAAATAAATGGATATTTTACCCACTTCAGCACTGGGCCTATTCTGGCACTTCTCTCCTTCATGTAAAAATCATAAATTTATGGCTATAAAATTACTTCAAAACACCAAACATTATATACTTTTTGGAGCAGACACCCTAGGGAATAAGATGGCGGTCATTGCAAATTTTTATCTCGCTCGGTATTTGCGCAATAAATTGTCAAACGCCTTTTGTTTGCTAAAAATATTACAAAACAGTAAAGTTACGGCCAATTTTTTGGTATAATGTGAAAGATGTTGTTATGCTGAGTAAATAGATACCTAACACGTCACGCTTTAAAATTGCGCACACACATGGCATGACACCAAACTTCAGTACTTAAAAATCTCCCTAGGCGATGCTTTAAATTTTTTTACAGGTTACCATTTTGGCATTACAGAGGAGGTCTAGTGCTAGAATTGTTGCACTCGTTCTAACGCACGCAGCAATAACTCACATGTGTGGTTTGAACGGCGTTTACATATGAGGGCGGGACTTACGTGTTTGTTCGCTTCTGAGCGCGAGCTACCGGGGACATGGGCCTTTTTTCTAATTTTTTTTTTTTTTTTGTATTTCTTACTCTTTTTTTTTGGGGGGGGGGGGTCACTTTTATTCCTATTACAAGGAATGTAAACAACCCTTGTAATAGGAATGTGTGTGACAGGTCCTCTTTATGGAGAGATGCGGGGTCAATAAGACCCCGCATCTCTCCTCCAGGCTGGAAAGCATGATATTGGTCCAAAAAAAACACCAATCTCATGCTGACAGCTGAGATCACGGCTTGGTTAACATACGGGAATACGGCATGATGTCATAACATCGTGCCCGCGCCTCCGACGGTCATAGAGATGACTGATGACCATCTGGTCACCAGTCATCTCCAAATCGTTCTCCGAGCCCCAGATGGCACGGGAGAGCCCGGAGAAGCACCGGATGGCGGCAAGAGAGGGGGGGGACGTCCCCTCCCCCCCGCCTATAAGAACAAACAAGCGGTGGAACTGCCACTATGATCGTTTTTATTGTGCACAGAATCGCCGGCTGAAAAGAATGATATCTGAATGATGCCTGCAACTGCACCCAACATTCAGATGTCACCGCACAAAGCCAAGGATGTCATTTGACGGTGGGCGGTAGGAAACTGGTTAATATTTTTAAAAAAGGTAATTTTTCTTCTTCATTGATGTACACTGAGACTGCACTGATGGGCACCAATAAGGTGGCAAGGGTGGGCACTGAGAGGTGGCATTGCTATTTGGCACTGGTGGGCAGTGAGAAGTGGCACTGCTAGGTGGCAATGATAGTTGGGAGTGATGGGCATTGATTGGCACCAGTGGTGGGCATTGATAGGTGGCACTGGCAGGGGCTACTAATTGTCACAGATGATGCAGAATTGCCTCTTCCCCTTCGGGCCCCATGTCCCTTGCACATAAGCCGGTGATTGCCTTTTTTATGCTCACGCTGTCAGCACAAGGAGAAAACAAAAACCATTACCCAGCTATTGTTTACATCACGTGATCAGCTGTCATTTGCTGACAGCTGATCACATGGTAAAGGGCAGGGATCGGCCCCTTACTCGGATCTGTCATCACCTGAGTCTCAGTGACTCTGTGACCACAGCGCGCGCAAAGGGGAGGACGTTTATTGACGGACTACCGGCAATTGAGGACCATGCTGTGGCCGTCGATCAGTTATAGCGCTGATCTCAAGTGATTAAAGAGGGTCTAAATGGGCCATTGACATGCATTACAATTCAACTTAGGAATGAGTCTTTGAAAAGTTAAAACTAAATAATTTGGCCACTTTATCCTTCCAACGAATTCACTCCCTGTCACATAGCCACACAGGAAGTGAGGGGAAAATCCCTAACAATGTCTTTCCTTGGGGACACACAGGTCAGTCTAAATACTTTCCCCATTATGCACATTGCACTCCAGCATATTGCAGGGTACACCACAATTTATTAGGTAGCTTGGACTGTGGGGTTTATTTACTAAAGGCAAATCTACTTTGCACTACAAGTGCACTTGCTGTATATCTGAGGGGGACATGCAAGCCAAAAAAAACATCTTGGCTTTTACATGATTGTAACATCCAATCACCAGTACTTTCCCTCAGATTTTCAGCAGCTACACTTTTACTGCAGAGTGGATTTGTCTTTACTAAACCCCAAACTACCCAATGATTTGGGGTGTACACAACAAAGTGCTAGAGTGCAATTTGCTTAATGGGGACACTAGTTAGATTGATCTGTGTGTCCCCAAGAAAAGCCATTGGTAGGGTTTTACCTTCACTTCCTGTTTAGCTGTGTGATAGGAAGTGAAGCCAATGTTAAGAAAAGGGAGACCAAGGCCAAACTACAAAAAAAAAAAAAAGGCAGGGGTTCTAACACTTACTTTGTTTCCCTCAAAATGCCCACAATTAGAATGGTTCTGATTTTTGGACAGCAATTCTCGATAAGATAAATTCACAAAACATGTCCTGTTGGGGGTACTTGAGGACTGAAGCTGAGAACCACTGCAGTAAAAAAAAAAGGAAAAATGAATACTTACCGCTCTGTATTTTTCATTTCCTGGTGACTCTCAATGGCAGCACACAATACAATCCATGCATATACTACCATGAAGGCACCAGGGTAGACAAATCACACCTGTTTTGTTTTGACATGCCAATCAGCTGTCACATTTGTTGCAAAGAAAACACAAAACAAACATCAAAATTTTGCATCTAATTTTATTGTTCAACAAAACAAAAAGGGAAGGCAAAATAAAAAACATGGACAATTTGAAACAGTTACAGACTCAACATCTTGAGCAATTTTTGGCCAAAAAATGCAGCAGACAATTAAATCAGAGTGAACAAACAACACACATTAACAACATCAGGATTATTTCAGGGGAACATTTCCCCCACACAAAAAATATACAATCCACAAAATAAACCAATCACTTGTTTTGCAAAGACATAACAAATAAAATACATGTGTTACAAACACGATAAGGACACCAACATGTACATTTTACCCCCTGGCTGGGCATGTGCAGAACAAAACCAATGCAGCTAGCAAAAAATAACTCCCCCCGTCCAAAATTAAGCACATCATCCAGCATGCTACAAAATTAGAGATGGGACAATCTCCCCCCCCCCCCCCACCAACAAATCCCATTGCAGTCTACGGGAACTGACTTGTTAAATTTGCTAGTCCTCACTTGGCTGGCTTATCTTCTAGTTATTGGCCTTAAAATGGGGGCCCAGGTCCCACCCTAAGGGACATATATCAATGTCACCAATTTGGAAAACACCAAAAACAAAACAAGGAGAAGTGCCTTTAAATATGCCAAATTGCTTAAGGGCCATTTCACACCACATGCAGTCCATTGCGTTTTTTATGCATCCAAAATGCATGGAAAGTTGGTTATATGGTTCTAAATGGCAGTGTTTGTTCCAGTGCGTTCCAGTTCCACCAAAAAAGTAGAACATGCTGCATTTTACCTGCACTGGACCGCATCAAAACGCATCAGAAACGCACTGGAACGCACAGGAACACACCTAAATGCACCAAAAAAGCACTGGAACACACTTGTCCTTATCTATGGTTAATAAAAAAGAGGGGTGAAAAAAAAGCACTGGACTGCATCAAAAATGCACTGGAACGCATGAAAAAAGTGCATGCAGAAAAGCACCTGGAACGCATCCGGATTGCGTTTCTATGGTGTGAACTGGCCCTAGTTCACACTATAGAAACGCAGTCTGGGTGCGTTCCAGGTGCTTTTCTGCATGCGCGTTTTTGACACATTCCAGTGCATTTTTGAGGCGTTTTTGATGCAGTCCAGTGTTTTTTTCCCCTCTTTTCACTTAGGACAAGTGTGTTGCAGTGCGTCTTTGGTGCATTTAGGTGCGTTGCGGTGCATTCCAGTGCATTTTTGGTACGTTCCGTTGTGTTTTTGACGTGTTTTACTGGGGTCCAGTACAGTCTTGTACCAAAAAAATGCAGCATGACCAATTAGTTTTTGGCTTTCTGAAATGCACTGGAACGGACTGCAGTGGTGTGAACTATGCCATTGGCATTAATGTGATCAACTTTCTTTGCATTTTTCATGCATCAAAAAAACGCACTGCACTGCATCCGGTGTGAACTGGCCCTAAATATCATCCCCGGGGGGTGTCTATAGTATGCCTGTAAAGTAGCGCATGTTTTCCATGTTTATAACAGTTGGAGAGCAAAATGACATTTCTAAAGTAAAATAATAGTAATTTAAAAGTCCTTGCGGCTGTAATGAATTGCTGGTTCCCGTCAATACAGATAAAAGTCATTAAAAGTGTTTGCTAACCAAAAAAAAAAAAAGTGTGGGGGTTCCCCCAAATTCCATAACTAGGCCCTTCAGGTCTGGAATGGATATTAAGGGGAACCCCGCTGCAAATTTTTTAAAAAAATGACGTGCGGGTTTCCCCCAAATATCCATTCCAGGCCCTTCAGATCTGGCATGGATTTTAAGGGGAACTCCACCCCAAATTTAAAAAAAAAATGGCGTAGAGTCCCCCCAAAAATCCATACCAGACCCCTTATCCGAGCACATAACCTGGCCGGCCGCAGGGGAAGAGGGGAGGACGAGAGAGCGGCCCCCCCTCCCTCCTGAACCGTACCAAGCCACATGCCCTCAACATGGGGAGGATGTCCCCATGTTGATGGGGACAAGGGCCTCATCCCCACAACCCTTGCCCGGTGGTTGTGGGGGTCTGCGGGCGGGGGGCTTATCGGAATCTGGAAGACCCCTTTAACAAAGGGGACCCCCAGATCCCGGCCCCCCCCTATGTGAAATGGTAATGGGGTACAAATGTACCCCTACTATTTCACAAGGAAAGTGTCAAAAATGTAAAAAATGACAAGAGCCGGTTTTTGACAATTCCATTATTAATGTCTTTTCTTTTCTTCCATCTTCTTCCTTCTTCTTCTTCTTCCATCTTCTTCTTTTCTCCATTCGGGTTTCTTCCTCCATCTTCCTCTTCATCTTTATCTTCCTCTTCATCTTTTTTCTTCCTTCGGTGTTCTCGTCCAGCATCTTGCCCCGGCGTCTTCCCTTCTTCTTTCTTCTCCGCCGCTCCGTTTGAATTGGAGGTTCCCGCTGTGCAACGCTTCAGTTCTTCAGTTCTCCTCTGGGTCCGCTTACACCCGGTGACCCCGCCCCTCTCTGACGCACATGGATTTCACGGGGACTTTCCCCGTGGTGACAGAGGGGGCGGAGCCACCGGGTGTAAGCGGACCAAGTGGAGAACTGAAGCGTCGCACAGCGGGAACCTCCAATTCAAACGGAGCGGCCGGAGAAGAAAGCAGAAGGGAAGACGCCGGGGCAAGATGCTGGACGAGAAGACCGAAGGAAGAAGGAAGATGAAGATGAAGATGGAGGAAGAAACCCGAATGGAGAAAAGAAGAAGATGGAAGAAGAAGAAGAAGAAGGAAGAAGATGGAAGAAAAGAAAAGACATTAATAAAGGAATTGTCAAAAACCGGCTCTTGTCATTTTTTCCATTTTTGACACTTTCCTTGTGAAATAGTAGGGGTACATTTGTACCCCATTACCATTTCACATAGGGGGGGCGGGATCTGGGGGTCCCCTTTGTTAAAGGGGTCTTCCAGATTCCGATAAGCCCCCCGCCTGCAGACCCCCACAACCACCGGGCAAGGGTTGTGGGGATGAGGCCCTTGTCCCCATCAACATGGGGACATCCTCCCCATGTTGAGGGCATGTGGCCTGGTACGGTTCAGGAGGGAGGGGGGCCGCTCTCTCGTCCCCCCCTTTTCCCCTGCGGCCGGCCAGGTTATGTGCTCGGATAAGGGGTCTGGTATGGATTTTTGGGGGGACTCCACGCCATTTTTTTTTTAAATTTGGGGTGGAGTTCCCCTTAAAATCCATGCCAGATCTGAAGGGCCTGGAATGGATATTTGGGGGGAACCCGCACGTCATTTTTTTTTAAAATTTGCAGCGGGGTTCCCCTTAATATCCATTCCAGACCTGAAGGGCCTAGGTATGGAATTTGGGGGAACCCCCACACTTTTTTTTTTGGTTAGCAAAGACTTTCTATAACCTTTCTCTATATTGCCGGGAGCCGACAATTCATTATAGCCGCGGCTGCTTTAAAATGTTATTTTTTTCCTTTAGAAATGTCATTTTGCTGGCGCAATGGAAAGTTCAGGGCTGCGCCTGTTCAACTTATGCAAATTAGTTTACATGACTTGACATTTACTAAGATTTTGCCGGCGCAGTGAACCGGCGCATTTAAACCATTGAAATTCCTGCGCCGAGCTCAAAAAAACCTCCCGCAGCTCGAATCGGACTTGCCGGCGCAGCGGGCTGGTTTTGAAAAAGTTACTTTCCCACTCTATTTTGGGCAGATTAGTTATTTGAGCAGGTGTCACTACACTTCCTCACATCACCCCACATCACCCCCATTATATTCTCCCTTCCAGCTTCTTTATATTTAGATTTTAACATGCCCTGCACCAGGTCCATAGTGGCGCACTGAGCGCCTCCTCCCGGGCGCAGAGAACACTATAGTAAATGGCAAATAGGGCTGCGATACCGGCGCTATTTTTTTGTAAATACCAAAACAGCCATTGCGCACGCAGATGCGCCAATACTCATGGCGCAAACGTTTGGTAAATCAGCCCCACTGACTCAGAGCTTTTCCAACAT
Source organism: Rana muscosa (assembly GCA_029206835.1). Taxonomy (NCBI): domain Eukaryota; kingdom Metazoa; phylum Chordata; class Amphibia; order Anura; family Ranidae; genus Rana; species Rana muscosa. The sequence continues at coordinate 404,463,694 of CM055117.1, forward strand.
CTAAGGGATAAACACTGGAATCCTCGGTAGATCTGAACGTTGGAAGAGCAATCTCCTGATTGTCATGAAACACAGATGCCACTTTGGGGTCTGAACCCAACATAGGAATTAAAAGGTTTAGAAATGGCTCCTTGCATCCCTGAGAGCTGATTTCAGAGACCCTCTTGGCCGATGTTATAGCCACCAAGAAGACAACTATTAGAGAGAGTCATTTGACAGAAGATTGATCTTCATGTTCCAACTCTCTACCTAAGAAAAAATCCAGGACAAGGGGAAGATCCCAATTAGAAAAACTTGGCTCTGAGGTCTGAGCCTTATTGCTCCTCTGAAAAACTACTGAGTAAGAGGGTGTCTAGCCCAGGAAACACCGGTAAAGGCAGAGATTACAGCGATTTGGACTCGCAGGGAGCTGACTGACAATGAGAGATCCAATCCTGATTGTAAGAAGCCCAGGATATCATGTATCTTTGGGTTTTTGCAAGAACCTGCAGTGGAAGAGGTGTAGTCTGAAAACTTTTTCCAAATCCTCTGGTAGACCCTGTTGGTGCCTGTTCTTCTGGCATGTAATATTGTGGAGATGGCCCTACTTTGACAGCCTAGGGCCTCCAACCTTCCCCTCTCAAGAACCAGATCATCAGATGTAGATGGGCTGGGCATGGATGTAGAAATGCCCCTTGTGATAGGAGATCTGGTCTGGAGGGTAGAGGAACTGGGTCCCGGAAGCGGAGTTGCATCAGCAATAGAAACCATGGCTTGTTTGGCCAGTAGGGGACTATTGCCACTATCTCTGCTTCTTCCATCCTGAGCCTCGACAAAAAACAGAGAATGACAGGAACCGGGGGAAAGGCATAGGCCCTGTGGAACCGCCAATGGTCTGTCAGAGCATCTACCCAAAAGCCTGGGGATACCAAGACCTCGTGTAATATCTCTCTAGTCTGAAGTTGCATGGGGAGGCAAAACAAGTCTACTTCCGGAATGACTCCCAGGGACAGGACCCACCTGAAGACTTCGGGGGGGGGGGGGAAGTCCACTCGTTGTCCAGAGAAACTCTCAACAGAAAATCTGCCTGAACGTTCGGGACTCCAGGGAGATAGACAGCTGTCAGGTTGGCCAGGTTTTTCTGGGCCAAGATCATGATGGGCTCTATTTCCTTTGACAGGGAGAGTCTGCGAGTACCCCCGTCTCTTGATGTATGCGACTGCCGTTGTGTTGTCCAGTCTTAGGAGGACTGAGTCTCCTGCTGTTAAGTGGTGAAAGGCCTGCAGAGCGCAGAACGCTGCCCGGAGTTCCAGAACATTGGAGACTATCCTGTGAGAGGGAAAATTCCATATGCCTTGGGCTACTTCTGTCAGCCCCTGTTGCTGGCATCTGTAGTGATGGTAACCCAAGACACAGGTGCGATGGAGTGACAATTGAGGAGGTTCCTCTGTTGTAGCCACCAAGGAAAGCTCTCCCGCATGGATGAGGTTATTTGGATAAAGTGATCCCGAAGCCCTGGATTATACTGCTGGAGGAAACCCTTCTGGAAGGGCCGCATTTTCCACTGAGCCCACTTTACCATGGGTGTTGTTGCCACCATGGTGCCAATGATCTTTAGGCATTGAGAGGCTTGGAGATGAGGACGACATTGCAAGCCAAACTCTGTCCCGGATCACTGGGATTTTTCCAGGGGTAACAAGATGGTGCTCTTGATAGCGTTGAAGTGTGCCCCGAGGAATACCAGGGACTGCGTAGGATCCAGATGGCTCTTTTCCAGATTCAGAAGCCAACCAAACTCGAGTAGAGTGGAGATGACCTGGGATCTGTGGATTAGCAACTGCTCCTTGTCCCGAGACAACAGCAGGTCTAGATAGTGATACAGACGGATACCTCTGGTCCTGATCAGAGCCACGACAGCCAACAAGTTTTGAAAACACACGAGGCGATGTTGTAAGCCCGAAGGGGAGACAGGTGAACTGCAGACGGATTTGATCGACAGCAAAGCGAAGGTATTTCTGGAATTCTGACGCTATCGGAACATGGAAGTAGGCGTCCTTCAGGTCTATAGAGACAAGCCAATCGTCTGGTTGGATTGCTTGACTGATCATGAGTAGTGTCTCCATCTTGAACTTCTCCTTCTAGATAAAAGAATTCAAGTGGGTTAGGTCTATAACTGGCCTCCAGGAGACGTTTTTCTTCAACACCATGAAGAGGGGCGAGTAGACCCCTTAAAACCTTTTGTCATCTGGAACTGGAATTGCAGCGCCCTGAGCCACAAGAGAGACAGGAGAATTTGCTTTTTCCTCTTCCGAGAGAGGCAAGGATGCCGACTCGCTCTGTTTTAGGCAGGTGCAATATCATAAAGACTTAGGGGATTCTTGTCCACCGGAAGATGCCCCTTTTGAAAACTTCTGGCCTGAAGGCTGTTTTTTCTTCCAGGTCTTCTTGAACTCACGGCCAGGCCTATAGTAGCGAGCATTCCTTGCTCGATCTGAACTTTGCCTGGGCTGTGTTCTCTTCTGGTTTAGCAGACGGCGATCCTGGGGAAGGAACCCCGACTTGCCCCCTGTGGCACGGGTGATGGCACTGTCCGATATGTTCCCAAAGAGAGACGAACCCCCAAATAGAATCCTGCACCATGCCTGCTTGGAGGCAGGGTCAGCTACCCATGGGCGCAGCCACAAGGCACGCTTAGCCGTGACAGATGTCAGCATGATCCGAGCCACCAGGCGAATTATGTCTAGGGAAGCCCCACGAGAAAAGCCAACGTCAACCTTAGCCCATGAATAGGTGAGCTCCTGGCCAGTTCTTCCGAGATGCTCCTCAGAGAAGCATCTACGTCGTCTGCCCAGACTTCCATCGCTTTAGAAAGGGCTGCGAGAGCTAGAGCTGGTTTGCAGGTCATACCCGCTGTAATGTAGATCTGCTTGAGGTCGGTATAAATTTTCCACTCCAGGCAATCCCTAAAGGAAACAGTATCCTCCAATGGGAGTGTGACGTGCCTCACCATCCTCATTAGGGCTGAGTCAATGAGAGGAGCCGACTCCAGGTGTTTTACATCCTTGCTTTTAAATGGGTACATTTTTGATACCTTCATTAACAGGCAATTCTTCCTTTCAACACCACCCCATTTGTCGGTAATTATTGCGCTGAGTTCACGCAAAAAGGAGAAATTAGGGTGTTCTTTTTTGAGGTGTTTAAAATATTTCCTCTGTTTGGAGGGTGCCTCCACTGTCTCTTCCATTTCAAAGCTTCTTTGACAGCTTTTGACCAGCTGTGGTACTAGGGCAAATTTAAAACCTGCACCAGGGTCATCTACCTCCACCTCACTGTCTGAGGCTTCAATTGAGGAATGGCTCGGCTGTGAAGGGCCTGGAGCCTTGAGATCATCCCTAATAGGGACTGACATGGTGTCGCCAGCAGGGTTGTGGGTATGACCAGAATCCCCTTTACTCAGGGACTCATGGACCACCTTTCTGACCAGTGCTTCCACTTGTTGGTCTCCACCCTCTCTTTCTTATGCGACTTTAGAAAAGCATCGCTTGCAGAGCGATTTGCCTTCAGGAACCTGGGCCCCGCATACCCAGCAGGCTTTCCTCACAGAGCGGCTGGAGTGGCGGTGAGAGTGACGCCCAGAGGTGGTTTTAGACTCCTTATCTGTGGTACCTAGATCTAAAGGAAGATCTGACGCCTGGACCTTGAAGAGGAGTGACAACGTTGAGACCTAGGACGGTCTTTGCCGTGCTTTGGTGTTCAGACCTAGAAGAGTTGAGTGAAAAAGAAAGGGTTAAGAGCTCCTGAATGAGTGAACCCAAGCATCACAGGTAGAAAATAAATAAATCCTACCTGCAGCGCAAGGGTTGGCCACAAGAGGGCGGTGACAGATCCATGGCAAGGCAGTTTGAAAGTGAAATGAATCATTACAGCCTTATAAGAAACAGGAGTGACAACAGGCATGAGAGAGCACATAACAAAACATAGCCAGCACCCAGGGAGCCTGCAGCAAACAATTTACCTTGTAAACCAGAGCCCAGTGCCTGGGTAAATACTGCATAAGCCTGCAAGTCATCCCAAGTAATAGCTGCTTTGACAGCTATTTAAATCTGCCACCGTTAACGATGTCACCGCCCCATAGCGGTTGCCATCCGGTGGCGGCCAATCGCATTCGCGACCGCCGCCGCCATTTTGGCGAAACTGCGCCTGCACGAACCAAGCACAGAATCTTCGTTCGCGGCTTGCGGATGCGCAGCGACTTCCTGAAACGGCGAGCTGGAACGCAGCTGCGCTCCAGCCGCCGTGGCCACTCACTGGAGCTTGATAGAAAATAAGGAGACACACAAAACACAGAGATACGGTTGCCATATAAAAGGAATATCTTTGTACATTACCACCACCACGGCACGATCTGGACCAGAACCTGGGACTGGGGAGCTGTTCGCTCGACCCACCGCACGATCGGGCGTTTACAAAGCCTCCCGCTAATAGCTGGGACGTTTGGCCATATTGCCGCTTGCCTGCCAATGGCCAGGTTAGTAAGCTCTTCATGGTATCACATCATATCGCCCATGTCCACCTGCTAATAGCTAGGATTGCTGGACTGCAGAGAGGATCACCGCTAACCACCAACGTATCGCCGTGCACACCGCCAGGCCTGGATTACAGGAAAACTTCATGAAAAGGTAAGACTATATCTTGGTCCTAGGAGGAGGACAAAAAAAGGAACACGGCCTCTGGCCCAGAGCAAAGATTTATGGGAGAAGGGTCCTATGAGGTATGAGGGGCGGGATTAACCCACACGTAGGCTGCCATGGAGTCTGTCAGGAAATCAAATTTGCACTTATAGGACAACCTTCTGTGTTTTGCACCGCTCATGGAAATTGGAGTTCTGATGCCCCTAAGTGTGTTGGTAAGTACATGTATTTTTTTACATGGTATTTTCATTTCCACAAAACTTTTTAAGTTTACCAATTAATCATATATTTTCAGATCTCACTAAGTACTTTGGTTACTGCATTTTACAACATAATTGTGTTGTCTCAGGATCATTAAAGGGGATTGGTAATAATGTACATATTTGATTTAGGAGTATTTAAAGCCTAATTTGTACAGTTGTACAGGTTTCTGACTGAACTAAAATTGATTTCACTGCACAGCAATCTTCTCACAGTTGCAAATAGAGCTCCAGCAAGTCAGAGCCTGCTTCATTTACTGGCTGGAGGACATCCATCAACATCTCTTTCCTCCCTACCCTTACCTTACCTTCCCTTCCCTAGACCTGCCCCTTTCAGTTATTGAATTTCAGTTTTTATTCATGAAGGCTCAGCATCACATGTGGGCATTACCTTAGCAGTCTGCCTGCCTAAGAATGCCCACACCTGTTGGCTGACACCCACCCATCAAGGCATTTTGATATTTCTATATTTTTCCTCCCAAGAGCCAGGTCACTACTTTCATCAGGGCTGTGGGCTCTTGAGAGGAGTATAAAGGCAAGGTGCTACGATATTTTAGGTAATCTATGCAATCCTGATGTCCCTTCCTACCAGTTCTGCTCTGCCTGCATTACATATGGAACCACAGAGACCCAGTGATTGTCATTGTGTCTAAATTAAAGAGGAACTGCAGTCTGCTCAAAAACATCTTTGCCATTCTGAAGCTTTCCTTCAACCACCTTGCATATTATTTTATATATACTGCGATTCTGTACTTGCCAAATACGCTGCAGAAATCTCCCTCCACTGAGTCTGGGGGCAGCCATTTTAACTGTGGGTAGCTAAAGCTGCTGCCTGTTTACTTCCTGGATTTACACAGAGGCACACCTCCAGCTCTGCAGCTCTCATTGGCCCTCTTATGACCCCCCCTCCCCTTCCTGGCAAACTCTCACAAGAGGGGGGAGAGAGAGCTGTGTATGATGCCATAGGCCTAGGCTTTTTACCAGACAAGAAACAGGAAGTGATGTTGGCTACTCTATATGCCCCCAATGAGCATCATGGAGTTCACAGAAGTCCCGCTAATTTTAGGCGGGGACTTTAATGTCCCCTCAATCCCCTCCTCGGAAACATCTTCTGGTCACTCCTTGGTTCCGCCAACCCACAGAAAATGTATAGCTAATTCCCTCCACAAAGCTCAACTGATTGACATATGGGGGCTGATTTACTAATAACAGTGCGCTGCGCTGGTTCTAACCTTAATTGCTGCGCCGGATAACTCCTTCACTGGGCGCAGGAAGCAGCGGCGCACTGTTATAGTAAATAGAAATGTCAGCGGCGCTCTATTGAAAATGAATGGTTCCCTATGGGAGCCCATTGATTTGAATAGAGGTCGCCCGGGAAGTCGGATCCGACTTGCGGGCGACTCGTGTGCCGGCTGACACAGGGACAGCACGACTTTGCGAGGCGACCTGGACACGACCTGAGCGTGCAGCAGCCGCTCAAGTCGTGTCCTAGAGGCGACTAGCCGGCCGAGAATGTGTCCAGCGCGATGTCATCGCGCTGGTCCTCGGCAGCCTCGCTGTCCCATGTTTGGTATGAATCATGAAGGGGAACTCCAGGCCAAATTTTTATGAAAAAACCGGCATGGGTTCCCCTTCAGGAGCATACCAGGCCCTTAGGTCTGGTCTGGATTCTAAGGTGAACCCCCTAAGGCGAAAAAACGGCGTGGGGGTCCCCCCAAAATCCAAACCAGACCCTTAGGTCTGGTCTGGATTTTAAGGTGAACCCCTTAAGCCGAAAAAACGGCGTGGGGGTCCCCCCAAAATCCAAACCAGACCCTTATCCGAGCACGCAACCTGGCAGGCCGCAGGGGAAAAGGGGGGGACGAGAGCGCCCCCCCTCCCTCCTGAACCGTACCAGGCCGCATGCCCTCAACATGGGGGGTTTGGTGCTTCGGGGCAGGGGGGCGACCTGCGGCCCCCCCACCCCAAAGCACCCTGCCCCCATGTTGATGGGGACATGGGCCTCTTCCCGACAACCCTGGCCGTTGGTTGTCGGGGTATGCGGGCGGGGGGCTTTTCGGAATCAGGGCGCCCCCTTTAAAAAGGGGGCCCGCAGATGCCGGCCCCCCACCCTATGTGAATGAGTATGGGGTACATCGTACCCCTACCCATTCACCTGGTGGCAAAATAAGTCAATAAAAAAAGACAACACAGGTTTGAAAAGTAATTTATTGGGCAGCTCCGGGGGTCTTTCTGCCGGGCTTCCTCGCCGTCTTCTTCCGACTTCGGGGGTCTTTCTGCCGGGCCCCCGCTATCTTCTGCTAGCTCTTTTGCTAGCGGGGGTCCCGGGCTTCCTCGCCGTCTTCCTCCGACTTCGGGGGTCTCTTGTTCTGTTCTCCGGTTATTCTCCCGCTCTCCGATGCCTTCTCCTCGATCCCTGGTTCTTTCTGCCGGACGCCCCGCTATCTTCTCACAGCTCTTTTGCTAGCGGGGGCCGGTCTTCTACGTCGCCTTCTTCCTTCTTCTCTTCGCCTGATGTTGACTCGTCGCTCTCCACCGCCGCAATGATCTGTCCAAGCAGCGGTGCCATTTTTATTCGCATGGGGCGTGGTAACCGGATGATGCCACCGCTGACACCGCCCCCGTTTCACATCACAGTCCCATCATTCCCCGGGACTGTGACATAATACGGGGGCGGAGTCAGCGGTGGCATAAGCCGGTGACCACGCCCATGCCAATAAAAGTGGCACCGCTGCTCGGACAGATCATTGCGGCGGTGGACAGCGACGAGGCAACATCGGGCGAAGAGAAGAAGGAAGAAGGCAACGTAGAAGACCGGCCCCTGCTAGCAAAAGAGCTGGCACAAGATAGCGGGGTGTCTGGCAGAAAGAACCAGAGATCGAGGAGAAGGCATCGGAGAGCGGGAGAAGAACCGGAGAACAGAACAAGAGACCCCCGAAGTCGGAAGAAGACGGCGAGGAAGCCCGGGACCCCCGCTAGCAAAAGAGCTAGCAGAAGATAGCGGGGGCCCGGCAGAAAGACCCCCGAAGATGGCGAGGAAGCCCGGGACCCCCGCTAGCAAAAGAGCTAGCAGAAGATAGCGGGGGCCCGGCAGAAAGACCCCCGAAGTCAGAAGAAGACGGCGAGGAAGCCCGGGACCCCCGCTAGCAAAAGACCTAGCAGAAGATAGCGGGGGCCCAGCAGAAAGACCCCCGGAACTGCCCAATAAATTACTTTTCAAACCTGTGTTGTCTTTTTTTATTGACTTATTTTGCCGCCAGGTGAATGGGTAGGGGTACGATGTACCCCATACTCATTCACATAGGGTGGGGGGCAGGTATCTGGGGTCCCCCTTATTAAAGGGGGCTCCCGGATTCCGATAAGCCCCCCGCCCGCAGACCCCGACAACCAACGGCCAGGGTTGTCGGGAAGAGGCCCTTGTCCCCATCAACATGGGGGCAGGGTGCTTTGGGGTGGGGGGGCCGCAGGTCGCCCCCCCTGCCCCGAAGCACCAAACCCCCCCATGTTGAGGGCACGCGGCCTGGTACGGTTCAGGAGGGAGGGGGCCGCTCTCTCGTCCCCCCCCTTTTCCCCTGCGGCCTGCCAGGTTGAGTGCTCGGATAAAGGGTCTGGTGTGTATTCTAAGGGGATCCCACGCAATTTTGTTTTTTGTTTTTGGCGCGGGGTTCCCCTTAAAATACATGCCAGACCTAAAGGGCCTGGTATGGATTCTGGGGGGACCCCCACGCCATTTTTTTTTTTCATTTTTTTGGGGGGGACCCCACGCTGTTTTTTTTTTTGGTTTTGTTTTTTGAACCGTTTTTTTTTTTTTTACATTTCCTTTAACAACCAGCTATAAACAGGTAAAACAAAAAATAGCCGCAAACTTGCGGTACTTGCGTTTTGGATGTGGGTCCATTGAATTCTATTACATCTAAAACACAGTTTTTGTTCTGGCAAAAAAAATATGCAGTTGCGTTTAAAATCGTTTTTCACAAACCCTCTAAATGCCTTCAGACACCAAAGATTTCCACGTTTCAGACGCGGTACCAGCGTTTAGCCGCATTTTAGTTTAGAAGCGTTTTTAAAGGTGACCTTTTTTTTTACATTGATAAACTCCAAATTTATGGCAAATGAGGAAAAACCATAATATATATATAAATGAAATTGCTTCCATTGCATTGTGGACAATCCACAACTTGGGGCAGCTGACGTGGCAAGTGGACAATCCACAACTTGTGCCAAGTGATGTGGCAAGTGACACGCTAAATACAACTACACTGCTGCTCTCAGCTGCTCATATCACTCTGGTCTCACTAAATAGCTAAAATCGTAAATAATACTGTTTTTGGAGCTTAGGGCGGCTCCTTATCATATACATGCAAATGTGGTAAAACACGGCATGCAAACGCCACAAAGCGCGCCTTTCTAACCGCCACTTTCAACCTTACTTCTGAACACTTTGCACCAGCGTCCTGTCTACATGGGGCCTAAAAACGCCTATGCCATTTACAGCTCCAAAACGCCATGGTGGCCATGAGGCCATAGGCTAACATGGAGAGATGTTTTTAAGCTGCAAAAAACCCTCAAACAAGCGGCTTGAAAAACGTCCGTGTGCATGTAGCCTTATATTAACCACTTGTGCACTGCCCAGACCAAGTTTCACATTTCAGCGCTGATGCAATTTTAATGACAATTGCGCGCTCATACAACACTGTAACCCAATGAAAATGTTTTATTTGTTGGCACACAAATAGAGCTTGCTTTTGGTGCTATTTGATCACCTTTGTGTTTTGTTTTTTTTTGTTTTTCTATAAATACAAAAGACGGAGTTTAAAAAAAATAAAAATGTATATTTTACCCACTTCAGCACTGGGCCTATTCTGGTACTTCTCTCCTTCATGTAAAAATCATAAATTTATGGCTATAAAATTACTTCAAAACACCAAACATTATATATTTTTTTGGAGCAGACACCCTAGGGAATAAGATGGCGGTCATTGCAAATTTTTATCTCGCTCGGTATTTGCGCAAAAAAATTTCAAACGCCTGTTGTTTGCTAAAAATATTACAAAACAGTAAAGTTACGGCCAATTTTTTGGTATAATGTGAAAGATGTTGTTATGCTGAGTAAATAGATACCTAACACGCCACGCTTTAAAATTGCGCACACACATGGCATGACACCAAACTTCAGTAATTAAAAATCTCCCTAGGCGATGCTTAAATTTTTTTTACACGTTACCATTTTGGCATTACAGAGGAGGTCTAGTGCTAGAATTGCTGCACTCGTTCTAACGCACGCAGCAATAACTCACATGTGTGGTTTGAAAGGCGTTTACATATGTGGGCGGGACTTAAGTGTGTGTTGGCTTCTGAGCGCGAGCTACCGGGGACATGGGCGTTTTTTCTTATTTTTATATTTTTTTCTTTTTGTTTTTTGTATTTCTTACTCTTTTTTTTTTTTTTGGGATCACTTTTATTCCTATTACAAGGAATGTAAACATCCCTTGTAATAGGAATGTGTGTGACAGGTCCTCTTTATGGAGAGATGCAGGGTCAATAAGACCCCGCATCTCTCCTCCAGGCTGGAAAGCATGATATTGTTCCAAAAAAATCACCAATCTCATGCTGACAGCCAAGATCACGGCTTGGTTAACATACTGGAACACGGCATGATGTCATAACGTCGTGCCCGCGCCTCCGATGGTCATAGAGATGACTGATGACCATCTGGTCACCAGTCATCTCCAAATCGTTCTCCGAGCCCCAGATGGCACGGGAGAGCCCGGAGAAGCACCGGATGGCGGCAAGAGGGGGGGGGGGAACGTCCCCTCTCCCCGCCTATAAGAACGATCAAGCGGCGGAACTGCCACTATGATCATTTTTATTGTGCACAGAATCGCCGGCTGAAAATAATGATATCTGAATGATGCCTGCAACTGCAGGCATCATTCAGATGTCACCACCCAAAGCCAAGGATGTCATTTGAGGGTGGGCGGTAGGAAACTGGTTAATATTTTTAAAAAGGTAATTTTTCTTCTTCATTGATGTACACTGATGAGACTGCACTGATGGGCACTGAGAGGTGGCATTGCTATTTGGCACTGGTGGGCAGTGAGAAGTGGCACTGCTAGTTGGCAGTGATGGGCACTGGCAGCACTGCTAGGTGCCACTGATTGGAACCAGTGGTGGGCATTGATAGGTGGCACTGGCAGGGGCTACTAATTGTCACAGATGATGCAGAATTGCCTCTTCCTCTTCGGGCCCCATGTCCCTTGCACATAAGCCGGTGGATTGCCTTTTTTTTTTATGCTCACGCTGTCAGCACAAGGAGAAAACAAAAACCATTACCCAGCTTTTATTTACATCACGTGATCAGCTGTCATTTGCTGACAGCTGATCACATGGTAAAGGGCAGGGATCGGCCCCTTACTCGGATCTGTCATCACCCGAGTCTCAGTGACAACAGCACGCGCAAAGGGGAGGACGTTTATTGACGGACTCCTGGCAATTGAGGACCATGCTATGGCCGTCGATCAGTTATAGCGCTGATCTCAAGTGATTAAAGAGGGTCTAAATGGGCCATTGACATGCATCACAATTCAACTTAGGAATGAGTCTTTGAAAAGTTAAACTAAATAATTTGGCCACTTTATCCTTCCAAATAATTCACTTCCTGTCACATAGCCACACAGGAAGTGAGGGAAAATCCCTAACAATGTCTTTCCTTGGGGAAACACAGGTCAGTCTAAATACTTTCCCCATTATGCACATTGCACTCCAGCATATTGCGGGGTACACCACAAATTATTAGGTAGTTTGGACTGTGGGGTTTATTTACTAAAGGCAAATCTACTTTGCACTACAAGTGCACTTGCTGTATATCTGAGGGGGACATGCAAGCCAAAAAAAAAAAAATCTTTGCTTTTACATGATTGTAACATCCAATCACCAGTATTTTCCCTCAGATTTTCAGCAGCTACACTTTTACTGCAGAGTGGATTTGTCTTTACTAAACCACAAACTACCCAATGATTTGGGGTGTACACAACAAAGTGCTAGAGTGCAATTTGCTTAATGGGGACACTAGTTAGATTGATCTGTGTGTCCCCAAGAAAAGCCATTGGTAGGGTTTTACCTTCACTTCCTGTTTAGCTGTGTGACAGGAAGTGAAGCCAATGTTAAGAAAAGGAGACAAAGGCCAAACTACAAGAAAAAATATCTAAAAAACACGCAGGAGTTCTAATACTTTTTTGCTTCCCTCAAAATGCACACAATTAGAATTGTATGGCCTTGAGCTATTTTTAAGTGCAGTGCTCTAAATCAGTGCTTCTCAAGTACCCCCAACAGGCCATGTTTGCAGGTTTTCCTTCATCTTGCACATGTGCTTTAAATCACAGTCAATGGTTTTGATTTTTGGACAGCAATTCTCGATAAGATAAATTCACAAAACATGTCCTGTTGGGAGTACTTGAGGACTGAGGCTGAGAATCACTGCAGTAAAAAAGAAAAATTGAATACTTACCGCTCTGTATTTTTCCTTTCCTGGTGACTTTCCCTGGCAGCACACAATACAATCCATGCATATACTACCATGAAGGCACCAGGGTAGACAAATCACACAAGTTTTGTTTTGACATGCCAATCAGCTGTCACATTTGTTGCAAAGAAAACACAAAACAAACCTCAAAACTTTGCATCTAATTTTATTGTTCAACAAAACAAAAGGGAAGGCAAAATAAAAAACATTGTCAATTTGAAACAGTTACAGACTCAACATCTTGAGCAATTTTTGGCCAAAAAAATGCAGCAGACAATTAAATCAAAGTGAACAAACAACACACATTAACAACATCAGAATTATTTCAGGGGAACATATCTCCCCCACACCAAAAATATACAATCCACAAAAGTTAACCAATCACTTGTTTTGCAAAGACATAACAAATAAAATACATGTGTTACAAACTCGATAAGGACACCAACATGTACATTTTGCCCCCCACACACACACACACTTGCCTCTTCTCAAGGCAAGCGACCAAATGCTCTGTGAGCTTTATATAACATATGTTTGTGTGCTAATGAGGCAATTGAAAACACATGCACAGTCCATGAAACACCCGAAATGCAAGTTCTCCCAATGTAGAGACTGAAATTCAAAGTGGGTACACCTGTTAAATTACTAACCCATCAAAACACTCTCTCTGCCCAGAAATACCCAGGTGCTGTTCACACACAAAGAGCACCCCCAAAAAAAACGAACTGGCTGGGCATGTGCAGAACAACACCAATGCAGCTAGCAAAAAATAACCCCCCCCTCCCCCCGTCCAAAATTAAGCACATCATCCAGTATGCTACAAAATTAGAGATGGGACAATCACCCCTCCCCCCCACCAACAAATCCCATTGCAGTCTATGGGAACTGACTTGTTAATTTTGCTAGTCCCCACTTGGCTGGCTTATCTTCTAGTTATTGGCCTTAAAATGGGGGCCCAGGTCCCACCCTAAGGGACATATATCAATGTCACCAATTTGGAAAACACCAAAAACAAAACAAGGAGAAGTGCCTTTAAATATGCCAAATTGCTTAAGGGCCATTTCACACCACATGCAGTGCATTGCGTTTTTTATGCATCAAAAATGCATGGAAAGTTGGTTATATGGTTCTAAATGGCAGTGTTTGTTCCAGTGCGTTCCAGTTCCACAAAAAAAGTAGAACATGCTGCATTTTACCTGCACTGGACTGTACTGGAACGCATCAAAATGCATCATAAACGCACTGGAACGCACAGGAACACACCTAAATGCACCAAAAACGCACTGGAACACACTTGTCCTTATCTATGGTTAATAAAAAAGAGGGGTGAAAAAAAAGCACTGGACTGCATCAAAAACTTACCAAAAATGCACTGGAACGCATGAAAAACGTGCATGCAGAAAAGCACCTGGAACGCATCCGGATTGCGTTTCTATGGTGTGAACTGACCCTAGTTCACACTATAGAAACGCAGTCTGGGTGTGTTCCAGGTGCTTTTCTGCATGCGCGTTTTTGACACATTCCAGTGCATTTTTGAGGCGTTTTTAATGCAGTCCAGTGTTTTTTTCCCCCTCTTTTCACTTAGGACAAGTGTGTTGCAGTGCGTCTTTGGTGCATTTAGGTGCGTTGCGGTGCATTCCAGTGCATTTTTGGCACGTTCCGTTGCGTTTTTGATGTGTTTTACTGGGGTCCAGTACAGTTTTGTACCTAAAAAATGCAGCATGACCAATTTTTTTTTTGCTTTCTGAAATGCACTGGAACGGACTGCAGTGGTGTGAACTATGCCATTGGCATTAATGTGATCAACTTTCTTTGCGTTTTTCAGGCATCAAAAAAACGCACTGCACTGCATCCGGTGTGAACTGGCCCTAAATATCATCCCCGGGGGTGTCTATAGTATGCCTGTAAAGTAGCACATGTTTTCCATGTTTATAACAGTTGGAGAGCAAAATGACATTTCTAAAGTAAAATAATAGTCATTTAAAAGTCCTTGCGGCTGTAATGAATTGCTGGTTCCTGTCATTACAGATAAAAGTCATTGAAAGTCTTTGCTAACCCAAAAAAAAAATGCGTCGGGGTCCCCCAAATTCCATAACCAGGCCCTTCAGGTCTGGAATGGATATTAAGGGGAACCCCGCTGCAATTTTTTTTTAAAAACGACGTGGGGTTCCCCCCAAATATCCATACTAGGCCCTTCAGATCTGGCATGGATTTTAAGGGGAACTCCACCCCAAATTAAAAAAAAAATGGCGTGGAGTCCCCCTAAAAATCCATACCAGATCCTTATCCGAGCACATAACCTGGCCGGCCGCAGGGGAAGAGGGGGGGACGAGAGAGCACCCCCCCCTCCCTCCTGAACCGTACCAGGCCACATGCCCTCAACATGGGGAGAATGTCCCCATGTTGATGGGGACAAGGGCCTCATCCCCACAACCCTTGCCCGGTGGTTGTGGGGGTCTGCGGGCGGGGGGCTTATCCGAATCTGGAAGACCCCTTTAACAAAGGGGACCCCCAGATCCCGCCCCCCCCCGTGTGAAATGGTAATGGGGTACAAATGTACCCCTACCATTTCACAAGGAAAGTGTCAAAATGTAAAAAATGACAAGAGCCGGTTTTTGACAATTCCTTTATTAATGTCTTTTCTTTTCTTCCATCTTCTTCCTTCTTCTTCCATCTTCTTCTTTTCTCCATTCGGGTTTCTTCCTCCATCTTCATCTTCCTCTTCCTCTTCCTCTTCCTCTTCCTCTTCCTCTTCCTCTTCCTCTTCCTCTTCCTCTTCCTCTTCCTCTTCCTCTTCCTCTTCCTCTTCCTCTTCATCTTTATCTTCCTTCTTCCTTCGGTCTTCTCGTCCGCATCTTGCCCCGGTGTCTTCCCTTCTTCTTTCTTCTCCGGCCGCTCCATTTGAATTGGAGGTTCCCGCTGTGCGACGCTTCAGTTCTTCAGTTCCCCATCGGGTCCGCTTACACCCGGTGACCCCACCCCCCTCTGACGCACATGGATTTCACAGGGACATTTCCCGTGGTGACAGAGGGGGGCGGAGCCACCGGGTGTAAGCGGACCAAGTGGAGAACTGAAGCGTCGCACAACGGGAACCTCAAATTCAAACGGAGCGGCCGGAGAAGAAAGAAGAAGGGAAGACGCCGGGGCAAGATGCGGACGAGAAGACCGAAGGAAGAAGGAAGATGAAGATGAAGATAAAGATGAAGAGGAAGATGAAGATGGAGGAAGAAACCCGAATGGAGAAAAGAAGAAGATGGAAGAAGAAGAAGGAAGAAGAAGATGGAAGAAAAGAAAAGACATTAATAAAGGAATTGTCAAAAGCCGGCTCTTGTCATTTTTTACATTTTTGACACTTTCCTTGTGAAATGGTAGGGGTACATTTGTACCCCATTACCATTTAACACAGGGGGGGGGCCGGGATCTGGGGGTCCCCTTTGTTAAAGGGGTCTTCCATATTCCGATAAGCCCCCCGCCCGCAGACCCCCACAACCACCGGGCAAGGGTTGTGGGGATGAGGCCCTTGTCCCCATCAACATGGGGACATCCTCCCCATGTTGAGGGCATGTGGCCTGGTACGGTTCAGGAGGGAGGGGGGGGCACTCTCGTCCCCCCCCTCTTCCCCTGCGGCCGGCCAGGTTGCGTGCTCGGATAAGGGTCTGATATGGATTTTTGGGGGATTTCCACGCCATTTTTTTATAAAATTTGGGGTGGAGTTCCCCTTAAAATCCAAGCCAGATCTAAAGGGCCTGGTTTGGATATTTGGGGGGAACCCGCACGTCATTTTTTTTTTTAAATTTGCAGCGGGGTTCCCCTTAATATCCATTCCAGACCTGAAGGGCCTGGTTATGGAATTTGGGGGAACCCCCACGCTTTTTTTTTTGGGTTAGCAATGACTTTCTATGACTTTTCTCTATATTGCCGGGAGCCGACAATTCATTACAGCCGCGGCTGCTTTTAAATGGCTTTTTCCTGGTGCCTCCATGGCAGCATACCTGTGATAGAGCTCCGCCTCGACTCCTCTTTCAGGACTAGTGAATAGCATAAATTAAAGGCATAGTCCCTCCCCCAACATTCTCCTTTTTTTCCTCATACCTTCTTGTGCTGGTGAAGAGTAGCAGTACGTCCATACCTCTGCAGTCGGCAGCGTCCGCCGGGTTTAGCCTTTCCCGTGCGCAGTCCCTGTTCTTGGGCCGCTCACAGCGCTGATAAGACTGGGAACCCCTCTGTGGATCTGTTGGGGTCATTTTGCAGAGTTTCCTCACAGGAACGCAGTCTGCTATCACATCCATGATGAATGCAGTGGAAGTCGCAAAAGGATCAGCTCCATCTTCCCAGGCTGGTGGTTTCCATTTTTTATTACAGGCATTTGTGTTTTTCCCCTTTCTTTTCCTCTCTTCCCCTCCCCTCCCCTTTCCTTTGCTTGTTAGGCGCCTTCAAATGATTATTGTCTTACTTTTTTGTTCCTTTAAAACTGTGCAACTGGATAGGGCAGGTGTCTCTCTGTGCAACAACATTGTGGTGCTTATTTCCGGGTTCGGGGGGGCTACAGGTGCTCTGTACGTCCTGCCAGGTAGGAGAGTGTCATGGCACGGCGTCCTCGCCGCCGTCTGCGCATGCGCGATTCGGGAGTGATACAGAGCCGTAGTTTCTCGGCTCTCTGTACTGGGCGACGCTGGATCTTCTGCGCGTGCGCATGCGCGGTCGCTTGGTTCAGTGGCAGCCATCTTGGATTCTGGAAAGAAGGCTAGATTTGCCCTTTTTTCAATCAATTCCAAATGGTGGTTTATGGGATTAGCCTACACACCTTGAGCCTATTTAGGTTCAGATTCAGGGATTGCTGTCAGAGTCTCCTCAGCTGTGCCCTGCTAGGTCTCTCTGATGCTGCTTTGTGGTAGGTACTTTTTATTTTCTCAAAAAAAAAAAAATGTTGCCCATCAAAAATTATGTTTAAAAAAAAAAAAAAAAAAAGACGATATAAAAATGTTTGTTAAAAAAAAAAAGTGACGCCAAAAACTCCTGATTCTTTTCCCTTTCTTACTATATTTCCGGAGCTGATCCTTGTGCCCAACTCCGCAATGAGTCATTCATCTCGCAGCAAAGATCCTCACACTTCTATTAGGTATGTGACCAACTATACGTGAGTATAAAAAAAAAAGTGCGCTCACTGGTTTAGCGTGAGTTCCTTACATCGTAGCCCTACCCACTCCAAGGGGTTCCGCTCATCAGGGCGTAGGTCCCATTCTTCACGTCGTAGATCAGAGAGGTCAAGATCCAGAGGACATGATCGGTCCCCCTCTCCTAGGACCTATAGAAAGAGAAATGCTGGACATGTGGGGCTACACCGCTACCAGACAGAGTGGTCTGTAAGGACTGTTTTACAGACTATGCGTTCAACCACAAGCTAGAAAATCAGCACGCTGTAGATCTGCTCAAGCGAACAATGAAGGACTCCTTCTCTGAGCTTTTGGCTTTGGTCCCCACTCAACCACTTCAGCAGATATCCCAGGTTCAGGATATAGAACCTAATCTCCCTGGTCCGTCAGCAGTCAGTACACCTCTGCCGCCGTCAGGCCGACCAGCTAGAGATTCACAACCTGAAGACTCTTCAGGGGACTCTTCAGAGGAATCAGAACCTTCTGGCTTCAGTCTCTCCTTGGTAAAGCCATTCATCCAGGCAGTCAAAACTGCAATCGCCTGGAAAGACGCAGAATAGCCTCCCTAAGAGTCTACAAGCTACTTCCCATTCCTCAGATGGGCGAGATTAGTCAAGTCATTCAGAAGGAATGGTCAAAGACTGATAAAAAAAAAAAAAAAAAAACGCAGTCACCAAACTACATGCCAGTGGTAGACGCGTCGGTGGTGCGACTCGCAAAAAATATAACTTTGCCAATGGAGGATTCCGCTTCCTTCAAAGACCCTCTAGACAGGTGAATCGACCTGGAGCTGAAGAGGAGCTACTTAGCCACGGAAACAGCATGTAAGCCAGCTATTGCCCTCACATCGGTATCAAATGCCATAAGATCTTGGACAGATAATATTGAGACGGCTTTGCGTCAGGATGTCCCCATGGAGGATATAACTAAGTCCTTAGAAGAGCTTAGATTGTCGGCAGACTTTGCCTGCGTAGCGGCCATTGACACGATCAGGTGGTCGGCAAGATCCATGTTGCATTCAGTGACGGCGAAGAGGGCCTTGTGGTTGAAACCCTGGATGGCTGACTTATCCTCCAAACAAAATTGGTGCAAAATCCCGTTTGATGGGAAAGCACTATTCGGAGACAAAATGGATAAAGCTATCTCCAGGCTGTCAGGAGGGAAGTCTGGTATGCTTCCACAGGACAGAAGTAGGCGCAGATTCAGAGGTGGTTCCTCTAAGTTCCGCCAGTCAAACCCAAGGGATTTTAGGCAGTCGAGACAGCCCAGAGACAACAAAAGACCTTGGAAAGATACTCAGGGATCCTTTTTGAACAGGAAGATGAAAGCCCTTCCGGCTCCATAGGAGCAGAAGCAGTCTTCTTTTTTTTTTTTTTTTTTTACGCCAGAGTAGCCCAGGCACTCCCGGTGGGAGCCAGGCTAAAGTTTATTACCCCAGTCTGGGCCACCCGCTGCCACGACCCATGGGTTCTGTCAACAATTCAATGGGGGCACTTTTGGAATTTTTCTCACCCCCCACCTCGGAACTCTTTCAAAGGACAGAGATTCCATCCTCTCCACTGAAAGCTCAAGCTCTGAAAAACTTCCTAACGTCACTCCAGCTTCAGGGGGCGGCTGTTCCGGTTCCCTTGGCAGAGCGCTTCGCAGGCTTTTACTCCACCCTATTTCTGGTCCCAAAGAGGACAGGTGGGTGGAGGCCTGTGATAGTCCTAAAGAGGCTCAACCGGTATATCCGCCCCAAAAGCTTCAAAATGGAGTCCCTGCAGACGATTATTCAGACAGTCCAGCCATCAGATTGGATGATTTCGGTCGATCTGCAGGATGCATACCTACATGTTCCAATTCTACCTGCATTTCAAAAATACCTGAGATTTGCAGTGGGATGGACCCACCTACAGTTTCAAGCCCTGCCTTTCGGTCTGTGCACCTCTCACAGGGTGTTCACCAAGATACTAATATCTGCTTTGGTTCCCCTGTGGGAGAGGGGCTTGAGGATATACCACTACTTGGATGACATCCTACTCCTAGCAAGCAATCCGGATCAGTTGGTATGTCACTGGGACATTCTTCTACAGTCCCTAAAAAGAGCTAGGGTGGCTGGTGAATTCCGACAAGTCAACTAATGCCAACACAGCAGATAATCTACGCGCAGTGTTCGACACTCAGGAGGTTACAGTGTCATTACCACCGCCGAAGGCAAGGATTGTCATCCAGAGAATGATCAAAGTCATCCGGAGCCCGTATCTGACGGATTCACAATGCCTGAGCCTCATTGGCACAATGTCTTCCTATATACCCATGGTTCCTTGGGCACATTGGCACTTGAGGTATTTCCAGACTGGTTTCTTGGCGCAGTGGAAGAAACAACGACTATCTCAGACGATCCTGCTGATGGGGAAAAATGCACAGGAGCCTTCACTGGTGGACAGTTCCAGAAAACCTCTCCAAGCCTCATCACCTGGGCTCCCTTCCTTGGATCACAATTACGTCCGATTGCAAGCAGACAGGGCTGGGGAGCCCATTGCAGGCAAACCAGAATACAGGGGAGATGGTCATGCACCACCCAGGGAGTGGTATCAAACATCTTGGAGATGAGGGCTGCCTTCTTGGCACTGACCTCTTTGGCACCCCAAATCAGAGGCCAGAGAATACTCCTACGCCTAAACAACAGGGCAGCTGTCGCTTATCTGCAGAAGCAGGGAGGCACTCGCAGCAGGTCACTCCTCAAGGAGGTAGAGCCGATCATGCTCTGGGCGGAGCAGAACCTCCTGGACCTCAGAGCGATGTATCTGCCAGGCAGGTTGAACACGGAAGCAGACACATTATCCAGAAACTTCCTGGACAACGAGTGGGCTCTCCACCCCCGTGTCTTCCTTTAGATTTCCAACATATGGGATCCCCCTCAGGTAGATCTGTTCACCTCCCCAAAGAACGCCAAGCTGGACAGGTTCTTCTCTCGGCTGCCGCATCCACAAGCCAAGACAGTGGATGCCCTGTCATTTCCCTGGAGGTTCACCACGGAATATGCCTTTCCTCCCAGGCCATTAATATTCAAATTCCTCCTGAGGCTCCTCAGGGAGCCAGTCCAGGTGGTGGCAGTACTTCCGTATTGCGCCTCAGTGTGGGCTCTCCAATCAAGATCCCTCCTTTCCCTCAACTTCTGTCGCAGGGCAGTCTAGTTCATCCAAACCCTCAGAAGTTGAATCTTCAAATCTGGAGGTTGAGAGGCGAAGGTTCGTGTCCCTAGGGTGTTCTCCAGGAGTCATATCAACCCTTCTAAAAGCTAGGAAGCCAGCAACTAATGCCATATATTCAAAAATATGGGACAAGTTCTTGTCATTTGTTTCCGGAAATGGATTTGATCCAATCCTTCCAATCCTTCCTTCTACATCTCATGTTCTAGGATTCCTTCAGACAGGACTTGGTCTGGGACTTGGTCTGAGCTCTCTCAAAGTGCAGGTAGCAGCAATCTCTGCTGCAACAAATAAGAGATGGGCAGAGGATTCTTCAGTAGTCACTTTCCTCAGAGGTATATTGAATATTCGCCCTCCTGTCAGACGATCATTTCCTAAGTGGGATCTGTCCCTAGTCCTGGAAGTTCTATCTGACCATCCCTTTGCTCCAGTGGAACAAGTAACAATATGGAACCTGACACTAAAGACGGCTTTCCTGCTAGCCATTACATCTGGCAGAAGAATCTCGGAACTTCACTCTTTAGGGATAGGTGACGACCACATCTCCTTCTCCCCAGACAGAGTGGAACTTCGTCCCCTTCAGGGGTTCACACCAAAGGTTGCTACTCCAAGCCACCTGTTGGAACCCTGGGCACTACCAGTGTTTACAGACATGGATTCAGAGTCTTGTCACGAACTGGATGTGCTCAGGGCCTACCTAGAAGCCACCGGCCCCTTCAGAAATTCTGAGAGACTTTTCATCGTACCGTTCGGTAAATACAGGGGCAAAGAAGCTTCCATCAGAACTCTGGCATCTTGGGTTGTAAAGTTAATCCAGAAGGCCTACAGGGTGAAGAATATGGAGCCTCCATCCTGAGTGAATGCTCATTCTACAAGGGCAGTCTCAGCTTCCTGGGCGGCAAGGGCTAATGTTTCGTTGGAGACGGTGTGCAGGGCCGCCACATGGTCTTCTCACCATACGTTCCTTAGACACTACCATATTGATCCAGGAGCGCTCACGACTGTGTTTGGAAGGAGGGCAGTTCAGGCTGCTATGTCCTCTTCTAATTAAACATTTATTGTTAAGCAATTATCCCACCCATGTCAGCTAGTTATTTATCACAGGTATGCTGCCATGGAGGCACCAGGAAAACGGAAAATTGTATCATACTTACCAGTAATTTTCCTTTCCTGGTGCCTATCCATGGCAGCATACGCTCCCACCCTCTGTATCTATATTACAGAGAATGTTGGGGGAGGGACTATGCCTTTAATTTATGCTATTCACTAGTCCTGAAGGAGGAGTCGAGGCGGAGCTCTATCACAGGTATGCTGCCATGGATAGGCACCAGGAAAGGAAAATTACTGGTAAGTATGATACAATTTTCCGTTTTTTTTTCCTTTAGAAATGTCATTTTGCAGGCGCACTGGCAAGTTCAGAGCTGTGCCTGTTCAACTTATGCAAATTGACTTAGGTGACTTGACATTTACTAAGATTTTGCCGGGCGCAGTGTCCCGGCGCATTTAAACCATTGAAATTCCCACGCTGAGCTCAAAAAAACCTCCCGCAGCTGGAATCGGAATTGCCGGCGCAGCGGGCTGATTTTGAAAAAGTTACTTTCCCACTCTATTTTGGGCATATTAGTTATTTGGGCAGGTGTCCCTACACTTCCTCACATCACCGCCAATATTTTCTCACTTCCAGCTTCTTTATATTTAGATTTTAACATGCCCTGCGCCAGGTCCATAGTAGCGCACTGAGTGCCTCCTCCCGGGCGCAGAGAACACTATAGTAAATGGGAAATAGGGCTGCGATACCGGCGCTAATGTTTTGTAAATACCAAAACAGCCATTGCGCACGCAGATGCGCCAATACTCATGGCGCAAACGTTTGGTAAATCAGCCCCTAGGTGTTTACAGCATTCGGGAGAGCGTGATTATACGTTCTACTCCGCACCGCACAAACTCTACACTAGAATAGATTTTTTTTCTAAATCCCCACAACAAACTGCATTCCATGTCAGAATCCTCTATTGGCCATATCACCTGGTTGGACCACGCCCCTATCTCCCTCAAGTATACGCTCTCGGGGGGACCCTCGGTTGGACGCCGCTTCTGAACGAGAGCCTCCTACAGATCCCAGAGGTCCTGGCAGAGGTGACTAGAAAATTAACCCTATACTTCCAAGAAAACGATACTCAGGATTGCGACCCTGGCTCCCTTTTGGGAGGCCCACAAAAGAGTAATCCGGGGGATACTTATAAAACATGGGGCGCACATTACGAGAGTCGGAAATGAACAACTCGCCAAACTTCTGACCAAGCTGGCCTCTATGGAAGCTCGCTACAAACATGCTCCCTCCCATGCCCTAGAGACGGAGCTCGGGTTAATACGTAAGCAGATCACAGACTTATTACATTACAGGGCCAAGACAGCATTGCAATGTTGTCGTAAAACCACATACGAGTCGGGCGACAAATGCGGGAAGACTTTAGCTAGATTGGTGAAAGAACAAAGACTTGCGAACTACATCCCCAGCATTCAGTGCCCAGATGGCCAGAAGGCCACACTACCACAGAAAATTTCGGAAGGGTTCCATGACTTTTATTCTACCCTATATAATTTACCAGACAGTGCACTACATCAAGCGGCTGTTGAATATATTGAGACCTCTCAAATTCCATCTCTTCCCACGACGATACAGGGAAAATCTAGACTCACCCATCACATTGGAAGAGCTCCAAATTGCAGTGAGTGCCATGAAACCAGGCAAGGATCCAGCCTCTTGCCAGAGCTATAGACCTATCTCCCTCTTGAACATCGACCTAAAATTATTCTCTAAAATATTTTCTACCCGTTTAGCACAACACATTCAGACACTAATACACCTCAATCAAGTAGGCTTTATCCCCACCAGAGAGGCTAGGGACAATACTATTAAAGTCCTAAACCTCCTTCACGTAGCGAACTCTAGGGGTACCCCTTGTGTTTTTTTTTTTTAAGCACAGATGCTGAAAAAGCTTTTGACCGAGTGAACTGGAATTACATGTTCTCAGTATTATGCCATATCGGTCTGGGAGAGAGAATGCTCGGATATACTCCAACCCAACAGCACAGTTGAAGGCCAAAGGTTTGCTGTCATCTCCTTTTCCTATTGGGAATGGAACGAGGCAGGGATGCCCCTTATCACCCCTCCTTTTTGCCCTTTCCCTAGAGCCATTTCTATGTAAAATAAGATTGAGCCCGGACATACAGAGACTGCCCATGGGAGACTCCCAGTGTAAAATTTCAGCATACGCGGACGATTTACTTTTTCCGCTAACCAATCCCACGATCTCTTTATCAAATCTCCTCAAGGAATTCAACATATATGGAGCGATTGTCGAACCTAAAAGTACATTTTTCTAAGTCCGAAACCATGAGAGTTGCTATCCCCCCCCCCCCATATCTTGCAGCTTATGCAATCTAGCTTCCGATTTCAAATGGACTAATTCAGCCCTGAAATATTTAGGTACCCAAATCCAAAAGATATTTTACGCACATATGAACTTAACTTCCCACCTACTCTAGCTAAGGCCCGCACTTTACTGGAGAGATGGAACAAAGGATTACATTCCTGGCTCGGCAGGTGTAATCTCATTGTAGCACCCTCCTCACTCCCCTCTGTTTCTTCAGCTCGTCTGTCTCTTGTCTAGGGGTACCTTTCAGAGGGGAAGGGAGCGGGGACACCACGCCTGGCTTTCACCACAGGTGTCAGTGTGATATAAGCAAAGTTCTTTTACCTTCGGGTCAGTGTTGTGCACCTGGAGCCTCCACCAAGAGTTACCTTGAACAATGTCTGTCAGGAAATGAGCCCCACACCATCAGTTGAACTCCCTTGGTAGAAACAGAACAGAAAAGGAGATGTGAATGCGAGCAGGCCCAGACATAATGTATTCTCGACTTTCCTCCCTGAAAGTGGGCTGCGGTCTCCGAGCGAGGGGAATTTCCTTCCAGGCGGTCTCCGATGAGAGGCTCACCCGTCACTAGCAATATGCTGCACCAGGTCTTCGAGTGAGGAGCTCCCCCCCCGGTCCATTACGCCTTCCGGATTCGGGTACCCACTCCCGGGGTTCCCTAGGATCTCCTGCCCTGTTGGGCACTGAGCTCCAGACCTCCATCCGAGTACCTCACCCCAGGCTAAAGGTGCCTGGGATGGAACACGACCTCCGGCTGTCCTCTAGGCCTAGGCCCGCCTAGAGAACCGACACGAACCACCGCCCACAGGCTGAAGGTGCCTTGGACTCCCCCGTGACAAAGATGGCTGGCCCCTTTATACCCTCTCCCAGCAAGCACGGCGGGTTCCCTGCCCCACCATACCGCTGCGGAGGGAGGACAAAAAGGAGGCACGACACACAGCAATGATTCAACCCCAGCCCAGGGCGACAGCACCACCTGCTGGGCTGCAGGGAATTACACATCACCAATGTCTCTGTCAAGTTCAAATTTACACCCGGGAAAGTACATACCCGCTACATCATAAAAATGTGTATCCTGACCAAATTTCTCTATCTTTTTCAAGCTCTACCTGTACAGATTCCACACTCGTTTTTCTAACAAGTACACACACTCTTTACTCACTTTATTTGGGCTCATAAATAAACCCTGCTTGCGTCGTAACCTGATGTCGCTCCCTAAACTGAACGGGGTCTCGCTCTGCCTGACCTCAGCCAATATTATTGGGCCACCCATTTAGGCCGGATCCTGGACTGGCGGCGCAATATGAAAACCAAACTGTGGGTACTCTTGGAGCAAACCCAAACTACCATACCCTTGAGGAGTGCACTCTGGTGCAATGACTCCCTCCCCCTGGGACCGAAGTCTCACCCGTTGCTAGGGCCCACTCTGCGACACAGCAACACAGTGGCCATACAGACGTTCCTTACATCGGACACCTCGCCGCTATACCCGATCTTAGGTCATCCTAAATTTACCCCGGGCTTACATCCTACTGAATTTATCACCCTGAGAGCCGCAAGTTATGATCACGCATCCAAATTTGTGACAGCGGGGCGTTGGCCAACCATCCCGGAACTGACTGCCGTGACCGGTAATTACCAACTCCCATTTTGGAAAGCGGTGCAGCTCCACCACTTCTTACATTCTATCCCTAACCCCCAAAACTTCTCGCGCCAACTGATGACCTTTGAAGAGGACTGCTCAGACACTGAGCCAGTCTCTCAGACATTGTCCAAAATGTAGTCCTTGCTTATCTCACCACCCACACAACCTCATCTGCCCTATTTAGATAGATGGGAGAGGGATCTCTATCGTAAATTCTCAGTGACACAAAAACAACACATCATCAACTGTGCTGTTAAATCATCTATATGCACTAAAATTCAGGAGACAAATTATAAATTAATGTCCAGATGGTACTTCACTCCTTCCAGATTTCACAAGTGCTTTCCCTCGGCCTCAGACTGTTGCTGGCGCTGTGGGCAGGAGGAGGGCTCATTGCTGCACATTTTCTGGTCCTGTCCAAGCTTAAACTTCTGGGGGAGGTACGTCGCATAACACACAACTTCACAGAATATAAGATCCCAGACGATCCAGCCTTCTTCCTACTACACCTCTCAACAATCCCGACTAAACTATACAAAAAATTGTTAGTGTGACACCTACTTTATACCGCCAAAGCGTGTATTCCCCTTTTCTGGAAACAGCAGGCCCCTCTGACCATCGCGTGTTGGCTGCGGAAGGTGGAGGAGATGAACAAGATGGAGGATTTAGTCCTTACTGCGCAACATAACCGTGAGAAATACTCAAAAATATGGAATCTTTGGAATGTATTCATCCTCTCTGATGAAGGAACAGCTCTTCTAAGGTCATGGTTTGTATACAAGGCCAGAGCTATGAAGCGCAAGGCGTTCCCCTACTGGTTTTCACACCCTGGATCCCCCCCCCTTTTTTTTTCTTGTACGTTTTTTTCCTTCCTGTTTGTTTATTTTTTTTCTATCCACTAT
This sequence comes from Rana muscosa, assembly GCA_029206835.1. Taxonomy (NCBI): domain Eukaryota; kingdom Metazoa; phylum Chordata; class Amphibia; order Anura; family Ranidae; genus Rana; species Rana muscosa. Next base: position 404,490,477 of record CM055117.1, read on the forward strand.
CTGTTTTTTTGTTTTTATACTATGCTATTTTTTCTATAGTTTTTAGAAAAAGGCGAAAAGGAAGTGGAGGGGTCCTGTGACCTTTAGACACATACATATACATTGGCACACGACATTCTCTGTGATATGCGCCAACTGCACTTTATGCCTTGCATTATTTGGATGTGCAATGTTCTTTGTATTATTGTGGATTGAATGAAGTGTCTGTTAGCTACACGGCAATTCTGTATTGGTTGTAATGTTGGGATCTCTCCCTTTATTGGTGTTCAATAAAAATGTATATTTAAAAAAAGAAACAGGAAGTGGGCCGTATAAGGTATTTACTGGCAGAAAAAAAATGTTTTACTATCTAAAGTTAAAACAAAAAGGGCAGAAGATTTAATAGATGGAAAGGTGAAAAAAGGTCAACTTTGAGGTATGCAATGAAAATGATGTGGGTTTTAAAAATATCATAAGCATTGTTGATAAGGGGGGAAAGGAGGAATCGGAATGAGTGGCACTTCTTGTGGAGGGTATTGGCAGAGTTTCAGTTCGGCCCAAAGTTCACCAAATGGGTTAAGATAATGTATGAGGGTCCAAGGGCCAAAGTAAGAGCGAATGGTGAGTGCTCAGAGTGGTTCCAGTTGGCGAGGGGGACAAGGCAGGGGTGCCCATTGTCACCCCTGCTTTTCGCCCTCGCAATGGAGCCCTTGGCCATCTCAATAAGGGCATCCCCAGAAGTACAGGGATTTAAGAGGAAGTGTGGGGAAGAAAAAGTCTCCATGTATGCAGACGATGTTTTGCCTTTTTTTGGGGACACGCAGTCCTCGCTGGATGCGGCAAAGAGGATATTCGGAGATTATGGCAAATTTTCAGGACTGAGGATTAATTGGGAAAAATCTGCACTTTTACCGAAAGACCCAATATCACAGCAGATAACCCAAGTTAAAGTTGTAAGTCAGATGAGGTATTTGGGAATAAATGTAACAAGAGATCCAGGACAATATATAGCCGGAAATTTAGTGCCATTGATGATAAAACTAAAATAGAAGTGCCGCGTTTGGAAGAGGCTCCCACTTTCAGTAGCTGGATGGCGTAACCTGGTCAAAATGGTGTGGATGCCTCAGATCCCGTACGTTTTACATAACTCCCCAGTGTGGATTCCAAAGTACTGGTTTAAAAAACTAGACAGCGTATTCAGGGAGCTAATATGGAAAAATGGAGCGGCAAGAATCCGCCTCCGAACCTTGCAGCAACCGAGTGAGAAGGGGGGTTTGGCATTGCCTAACCCGAGACACTACTTCTTAGCTGCAGCATATGAGTGGATGTAATCTACCGGCGGGCAGGGAGTCTGGGAAAAATCTACCACTGAATGATACAAGCCATGATACAGAGGTGGAGGCAGTGGAGGCGGATTCTTTAACTTCAATAAATTTTTATTATAAAGTCAGGTTCATACAATAAACAACGCAATAAACTTTGCCATCAAAATTTGAACATCTACGTGATGTACTTATACCGCGACTATATCAAGGCATAAAATAGAAGGATAAGAGGTAGAGTTAATAATCAGAATTGGTTTATAGCTCATAATAAGAACATTGTTGACAAACAAAAAAAAATAAAAAATTGTCTCTTAACTATATATCAGAAATAAGGATCGGCTTTACACTGGTTTCCATTTTCATTTAAACCATATTTCCCAGGCAGACCATTTGTCTCTGGAGGACAAGTATTTGCCCTGAGATGCTGCGAACATTAACTCGTATGTGGCATGGGTGTTAGTCGTCTCTACAATTTCTCTAAATGATGGTGGGGTTGTTGCTAGCCAGTGTCGCAGAATCGCCAGCCTAGTGCTGAGAAGGATGTGCGTGACTACAGTTCTTATTTGTGGCGCTATTTGTTCTATTCCTAATGACAGTATTGACAGTTCTGCGTTAGGCGCAATGTGCGACCCTGCAAACCTAGAAATGAGATTGAACACTTCAGACCAAAGTGGGTTCAGAGCATGGCAATTCCACAGAATATGGTGCAGAGTACCCGTCTCTCCGCCTTTCCTCCAACAAAGAGAGGAGGTGAAGGCATTAAATTTGGACATTCGGTATGGTGTAAGGTACCACCTGAGTAAAATTTTATGGGTTACTTCCCAGAGATTGGAGCTTTTAGTCGCGGTGAAATTATATACTAGGGCTTTTTTCCATTGGAGTTCTGAGTACTCTGCACCTAGCTCCCGTTCCCAAGCAACTATATTAGTGGACTTTTCAAATAAGGCTTTAGACTGTAGGAGACAGTAGAACAATGAGATGCCTTTAATAGTGGTGCAACTGTTCGTTAGGTATAACAATGCTCGCCATGGCAGCAACGTTTCAAAATTGGATGATGTTTGCATAAAGTGAACTATTTGCATGTATCTATATTGGTCACTGTCCTCAAGGTTATATTCTATTTGCAATGCTCTAAATGTTTTTGGGGCCGGACCTACCAGTATATCTTGTACCGTTTTGATGCCTTTGGCCACCCAGTGTGTGATAGACAAGTCTGGGATTATCAGTGAGAGGCAAGAGATATTAAGAGGTAAGGGCTTTAAGAGTTGATCTGGGAAGTCTAGAGACGTGAACATTTTCCACTTTTGTAGTGTGGCCTTCATAGTTGGAGATATGTGCGGGTGTGCCTGGGGTAAAATGTGGCATGTTAGGAGTACATCAGCCAATTTGTGCCCTAAGGTTTGGGCTGCTTCTAGGTCCAACCATTTAGGGTCTTGGCGCTGGTTAAACCAAGCTCTGGTTTGAGAAAGGATAGTAGCCGAGTGATAATCTTGCAATAGGACATGGCCTATGCCTCCTGCACTTCTAGTTTTAATTAATTTTTTGAAAGCGCACCTAGCTCTTCTACCCCGCCACAGGAATTTGTTCAGCATAGACTGAGCTTTGGTGAAAAAGGAATTAGGGATCGGGATTGGTAGTGATCGGAAGAAGTATAATAGTTGTGGTAAGACTAACATTTTAAATGACGCTAGCCGTCCTGTCCAGGACAGCTCCACCTTGCCCAGTTCCTGTAACTTGTTGGCCAGAATATTGAGGAAGGGAGTAAAGTTAGCTGCAACTAGGTCTTCTGTAGATGCCGTGAGGGTAATCCCTAGGTATTTTATCCCATCTTGTTTCCATATGTATGGGAACCGTGCGCTAAGTCGCGTTTGGACAGATAGATCAATGCCCAATCCCATAAGACTTACTCTCATTGACCTTATAGTAAGACAACTGGTTAAACATAGCTAAAGCCGAGTGCACAGAAGCCAGGGAAGTCTCCACATCTGTGAGAATCATTATAATATCAGCGAATAGGCTAATCGTGTGTGTAGAGTTGGGCATGGAGAAACCTTTAATGTTGGGATAAGATCGAATATAGATGGCCAGGGGTTCCATTAGGAGATTAAATATTAAAGGGGATACTGGGCACCCCTGTCTGGTGCCGTTGGATATGGTGAATGGCTTGGAGAGCACCCCTGAGGTATAAACCTGAGCCAAGGGGTTAGAGTATAAGGCTAATATTGCTTGCAGTATATTACCCGAGAAGCCAAAACTCTGTAGTACCTGGGTGAGGTACGTCCAGTGAATACGATCAAAGGCCTTCTCTGCGTCTAATGCCAACAGCAGAGAAGGCCTTTTGTGTAGTTTAGCTAGGTGAATATTGTTAATTAGTCTACGCGTGGCATCGGACGTTTGGCGACCCTTAGTCAAGCCCGTCTGATCAGGGTTAATGAGAAGGGGAAGTATGTCTATTAATCTGTATGCAACAATTTTAGCATAAACCTTTAAGTCGATGTTGAGAAGTGATATGGGCCTAAAGTTTGGAGGGGAATCAGGCTCCTTCCCTGGCTTCGGCAAGGCCACAATAACAGCACTCAACATTTCAGGAGGGAATGAGGCCGAGGCAGCGGCAAAGATTTGTTCCATATATGGTGTCAGTAAATGTTTGAAGGCAGTGGCGGCTGGTGCTAAAAAATTTTGGGGGGGGGCGCAAACAAACTGAAAAAAAAAAAATCATCAATTGCCGCCACTGTGCCCATTAAAACGCAGCCACTGTGCCCAAACGCCACTAGTTTGTCCCCAAATGCAGCCAGTTTCCCCCCAATAATACAGCCAGTTTGTCCCCCAATAATACAGCCAGTTTGTCCCCCAATAATACAGCCAGTTTGTCCCCCAATAATACAGCCAGTTTGTCCCCCAATAATACAGCCAGTTTCTCCCCCAATAATGCAGCCAGTTTCTCCCCCATATGCAGCCAGTTTCTCCCCCATAATACAGCCAGTTTCTCCCCCATATGCAGCCAGTTTCTCCCCCATATGCAGCCAGTTTCTACCCCAATAATACAGCCAGTTTCTCCCCCAATAATACAGCCAGTTTCTCCCCCATAATACAGCCAGTTTCTCCCCCATAATACAGCCAGTTTCTCCCCCATATGCAGCCAGTTTGTCCTCATAATACAGCCAGTTCCCCCCCCCCCCCCCAGCCCTGCACTTACCTTCCTCGAGTCAGCGGCGTCCTTCTTCCGTCCTCGATGTCACTTCAGCCAATCAGGTTACCGGTAACTAGACCCGGTGAACCTGATTGGCCAGGGAACGCACCCCTGTGCGTCCTCTCATTAGATATTTAGAAGCCGATTACAGCCCACAGGCTGTAGTCAGGAAGCCTATTAGAGCCTGCTGGCTCTGATAGGCACTTCTAAAGGCCAATCAGACGCTGTGATTCAGATGGCCGGCGCTCAAGGGGCCGGCCATCTGAATAGTGGGCGGCAGCAATACATAGGTTCATGCAATGCATGAACCTATGTATTGTTGTGGTAAGTGACGGCCGGGCGCAGAAGCGAGCGGTAGCGCCATGTGTAAAAAAAAAAAAAAAGACATTTAAAAAATAAAAAAAAACTCTTAAAGGGCCCGTGTTTTTTTTTTGGTGACCACTGTTTGAAGGATTTATAATAGTCACCAGAAAATCCGTCCGGCCCTGGAGACTTGTTAATTGGGAGTGAGTCTATCGCCTTATGTATCTCTGCTATGCTGAATGGCTGGTTGAGGGTCAATAGTTGCTCCTGTGAGATGTTAGGAATGTCTAATTTTCCAAGAAACATGTTTATTGCTTCAACATTTGGTTGGGTAACGTTCGGATCATCTTTCAGATTGTAGAGAGAGCCATAGTAATGGCTAAAGGCGTCCGCCATTTCTTGGGGGTGATACAATTTTTATTTTTGGTAATGGGGTGTATAATGTACGGAATCTGAGTTTTTTTTGTCTCATGCCTTTTACCCTTTGAGCTAGATTCTTACTCGCCTTATTACCTGTACCGTAGTATGTCATCTTAAGTTTTTTTGATGTTTTTTCAAAGTTCTCTAAAAGAAGGAGCCGCAACTCACATCTCAGCTGGGTAATTTGACTCAAAATTTTGGGAGAAGATTTTTGCTTATTACTAGTCTCTAATAGGAAGATTTTGTCAGTGATTTATTTTATTTGCCTGTGCCGCTGCCTCTTGGCCCTCGCCCCTTGTTGTATGAAAATGCCACGAATAAAAGCTTTGTGGGCATTCCACAGTACAAATTTATCTTGCACAGAGGGTTCGTTATTCTTAAAAAATTCAATTAGCTGGTTTTCAATGATTGACTTATAGTCCGCTTGCTGTAAGAGAAAGGAGTTCAATCTCCATAATGGAGGTGCGGTGTTGGGTGTCCCGTCCACCAGGGACAGGGTAGTAGAAGCGTGGTCAGACCACGTAATGGCATTAATGTTCGTGGCGGATGCGTTGGCTAGTGTTTGCTGGTCGACAAGAAAAAGGTCAATGCGGGAATAAGTCCTGTGCGGTGATGAAAAGAATGTGAAGTCTTTTTCTCCCGCATGTAGGCATCTCCAGGCGTCAAACAGATCGTGCTTGTGGATTAAGGGTAGTAAGGGCGGGCTATAGCGTTTGACGCCAGAGGTAGAGTCCATCACAGGATCTGGGGTGGTGTTGAAATCCCCGCATAATAGTAATCTTCCTTTGTGGTGTTTCCTGACCTTTTTCATCAGCTTATTAAAAAAATGAATCTGGCGTTGGTTTGGTGAATAGACATTTACTAAAGTATACGCGATTGAGTTAAGTTCACAAACCAGGATAAGATACTGGCCATTTTCGTCTCTAATTTCCTCATGCAGGGTAAAAGCTACAGAGTCACGTATTGCTATGAGGACTCCTTTTAGTTTTATTGCGGGCATTTGCGGTAAAAAGATGTGGAAAGTTCCTGTGCGAACATTTGGGTGGTGTTGAAGCAGAGAAATGTGTCTCTTGAGCGCAAAGTATGTCAGCATTGTTAGAGAGGGCTTCTGACCATAAGGAACTCCTTTTAGCAGGATGATTCAGTCCTTTAGCATTTATAGACATGATCTTTATCCCCATACTTGCAGGAGTGTAAATATTATGTTACAGTGCTGCTTTACATTCATTGGTGGTGCAATGTCTCCCTCATGTGGTTGGTTTTGGGATAGCGGTGGAAAACCGAAAGTGATGGTGCATATAGTCAAAAAGTACTTACTATTTGGTAATGCGTAGAGAGTTTGTCTATTTTGGTCTTCGGGCCAAGTTGAGTGGCATTTCTGCATGGAGGGTTCAGCAGTAATTACTTGAACTCCGGCTTGTAAATCTTTAAACAGTGAAAACAAGAAAACTGAGAGAAAAAAGAAAAACATAGAAAAATATAACCAAGTAACTGATAGAAACAATAGAATGGTCCTAGTCCTCAGTGGGCACTAGAACCAGGATACCCGTATGCAGCGTTAAGCTGCCCAAAGTGGGTGGGGGTAAAGTTCAGGCCTAATGGCGCTCCTGTACGTTCCTCCAGGGGTTAGTAGTGGAGTGTTACCCATCCGGGTTAAGTGTGCGATTTTGCGTTTCTGTTTGTAACAGTTTTCCAATTTGGTTCTGCAGACCTCCTTGGCTTCACAGCAGGGGAGTCATCTGAATGCTCTGGCAGTAATCCCCATTCCTCCAGAAGAGAAAGGCCTTTACCCAGAGAGTCTATAGTGTATGTTCGGCCATCTTTCACAATAGATAACTTTGTGGGATAACCCCATCTGTATACAATTTTATGATTCCTAAGTATCTTGGTGATGGTATTCAGGGTCTTTCGTTTCTGAAGTGTATATTGCGACAGGTCAGCGTAGAACTGTAAATTTTGATATTGTGCAGGTATTTGTTCACCTTTACACATCGTCACCATCAGTAATTCCTTTGCATGAAAGAAATGCATGCGCAGTATTACGTCTCTAGGGACCTGCTCTGGCAAAAAAGACGGCTTAGGTAAGCGGTGAATTCTGTCAATTGTTAGCTCGAGATCAGATAGATTAGGGGTGAGCATTTTAAACAGTGATGTAGCATAACCACGCAGGTCAGCTGGCTGGATTGACTCGGGGATTCCCCATATCTTCATATTGTTGCTCCTATTCCTGTCTTCAAAATCTGCCAGCTTAGCTTTCACCCATTCCGTGTCCCCTTCTCTCTCCACGTGTGAGTCCACTAGATCATTGATGGTTTCAGCAAAGTCTCCCATTTTTTGCTCTATATGATCAACCCTCGATTCCACTGCTTGTATGTCAGTGTGGAACCTATGCATGCACTGTGCCATATCAGATTGTAGTGAGCTCCTTAATGATAGCAGCATATCTTTCAAAACAGTGCCTATCACAGGTTGGTGCGTGGTTGGGAAGGATTCAATTGAATCAGGGAGATCACGTGTCTCATCTCCAGAGTCAGTGGCATGGCTGGCCTGGGGACTGTATCCCTCTCCATCTAGCCTGAGTTTTGCTTTAGCTGGGCTGACGGAGATAGGGGAGGGAGAGTGCTGCTGTGAGCTTGCAGGGGAGCTGTTATTTGTATGTTTCTTGCCTTTATCAGGCAAGTTGTTGGCCGTTTTTGTCTGCAGGTGTGGATGATGGCCGGGGGCCATCTTGCCTACCTTCATGTGGCTTATGAGGGTAAAAGTCCGTCAGACGCTGCGGTTTACGGGACTCCTTTCTTTTCCTGGACATGCTGCAGGAGTAATCCAGGTAATCCGGAGGTAGATCGCCTTGTGGGGGTGACGTTTCGGGGTCCCGATGGGATGATTTGTGCCGCTATTCCCTGGTTATCACAGGAGCTCCGGTTCTATGCTGCCATTCAGCTTGCGCGCAGGCCACGCCCCCCCCCCCCGGAGGCGGATTCTTTTTGCTCCAGGAGTCCCACTGGAAAACTGATGGTAAAAAGTTGGGAAACAGTAAAGGGGATACTGGGGTATAGTGGATTCTCTGAATTTTCCCCTATCTGGGATAATAGTAACTTAAAAGAGCTTAAAATTATGGGAAAAATTGAGGAATGGGATATATGTGGTGTACACCTTCTGATACAACTTTTTAAGGAGGGGAGAATAAAAACATTCCAGCAGATAAGGGAGGAGTACTCCATTCCCAATAAATCATTCTACAGATATTTGCAGGTCAGGCATGCCTTGAACTCGCAATTTGGGCAGAAGACACCAGTATGGAACGAAATGCCCCAGCTCCGTAGATTAGTAAATGCGGATACATCTAAAAGGGACAATCTCAGAGATGTATAAGTGAGTTGGACCAGGAAGAGAGACCTGATACTAAGAATAAAGGGAAATGGGAAAGAGATGTGGGTCCAATAACACAAGAACAGTGGAAGAAAATATTGGAAGCAGGCCCTAGAGTCTCACTCTCCCCCTCTCAAATGGTCTCCCAGTTATATTTAATACATAGAGTATATTACACACCTCAAAGAATGTTACAGTTTGGCAGGAGACAAGATGCGAAGTGCCAGAGATGTGGAGATGTGGAAATGAGGAAGGAGATTTGATACATATGGTTTGGAGGTGTCCTAAGCTGTACTGGTATTGGAAAGAAATAATAGATGGAATACATTTTGTATTCAGGACATCTTTACAGCCAGAGGCCAGGCTATGTTTACTCGGCCTGATGGAATAAAGGGGAATACCGGGAGATACGCAAACGGCAATATTAAGATGCTTGTTCCAAGGTAGGAAACTTATAGCGCAAAGGTGGCAAGCAAAAGATCCCCCAACAGGAACAGAATGGAGGAAGGTAATAGACAACACTATTAGGAAAGAAGAATTTATATATAATAAGAGGGGAAATAGAAAGAAATTCATGAAGATATGGAAACAATGGATAGAGGTGGAGGTGTGGTAGAGAGGGGGGGGGGAATATGAGGATGAGAGGGAGGAATGAAAGGGAGGGGAGAGGAAGTGAAATGGGTGGGGTGCGGAAAGGGAGAATTGGTTTATTCCTCTATTGCATGTGGTAAATTATATTTACAATATTGTATATGGAAAGAAAGTAATATATGTATAAGAATGTTTATATAAAATAAATAAAGAATATCTGATTTAAAAAAAATATGGAATCTTTGGAATGTATTCATCCTCTCTGATGAAGGAACAGCTCTTCTAAGGTCATAGTTTGTATACAAGGCCAGAGCTATGAAGCGCAAGGCGTTCCCCCTACTGGTTTTCACACCCTGGATTCCCCCCCCCTTTTTTTTTCTTGTACGTTTTTTTTTTCTTGTTTATTTATTTTTTTCTATTTTCTATCCCCTATCTGTTTTTTTTTTTTGTTGTTTTTATACTATGCTATTTTTTCTATAGTTTTTAGAAAAAGGCAAAAAGGAAGTGGAGGGGTCCTGTGACCTTTAGACACATACATATACATTGGCACACGACATTCTCTGTGATATGCACCAACTGTACTTTATGCCTTGCATTATTTGGATGTGCAATGTTCTTTGTATTATTGTGGATTGAATGAAGTGTCTGTTAGCTACACAGCAATTCTGTATTGGTTGTAATGTTGGGATCTCTTTCTTTATTGGTGTTCAATAAAAATGTATATTTAAAAAAAGAAACAGGAAGTGGGCCGTATAAGGTATTTACTGGCAGAATTATTTTTTTTTTACTATCTAAAGTTAAAACAAAAAGGGCAGAAGATTTAATAGATGGAAAGTTGAAAAAAGGTCCACTTTAAGGTATGCAATGAAAATGATGTGGGTTTTAAAAATATAAGCATTGTTGATAAGGGGGGAAAGGAGCAATCAAAGGTAAAATATGAGCAGAATAATTTCTTTATTTTTTCAGCAGAAAGTGACCCTGGGGACCCTCATGTCTTCTAAAGAGAAGGTGTAATCACTGGTATATACTGTCACCAGGAAACGTGTCACCCCCTGGTAATAGTAATTACTGTAAGTGAAGAAAAAAAAAATCCATCTGCCGCAATTTTAGCCCACTCAAATGAATGGGCTGAAATCGCACTGCACCCGGATCACATAATTCCACAGGAAAGCACAGCACGTTCCTCTGCAATTCATGGTGTGCACTGGCCCTTACTACACACATTATGTAACTCCACATATATTAGAGTATTAATAATTTGGGGGCCATGTCACGCCTTTCTGGTCTCTTGTAGTGCATTACTACACATGCAATAAAGTGGAATATTTCATGTGTTGCGTCAAAGCCCAGTGTAATTTATTCCCCTTCCTGCAAGTCCTGGTCGCAGGAAAGGAAATCGCATCATCTATGACCTGCCTTACAGGTGGAGGCTATCGAACTGCTGCTCCCGGCAGCATTTATGATCCACCCACTGCTGGAGGAAGAGGAAGGTAAACAGACATGTGACATCATTGGACTCGAATTCTGAAGTTTCCAAACTATTGCCCTCCAGTTGTTAAGGAACTACAATTACCATCATGCCTAGTCATGTCTGTCAATGTCAGTTTTACAATGCCTCATGGGACCTGTAGGCTAGATTAAAGACACCTGAAAAAGGTATGTTTTCTGAGGGGAGAAGGGGACCTGAGCTCAGATCTGGACTTAAAGTGGTTGTAAGACTTCATTATTTTTTTAAATAACAAACATATCATACTTGCCTCCACTGTGCAGTTAGTTTTGCACAGAGTGGCCCCAATCCTCGACTTCTGGGGTCCTCCAGTGGTGCTGGTAGCTCCTCCTCACATCGTATAACCCCCTAGGAGAAGCGCTCTCCCGGGAGGTTACCTTGCAGGCACACTCCCGAGTCCAGCATTTGCATCCATAGATGCAGAATGCCGCACTCGGCCCCGCCCCCCGGCACCCGCATCATTGGATTTTATTGACAGCAGCGGGAGCCAATGGCTGTGCTGCTATAAATCTATCCAATCAAGAGCAGAGACAACAGGCAGAGGGGAAGAGCGCATCTCAGGCGTGGGAATTACAGGACTCAGGTGAGTAAAATGGGGGGGGGGGCAGTCAGTGTGAGAAGTTTTTTCACCTTAATGCATAGGATGCATTAAAGTGTCACTAAAGGTTCCTGGTTTTTTTTTTGTTTTTTTTTTAAAATAACAAACATGTCATACTTACCTCCACTGTGCAGTTTGTTTTGCACAGAGTAGCCCTGATCCTCCTGCTCTGGGGTCCCACGGCGGCTCTCACGGCTTCTCCCTGCATTAGATAACCGAGGGGGTTACCTTGCGGGCGCGCTCCTGTGTCATACACTCGGTGTCCATAGACGCCGAGTGTATGACTCGGCCCCGCCCCGCGGTGCCCGCGTCATTGGATTTGATTGACAGCAGCGGGAGCCAATGGCTGCGCTGTTATCAATCTATCCAATCAAAACTGGGACTTCAAGGAGAGAAGGACGGCGGGGACGCACCCACGGAAATTTGGGGCTCAGGTAAGTAAAATGGGGGGGGGGGAAGGGGGGCCGGACACTGCAAAATGTTTTTTCACTTTAATGCATAGGATGCATTAAGGTGAAAAAACACGTAGGTTTACAACCCCTTTTAAGGTGAAAAAACATGAGGGTTTACAACCCCTTTAAACGAGTGCCAGTGTAGCGTGCAAATGACAAAAAGGGTGCTCATCCAGGCATATGGTGCAATTCATTAAAGTGGAGTTCCACCCTCTTTTTGAACTTTGCTGCATCCTCTCTATGAATGTCCCCTTAAGAACAATTGGCATATTTTAATTTTTTGTTTTTAAAACTTTCGTTTTGCTGGGACTCTTTTTGTATCTCCCGCCGCGGCCGCCGAAAACTCTGCGCGTCATACACTGATCGCTTGGCCTCCTGGGAGATATTCGTCATCGATTCCCAGGAGGCTCATCGCGTTCCCATTTTCATGTAGGCCCGCCCATCCTGCTCATCCTGCCCTCCCTCGGTCCGCCTGGTGACCACCTTCCTCCGCTCCTCCCTCCCTCCCTACCTAGCCTCAGCCTGTCACATCTCACACTGCACTGTGTGATGATGTGACAGGTGTTCTGCCCAATAAGTTCCCCAGGCAGAGGTGGAGGCGCTGAAGCGCCAGAGTGCTCCCCTCCCTCCTCCTTCTCCTCTCCTCTCCTCTCTCCGCCGATCACCGCCGCCGCCACATTCCCTGCTGAAGCCCCCCACCCTCCTCCCTCCTCCTCCTGTCAGAGGAGGAGAGCGAAACAGCTGCAGATTGGAGCGGCTGTCTCTGACCAGCCGCGCAGTGACGTTGCTGTGGGGGTTAGTACTAATAATGGAGGGGGGGTTAGTACTAATAATGGAGGGGGGGGGTTAGTACTAATAATGGAGGGGGGTTAGTACTAATAATGGAGGGGGGGTAGTACTAATAATGGAGGGGGGATAGTACTAATAATGGAGGGGGGGGTTAGTAATAATAATGGAGGGGGGGTTAGTAATAATAATGGAGAGGGGGGTTAGTACTAATAATGGGGGGGGTTAGTAATAATAATAATAATGGAGGGGGGGTTAGTACTAATAATGGAGGGGGGTTAGTACTAATAATGGGGGGGTTAGTACTAATAATGGAGGGGGGGTTAGTACTAATAATGGAGGTGGGGTTAGTACTAATGATGGAGGGGGGGTTAGTAATAATAATGGGGGGGTTAGTACTAATAATGGAGGGGGTGTTAGTACTAATAATGGAGGAGGGGGTTGTTCTAATAATGGAGTACTAATGATGGAGGGGTGGTGGTTTGTTCTGGGGGTGGGTCAGTACTAATGATGGAGGGGGGGTTAGTACTAATGATGGAGGGGGGGTGGTTTGTTCTGGGGGTGGGTCAGTACTAATGATGGAGGGGGGGCAGTACTAATGATGGAGGGGGGGTGGTTTGTTCTGGGGGTGGGTCAGTACTAATGATGGAGGGGGGGTGGTTTGTTCTAGGGGGGGTCAGTACTAATGAAGGAGGGGGGGTTAGTACTAATGATGGAGGGGGGTGGTTTGTTCTGGGGGGGGTCTGTACTAATGGAGGGGGGGGAAAGCCACACAGCCTGGCGCCATCCCTGGCAGAGAAAGGAATGCAGTCATTGCCAGAATACAGATCTGGGCTCTACCCAGTGGAGTCGCCACGGGCAATTCAGAGTGAGCAGACTCCTGATCAAAGGAAACCGCTGTTGCTGTATCGCTGGGTCAGGTGAGAGGGCCAATCGGCCATTATCTACTAACGTCCATAGGAACTGCAGTCTCTGACCATCTCCTGTACTATGTCTGCATAGATGCGATTCGATTTGCTGGGGGTGTTGCAATGTGCTGTAAATGATGCGATTTGACGTGCTGGGGTGATGCAATGTGCTGTGGGCCCATGCAATTCGATGTGCTGGGGTGTTGCAATGTGCTGTGGGCCCATGCGATTCGATGTGCTGGGGTGATGCAATGTTCTGTGGGCCCATGCGATTCGATGTGTTGGGGGTGATGCAATGTTCTGTGGGCCCATGCGATTCAATGTGCTGGGGTGATGCAATGTTCTGTAGGCCCATGCGATTCGATGTGTTGGGGGTGATGCAATGTTCTGTGGGCCCATGCGATTCTATGTGCTGGGGTGATGCAATGTTCTGTGGGCCCATGCGATTCGATGTGCTGGGGTGTTGCAATGTGCTGTGGGCCCATGCGATTCGATGTGCTGTTGGGCCCATGCGATTCGATGTGCTGGGGTGTTGCAATGTGCTGTGGGCCCATGCGATTCGATTTGCTGGGGGTGTTGCAATGTGCTGTGGGCCCATGTGATTCTATGTGCTGGGGTGTTGCAATGTGCTGTGGGCCCATGCGATTTGATGTGCTGGGGTGTTGCAATGTGCTGTGGGCCCATGCGATTCTATGTGCTGGGGTGTTGCAATGTGCTGTGGGCCCATGCGATTTGATGTGCTGGGGGTGAGGCAATGTGCTGTGATTGATACACTCACATACCCCTCATCCCTCACCTTCAAATACAGAAATCTGTTGCTAAGGGTAAGAGCTTTAAAAAATTCCTAATTGTAAACTAAATCATTTGTTTCTGTGCAGATATATCTACATAATAAGATTATATATATTATATAATGTAGATATATCTGCACAGAAACAAATGATTTAGTTTACAATTAGGAATTTTTTAAAGCTCTTACCCTTAGCAACAGATTTCTGTATTTCTAGAATATTATTGCTTGTAAATACTGGAGGGGAGGAGATGTTTACATAAATAGGGGGCGGCAACTTGCTATGAAACTGGAGAGCAAATATAACATGAAAGTGAAACCGATTACACTGCTTGTGATATCCAGGAAGACATATGCAGTCTGGCTTCAGATGCCCACACTTAAAATGGCCACGGCCTATTTCTAAATCTAAATGCTGTAATAACCTAACAAAACAGATCTTAGTTTACAGACTAACTTTACTAGAATACATTAAAATTGTGTATTCTAGGGGTATTTTTATTTAAAAAGTGTCATTTCGGCCGGAACACCACTTTAAGTTGTCAATCACAAAAAGAAGCACCATGTACACAAATCCTATATGTGTTTCCCCCTTCCCACTTGCAGTATCAAGTTCCTACTGATGCACAAAATAAGATTCCTTCCCATAAAAACAGGCTCAGTCTCTATACATTTTTTCTTTTACCATTCAATAGAGATGTGTGCGACAGAAAATTTTGGCTTCATTTCGGTTTCATTTGTTCAGTAAATCATTTAGTTTCATCACTGATATAATGATTCGTTTTCTAAACAATTCGTTACTTTGGGAGAGTATATATTCGTTGTAGATTTGTATTTTCAGAAGTTATGTTATTTCATTCTTTCAGAAGATTGGCTGAATTTGTTTTTATGGTAATTTGTTCTTTCGGGAGATTACCTGAGTCATCCCTGCTAGTCCTGTCCACAAAGAAAAATGGAATGAGCTGATTGGCAAAATTGATTTTGGATTCATTCGTTATGTTATGATTCTGAGATTCTGATGGATCCACCTCCATCCAACCCCAAACACAATAAATTGGAATCTTCTTATTTCACTTTCATACCTTACTGTATTTATTGCAGTTTGATTCCATTTCATATGTAGCACATTTTTATATTAATCAAAAATGTCAATACAAAAAGAATAGGCTGGTTATACAAGAGTCAAAGACTACCCTGATGCTCTCATCCGAATAAAATGGATTAATCCAAATTAATACGTATTAATTCCTTCAGTTATTAAGTTGAATTCGATTCCCCATACCCAACTCACTTTGTTGAGCCATTCACATGGAATTAAATGAATGGTCTCCCAAGTTCAACAAGAATATTCATGCTCACTAGAATAAAAACCAATGGATCCAAATCAATTCAGATTATTCATTATGTTACGTTATTTTGGATGCTTCAAACATTAACAAAAGGCCCAAACTATTGCATCATGTCATCCGAATGAATGAATACAATTTTTTTTTTTTTTTCCAATATAAATTATTTGGGATTAGTTGAAGTTCATTACTGCTGTGGTTCGGATTCATCTGATTCTCTGAATCATGGAAATCTCTTCAGAATTTTGATTTGTAACAAAACAAATCGCGTGTCTACCAGGCAGTAGTGATACGCAATCTTTATAACCTCAGGCAAAGCGCATACCAAATCCGCTGTGGAGATCAGACATTACATCCAGTACAATTCACATGTGTTGCTGCAAACCTAGCTTGCATGGTTTAGCATTATTCACTTTCAGGTCATTACAGAGGCTAAAGGGGCATGGTTTTATATTTCTGATGAAAAAAGCGATTTAGCCTTCACCTACTGAAAGGCTTGTTCATCGTAAGAGCTGTAAAAATTAGATAACTTTAAAAAAAAAGCTGGATAAATTCCTAAATGCAATTTTTTTTTTTTATTCGATAATGACATTTATAGGTAATAACCTCAAGGATAGTTGATCCAGGGATTATCTGATTGTGGGGGATCAGGAAGGACATTTTTGGATTATGCTTTTATTGTTTGTTTTTTGCCATCCTCTGGATTAACTGTAGGTATAGGATTGTGTATATAGAGGTCTTCTATTTGTTTTTGTTCTATTGGTTGAACTAGATTGACTTGTGTTTTTTTTCAACCTGACTAACCATGCAGCTACAGTGGGGAAAATAATTATTTGAGATTTTGCAGATTTTGTAAGCTTGCCCACTTACAAAGAAATTTAATGTTCAAATTGGACCCAATTAGCCATTTTCCCTCCCCGATGTCATGTGGCTCGTTAGTGTTACAAGGTCTCAGGTGCGAATGGGGAGCAGGTGTATTAAATTTGGTGTTATCGCTCTCACTCTCTAATACTGGTCACTGGAAGTTCAACATGGCACCTCATGGCAAAGAACTCTCTGAGGATCTGAAAAAAATAATTGTTGCTATAAGAAGATTGCCAAGACCCTGAAACTAAGCTGCAGTACAATGGCCAAGATCATACAGCAGTTTAACAGGACAGGTTCCACTCAGAAAAGGCCTCGCCATGGTCGACCAAAGAAGTTGAGTTCACATGCTCAGCGTCATATCCAGAGGTTGTCTTTGGGGGAAAAAATGTATGAGTGCTGCCAGCATTACTACAGAGGTTGATGGGGTGAGGGGTCAGCCTGTCAGTGTTCAGACCATATGCCGCACACTGCATCAAATTGGTCTGCATAGCTGTCGTCCCAGAAGAAAGGCTTGTCTAAAGATGATACACAAGAAAGCCTGCAAACAGTTTGCTGAAGACAAGCAGACTAAGGACATGGATTACTGGAACCATGTCCTGTGGTCTGATGAGACCAAGATAAACATACTTGCCTTGCTAAAGAAGCTGAGGGTAAAGGTGATGGACTGGCCAAAGCATGTTGTCAGGAAAGGCTTCACCCGCTGTTGGTGCTGTTGGTCCTATGGACTGCAGTACTAGTGTCCACCAGCAGGTGTCCTCTTGCTGCCAATATCTTTGTTGGAGGATCTCGCTGGTGGTAATGCCTGATCCATGGGCTGTAGTACCGGCATCCACCAGCGGGTGTATTCCGGCAGTGTGGGGCAGGCAGCACTTCCTGCGCTCAGCTGTGACCTGAAGCAAGTCACAAGCCTTTCTATAAATACCCAGCAAGTACAAACACTCCTTGCACTGGTATCTCTCTCCCTGACCTAGGACCTGTGATCTGGACTTTGAACCTGCATCCTGCCTGACCCGATCTGATCCCTATCTTTAACCCATCCTGCTTCTGTCCCTCCTGTCTCCTGATTACCATGGTCCCCCATCCTCCTGTTAACTAGATTCTTGGATCCCTGCTCTGCAGCCAATCAATCCTTCCCCTCCCTGTTCCTGTCTGTTTCCCGTCCATACTCCTCTGCTTCCATCCCCTTGTGTATGACCTCGGCCTGGCTTTCACTACGTTTCTGGTATCTCCCATTATTATATATATTTTCTATAGTCTCTGTTATTTGGTTAGGTTGCTGCACTGTGTTCTGTTGGAGGTGGTTATTTGTCTGTTCACTTATCGTAATAAACTGCAGCGGGGTTCCCCTTAATATCCATTCCAGACCTGAAGGGCCTGGTTATGGAATTTGGGGGGACCCCCACGCTTTTTTTTTTTTTTTTTTGGTTAGCAATGACTTTCTATGACTTTTCTCTATATTGACGGGAACCAGCAATTCATTACAGCCGCAAGGACTTTTAAATTACTATTATTTTACTTTAGAAATGTCATTTTGCTCTCCAACTGTTATAAACATGGAAAACATGTGCTACTTTACAGGCATACTATAGACACCCCCGGGGATGATATTTAGGGCCAGTTCACACCGGATGCAGTGCAGTGCGTTTTTTTGATGCCTGAAAAACGCAAAGAAAGTTGATCACATTAATGCCAATGGCATAGTTCACACCACTGCAGTCCGTTCCAGTGCATTTCAGAAAGCCAAAAAATAATTGGTCATGCTGCATTTTTTAGGTACAAAACTGTACTGGACACCAGTAAAACACATCAAAAACGCAACAAAACGTACCACAAAAACACTGGAATGCACCGCAACGCACCTAAATGCACCAAAGATGCACTGCAACACACTTGTCCTAAGTGAAAAGAGGGGGAAAAAAACACTGGACTGCATCAAACGCCTCAAAAATGCACTGGAATGTGTCAAAAACGCGCATGCAGAAAAGCACCTGGAACGCACCCAGACTGCGTTTCTATAGTGTGAACTAGGGCCAGTTCACACCATAGAAACCCAATCCGGATGCGTTCCAGGTGCTTTTCTGCATGCACGTTTTTCATGCGTTCCAGTGCATTTTTGGTAAGTTTTTGATGCAGTCCAGTGCTTTTTTTTTCACCCCTCTTTTTTATTAACCATAGATAAGGACAAGTGTGTTCCAGTGCGTTTTTGGTGCATTTAGGTGTGTTCCATTGCGTTTTGATGCGTTCCAGTACAGTCCAGTGCAGGTAAAATGCAGCATGTTCTACTTTTTTGGGGGAACTGGAATGCACTGGAACAAACACTGCCATTTAGAACCATATAACCAACTTTCCATGCATTTTGGATGCATAAAAAACGCAATGCACTGCATGTGGTGTGAAATGGCCCTTAAGCAATTTGGCATATTTAAAGGCACTTCTCCTTGTTTTGTTTTTGGTGTTTTCCAAATTGGTGACATTGATATATGTCCCTTAGGGTGGGACCTGGGCCCCCATTTTAAGGCCAATAACTAGAAGATAAGCCAGCCAAGTGGGGACTAGCAAAATTAACAAGTCAGTTCCCATAGACTGCAATGGGATTTGTTGGTGGGGGGGAGGGGTGATTGTCCCATCTCTAATTTTGTAGCATGCTGGATGATGTGCTTAATTTTGGACGGGGGAGGGGGGGGGGGTTATTTTTTGCTAGCTGCATTGGTGTTGTTCTGCACATGCCCAGCCAGTTAGTTTTTTTTTTGGCGTGCTTTTTGTGTGTGAACAGCACTTGGATATTTCTGGGCATGCTCACTCAGAGAGTGTTTTTATGGGTTAGAAATTGAAGGACATCCTTAACAGGTGTGCCCACTTTGAATTTCAGTCTCTAAATTGGGAGAACTCGCATTTTGGGTGTTTCATGGACTGTGCATGTGTTTCCAATTGCCTCATTAGCACACAAACATATGTTATATAAAGCTCACAGAGCATTCGGTCGCTTGCCTTGAGAAGAGGCAAGTGTGTGGGGCAAAATGTACATGTTGGTGTCCTTATCGAGTTTGTAACACATGTATTTTATTTGTTATGTCTTTGCAAAACAGGTGTTTATTTTGTGGATTGTATATTTTTTGTGTTTGGGAAATGTTCCCCTGAAATAATTCTGATGTTGTTAATGTGTGTTGTTTGTTCACTTTGATTTAATTGTCTGCTGCATTTTTTTGGCCAAAAATTGCTCAAGATGTTGAGTCTGTAACTGTTTCAAATTGACCATGTTTTTTATTTTGCCTTCCCTTTTTGTTTTGTTGAACAATAAAATTAGATGCAAAATTTTGATGTTTGTTTTGTGTTTTCTTTGCAACAAATGTGACAGCTGATTGGCATGTCAAAACAAAACTGGTGTGATTTGTCTACCCTGGTGCCTTCATGGTAGTATATGCATGGATTGTGTGCTGCCATGGAGCGTCACCAGGAAATGAAAATACAGAGCGGTAAGTATTCAATTTTCCTTTTTTTTCCTTTCCACTGCAGTGGTTCTCAGCCTCAGTCCTCAAGTATCCCCAACAGGACATGTTTTGTGAATTTAGCTTATCGAGAATTGCTGTCCAAAAATCAAAACCATTGACTGTGATTTAAAGCACATGTGCAAGATGAAGGAAAACCTGCAAACATGGCCTGTTGGGGGTACTTGAGAAGCACTGATTTAGAGCACTGCACTTAAAAATAGCTCAAGGCCATACAATTCTAATTGTGGGCATTTTGAGGGAAACAAAGTAAGTGTTAGAACCCCTGCATGTGTGTTTTTTTTTGTTTTTTTTTTGTAGTTTGGCCTTGGTCTCTTTTTCTTAACATTGGCTTCACTTCCTGTCACACAGCTAAACAGGAAGTGAAGGTAAAACCCTACCAATGGCTTTTCTTGGGGACACACAGATCAATCTAACTAGTGTCCCCATTAAGCAAATTGCACTCTAGCACTTTGTTGTGTACACCCCAAATCATTGGGTAGTTTGGGTTTTAGTAAAGACAAATCCACTCTGCAGTAAAAGTGTAGCTGCTGAAAATCTCCAGGGAAAGTACTGGTGATTGGATGTTACAATCATGTAAAAGCAAAGATGTTTTTTTTTGGCTTGCATGTCCCCCTCAGATATACAGCAAGTGCACTTGTAGTGCAAAGTAGATTTGCCTTTAGTAAATAAACCCCACAGTCCAAACTACCTAATAATTTGTGGTGTACCCCGCAATATGCTGGAGTGCAATGTGCATAATGGGGAAAGTATTTAGACTGACCTGTGTGTCCCCAAGGAAAGACATTGTTAGGGATTTTCCCTCACTTCCTGTGTGGCTATGTGACAGGAAGTGAATTATTTGGAAGGATAAAGTGGCCAAATTATTTCGTTTAACTTTTCAAAGACTCATTCCTAAGTTGAATTGTGATGCATGTCAATGGCCCATTTAGACCCTCTTTAACCACTTGACCACTGGGCACTTAAACCCCCTTAATAACCAGACCAATTTTCAGCTTTCGGTGCTCTCACATTTTGAATGACAATTACTCAGTCATACAACACTGTACCCATATGAATTTTTTGTCCTTTTTTTCACACAGATAGAGCTTTCTTATGGTGGTATTTAATCACTGTTGGGTTTTTTATTTTTTGCGCTATAAGAGAAAAAAGACTGAAAATTTTGTAAAAAAATGATTTTTTTTTCGTTTCTGTTATAAAATTTTGCAAATTAGTATTTTCTCTTCATAAATTTTGGGCAAAATTTATACTGCTACATATCTTTGGTAAAAATAAGTACAAATTGGTGCATATTATTTGGTCTTTGTGAAAGTTAGAGTCCACAAGCTATGGTGCCAATATCTGAAAATTGATCACACCTGAAGTACTGACGGCCTATCTCAATTCTTGAGACCCTAACATGCCAGAAAAGTACAAATACCCCCCAAATGACCCCTTTTTGGAAAGAAGACATTCCAAGGTATTCAGAAAGAGGCATTGTGAGTTTTTTGAAGTTGTCATTTTTTCCCACAATTCTTTGCAAAATCAAGATTTTTTTTTTCTCTTTTTTTTTTTTTCACAAAATTGTCATATTAGCAGGTTATTTCTCACACACAGCATATGCATTCCACAAATTACACCCCAAAACACATTCTGCTATTACTCCCGAGTATGGCGATACCACATGTGTGAGACTTTTACACAGCGTGGCCACATACAGAGGCCCGACATGCAGGGAGCACCTTCAGGCGTTCTGGAGCACCCAGGCCAATTCTGACATTTCTCTCCTACATGTAAAAATCATAATTTGTTTGCTAGAAAATTACATAGAACCCCAAAACATTATATATGTTTTTTTAGCAAAGACCTTAGAGAATATAATGGTGGTTGTTGCAACTTTTTATCTCGCACGATATTTGCGCAGCAATTTTTTTAACGCGTTTTTTACGGAAAAAAAATGTTTTGTGCTTAAAAAAAAAAAAACACAGTAAAGTTAGCCCAATGTTTTTGCATAATGTGAAAGATGAAGTTACGCCGAGTAAATAGATACCTAACATGTCACCCTTAAAAATTGCACACACTCGTGGAATGGCGCCAAACTTCGCTACTTAAAAAATCCCCATAGGCGACGCTTTAAATATTTTTACTGGTTACATGTTTTGAGTTACAGAGGAGGCCTAGGGCCAAAATGATTGCTCTCGCTCTAACGTTCGCAGAGATACCTCACATGTGTGGTTTGAAAACCGTTTTCATATGTGGGCGGGACTTACGTATGCGTTCGCTTCTGTATGCGAGCTCACGGGGACAGGGGCGCTTTAAAAAAAAAAAAAAATGTTATTCTTCATTTTACTTTATTTTAGTTTGACATGTTTTTCCGCCCCAAAATTTTTTTGATCACTTTTATACCTATTACAAGGAACGTAAACATCCCTTGTAATAGGAATATGGCATGACAGGTCCTCTTTACAGTGAGATATGGGGGGGGGGGGTGTCAATAAGACCCCACATCTCACCTCTAGGCTGGGAAGCCTGAAAAAAATACAAAAAACAAAACAACAATCCTGGCTTTGATCGTAGCGGTGAGTCGGTAGAAGCACCGGAGGGCGGCGGGGGGGGGGGGACATCCCCTCTCACCTCCCGTAAGAATGATCAAGCGGTGGAACAGCCGCTATGATTGTTCTTATGGTGTAGGGAATCGCCGGCTGAAAAAGCTAATATCTGAATGATGCCTGTAGCTGCTCCCATCATTCAGATATCCCTGCACAAAGTCAAGGACGTCATATGACGGCCGGAGGGCAGGAAGTGGTTATTGCGGAGTATTGCCGGGCATTGCGGAGTATTGCTGGGCATTGCGGAGTATTGCTGGGCATTGCGGAGTATTGCAGGGCATTGCGGAGTATTGCGGACTATGGCAGGGTATTGCACGGGTATTGCACAGGGTATTGTGGAGGGTATTGCACAGGGTATTGCACAGGGTATTGTGGAGGGTATTGCACAGGGTATTGTGGAGGGTATTGCAGAGTATTGTGCAGGGTATTGCAGAGTATTGCACCAGAGTATTGCACCAGAGTATTGCACCAGAGTATTGCACCAGAGTATTGCGCAGAGTATTGCAGAGTATTGCGCAGGGTATTGCAGGGTATTGCAGAGTATTGCGCAGGGTATTGCAGGGTATTGCAGAGTATTGTGCAGGGTATTGCAGAGTATTGCAGAGTATTGCACCAGAGTATTGCAGAGTATTGCACCAGAGTATTGCACCAGGGTATTGCAGAGTATTTTGCAGGGTATTGTAGAGTATTTTGCAGGGTATTGCAGAGTATTGCACCAGGGTATTGCAGAGTATTGCACCAGGGTATTGCAGAGTATTGCACCAGGGTATTGCACCAGGGTATTGGCAGGGTATTTTGCAGAGTATTGGCAGGGTATTTTGCAGAGTATTGGCAGGGTATAGCACAGGGATGGCTGAGCAGGGATGGATGGATGGCTGGATCTGTGACTGCAATTGTCACAGATCCAGCCCACAGAGCTGCTGCTGCCATCCGCTCCCTCCCCTCTCCTCTCACACTGTACCGATCGGTACAGAGAGGGGAGGGAGGAACCGGCGTCATCACATGACGCCGGTCTGTTTACAAGTGATTGCTCCGTCATTTGACGGAGCGATCACGTGGTAAACGGCCGCTATGAGCGGCGATTTACTGCGATTCGTGATCCGCCGGGTCACGGAGTTTCCCGTGTGCGCGCCCCAGGGGGCGCGCGGGAGCGCGATTCTGGGAGGACGTTATATAACGTCCTCCCAGAGTTAAGCAACCACCTTGTCGACGTTATTTGTCGGCAGGTGGTTGTTAA
This sequence comes from Rana muscosa, assembly GCA_029206835.1. Classification (NCBI taxonomy): domain Eukaryota; kingdom Metazoa; phylum Chordata; class Amphibia; order Anura; family Ranidae; genus Rana; species Rana muscosa. The sequence goes on from CM055117.1 coordinate 404,514,239, forward strand.
GTGGTTAATCACTTGAGATCAGCGCTATAACTGATCGACGGCCACAGCATGGTCCTCAATTGCCGGGAGTCCATCAATAAACGTCCTCCCCTTTGCGCGCGCTGTGGTCACAGAGTCACTGAGACTCAGGTGATGACAGATCCGAGTAAGGGGCCGATCCGTGCCCTTTACCATGTGATCAGCTGTCAGCAAATGACAGCTGATCACGTGATGTAAACAAAATCTGGGTAATGGTTTTTGTTTTCTCCTTGTGCTGACAGCGTGAGCATAAAAAAAAGGCAATCACCGGCTTATGTGCAAGGGACATGGGGCCCGAAGAGGAAGAGGCAATTCTGCATCATCTGTGAGCCCCTGCCAGTGCCACCTATCAATGCCCACCACTGGTGCCAATCAGTGCCCATCACTGCCAACTATCATTGCCACCTAGCAATGCCACCTCTCAGTGCCCATCAGTGCAGTCTCAGTGTACATCAATGAAGAAGAAAAATTACCTTTTTTAAAAATATTAACCAGTTTCCTACCGCCCACCGTCAAATGACATCCTTGGCTTTGTGCGGTGACATCTGAATGTTGGGTGCAGTTGCAGGCATCATCCAGATATCATTATTTTCAGCCGGCGATTCTGTGCACAATAAAAACGATCATAGTGGCAGTTCCGCCGCTTTTTTGTTCTTATAGGCGGGGGGAGGGGACGTTGTCGTAATCCGGTGCTTCTCAGGGCTCACCCGTGCCATCTGAGGCTCGGAGAACGATTTGGAGATGACTGGTGACCAGATGGTCATCAGTCATCTCTATGACCGTCGGAGGCGCGGGCACGATGTTATGACATCACGCCGTGTTCCCGTATGTTAACTAAGCCATGATCTCGGCTGTCAGCATGAGATTGGTGATTTTTTTTGGAACAAAATCATGCATTCCAGCCTGGAGGAGAGATGCGGGGTCTTATTGACTCTGCATCTCTCCATAAAGAGGACCTGTCACACACATTCCTATTACAAGGGATGTTTACATTCCTTGTAATAGGAATAAAAGTGATCCCCAAAAATTTTAAAAAAAGAGTAAGAAATACAAAAAAGTAAAAAAAAAAAAAAATTAAAAAAATAAGAAAAAACGCCCATGTCCCCGGTAGCTCGCGCTCAGAAGCGAACACACACGTAAGTCCCTCCCACATATGTAAACGCCGTTCAAACCACACATGTGAGTTATTGCTGCGTGCGTTAGAACGAGTGCAACAATTCTAGCACTAGACCTCCTCTGTAATGACAAAATGGTAACGTGTAAAAATTTTAAAGCATCGCCTAGGGAGATTTTTAATTACTGAAGTTTGGTGTCATGCCATGTGTGTGCGCAATTTTAAAGCGTAACGTGTTAGGTATCTATTTACTCAGCATAACAACATCTTTCACATTATACCAAAAAATTGGCCGTAACTTTACTGTTTTGTAATATTTTTAGCAAACAAAAGGCGTTTGAAAATTTATTGCGCAAATACCAAGCGAGATAAAAATTTGCAATGACCGCCATCTTATTCCCTAGGGTGTCTGCTCCAAAAAAATATATAATGTTTGGTGTTTTTGAAGTAATTTTATAGCCATAAATTTATGATTTTTACATGAAGGAGAGAAGTGCCAGAATAGGCCCAGTGCTGAAGTGGGTAAAATATCCATTTTTATTTTTTTTTAAACTCGGTCTTTTGTATTTATAGAAAAAAAATAGGATTTTTATAACAGCTTACCTGTAAAATCCTTTTCTTGGAGTACATCACGGGACACAGAGCGACATAGTCATTACTAATGGGTTTTCTTTTTCGTACATCACGGGACACAGAGCGACATAGTCATTACTAATGGGTTATATAGTTACCGTCAGGTGCTGGCACTGGCAACTTCCAAAACCGGAAGTACCCTCCCCTATATAAGCCCCTCCCATCCGGGAGCACCTCAGTTTTTTGCCAGTGTCTAAGGTGTTGGCCAAGAAGAAACATGTGTTTTTCACTGAGCTTGCGTACAGGTTCTTTTGGGCCTCAGTAAGCTATTCCGGATCCGACCAAAAAAGCTTCATAGCTAAACGGTCGGTACCCGGGCCTTGCAGAGAAGAGCAAGGTTCTGCCTGTAATGCTTCTCTTAGGAGAGCTGGACCCTGGGATCCAGAGCTCTGGTCATACCCACGACCAAGATGTTTTCTGTGCAGGGTGCTATACAGGTCCAGGGGAGTGGAATCCTTGGGAACCCGGTCCCTGAAGGTTTGATTACAATGCCTGCCGTGATAGGTGAAGTTTGGGCTTTTGTGGACCAAACAAAGTCCTGCGGCGGGGAACAGGTAAGTGGGGGCCCCCAGGAACTTGGTTCTATTGGGGGACCCCCAAGCCTAATTTGTCTTTCTGTCTGTTACCTAACGGTATTCCCGCTAATATCTGTGCATGCCTGTAACTACTAAAAAAATGTAATAATTTTTAATGGTGGTCAAGAAAAAAAAAAAAAGGAATGTTTTTTTTATATATGTTTAGTATATTAAACTGCGGTACCTGTGTTTGTCCACTAGAGGCCGCTGTGGAATGTTTTTCTTGTCATATGGACTAGTTTCTTCTCAGAGAACAAAGTCCAGGCAGCTGGTGAGTTCTCCTACAGGAAACTGTTTCCTCTGCCATGTTGCAGTGTTCGTCTATCCCCCGGCCTGCGGCAAAGGGGGCCCTGGCTCCTGTCCCTGGTTTCCATGTTTGAAAATTAGCGCCGAGGCGCACGTGGCCGCGCGCGTGCGCGTGCACGCGCCTCTATATATAGAGGTGGCCGGAAAAAGGGGCGGGGCCTGGGGGATGACGCTCTGTGCGCGCCGCAGCGCTTCTGCGCATGTGCGGGCGTCCCAGCAGGTTTTTAAAAAGCCACATTATTGCAGTAAGCTGGCTATGAAGTACAGAGACAGAGCTGGCAACATTTAAAGGCATACAGCAAGCGGTTGATACAGGCATCCCCTAGAAAGGCACATTAGTAGACACCAACTGTTATATAGCAGCAATTGTGCTAGACTATTCTCAGTAAAAGTGGTGTATTACGGCTGGAATACCTCAGCTTTAGGCTTAGGAATATGCCGTCCAGTAGCTCCGGAACTGAATCTTCCAGGAAGCGAAGGGGATCTCATCGGGCTCTGAGGATCTTGGGCATACTCCTGCTGCACCAGTCTCCCCTGAAGTTCAGAGGTAAGTGACCGTAGAGACCCCGCAGGGGTACTTGGTACTGTGGCTGTCCTCAGTCACCTGCTCCTGTGTATGTAACAGAGGAGGTTTTTTCCTCAGCTCTGGGAGGATTAGAGAGAGATTGTCAAAATTTATCGCTGCCTCCCTGTCAGGGAAAGCACGCCCGATCTCCGTCTCCTCCTTCAGAGTGCCTGTTAGCAGAGCAACAGTCCCATACAGGGATCGACCTGCCTGAAGGGGATCAGGATAAGGTTGATTCTGTTATAGAGGAATCAACAGTGGGGGAACCCTTTTCTCAGCATCTCAAGCTGAAAGATTATGGGTTCAGTCTCTGACTAACATGGTCCGATCAGCATTTAAAAATGCACCTTGCGGAACCATCAACCACTACTGTATCCTCGTTGGGGTCGCTAGAAGCCCCCAGACTGTTTGTTCTTTTCCACTTCACCCTTTACTGAAAGGGCTCATTTACCAGGATTGGGAACGTCCTGAGAAAATATTTATTCCCCCAAGAGATTTCCGGTGGTCTATCCCATGGAGGATAAGTTCATCAAAAAAAAAAAAAAAAAATGGAAGGTCCCTACAGTGGACGCAGCCATCTCTTGTATGTATAAATCACTGACATGTCCAGTGGATAATGTCCAAATGTTCAAGAACCCAATAGATAAAAGATTGGAGTCCTTATGAAAATCTGCTTGGTGATACAACCAGCAGTAGCAGCTATTGGGGTCTGCTAAGCAGTGAAGGATCAGTTGAAACAGGTCTTGAGGGACTTGACAGATCAGCAGGCTTTGCCCTAGCTGATCTACCTAGAGCCTTAGGCTTTGCGGTTGACGCCATAGAGGATTCAGTCCATCAGGCCTCCCGCCTTACGCTGTCTATAGTACATATGCGTAGGCTCCTATGGCTCAAAAACTGGTCTGCTGAAGCTCCCTGTAAAGAATGGCTGGTTAGCGTCCCATTTCATGGTGAACGCTTATTCAGGGAAAACCTGGACAAATATATCCAGAAAATTTCCAGCGGTAAAAATACGCTCTTGCCGGTTAAAAGCAGAGTTAGAGGTCCCTCTTTAAGAGGCCTGCTTCTCCAGTCCCTGGGGCATCGGCTGTGTAACAGTTCCGACGGCCTCCTCGGTTAAATCCCGGGGGTAAAAAACAGGGACAGTAGCAGGGTAATGAGAAACCCTGGGTCAGGGGAGGTACAAAACCTCCCCCAAAGTTAAATTCATTGAAGCCCCCACTCAGTCGGGTGGGGGGAGGACTCCAGTTGTTCGCAAGAGACCTGGCGGGACACGATCAAGACAGATAGGTGCTCTCCGCAGTAGGGTTGGGATACAGTTTGGAGTTAAAAGACTCCCCTCCTTCCCATTTTGAGGTCAAACGTGCCAAGGGATCCCCGGAAGAGAGAGTCCCTCCTGTTGGCACTAGAACAACTATTGCTCCAAGGAGTAATTATGGAGGTTCCCCTGGAAGAATGAGGGTTCGGGTTTTACTCAAACCTCTTTACAGTCCCGAAGCAAACGCGGACGGGAGGCCCATATTAATTCTAAAAAGGGCTATACAAATTCCTGTATATCAGGACTTTCCGATGGAGTCGATCCGATCGGTGGCCACTGCCCTACAAGGGGAGGATTGGTTAGCCACGATCGACATCAAAAATGCTTATTTGCACATTCCCATCTTTCCAGTCCACCAAAAATTTCTACGCTTTGCAGTAGAAGGGCGCCATTTTCAGTTCAGAGCCTTACCCTTCGGTTTGGCCACAACACCAAGAGTGTTCACAAAAATTCTGGCCCTTTATTGGCCAATCTAAGAACACAAGGTGTAATGATAATGGCATATCTGGATGACTTGTTGCTGATAGACCACTCAGTGAAAAAACTAGACGTGGTCGTTCACAAGACGATCAAGTATCTGGAATCTCACGGTTGGATTATCAACCGAGACAAGTCAGCCCTAAAAACCAGTCAAAAGTCTGGAATACTTGGGGCTAAGGTTGGATTCAGGCCAGAGAAAAATATTCTTGCCTCGAGGAAAGGTGTTGTCTTTGAAAGATTTGATCCACTTAGTGGGTACAAAAAAGACAGCCGTCCATACGCCTGTATATGAGGCTGCTGGGAAAAATGGTAGCATCATTCGAAGCAGTACCCTACGGTCAATTCCATTCAAGGAATTTGCAAGGGGCCATACTGTCAGCCTGGAACAAAAAAAGTTCAGGCCCTAGACTTACAATGTCCTTGTCCCCTTCCGTTCGCAAGAGCCTCCGTTGGTGGTTGGTTCCCCAGAATCTGGAAAAAAGGAAATCCTTCAGTCCGGTTTCTTGGAAGGTGGTCACTACAGATGCCAGCCTTATAGGCTGGGGAGCAGTACTGGAGCAATAGTCTCTCCAGGGCAGATGGTCGGATGCAGAAAAGGCCCTGCCCATCAATCTCTTAGAGATACGAGCAGCCCGGTATGCCCTAGTAGCATGGACATCCAAACTCCAAGGGTCCCCTGTCAGATTTCAATCAGACAATGCCACAGCAGTGGCATATATCAATCATCAGGGGGGCACCAGGAGTCGTGCAGCCCAGAGGGAAGTAAATTACATCCTGAAATGGGCAGAAGAATATGTCCCAGCCATATCTGCGGTATTCATTCCAGGAGTGGAGAATTGGAAGGCGGACTTTCTAAGTCGCCAGCAATTAGGCCCAGAGGAAGGGTCCCTTCACCCCGAGGTTTTCTGGACAATATGTCAGCGGTGGGGAACATCGGATGTAGATCTTCTAGCATCCAGATTCAACGCAAAGGGGGACAGGGTTGTCTCTCGGACAAGGGATCCCCTAGCTTGCGGCTCGGATGCCCTAGTGTTCCCTTGGGATCAGTTCAAGCTGATATATGCATTCACACCGCCAATGGTTACCTCGATTACTCCGCAGAATCAGGGTAGAAAAGAAACCAGTGATTCCGGTGGCTCCAGCGTGGCCCCGAAGAGCGTGGTACGCGGAGATTGTAAAATTTCAGTGGGGAGTCCTTGGACTCTCCCACGTCGTCCGGCTTTCGCAAGGACCGATGTGCCACCCTTCCTTACCAGCCCTAGGTTTGACGGCCTGGCTATTGAAGCCCACATTCTAAAAAAGAGAGGGCTCTCTAATGCTGTGGTATCTACCATGATCAATGCCAGGAAGCCGGTATCCAGGCAGATCTACTATAGAATCTGGAAGGCGTACATCGCGTGGTGTGAGGCCAAGAAATGGCATCCACATAAGTACGTAATAGGTAGGATTCTGGACTTCCTACAGTGGGCTGTAGATAGGAAGCTTGCCTTGAGTACTATCAAGGGTCAGATTTCGGCCTTGTCAATATTTTTTCAAAGGCCCTTGGCTTCGCATTCACTAGTCAAAGCCTTTATACAAGGAGTGATGCGTATTAGTCCTCCGGTTAATATTCCCATATGTCCATGGGATCTAAACTTGGTTCTGTCGGTTCTACAGAAACAACCACTTGAACCATTACAGCATATTTCCTTGGTGCTTCTCACCAGGAAATTGATTTTTCTAGTAGCCATTTGTTCGGCTAAAAGAGTATCGGAATTAGCAGCTATGTCCTGTAGGGAGCCATATCTGGTTATCCATAAGGACAGAGTAGTGTTACGTCCTCATCCAGCCTTTCTTCCTAAGGTGGTATCGAGGTTTCATTTGAACCAAGATGTGGTTCTTCCTTCTTTTTTCCCCAAACCTACTTCGGTGGAGGAAAAGTTATTGCATTCTTTGGATGTAGTAAGAGCAGTTAAAGCTTATCTAAAAGCCACTGCTCAGATTCGCAGAACGGATACTTTGTTTATTCTGCCGGAAGGCCCCAGAAAGGGTCAGGCAGCGTCAAAATCTACTTTAGCCAAGTGGATTCGACAGGTCATTATGCAAGCTTATGGCTTGAGAAGGAGACCGCCTCCGTTCAAAGTTAGAGCGCACTCCACGAGAGCAGTTGGAACTTCATGGGCAGTGCATCACCAGGCCTCCCTGGCTCAAATCTGTAAGGCCGCAACGTGGTCTTCAGTTCACACGTTTACTAGGTTCTACCAGGTGGACGTTAGAAGTCAGGAGGATGTCGCCTTTGGGCGCAGTGTGTTGCAGGCCGCAAAAGATCCTCATGTCTGATAGCGCTCAGCTTATATATGGTGTATCCCCCCCCTCATTTGGCATTGCTTTAGGACATCCCATTAGTAATGACTATGTCGCTCTGTGTCCCGTGATGTACGAAAAAGAAAATAGGATTTTTATAACAGCTTACCTGTAAAATCCTTTTCTTGGAGTACATCACGGGACACAGAGCTCCCACCCCTCTTTTGGGGACACTTATTGCTTTGCTACAAAACTGAGGTGCTCCCGGATGGGAGGGGCTTATATAGGGGAGGGTACTTCCGGTTTTGGAAGTTGCCAGTGCCAGCACCTGACGGTAACTATATAACCCATTAGTAATGACTATGTCGCTCTGTGTCCCGTGATGTACTCCAAGAAAAGGATTTTACAGGTAAGCTGTTATAAAAATCCTATTATATAGATACCTTCAGGTGCTGGCACTGGCAACTTCCAAAACCGGAAGTACCCTCCCCTATATAAGCCCCTCCCATCCGGAGCACCTCAGTTTTGTAGCAAAGCAATAAGTGTCCCCAAAAGAGGGGTGGGAGCTCTGTGTCCCGTGATGTACTCCAAGAAAAGGATTTTACAGGTAAGCTGTTATAAAAATCCTATTTTCTTTCTCGTACATCACGGGACACAGAGCGACATAGTCATTACTAATGGGATGTCCTAAAGCAATGCCCAACGCGGGGGGGGATACACCATACATAAGCTGAGCGCTATCAGACATGAGGATCTTTTGCGGCCTGCAACACACTGCGCCCAAAGGCGACATCCTCCTGACTTCTAACGTCCACCTGGTAGAACCTAGTAAACGTGTGTACTGAAGACCATGTTGCGGCCTTACAGATTTGAGCCAGGGAGGCCTGGTGATGCACTGCCCATGAAGTTCCAACTGCTCTCGTGGAGTGCGCCCTAACTTTGAACGGAGGCGGTCTCCTTCTCAAGCCATAGGCTTGCATTATGACCTGTCGAATCCACTTAGATAAAGTAGATTTTGACGCTGCCTGACCCCTTCTGGGGCCTTCCGGCAGAATAAACAAAGTATCCGTTCTGCGAATCTGAGCAGTGGCTTTTAGATAAGCTTTAACTGCTCTTACTACATCCAAAGAATGCAATAACTTTTCCTCTACCGAAGTAGGTTTGGGGAAAAAAGAAGGAAGAACCACATCTTGGTTCAAATGAAACCTCGATACCACCTTAGGAAGAAAGGCTGGATGAGGACGTAACACTACTCTGTCCTTATGGATAACCAGATATGGCTCCCTACAGGACATAGCTGCTAATTCCGACACTCTTTTAGCCGAACAAATGGCTACTAGAAAAATCAATTTCCTGGTGAGAAGAACCAAAGAAATATGCTGTAATGGTTCAAATGGTTGTTTCTGTAGAACCGACAGAACCAAGTTTAGATCCCATGGACATATGGGAATATTAACCGGAGGACTAATACGCATCACTCCTTGTATAAAGGCTTTGACTAGTGAATGCGAAGCCAAGGGCCTTTGAAAAAATATTGACAAGGCCGAAATCTGACCCTTGATAGTACTCAAGGCAAGCTTCCTATCTACAGCCCATTGTAGGAAGTCCAGAATCCTACCTATTACGTATTTACGTGGATGCCATTTCTTGGCCTCACACCAGGCGATGTACGCCTTCCAGATTCTATAGTAGATCTGCCTGGATACCGGCTTCCTGGCATTGATCATGGTAGATACCACAGCATTAGAGAGCCCTCTCTTTTTTAGAATGTGGGCTTCAATAGCCAGGCCGTCAAACCTAGGGCTGGTAAGGAAGGGTGGTATATCGGTCCCTGCGAAAGCAGGTCCGGACGATGTGGGAGGGTCCAAGGACTCCCCACAGACATCTTTACAATCTCCGCGTACCATGCTCTTCGGGGCCACGCTGGAGCCACCAGAATCACTGGTTTCTTTTCTACCCTGATTCTGCGGAGTAATCGAGGTAACAATTGTGGCGGTGGGAATGCATATATCAGCTTGAACTGATCCCAAGGGAACACTAGGGCATCCGAGCCGCAAGCTAGGGGATCCCTTGTCCAAGAGACAAACCTGTCCACTTTTGCGTTGAATCTGGATGCTAGCAGATCTACATCCGGTGTTCCCCACCGCTGACATATTGTCCGGAAAACCTCGGGATGAAGGGACCATTCCCCTGGGCATAATTGTTGGCGACTTAGAAAGTCCGCCTTCCAATTCTCCACTCCTGGAATGAATACCGCAGATATGGCTGGGACATATCTTTCTGCCCATCTCAGGATGTAATTTACTTCCCTCTGGGCTGCACGACTCCTGGTGCCCCCCTGATGATTGATATATGCCACTGCTGTGGCATTGTCTGATTGAATTCTGACAGGGGACCCTTGGAGTTTGGATGTCCATGCTACTAGGGCATACCGGGCTGCTCGTATCTCTAAGAGATTGATGGGCAGGGCCTTTTCCGCATCCGACCATCTGCCCTGGAGAGACCATTGCTCCAGTACTGCTCCCCAGCCTATAAGGCTGGCATCTGTAGTGACCACCTTCCAAGAAATCGGACTGAAGGATTTCCCTCTTTCCAGATTCTGGGGAACCAACCACCAGCGGAGGCTCTTGCGAACGGAAGGGGACAAGGACATTGGTAAGTCCAGAGCCTGAACTTTTTTGTTCCAGGCTGACAGTATGGCCCTTTGCAAATTCCTTGAATGGAATTGACCGTAGGGTACTGCTTCGAATGATGCCACCATTTTTCCCAGCAGCCTCATGCACAGGCGTATGGATGGCTGTCTTTTTGAACCCACTAAGTGGATCAAATCTCTCAAAGACGACCCCTTTTCTTGAGGCAAGAAAATTTTTCTCTGGTCTGAATCCAGCCTTAGCCCCAAGTATTCCAGACTTTTGACTGGTTTTAGGGCTGACTTGTCTCGGTTGATAATCCAACCGTGATATTCCAGATACTTGATTGTCTCGTGAACAACCACTTCTAGTTTTTCCACTGAGTGGTCTATCAGCAACAAGTCGTCTAGATATGCCATTATCGTTACACCTCGTGTTCTTAGATTGGCCAATAATGGGGCCAGAATTTTTGTGAACACTCGTGGTGCTGTGGCCAGACCGAAGGGTAAGGCTCTGAACTGAAAATGGCGCCCTTCTACCGCAAAGCGTAGAAATTTTTGGTGGGCTGGAAAGATGGGAATGTGCAAATAAGCATCTTTGATGTCGATCGAGGCTAACCATTCCTCCCCTTGTAGGGCAGTGGCCACCGACCGGATCGACTCCATCTGGAAAGTCCTGATATGTAGGAATTTGTTTAGCCCTTTTAGATTTAATATGGGCCTCACGTCCCCGTTTGGCTTCGGGACTGTAAAGAGGTTTGAGTAAAACCCGAACCCCCATTCTTCCAGGGGAACCTCTATAATTACTGCTTGGAGCAATAATTGTTCTAGTGCCAACAGGAGGGATCCTCTCTTCTGGGGATCCCTTGGCACGTTTGACCTTATAAAGTGGGAAGGAGGGGAGTCTTTTAACTCCAATTTGTATCCCAGATTTACTGCGGAGAGCACCCATCTGTCTCTGATCGTGTCCCGCCAGGTCTCTGTGAACAACTGAAGTCTTCCCCCCACCCGATTGAGTGGGGGCAACCCTTCATGCATTTGACTTTGGGGGAGGTTTTGTACCTCTCCTGCTCCAGGGCTTCTTGTTACCCTGCAATTGTCCCTGATTTTTACCTCCGGGATTTGACCGAGGAGGCCGTCGGAACTGTTTCACAGCCGATGTCCTAGGGACTGGAGAAGCAGGCCTCTTAAAAGAGGGACCTCTAACTCTGTTTTTAACCGGCAACCGTTTTTTACCGCTGGAAATTCTCTGGATATATTTGTCCAGGTCTTCCCCGAATAAGCGTTCACCATGAAATGGGAAGCTGACCAGCAATTTTTTACAGGGAGCTTCAGCAGACCAGTTTTTGAGCCATAAAAGCCTGCGCATATGTACTACAGACAGCGTAAGGTGGGAGGCCTGATGGATTGAATCCTTTATAGCGTCCACCGCAAAGCATAAGGCTCTAGGTAGATCAGCTAGGGCAAGAGCCTGCTGATCTGGCAAGTCCCTTAAGACCTGTTTCAACTGATCCTTCACTGCTTGGCAGACCCCAATAGCTGCCACTGCTGGTTGTGTCACCAATCCTGCTGTAGAAAAAGCAGATTTTAATAAGGACTCTAATTTTTTATCTATTGGGTCCTTGAACATTTGGACATTATCCACTGGACATGTCAGTGATTTATTCACACAAGAGATGGCTGCGTCCACTGTAGGGACCCTCCATTTTTTGATGAACTTATCCTCCATGGGATAGACCACTTGAAATCTCTTGGGAGGAGTAAATATTTTATCAGGATGCTCCCAATCCTGGTAAATGAGCCCTTCCAGTAAAGGATGGATCGGAAAGGAACAAACAGTCTGGGGAGCTTTTAGCGACCCCAACGAGGAGACAGAAGTGGATGATGGCTCCGCAAGGGGCATTTTAAATGCTGATCGGACCATATTAGTCAGGGACTGAACCCATAACCTTTCAGCATGTGATGCTGAGAATGGCTCTTCCACTGTTGATTCCTCTACAACAGAATCGACCTCATCCTGATCCCCTTCAGGCAGGTCGATCCCTGTATGGGACTGTTGCTCTGCTAACAGGCACTCTGAGGGAGGAGACGGAGATCGAGCGCTTTTTTCCTGTGACAGGGAAGCAGTGATCAATGCTGACAATCTCTCTTCCAGCCCTCCCAGAGCTGAGGAAAAAACCTCCTCTGTTACATACACAGGAGCAGGTGAACTGAGGACAGCCACAGTACCAGGTACTCCTGAGGGTGCTCTACGGTCACTAACCTCTGATTCTTCAGGGGAGACTGGTGCAGCCGAAGCATGCCCAAGATCCTCAGAGCCCGATGGAGACCCCCTATGCTTCCTGGAATTTTTAGTCCCGGAGTTTTTAGACGGCATTATTCCTAAGCCCAAAGCTGAGGTATTCCAGCCGAAATACACCACTTACTGACAATAGTCTAGCACAAATGCTGCTATAAAAACAGTTGGTGTCTACTAATGTGCCTTTCTATGGGGATGCCTGCATCAACCGCTTGCTGTATGACTTTTTTTTTTTTTTTAATGTTGCCAGCTCTGTCTCTGCACTCCATAGCCAGCTCACAACACATAATTGTGGTTTTTAACATGCTGGGACGCCCGCACATGCGCAGAAGCGCTGCGGCGCGCACAGAGCGTCATCCCCCAAGCTCCGCCCCCTTTCCCGGCTCACCTCTATATATAGAGGCGCTTGCACGTGCACGCGCGCGGCCACGTGCGCCTTCGGCGCTAATTTTGAAAAGGAAACCAGGGACAAGAGCCAGGGCCCCTTTTGCCGCAGGCCGGGGGATGGACGAGCATTGCAACATGGCAGAGGAAGCAGTTTCCCACAAGAGAACTCACCATCTGCCTGGACTTGCTCTGATAGAAAGAAACTAGTCCACATGACAAGAAACGTTCCACAGCGGCCTCTAGTGGATTAACACAGGTACCGCAGTTTAATATATTAAATATATATATATATATATATATATATATTTTTTTTTTTTTTTTTTCTTGACCACTATTAAAATTATTACATTTTTTAGTAGTTACAGGCATGCACAGATATTAGCGGGAATACCGTTAGGTAACAGACAGAAAGACAAATTAGGCTTGGGGGTCCCCCAATAGAACCAAGTTCCTGGGGGCCCCCACTTACCTGTTCCCCGCCGCAGGACTTTGTTTGGTCCACAGAAGCCCAAACTTCACCTATCACGGCAGGCATTGTAATTAAACCTTCAGGGACCGGGTTCCCAAGGATTCCACTCCCCTGGACCTGTATAGCACCCTGCACAGAAAACATCTTGGTCATGGGTATGACCAGAGCTCTGGATCCCAGGGTCCAGCTCTCCTAAGAGAAGCATTACAGGCAAAACCTTGCTCTTCTCTGCAAGGCCCGGGTACCGACCGTTTAGCTATGAAGCTTTTTTGGTCGGATCCGGAATAGCTTACTGAGGCCCAAAAGAACCTGTACGCAAGCTCAGTGAAAAACACATGTTTCTTCTTGGCCAACACCTTAGACACTGGCAAAAAACTGAGGTGCTCCCGGATGGGAGGGGCTTATATAGGGGATGGTACTTCCGGTTTTGGAAGTTGCCAGTGCCAGCACCTGAAGGTATCTATATAACCCATTAGTAATGACTATGTCGCTCTGTGTCCCGTGATGTACGAGAAAGAAAATAAAAATAAAACACAAAGGTGATCAAATAGCACCAAAAGCAAGCTCTATTTGTGTGCCAACAAATAAAACATTTTCATTGGGTTACAGTGTTGTATGAGCGCGCAATTGTCATTGAAAGTGCATCAGCGCTGAAATGTGAAACTTGGTCTGGGCAGTGCACAAGTGGTTAATATAAGGCTACATGCACACGGACGTTTTTCAAGCCGCTTGTTTGAGCGTTTTTTGCAGCTTAAAAACATCTCTCCATGTTAGCCTATGGCCTCATGGCCACCATGGCGTTTTTGAGCTGTAAATGGCATAGGCGTTTTTAGGCCCCATGTAGACGGGACGCTGGTGCAAAGTGTTCAGAAGTAAGGTTGAAAGTGGCGTTTAGAAAGGCGCGCTTTGTAGCGTTTGCATGCCGTGTTTTACCACATTTGCGTGTATATGATAAGGAGCCGCCCTAAGCTCCAAAAACTGTATTATTTACGATTTTAGCTATTTAGTGAGACCAGAGTGATATGAGCAGCTGAGAGCAGCAGTGTAGTTGTATTTAGCTTGTCACTTGTAACGTCAGCTGCCCCAAGTTGTGGATTGTCCACAATGCAATGGAAGCAATTGCATATATATATATATATTATGGTTTTTCCTCATTTGCCATAAATTTGGAGTTTATCAATGTAAAAAAATAGGTCACCTTTAAAAACGCTTCTAAACTAAAATGCGGCTAAACGCTGGAACCGCGTCTGAAACTTGGAAATCTTTGGCGTCTGAAGGCATTTTGAGGGTTTGTGAAAAACTGTTTTAAACGCAACTGCAGATTTTTTTTGCCAGGACAAAAACAGTGTTTTGGATATAATAAGTCAATGGACTCGCATCCAAAACGCAAGTACCGCAATTTTGCAGTGATTTTTTGTTTGACCTGTTTATAGCTGGTTGTTAAAGGAAATGTAAAAAAAAAATAGAAAAACGGTTCAAAAAACAAAACCAAAAAAATAACAGCGTGGGGTTCCCCCCCCAGGTCCATACCAGGCCCTTGGGTCTAGTATGGATTCAAAGGGGACCCCCCCCCAAAAAAATGGTGTGGGGGGTCCCCCCAGAATCCATACCAGGCCCTTCAGGTCTGGCATGTATTTTAAGGGGAACCCCGCGCCAAAAAAAAAAAAATTGCATGGGGTCCCCTTAGAATACACACCAGACCCTTTATCCGAGCACTCAACCTGGCAGGCCGCAGGGGAAAAGGGGGGGACGAGAGAGCGCCCCCCTCCCTCCTGAACCGTACCAGGCCGTGTGCCCTCAACATGGGGGGTTTGGTGCTTCGGGGCAGGGGGGGCAAGGGCCTCTTCCCGACAACCCTGGCCGTTGGTTGTCGGGGTCTGCGGGCGGGGGGCTTATCGGAATCCGGGAGCCCCTTTAATAAGGGGGACCCCAGATACCTGCCCCCCACCCTATGATGTCACAGTCCCGGGGAATGATGGGACTGTGACATGAAACGGGGGCGGGGTCAGCGGTGGCATCATCCGGTGACCACGCCCCATGCCAATAAAAGTGGCACCGCTGCTCGGACAGATCATTGCGGCGGTGGACAGCGACGAGGCAACATCGGGCGAAGAGAAGAAGGAAGAAGGCGACGTAGAAGACCGGCCCCGCTAGCAAAAGAGCTGGCACAAGATAGCGGGGCGTCCGGCAGAAAGAACCGGAGAGCGGGAGAACAACCGAGAACAGAACAAGAGACCCCCGAAGTCGGAAGAAGACGGCGAGGAAGCCCGGGACCCCCGCTAGCAAAAGAGCTAGCAGAAGATAGCGGGGGCCCGGCTGAAAGACCCCCGAAGTCGGAAGAAGACGGCGAGGAAGCCCGGGACCCCCGCTAGCAAAAGAGCTAGCAGAAGATAGCGGGGGCCCGGCAGAAAGACCCCCGGAGCTGCCCAATAAATTAATTTTCAAACCTGTGTTGTCTTTTTTTATTGACTTATTTTGCCACCAGGTAAATGGGTAGGGGTATGATGTACCCCATACTCATTCACATAGGGTGGGGGGCCGGCATCTGGGGGCCCTCTTTTTAAAGGGGGCGCCCTGATTCCGAAAAGCCCCCCGCCCGCATACTTCGACAACCAACGGCCAGGGTTGTCGGGAAGAAGCCCTTGTCCCCATCAACATGGGGGCAGGGTGCTTTGGAGTGGGGGGGCCGCAGGTCGCCCCCCTGCCCCGAAGCACCAAACCCCCATGTTGAGGGCATGCGGCCTGGTACGGTTCAGGAGGGAGGGGGGGCCGCTCTCGTCCCCCCCTTTTCCCCTGCGGCCTGCCAGGTTGCGTGCTCGGATAAGGGTCTGGTTTGGATTTTGGGGGGACACCCACACCGTTTTTCAGCTTAGGGGGTTCACCTTAGAATCCAGACCAGACCTAAGGGCCTGGTATGCTCCTGAAGGGGAACCCATGCCGGTTTTTTCATTAAAATTTGGCCTGGAGTTCCCCTTCATGATTCATACCAAACATGGGACAGCGAGGCTGCCGAGGACCAGCGCGATAACATCGCGCTGCACACATTCTCGGCCGGCTAGTCGCCTCTAGGACACGACTTGAGCGGCTGCTGCACGCTCAGGTCGTGCCCAGGTCGCCTCGCAAAGTGGCGCTGTCCCTGTGTCAGCCGGCACACGAGTCGCCCCACAAGTCGGATCCGACTTCCCGGGCGACCTCTATTCAAATCAATGGGCTCCCATACGGAATCATTCATTTTCAATAGAGCGCCGCTGACATTTCTATTTACTATAACAGTGCGCGCTGCTTCCTGCGCCCAGTGAAGGAGTTATCCGGCGCACCAATTAAGGTTAGAAGCAGCGCAGCGCACTGTTATTAGTAAATCAGCCCCTAGGTGTCTTTGGTTTTAGCAGAGTTCAGTCGTTGAGCCAGGTATGATCGGTTCTCAAACTTGACATGCGTTCCTGGTTTGATGGTAAATAAGAACAGTCAAACTGTCTTGGCATGCTCCTTTTCTTTTTGATCAAAGGGGTGTTGACAGAGACCATCTGACCAATCATCTGGTCTAAGTGGTGGTTGCTGGGAGGTCACTACATTTATGACCATGTCTCAGATACAGTTTTCGATAATTGTTCATATCTCTGAATATATACAGTTTGCTAACCATCAGATTATTGTCCAGTGTGACATTTGCTTTAAAACAAATATAAATTTGGCAGGTCTCCGCTTTCTAATTTACCTAGGAGGGATAAGGGGTGCCAGTGGTTCCCCATATGATCTGCCATAGGGGTGTCTGGACTTGAAACGTTACAAATTAACTGAGGAAAGTAAATGTCTATAGTCTGGCTGTGCTATTGTTGTTTTTGAAGTTATGGAATATGCTGGAATGATGGATTCTACCGAGAGACAGATATGTGTATTGTACAGAGTCCACTGAGGTATTTACAACCCAAGTCTGTTGGCTTTGTAGTCACTGAAGCGGCTAAATCAGACACTTTTACAGGCCCTGAGATGGGTATTGGGAAATTGATTAGACGTGTCTGGCATGAAGAGGTTGTGGATTGTATGAGCTAAAGGAGTAGGGGGGAGGGGGCCAGCAGGTCGCTGAAGCATGTCTTCATATGACAAGATTGCATGGAAGACTTGTGATCTGAACAAAATGGCTGCTACACACACAGCTAGTTGTGAGTCCAGTATGCAGGACCATGCCAGATTGGACTTGGAGTGCCTAGTCTTGGATGCAGCACTGTCCAGGGCTTTTTTCCCTGTGACAAACACCGGCCTCCCTACTCCCATACTCTACGGTCAAGGAACCACCCAACCATCTAAATTTTACATGAATATTTTGGGCTTGATTGTGGCCTCCTCCAAGGCAGTCTGATATGCCAAGTCTCATTCCAGATTGTTGCAACTCATTCTGTACTTCTGAACAGCAGGGTCAGGTCTTCCCTGACAAGTTGGATCTCCAAACTGATGTTGGAGCTCATTAATGATGCCAGCTGTTCAGGTAGGGGATGAGTCTTGGGTACCCTCTTGATGCAGGGGGTTCGGCTGCTGGAGGAAGTTTAAATCTGGATCCGTATTCTGGAACTGAGGACACTTTAGTAGTCTCTTTTAAAGCTGCAGCTCTCCATTGCAAGGTTACCTGATCAGGATTCGGTTGGACAATGCCACAGACTGGCTTACATCAATCACCAAGGATGCACCAGAAATTGCATTGTTCAAAGAGAGGTGGACAGTGTTCTGATTTGCGCCAAACTCTCTGGCCCTGACCACTGCGCATATCCCAGGAATATTTGTAGGTGGACCTTGTTCATTCTCAACAGCTGGACCATGGAGAATTGGTCTCTCTTCAACCATAGGGGTGTTTGTTTGTTTTTTCGCAGATGGGGGCACTGCATATGGACCTTCTGGCTTCCAGGATCAACAACAAACTGAGCAGATTTGTTTTCAGAATCGAGGATTCTCTACTCTTTGCAGTGGATGCTCTGAAGACTCTTCGTAGACCCTCCCAGATCATCTGGATCTTCTGTCCACGGGTCGGTCTACCATTTTCCTTGTCGGCTTTAATGCATGGTTGTTAAAGCCCAAGTACTGAAGGTCAGGGCCTGTCAGAGTTGTCATACCTACTCTCTTGAGTTTTAGGAAGTTGACATGCAAAGTCTTCCCTCACACTTGAAAAGCATACTTTGCTTGTGACGCAAGAGTGTTCAAACAGAGGAAGTTCTGTCTGTTCTCCTGTTTGGGCTGGATCAACATTTGGCCTTGAGTACCATCAAATATCAAATCTCCGCTTTGGCTGTTCTTTAAGTGACCTCTTACTCTTTAGTAAGTGCCTAGCTTTCCTCTCACTCCGTAGTGAAGACCTTCCCCAGTGACTCCTTGGAATCTCAGCCTAGCACTGTTGGTCCTTCAGAGACGTTCCTTTTGAGTCTATAAGAAATATTCCTTGGTCTACACTTTGTCACAAAGTTATGTTTCCCATTGCCATCACTTCTGTGAGGCGAGTCTGAGTTGGTTGCCTTAACCCATTGCTGTGCTACATAGGAACAAGTATGTTTTGAGGCTTCTGCTTTTCTTTTCAAGGTCTTTTTTTATTTTTTATTTAAAGTAGTAGTAAAGTCACGTCAATAAACTCCTTTTTATAATCTTTCTTTTTTATGACCAAAGTAAGTGCAGTGTGGCTTGTTTTTTCAAAATTAACATTGCTATCTGCCTGTTTTAAAATGTGCTTCTTTGCAGTCACATGGTCTCTTCTCCTTGCTGATCACAGGGAGTACTTTGGGAGGGGCCGATATTCCCTTCTGACATATGTGAGATACGTCAGGAGAGGAATCTGTGCTTGTTCCAGGAGGAGAGGGGTGGGAAGGGAACCGAACTGGGCTGATTTACACAGATCAGGAGGCGGAGAGCGAGGGAGATAGACTTGCTGCAAAGAGAGCAGGATGAAGGAAAAACTCAAACTGACTGCAGGATCAACCAGGTATTATACATCATGGATATTACTGCCTAAAAGAGACAGGAACATGATTTATTTTTTTTTTTTTTTTTTTTTAAGTTTACAGACACTTTAACCAGGACAAAGTTCTACTGTTACTCTGTCCTGATCCTAAACATTCTAAGAAGTGTTGGTTGAACTGGATGGACTTGTGTCTTTTTTTTAACCAGATAAATCTTACATAGTTATATAGTTAACTACTTGCCGACGAGCTGCGGCTGTGCGAATCGCCATCATTGTACATCGGCTGCTTTAAGAAGCTATAAGGGGGCATGCGATGCCAATGCACATGGCCGGCGGCCACAATGTCCACCGGCCACCCGCTGTCGCTCCGCAGAGAGCCAGAATGGGGATCTGTGTATGTAAACAAACGGATCCCTGTTCTGACAGGGGAGTATAGAGAGATCTGCTGTTCCTAGTGTTCAGGAACAGCGATCTCTCTCCTCTTCCAGTCAGTACACTCTCCTCACAGTTAGAAACCTGTCCCTAGGGAACACCTAACCCCTTGATCGCCCCTAGTGTTAACCCCTTCCCTGCAAGTGACATTTATACAGTAATCGGTGACTATTTTTTAGCTCTGATCACTGTATAAATGTCACTGGTCCCAAAAAAGTGTCCGATCTGTCCCCTGCAATGTCGCAGTCCCGCTAAAAATTGCAGATCACCACCATTGCTAGTAAAAATAAATAAATGCCATAAATCTATCCCCTATTTTGTAGACGCTATAAAATTTGCGCAAACCAATCAATATACACTTATTGCGATATTTAAATAAAAACCGCAGACGTGATCAAATACCACCAAAAGACAGCTCTATTTGTGGGGGAAAAAAGGACATAACTTTTGTTTTGTGTACAACATCGCATGACCGCGCAATTGTCAGTTATGCCTGAATGTAGCACAATCCTGTTTTCTCTCAGCTACAGCTCCCTTTCAACAGTTGGACTCTTGTTCATGAAGGTCCCCATAAGGGACAGCCTCCTTCTCATTTCACTATCGCTAGGTAGATTGACAACTCATCATTCGAGCGTATGACCTCAGAGCCAAAGCACCCCCGTTTCCGTTCAAAGTCTATTCCACTAGATCAGGGGTGTCAAACTCAAATTCATCGGGGGCTGCATCGGCAGTATGGTTGCCCTTAAAAGGGCCGGTTGTATCTGTAGGACTATGTGTCCACTATTTATTAACATAAATAATTGTCACTGCATTTGTTTATTACTGGTTTTAAGGAGTGCAGGGTTCAGGAGTTTGCTGCGTACGGAGTGCAGGGTACAGCAGTAGGCTATGCACCGTGTGCAACATCTGACCTCTACACCCTCCACTCCCCTTCCATCCTCTGCCTCCACAGCCCTCACAACCCCTCCCCCCCAAAAAAAAACAACACTCACATCTGTGCTCTTTCCTACATGGCCCATCTCTGGTACTTCCCTGTGTATGAGGATCTCAGTGTTCAGCACCTGAACACTGCAGCAAGACCTCAAATAGCCTGCTCTCAGGCTGCAACCCACTGGATAAAAAAAATACATAGCAGCCGGAGCTGTCTGGAACCTCCGACACTGACGGGCCAGCTGCGCTGCTAGAGGTACAGAGGAGGATAATGAGCAGGAGATGTTCCCTTGGAGATCGGCTGGCCGCGCATGCGCTCACACAAAGCTGGGGCCGCTCGCGTGACGGAGGATGTTTACTCTTGTTGCCTGGGAGACAAAAGAGGTGGCGGCCGCCGGCCATTGCGCGGGCCACATGGCAAGGCCTGGCGAGCCAGATTCGGCCCGCGGGCCTTGTGTTTGCCACCTGTGCACTAGATGCTGAAAACTCCTGTTTCTCATATTTGCATAGCTGCCACCTGATCTTTTGTTTGTTACGTTTGTTGACATATTTGAGTTTTGCCAGGTGTATCTTCAGGCCTCAGCTTATTTTGGCTTTGGTCATAATATTCTTCTGGCAGCTCTGGTATCTTCTTGTGGTGTGCGCGTGTTGCATGCGTATGTTGTGTGCGTGTTGTTTTTTTTTTTATATGAATTGTGCCTTGCTTGTAAACATTTTTTCTTGGAGTACGTTATAAGACACAAGTCCTCCCCTCTGTTCTTATGGTCCACTCTATCATTGCTTACTACAAAATGCAGGCATGAATTTTATACTGGGCTGTCCTTAAATCTTTGTTCAATCTCCTGAATGCAGCAACTTAAAGCAGAGTTCCACCCACATTTTAAAATTTGCACTCCCACATTTGTGAACACTGTACCATTTCTCATCGGACACTTTTTTTTCCCCCCACTATATGTACCTTATTTTGAAGTCTAAAGCTCTGCATCTGCTGTACCTCGCTGCGTTTAGGTACATCATTTCCGTCCACGCACTGGCTCCTGTGAATTGAATGTCATCAATCCCAGGAGTCAATGGGAAGCCTCCGCTTCTAGTTCCAAAGCCGCGATTTGTATGCAATGCGCATGCGCGAGATCGGGAGGTGTATGCTGGGTAGTCAGCAGCGCCGTATCCTGGAAGGAGGAACAAGTGGGCTTCAGATGCCCACCCCTGAAGATGAAACACTGCTCGCTCACTGAGTTAAAAAAAGAAAGAAAGGGTGATAAAACATACACATCAGGAGCAGATGCTGCACGTGAGGACGTAATGCTCTTCACGGAGGGAGGGGCCTGATCGCGCCGACCGGAGGGTGAGCACTGACGCCTCTACATAAAACAATAGCCCTTTGACTACGTGGAAAAGAACAAACTGTTTACTGAATTAAATCAAAGACTATATATATATATATATATATATATATATATATATATATATATACCCTTGCATTGGGTCCCTTTGATTACTGGAAGTGTTTGTAATTACATTTAGTCCTTGAGTTGAGGCCGATCGATTCTCTGAGGTTACTGAGACTGACTGTGCAGACATCGGGGCACTCGTACACTCACAGGTCTAAATTTAATGCAGAGTACGCTAAACTTCAGAACTGATATTCTTTAACCCGTAGTCCCATCAGGCAGAGCACATACCTGGTGACTTATATATCCTAGTCATACCCTAGCGGAATAAAACAAAAACCTGTACAGTAATGCTAGTTGCTGAATATAATCCGGGACAACTGAGTTGATTGATTTCCAATCAGTCCCTGGAAAAATGGGACAGTCTGAATATACGAGCAACGTTGGAATTTCACCCCCCCCCTTTTTTTTGGGGGGGGTATTACTTCAAGAAAATAAACGCCCTTGTTGTGGTCTCGGGTGAAGAGAAAGACAAATCAAATGAGGAGGAGATAATAAAATAAACAAACTG
The DNA here is from genome assembly GCA_029206835.1 of Rana muscosa. Classification (NCBI taxonomy): domain Eukaryota; kingdom Metazoa; phylum Chordata; class Amphibia; order Anura; family Ranidae; genus Rana; species Rana muscosa. Next base: position 404,536,574 of record CM055117.1, read on the forward strand.
GGGAAACGAATAAGAGGGGTTAAGAAAAGCACTATGAGTAAAACTGTAAAGGGGGGCGCCCCTAAAACCCCTAAAGCGATGACTAGTACGATCAAACATTATATGACCCAGGAGGCCAGCCAAAAAAGCCCCGGATTGAGGAAACAGCAGCTAGATAGAATGGACAAAAAAAGGGGTACAGGTAAGACATTGGAGGAGGTACCAGACCAATCCAGAGATGACTTAACCACAGAGAGCGAACTTGAGATAAGTAGAGTGGACGAACAACGCGCTGAAGCTCAAATTCCGACAAAAGGGGAAATGACGGTGATGTTTCTGAGATTAGAAATCGCAATTAAAGCAGATATAAATACATTAAGAGCCGACCTGGGTTTATCTGTTGACAAGAGTGGAGGTGACGGAAGAGAGCACAGATAAACATGCCCAGAAATGACTGAATTTAAAAGCACGTTAAATTAACACAACAAAACCAGAGGAGAATTCTCTATAGATTAGAAGATCAAGAAAACCGAAATAGAAGGCAAAACTTGAGAATTCGCTCGCTTCCAGAGGAAAGAGGAGAAGACCTGAGAAAAATTATAAATGTAATACTCAGCCCTCTTTTGGATAAAGGAGCAGAAGATTTCCCCAGTATAGAGAGGGTACACCGGGTCGGAAAACAAAAAAATACAGAAGCTGATTGGCCATGTGACATAATAGTAAGATTCCGGTTCTACGACGACAAAGCAGAAATCTGGGCGAAGATGAGGGGAAAAGCGCCCATGCAGTACAAAGGATCTGAGCTACAAGTTTTTACAGATCTGGCACCTGAAACACTCGCAAGAAGAAGATCCCTGAAACCATTACTAGAACTGATGCGGGCGCAGAACATTAAGTATAACTGGGGATTTCCAGCATGTCTAATAGGCCAGAAAGAGGGAAGATCAGCTAGACTAAGATTCCCGGAAGAACTGGCTGAATTTTGCATCAAATTAGACCTACAGGTGCCAGAGCTGCCAGGATGGGTCGAAAAGGAGCTACAGTAAGAAGATTAGGGGCAACAAAGAACCAGGACTATAGAATAAATCTAATTTAAAGAACAGGAGAGAGCGGGTTGGGATGTATGAGGAGGGTTGAGATAGACCAACCGGGGTTTGGCGTCGCACCCTCGGCCAGTCCCCCCCCCCCTCCCCGACCCGGTTGGGGAGGGGGAGGGGGGCCGGGTGACGCATTCGGAGCCTCACCTCTAAGCAATGAGATTCGGGGATGGCTATGGCATCTAGGGCCACCAATGATTCTGAGGCCAGTAATGGGCCAAAAGTGGAGGGTGGGAGGGAGGTGAGGGGATGGAGGGGAAGGGGGAATCCGGGAGGGAGGGAAGTACCATCTCCGATACTATCTCCGATACTTTGCAATAATAAAAAGGGGAATTCTCCACAGTGGGTGGGTGCCCCGGCAAGGGGGACGCCAACTGCCGGAGTGTAATGGGAGGTGGGTCTTTTAGGAGAGCGCCACATTCTTCGGTGACCAGGTAAAAAGAAAAAAAAAGGACAGAAGAAAATAGTATATGACAACAATTAATTTTATGACTTAAAATGTCCGGGGATTAAACATTTCTACTAAACGATTTAAGATTTTCGAAGAGTTAAAACACTATGGCGCCGATGTGGTGTTCCTCCAGGAGACCCACCTCTCACATGACCTAAATGTGAAAATATACTCCCCAGATTTCCCGACATGGTATTATGCCGACTCAGCAACAAAGAGAGCTAGGGGTGTTGCAATTGGTTTTGCCAAAGCAATGCGGTTTAAAATAGAGGACAGGATGACAGACCCGGAAGGTAGATACCTTTTCTTGAAGGGTAGACTGGGTGAAATTGAATGTACACTCGCAAACATTTATTCCCCTAATAGGAATCAGATAAAATATCTTAAAGAGGTAATGGGGAAATTGATGGACTTTAAGAAAGGAGATGTGATAATGATGGGTGATATAAACCCTGCCGTGGACAGTACGTCCCGGGCACAGGAGAAGAATAATGTACAGATTAAACAAAAAATGCATCAGTGACAAATGGTAGATGCGTGGAGGGTCCAGCATCCCAAAACACAAGATTATACATTTTTTACTCTCCTGTGCATGGGACGTAGTCTAGGTTAGACTACATATTGGTAGAGCATAGGTTATTGGAGAGCATAAACCAAACTAGTATTGAAATAGCTACGATATCCGACCATGCCACCGTGAGAATGAAAATGACAGTCCCGGGATCCCATAGACAACCTTATCCATGGGAATAAATTAAGAACTATTACAAGATAAGGAAATAGAAGCAGTAGTAAGAAAAGAAATAGAACAATATTTTATAATAAATGATACAGAAGAGATATCTGCAGCCACTCTATGGGAGGCCCATAAAGCCTATATAAGGGGCATCTTAATAGCCATAGGGGCAGGGAAGAAAAAGAGAACAAAAAAATCAAAACCCTAATGGAAGAAATTTACAAACTAGAACAAGAACATAAAAAACAGCAGGGGCAGTACCAGGAGTTATACCAATCATTAATAGAATAGAGATGAATTAAAAGACCTCATGGACCAAGAGACAAAAATGATATTTAATAGAATAGCGAAAGCAAGATACCAATGGGGGAACAAGGCAAGTAAACATCTAGCTAGAACACTACAAAAGAAAAAGTCAACAAACTATATAGAAAAAATTCAAGACAATAAAGGGGCAATTGTACATTCGACTAAGGAGATAGCGGAAATCTTCAAGAATTATTACGAGGCGTTGTACTCAGTTAATCAGAAGGGACATTCTACAAGAGAGAAATGCAGAAAAATAAAATAATTCTTAAATGCCAGAGTACCTGTAATCTCCAAAACCGATAGGATAATTCTGGATAAACCTATAACTGAAGAGGAAATTAATAAAGCTTTAAATGAGTCAGCGACGGGGAAAAGCCCAGGACCCGAGGGGTTTACAACATCCTACCTAAAAAAATAAAGAGATCCTGACCTCAAGGCTGTGTCATTATATCAACGGTTTGGGGACAGAATACGAGATGAGTAGGGAGGCCCTCCGGGCCTCAATAACAGTAATCGCGAAAGAGGTGAAGGACGGCATGCTCTGTTCAAGCTACGGCTCATATCGCTGCTTAATGCGGACACAAAACTATATGCAAAAATTTTAGCGGGTCTGAAGAAGGACCTAATGACCACCCTGGTCCATCCCGACCAAGTAGGGTTCATCCCAGGAAGAAAGGGGAGGGACAACGGGGTGAGAACGTTGCTCCTTATAAAGCAAATAAAACAAATGGGGTCCCCAGGTCTATTCCTGTCGATAGATGCTGAAAAAGCATTCGACAGGGTAGACTTGGGGATTCATGATACAAACGCTGAAAAATATGGGAGTCGGTCCAAGAATGATCCAGTGGATCATAGTATTGTACCATCACCCTATGGCATCTATAAAAATGAATGGAGTGTCTTCCTCTCTCTTCGAGATGGAAAATGTGACGAGGCAGAGGTGCCCCCTCTCCGCTCTTATTTGTTTTGGCCCTAGAGCCATTGCTCACAACAATTCGAAACAACCCCGACATAAGTGCGGGAAACGAAGAACACAAATTGGAAGCTTATGCCGACGACGTGCTCTATATAACTAAGCCAAGAACCACAATGCCTATTCTAATAAAAACACTAAAACATTACAGAGAACTCTCTAATTTTAAAATTAATTTAACTAAATCTGAGATTTTGAATATCAATATAAGTAAACAGGAAGTACTGGCCCTGAAGAAAGAATTCCAATTCCCATGGAAGAAAGTTAAAGTACCTAGGAATAAAATTAACTAAATCAACGAAGACAATATATAAAATCAATTACATACCCCTACTGGATGAAATAAAAAATGAAATAAAAAGAATGGCGAATAGATTTCTATCCTGGTTAGGTAGGATTAGCGCCTTGAAGATGGTATTGTTGCCGAAAATAATGTACAAGTTCCAGATGTTACCGATGGAACTACCGCAATGCTACTTCAAGGCGCTAATAACCATAATAAGGAATTTCATGTGGCTAAACAAAAAACCCAGAATATCACTTTCTGTATTAAAACAAGGGAAAAAGCAAGGGGGGTTAGCAGTACCTGATATTAAAAAATACTATAACGCGGTAGTGCTATCACGAGTGGTGGAATGGACTAAGGGAAAAAATTTAAAAAAGTGGGTTAATTTAGAGAACACAATGAGTAACACCAAACTAAGTATTATAGTGTGGAACTCCCCACAACTCAGAACACTAGATGTAAATACACATGCACTGACACGAAATGCACTTAAAGTATGGGACGCGATGTACAAAGCTAGCAAAGGGAAATATAACTCACCTTTAATTACACTAAAAGAAAACAACAATTTTACACTAGGTAAAAAGGCAATAGGAGTAAATTGGATAAAAAGTGAGACTGCACAATTAAGAGATATAATTAACCACTACAGGCCCGCGCTATAGCCGAATGATGGCTACAGCGCGGACCTAGAATGCCGGGAGGACATCAATTGACGTCTGCCCCTTGCTTCGTTCCCTGCGGCCACTGGGGGGCGCGCGCGCAAGCCCGGCGTCTCACTGAGATGCAGATGCGCGTGCCTGGCGGCCGCGATGTCCGCCAGGCACCCGTGATCGGCCGGTACACAGACAAGGATGTGGATCTCTGTGTGTAAACACAGAGATCCACATCCTGTCAGGGAGAGGGGACCGATCCTGTGTCCCTTGTACATAGGGACACAGATCGGTCACCTCCCCCAGTCAGTCCCCTCCCCCACACAGTAGTAATCACTCCCAGGGCACACATTTAACCCCTTCCTCGCCCCCTAGTGTTAACCTCTTCACTGCCAGTGTCATTTTTACAGTAACCAGTGCATTTTTATAGCACTGATCACTGTAAAAATGACAATGGTCCCAAAATAGTGTCAAAAGTGTCCGATGTGTCCGCCATAATGTCGCAGTCACAATAAAAATCGCTGATCGCCGCCATTACTAGTAAAAAAAAAATGAATAAAAATGCTATAAAACTATCCCCTATTTTGTAGACGCTTTAACTTTTGCGCAAACCAATCAATAAACGCTTATTGCAATTTTTTTTACCAAAAATATGTAGAAGAATACGTATTGGTCTAAACTGAGAAAAATTTTAAAAAATAAATTGGGATGTTTATTATAGCAAAAAGTAAAAAATATTGTTTCTTTTTCAAAATTGTCGCTATATTTTTGTTTATATCGCAAAAAATAAAAACCGCAGAGGTGATCAAATACCACCAAAAGAAAGCTCTATTTGTGGGGAAAAAAAGGTTGTCAATTTTGTTTGGGAGCCATGTTGCACGACCGCGCAATTGTCAGTTAAATCGACGCAGTGCTGAAAGCTGAAAATTGGCCTGGGCAGGAAGGGGGTTTAAGTGCCCAGTAAGCAAGTGGTTAAAGGAGGGAAAATTAAGCCTTTTCACGACTTGAAACACAACACAAATTTAATGGTGATAAATGAGTGGCGGTATCTCCAGTTGAGTCATTTTGTTGAACAGCTACCCCAACCAATAAGAACAGGAGATGATTTAACATCACTGGAACAGCTATGTATAGCAGAAAATACAAAAAATAAAATTTCCCGGATATATAAATTACTGTCAGCAGTAGACCAACAGTAGATCCCGCCATTCATAAAAAAATGGGAAAGGGAATTGGGATCACAGAGAGACAAAGTCACTATCGGAAAGATTCTGCAATTAACCCATAGTTCCGCGGTCGATACTAAAATGGCGGAAATTAATTACAAATGTTTGACAAGGTGGTACGCAACCACCAACAAAATTAGTAAATTTCAACTAGGAAAATCGGCAGATTGTTGGCGAGGATGTAAGGCAACCGGAACGATGGCCCACCTGTGGTGGGACTGTCCAAAAATTAAAATATTCTGGAAAAAGATTTTACAGTTAATAAAAATAATTACTAAAAAGGAAATCTCTGAGGATCCTTAGGTTGTGTTGCTACATGGAATAGAAGGACTGGTAAAACCATATAAGGAATCAGTAATCCCACATTTACTGAATGCAGCAAAAAGACTTATCCCTAAAAAATGGCAAGAAGCGGAAGGCCCTGCAGTACAGGAATGGATAATTAGCGTAGAGGAGACACACAGAATGGAAAGTTTGAAGCAGGGACTAGAGGAAAATAGCGAGGGGTCTAAAGATAAATGGGAGTGTTGGTAAGATTTTAAAAAGTCACACAGGTATTCTGCGGAAATTAGACCCCGGACGGTGGGAGCCCATCCATAGTGGGAGCAAAGGATAAAAATTAAACAACAAATTCTGTAGGTTAAGAGATAGGAGGAAGGAAGGGGGGGAAGGGGTAGGGTAGGGGGGGAATGGGATGGGGGCAGGAAGGGGTAGGTTGGGGGGGAATGGGATGGGGGCGGAGGAGGGTCACTAGGAAGAAAATAAATACAAAAGGGAAGATAAAAGTTAATAGGATTGTTTTCTTCTATATTATATGCATATGTATCATGTTCATTTTTATATATTTGATAAAATAAAAAAAAACATACATGTATTACTAATACCGTAAAATTTAAAGTGCCCCCGTCCCCGCGAGCTAGCACGCAGAAGCGAATGCATGCGTATGTCACGCCCACATATGCAACCGGCGCTCAATCCACACATGTGAGGTATTACCGCAAATGTTAGCGCAAGAGTGACAATTCTATCTACTGCCTCTGTAACTCCAAACAGGTAACCTGTAAAAAAAATGTAAAGCGTTGACTCAGGAGATTTTTAAGTACCGATGTTTGGCGCCATTCCACAAGTGTGCGCAATTTTAAAGCGTCTCGTGTTGGGTATCTATTTACTCGGCGTAACATTTTTCACATTATACAAAAAAAATCGGGCTAACTTTAGTGTTTTTTTTTTTTTTTTTTTTTATTCATGAAACGGTCCCCCCCCCCCCAAAAAAAAAAATTGTGTTTGGAAAATTGCTGCACAAATACCATGCAACATAAAAAGTTGCAACTACCGCCATTTTACATTTTATTCCTAGGGTCTCTGCTAAAAAAAAAACATATATAATTTTTGGGGGTTCTGAGTAATTTTCTAGCAAAAGGATGATTTTTACATGTAGGAGCGAAGTGCCAGAATTGGCCCAGATGGCAAGTGGTTAAAATAATGGATGTTGCAGTACAGAATAAAATTATGAACAAAAAACTTCTAATTACTTAAAAACCCAAAAATCCCATAGGCACATTGCTAAAAGTGCAAAAATCTTTTGCATATCTGTTTTTTCCCTCTTGTACCAGAGATACTTTTACCTCTCAACGATGTTAGAAGAAGTACACATACCAAAAGTAGAGATGGACCGAACGACCCCCTATTCAGTTCGCACCAGAACTCTCGAAGATTGCAAAAATTCAGAGCCAAATAACGAACCCCATTGAAGTCTATGGGACCGGAACAGGAAAAATCAAAAGTGCTAATTTTGAGGGCTTAGATGCCAGTTATTGGGCATACAAAGGGTATGGGGGTCCGGGTACTAACCTGGGGGGACATGCATCAATGAAAAAAAGGTTTGTAAAGAACATTTTCTTTATCGTACATCATGGGACACAGAGCAGTCATTACTACATGGGTTATATGCCTCCTACTGGTGAATGGACACTGGTAAATCAATCAAACAAGAAGTCCTCCCCTATATAACCCCTCCTACACAGGAAGTACCTCAGTTTTTTCGCCAGTGTCTGTTAGATGGATGGTCACTGACGTGACGTGCTCCTTGGAGCACACTTGGGGGTATCTAAGTTCTATTAAGAATCATGGACTTTAATCTGATCCATTTGAAAGGCTATCAGACAAAATGAATGGTACCCGAGCCTCCTTGGAAGGAAAGAAGATTCTTTGAGCATTTGCTTGTAATGCAGTATTATGGCGCTGGACCCTGTGTAATGGAAACCTGTGCAGTGTTTGTTCTGAGCAAGGTATTTTCCTGCAGGGTGCTATACAGGTCCAGGGGCGTGGACTCCAGATTAAGGGGAACCCAGTCTCTGAAGGTCTTTTATTACAAAGCTTGCCGTGATGGGTGAAGATTGGACTCCTGTTATGTTCAGAGTCCTGCAGCGGGAATGGTAAGTCTGCATTTTGCAGTTTCTCTTTTAAGAAATAAAGAGAGATCTGGCTGTCTGTTCTCCCAGGGGCCACTGGGGGCAGTGTGCTGTTTAATCATGCTATGTACTTCTTAGTCGTGTGGGCTGCTGTTTCTCCTTCAGCCACTGGAGGGCGCAGGTCACTCAGTATGGCCTATTTTTATATAGGCAGGAAGTGGAAGGGCGGCCATGTTAAAGCCATACGGTCCTGGGAATACGAGGTGGGGCCTCTGGAAACATAACACCAGCCCATGGATACTAGTGAAGTGTGAGTACTTACTATGGGAGAAATATGTCTGCAGGAGCTTACTTTTAGGCTAAAGCAGGAAAAGGCTACATGACATGCATATGTGCTAAACTAGCAAAACTAGTATGGGGCCATGTGCAGTTGGGCAGGTGTAGCATAGTATACAAGCTTGCAAGCTTGTTGCCTAAACGCATGCTTGAATAAACACCTGTTTTGCATGGATGTTGCATACATATATGTGACATAAGCACATGTTTGGAAGAATATGGGCATCGGTGCACTTGAAGGAGTTGAGTCTCCAGAATAGCATGCATTGGGTCTGCAGTAGCTTAGTTTTGGGCTCCCTTTCACACTTGTGCGATTTGAAAGTTGTGCATTTTTGCCGCAATTTTGCAGCGACATGAAGCAGTGCCTGTATAGTTTTAAGGTCTACCCCAGGTTGCGCCAAGGTTAAACCGGAGTTGTGCAGGGGCTGCTTTGGGCCCAGGTGCGGTTGAGCATGTGCAGCTTAGTATACATGCTTGCTTACTTGCATAGAACACAAGCCTGCATAGGCACATGTTCGCAGAGGGCCATGCCCCGTGGCCCCCACGCCCGGGCGGCGCTCAGCATGCAGTCCCCCAAGGCTGGTCGCGACAGTGCATCTGCATGGACGCATGTTGCGTAAATGTAGGTTTTTATAAGCATATGTTTGTATAGTCCGTGTGGGCATAAGTGTGTATGCATGTTGCATAGATATACATGTTTGCGTGGATGCATGTTTGCATAAACACATGGTGCATAGACACATGTTTTCATAGATGCGTGTTGTGTAATATATGTTGCATAATCATGGTTCATAAACGCATGCTTGCTTATTCCGTAAATGCATGTCTCCATGGGCACGTATTGTGTAAGTGCGTGTTTGCTTGAACATGCGCTTTCGTGTGTTGCCTAAATGCATATTTGCTTAAGCACAATACCTACATGCTTCCATAAACGCATGTTTCCATAAATGCATATTGCTTTAACCGCTTGCCGACCATGTCACGCCGATATACGTCGTAGAATGGCACAGCTGCGTAAAGTGACGTGTGTGTATATATATATATATACGTGCGGGCGCAAGCTCCGTGACCGTGGGGCCCGTGGACTTGATATCCGCTAGTGTCCCGCGATCGTGACACGGAGCTGCAGAACCGGTGGATGCCATTGTAAACAAAGCATCTCCCTGTTCTGCCTTGTGACATGTCACTGATCGTCTGCTCCCTGTGATCGGGAGCAGCGATTAGTGTCATGTCACAGTAAGCCCAGCCCCCACACAGTTAGAATCACTCCCTAGGACACACTTAACCCCTTCCTCGCCCCCTAGTGGTTAACCCCTTCCCTGCCAGTGTCATTTACACAGTAATCAGTGCATTTTTATAGCACATATCGCTGTATAAATGACAATGGTCGCAAAATAGCGTCAAAAGTGTCTGTGTCCGCCATAATGTTGCAGTCATGAATAAAAAGGCCATAAAACTATCCCCTATTTTGTAGACGCTATAACTTTTGCTCAAACTAATCAATAAACGCTTAATGCAAATTTTTTTTTTACCAAAAATATGTAGAAGAATACGTATCGGCCTAAACTGAGGATTTTTTTTTTTTTTTATATATTTTTGGGGGATATTTTATTATATGGGAAAAAAAGAAAAGAAGAAGAAAATAAAATAAACTGCGCTAACGAATAAAAATAAATAAAAATAACAAGCAGCAACTATAATTATGTGATAACATAAAAATACCAGAAGAAATAATAAACAGCTGCGCTAATAATTTGAAGACCAGTGACAAACCAGTCCTAATAAGTAATTAAAAAATGCATAATATAAGCCCATACGTGAAGGCAAGTGCACCAACTATTAATATGAATAGAGTCTCAAATTGCTAAAAAGAATCCAGGATTGAGATGTGACCGTGGAAGGGGTAGAAGAAGTTGAGGATTGATGCTCTTAGTTATTCATGCAACACCCGCGATCCACCACCATTTGAATACACCGCTTACCAGAGGTAAGGGAATAACAAGCCCATCAACAGTCTGGTTCCTTCAATCGGGATAACCGGATCCAATGCGGTCAGCCAGGAGATGACATCGACACACGAATGGTCCAAAAAGTAAGAATGCTCAGTAGTGTGTTACCATTTAAAAAAGCATTTATTAAAATAAGCAGAAACACTTACAAAATTGACATTTAAAAAGTCATAGAACGACCGGCCGGTCTGCAGTCACCTGTCCCTTGGTGATGACGTCAGCGCGTTCACCTCCCGATGCACGTTTCGTGTCAAAAAACATCGTCTTTGGCGAAGAATCCGGGAGGTGGTAACACTGATAATAGTGCTAGCCGAATTAGCCCAGGAGGGCTTGGTACGCTGACATAGCGAGTCTTGCGGGGGTCGCTCCTTGAACACTCCCAGTCCAGCGGGACCCAATGGTCTTGAGTCCTGTATCTCCACACTGTTGAGCCCTGGAATCTGTTTTCAGGGAACCTCGTAACAGGACTTGGAAATATTTTTTTCTTGGGGGAAGCCAGGAAGTGGCACATACAGGAATATGAGTGGAAATTTTTCTCATGTTTATCCAATCAGTAGGGGAAAGGAGATTGGCCTAAATACCATTTAAGGGTTTGAGTTCATCCCTATCCATTTTTTCCAGAGGCCATTGTTTCTCACTCCTGGATTCATACTTCATACATCGGGTAGCGTAGATGGTCCTACATGCCAGGCCACTCTTGTGTCCTTGGGACTGGGATTCACTCTTGGCTGTCTTTGCAGAGGCCATTTTTGAACCAATTGGGAGACTGTTGGCAACCAAAGAAGCCATCTTCCGAGATAAGGGACTATCACTTCACTAAGTGGAGTGTCAGAGCTTGCGGCTTTCATGGAAGGAGCCATTCTTGGTCGCACATCGTAAGGTGATTTTGCGTCCTAATCCATCTCTATTGCCTAGAGTGGTTTTCTAGTTTTCACTTGAATGAGGACAGTGTCTTGCTTTTATATTTTTATTCTAATCCACAGTCGGCAGGAGAAAGATCGATACCTACTCTAGAGGTAGTTCAGACGTTCAGGGTCTACTTGAGTTGTCGGCACAGGTTAGGAATCCTGATTTGTGCAGCCAGAAGAGGCCAGGAAGGGCAGGCGGCATCCAGGTTGAATGTTTAGCAGTGGATCTGCCAGTTTATCAATGATGCCTATGATTTTAGTGAGCAAAATCCCTTCTTTTTTTTTTTCTTGGGAGAGATTCTCTACCAGGTGTGTGGGAGTATCTTGGGCCATTCGCCATCTCACTACAATATGACAGAGATCACTGCTCCCGATGACAGGGAGCAGTAGATCCCTGTCATGTTGCTAGGCAGAACAGGGAAATGCCTTGTTTACATAGGCATCTCCCCGTTCTGCCTCTCCTCGCCGCAATCGTGGCCCGCTGGCGAACATCGAGTTTGCGGGACCCGCAGGAACGCTCCCGTGGCAGGTGTGCGCCCGATATGTGGCAAATTTAAAGGGACGTACAGGTACGCCCATTTGCCTGCCCCTGCCATTCTGCCGACGTAAATGGGCGTGCGGCAGTCGGCAAGGGGTTAAAGTGAAAAAATTTAAATTAAAAATTCCTTTAAATATTGTGCCTGGGGGGGTCCCCTTAGTCTGCCTGTAAAGTTGCACATCTGTACCATGTATAGAACCTGCTGGAGCAAAAATTACATTTATAAAGCCAATAAAATGACATTTTCTCTGCAAGCTCTCTTTATTTTATAAACAACGGCTTGGGGTACTTGTCTGTATGATGAGGCCACAATTTAGTGCACTCGGAATAAGATTAGACATTTTTGGGATAAATTCTGGTGTCTGTTTCGCAGACTTTGGATAGAAGTACCAGGTGCAAAAAATTGGAATTTGGGTGTTGGTGGTCCCTTCACACCATAACTCTATAGAGGTACTCTTGATGAAAATGTAAATGCTATGCACCTGTCAAACAGGGGTGGAAAAATTGGTCCTGTGTGTTAATTGTGCCCATGAAACCTATGCCAAATTTCTACACGATAAAATCAGTACCCACAAAGCTAGGCAGCCTAGACCATTGTTTCTCAACTCCAGTCCTCAAGGCGTCCCAACAGGTCATGTTTTCAGGATTTCCCTTAGATGAAACGGCTGTGGTAATTACTAAGGCAGTGAAACTGATAAAATGACCCCTGCAAAATAATGGAAAACCTGAAAACATGACCTGTTGGAGCGCCTTGAGAACTGCAGTTGAGAAACGCTGGCCTAGACAGTCTTGCACAGATTCAAGACCCCAAAACACTTAATCATCAACATCAGCATCAGGGGCTTGATAGCTGCTGCTAATCCAGGAATGATTAATTTTGATAAATGTCAGCCGGTCAACGGAGTCCGTGGATAGACGCACTTTTTTCTTTCACAAAGCCCCTGGCAGCACTGAATGTCTGTTCGGAAAGCACACTGGATGCAGGGCAGCCCAGCAGCTTAATTGCATACTGGGCAAGTTCTGGCCAGTGGTCTATTCTCATGACCCAGTGGATCATCAACTGGAAAGCTCTATATGTCTGTTTCCGCCCCTAGATAATCTCCCACCATATGATGCACACACTACCGATGGGATGTCGAAGCTGACAGCCTTGGTCACTGAGAACTAGAAAAACTTTGAAATGCATCACTGAGGTGGCCCCTTTCTCCATCGCTCCTCTCTTGACCAGCAGAAGCCCCATAACTAGCCTTTCCATGAGACTGTACTCTAGCAGAGTTGGAAAGGCATTACAGAAACTCCTCTTTAAGGTGTCCCCAAGATATTTCATCCCTCTGTGGTGACCGTACAGTGCATGCATCCTATATCAGCAGCCAACAGCGTGGGGGGAAAAAAAGCCGAGCTGCCCTGAGCCTGTCCTTGTGCCATACTCACACAGGTACATTGACGACCCTCTTCTGCATCTTTTAGCCTGATTCATTGAATAGCCTCTTGAATGCTTAGGGGGTACTGGTGGTTCGTAGGACAATTCAGCAGAGGAGGGCATGGAGAAGGAGGAGGGGGTGGAGGTGATATATCTTGCATCATCACTATCAACTATATGGAGACGTGGCGGCAAAACAAGCTGCAGCACTGAGCCCTGTCCTGCATCCTGAGTTGCAAGCAGAGTTACCCAGTGTGCTGTGAACAAAATGTAGTGTCCCTGACTATGCTTGCTGGACCACGTGTCGGCAGTGACGTGGACCTTGTGGCTGACTGCCTTGCCCAATGATGCCACAACATTGCTTTCCATGTGATGCTACAGAGCTGGAATGGCCTTACATGCAAAGAAATGGCGATTGGAAACCTACCTTTGTGGTACAGCACATTCTGCAAAATCAGGGAAGGGGGCAGAATTCACCAGACGGAAATGAAGTTGCTTTGACAAGCTTGAATTTAGACACTGGGCATGTGGATGGCAGTGACTGTGTATTTTTTTCCCCGCTGCAACAGCTGGGGTAAAGAAATTTGCCTGCTATAGTCTACTACTTGTGTACTGCTGGCAGACATGCTGCAAGGAACTGTGACACCCTTCGCTATACCATCATCCCTGTCAGTGGAGTCTGCTAAGAGGTCATGAGATATAGCAGGGGGTAGACCTAAAAGGTGAGGAGGAGCAGAATTGCATCCATCCCTTTTATGTGGCTTTCGGGTGCTTTTGCAAACGGGCTGAGTGGTGGGAGGTTAAATGCCTTGTCAAGCATGTGGTAACCAAATGGCTGGTGATTTTGCCACGCTTGATCTGCTTGAGGCAAAGTTTGCAAATTTCAACAGTGCGATAGGCTGCACATGTGCTAAAAAAAGGCCCAGATGGCTGAGCTTTGGGAAGTGGGACGGGAGGTAACCGATCCACAATGTGATGGAATAGGATGGCTGCTCTCTACTCTTCCTGCCTCCATTGGGTTTGTGCCTCACCCACACTTTCCTCCTCTGCTCTATCCAGCAGTGTTAATTTTGGCAGCAAATTTCAATTTAGTTTTAATCTTAGTCTTAGGACTAAAATGGCATTTTAGTTTTAGTCCCATTTTAGTCTTCTGATATAACATGCTGGTTGTCTATCGCCCAACGAACAAAAGGTCAAAACAAACAGCCCAAGTGTAGAACAAACACACCATGTGTCACGTACCTAGCGGTGATGAGCCCGGACTTGCAGAGGAAGGCCTCCCTTACGGCTCCCACCAGCGGCCCCTGGTAAGGTAACAGCAGGCGCGGAGGTAGGAGGGGTACGAGTGCCTGGCAGGATCAACCAAGGTGAAGTTAGTTATGCAGACTTGGTAGGCACACTGGAACACAGCAGGTAGAACTGGAATCGTTCAGCAGACTGGACTGGAACCAGGAACACAGGAACTCAGCAAACTGGATCAGCTTAGCAGACTGGACCGGAACCAGGAACACAGGAACTCAGCAAACTGGATCAGCTTAGCAGACTGGACCGGAACCAGGAACACAGGAACTCAGCAAACTGGATCAGCTTAGCAGACTGGACCGAAACCAGGAACACAGGAACTTAGCAAACTGGATCAGCTTAGCAGACTGGACCGGAACTAGGAACAGTGAGATTGGTCAGACAAGCCGGGTCGGTTAACTGGCTGGCAGCAAGGTACAGGGGGATCAGACAGAGGAGAGGTCACAACAAGCCAGGGGTCGGATGCAGGCAGAAAACTGGAGAAGTCACAGGCAGGCCGGGTCAAACACAGATAAGTCTTCAGATCAGGTTTTCAGGTACTCAACGCTGTAGAGCAGACAGCAGGGACTGTCTGCGATTGACAGGTTTAAATAGCCCATCTGGCGCCACCTGCAGGGCGGAGCATGCGCAACCGAGAATCAGGAAGACCGGGACTCCTGCTTCTGGCAGGATCTCCATGACATTGCCCCCCCCCCCCAAGGGGCAGCCTCCGGATGCCCATCCGGGCAAACTTCTCAGGGTGAGATCTCTTCAAGGACTGCACCAGGCTTCTAGCATGGATGTTCTCCTCAGGCTCCCAAGTGTTTTCTTCGGGTCCGTAGCCCTTCCACTTAATCAGGAATTGGTTCTGGTTATTCCTTCTACTAAAATCCATAATGGCTTCCACTTCGAATTCCTCCTCCCCGTCTACAATGACAGGATCAGGGAGAGCCGGACTTCGGCCTGGAAATGGGTTGGGAACCGAAGGCTTCAGCAGAGATACATGGAAGACCGGATGGATCTTGAGGGAGTCAGGGAGCTCCAGTTCATAAGCCACTTCATTGATTTTCCTTTTGACAGGAAACGGCCCTAAGAATTTGGGGCCCAGTTTCAAAGAGGGGCATGCCATCCTCAAGTTTAAAGTGGATAGCCATACTTGGTCGCCGGGTGCCAGCATTAATTCACCCCATCTCTTCCTGTCAAAAATTGTCTTGTTGTGTTCCTGAGTCTTGGTCATGGTTTCCTGCAGAAGTTGGTTGTTGGATAAAAAGAAGTTCAACTTTTCCTGGACTGCGGGAACCGTACATTCAGGAAGGGAATTGGGCAGGAATGAAGGATGGAAACCGTAATTTGCAAAGAATGGGGACTGCTTGGTAGTGGAATGCGTAGAGTTGTTATAGGCAAACTCGGCCAATGGAAGGAAGCAGGGAAACCCAGTCATTCTGGGCGAATGAAGAGAAGCAGCGCAGGTACTGCTCAAGGGTCTGGTTAGTCCTCTGTCTGTCCGTTGGTCTGGGGATGGTAAGCGGAGGAAAGGGACAATTCTATCTCCAGAGCCTTGCAGAGGGATCTCCAAAACCGGGGGGTAAATTGTACCCCTCGGTCGGAGACAATATTGGCTGGTACCCCGTGGATTCTGACGACCTCTCTGATGAACACCTGTGCGGTTTCGGGAGCTGAGGGAGTCCCCTTCATGGGAATGAAATGTGCCATCTTGGATAGACGGTCTACTATCACGAAGATAGTGGTGTGACTCTCAGCCGGAGGCAACTCGACGATAAAGTCGATAGACAGCATTTTCCAGGGTCTGTCTGGGACGGGTAGGGGTCTCAGTAGTCCCCAGGCCTTGGATTTGTAACCCTTGTTTCGGGTACAAACTATGCAAGACTCCACAAACTTCCTACAGTTCTCGCGGAGCCGAGGCCACCAAAAGGTACGCTGTACCAAGTCGGTGGTCTTGGCAACGCCAAAGTGCCCGGCAAGGGCATGGTCGTGGCAGAGTTCCAGTACGGTTATTCTCAGCTCTTCAGGTACGTAGATCCTGTTCTGGCACCAAAACAGCCCATCTTTGGCCTGCAATTCCGGTTCGGAGGGGGGTCTCTGCCCAGTGGAGGCTTGCTTGATCCGGAAGAGTAGGTCTTCCTGAAGCAGAAGGAAGTTTCCAGGAGCAAGAATGGTGTCTGGAGGAGAGGTTTCCTTAGACTTATGGAACATCCGAGAGAGGGCATCGGGCTTAATGTTCTTGGAACCGGGGCGGTAAGTGACATGGAAGGAGAACCGGGAGAAGAAAAGCGCCCACCTGGCTTGTCGTGGTTTTAGCCTTTTCGCTGCGTTCAGGTACTCCAGGTTCTTGTGGTCAGTGAATATCAGAATCGGGTGGGCAGCCCCCTCCAACAGATAATGCCACTCCTCTAATGCGGACTTGATCGCCAGCAATTCCCAATCCCCCACGTCGTAGTTCCTCTCTGCCGCAGAAAACTTGCGAGAGAAAAAAGCTACTGGGTGGAGCAAGGCTCTGGTCCCCTGTCTTTGGGACAGTATTGCTCCTACCGCAATTTCCGAGGCGTCTACCTCCAGAACGAACGGTAATGAGGAATCTGGGTGCTTCAAGATAGAGGCAGAGGTAAAGAGACCCTTCAGGGCCTCAAAGGCCTTTTGGGCCTCAGGGGACCAGTGGAAACGGATCCCTTGTTCGGTCAGCTGGGTGATGGGTGCGATGATGGCTGAGAACCCTCTGATGAATTTGCGGTAGAAGTTGGCGAATCCAACGAAACGTTGGATCCCCTTCTTGTCCGCCGGGACTGGCCAGTCCAGAATTGCAGCAATCTTTCGAGGGTCCATTTTGATGCCCTCGCTGGAGATAATTAGTCCCAAGAACGATATACTTTCCAGCTCAAATTTACACTTCTCGGCCTTCGCATACAGGCCGTGCTGGCGAAGCCGAGCCAACACACTTCTGACGTGCCTGCGATGGGAATCAAGGGAGGAAGAAAAAATTAGTATATCATCCAGGTAGACAATGACAAAGAGATCTAGGAAGTCCCGGAGTACATCGTTAATGAAATACTGGAAAGTGGCAGGGGCGTTGCACAACCCGAAGGGCATTACCCGGTACTCGAAATGTCCGAATCGGGTGCGGAAAGCGGTCTTCCACTCATCCCCCTCCTTGATGCGGACCAAATTGTAGGCTCCGCAGAGATCAAGTTTGGTAAAAATGATGACTGTTCCCAGTCTCTGAAATAGTTCCGGTACCAAGGGGAGAGGGTAGCGTTTTTTTTACTGTGATTTTATTTAATTCACGATAGTCCACACAGGGTCGAAGGGTATGATCCTTCTTCTCTACGAAAAAGATGCCTGCACCGGCTGGAGATGTAGACGGACGAATGAACCCTTTCTGTAGGTTTTCATCGATATAGTCTTTTAGTGCCCCCTGTTCTACCTCTGTTAACGGGAAGATCCTGCCAAACGGAATTGCCGCTCCGGGAAGTAGGTCAATGGGGCAATCATAGGCCCGATGAGGTGGTAGAGTCTCTGCCCCTTGTTTGCTAAACACATCAAGAAAGTCATGGTAGACCTCAGGGAGGGATTGCCGTATTCCAGCCTCCGTATTGATACATAAGAGGGTGGCCGGCCCAGGGATTTTGAGTGTCCCGCAGGATTGCTGGCAGTAAGGAGAAGAAAAGGTCACCAACCCCGTGGCCCAGTTGATGGTAGGGTTGTGGACCTGTAGCCAAGGTATACCAAGGATCACAGGGAACAATGGGGAAGAGATAATGTCCAGGCGTAAGTATTCTTGGTGGGTTCCGGAGATGGTGGAGATGGTAGCGGGTAAAGGGGCGATCTCTTGGACCACTGGTCTAGACTTAATGATGGACCCATCAGCCAAATGCACACATAGTCCATGGGTCTTGGTGACAAGAGGGATCTGGTGCTTGATGGCAAAGGCTGAGTCCTTAAAGCAGCTGCAAGCCCCGGAATCAATAATGGCGGGCACTTGCAGAGTCCTTCCTGGGAGCTGTAACGAGACAGAGAGAGCAAGGTGAGATGTGGACTTGGCCTGTGGGTTGGTAGTGTCAGAAGATACTGAAAGACACTTACGAAGTTTCAGGGGACAATTTATAACGAAGTGTCCGGGTTCCCCGCAGTACAGGCACAAATTGTTCACTCGGCGACGTTGGCGTTCCTGTTGGGTGAGGGAAGGACGAAGCACTCCGAGCTGCATGGGCTCGGGTATGTCAGATGTAGCGGCTGGAGGTGCAGCAGGTGCTGGGTGCAGATGGCTGGGAGCCCGGGGAAGCATCCAGGTTGGGCGGGAGAAGCCGTGGACCTCTCAGCCCTTCGTTCCCTGAGACGTCAGTCGATCTGGATTGTTAAGTCAATTAGTGAATTCAGGGTTGGTGCTTCGTCCTTCAGAGGGTCAGACAGACCTATGCGGAACTGATGGCGGAGGGCGGCGTTGTTCCAACTGGTATCTGCGCTCCACCGTCTAAATTCCGTTACGTAGTCCTCTGCTGCTCTGCGCCCCTGCTGAAGGGTGCGCAAGGCGGTCTCTGCGGTTACTGAGAGCTGGGAATCTTCATATAGCTGGGCCATGGCGTCGAAGAAGGCAGTAAGGTTGTTTAACGCCATATCTTTCCGTTCCAAGAGACGGTGGGCCCAGCTCTGAGGGTCTCCGGAAAGCAGGGAAATCACAAAGCCCACCTTGGTGGCTTCCAAGGAGAAGGTGCGAGGCTGCAGGGCGAAGTAGAGTTCGCAGGAATTACGAAAAGCCCTAAACTTGCTTCGATCCCCGGAGAATTTTTCGGGTGTAGGGACCCTGGGCTCCGGAGGAAGCATGACAACTGGGTGAGGATCCTGCCCCAGCAGTGGAGGTAGAGGTATGGGATCCCCCTTGGGCTCCGGAGGGGTTGGAGAGGACCCACACTTGTTCTTCCAGATGGGTGTAGCCTTGCTGGAGGTTCTTGACTGCTTCAGCCAATCCTGCCAGGTGCCGACATAGTTCCTCCATAGGTGAGGCTCCCTGCTCGGGCTCAGACATGGCTGTCTGCTACTGTCACGTACCTAGCGGTGATGAGCCCGGACTTGCAGAGGAAGGCCTCCCTTACGGCTCCCACCAGCGGCCCCTGGTAAGGTAACAGCAGGCGCGGAGGGGTACGAGTGCCTGGCAGGATCAACCAAGGTGAAGTTAGTTATGCAGACTTGGTAGGCACACTGGAACACAGCAGGTAGAACTGGAATCAGGAACACTCAGCAAACTGGAATCGTTCAGCAGACTGGACCGGAACCAGGAACACAGGAACTCAGCAAACTGGATCAGCTTAGCAGACTGGACCGGAACCAGGAACACAGGAACTCAGCAAACTGGATCAGCTTAGCAGACTGGACCGGAACCAGGAACACAGGAACTCAGCAAACTGGATCAGCTTAGCAGACTGGACCGGAACCAGGAACACAGGAACTCAGCAAACTGGATCAGCTTAGCAGACTGGACCGGAACCAGGAACACAGGAACTCAGCAAACTGGATCAGCTTAGCAGACTGGACCGGAACTAGGAACAGTGAGATTGGTCAGACAAGCCGGGTCGGTTAACTGGCTGGCAGCAAGGTACAGAGGGATCGGACAGAGGAGAGGTCACAACAAGCCAGGGGTCGGATGCAGGCAGAAAACTGGAGAAGTCACAGGCAGGCCGGGTCAAACACAGGTAAGTCTTCAGATCAGGTTTTCAGGTACTCAACGCTGTAGAGCAGACAGCAGGGACTGTCTGCGATTGACAGGTTTAAATAGCCCCTCTGGCGCCACCTGCAGGGCGGAGCATGCGCAACCGAGAATCAGGAAGACCGGGACGCCTGCTTCTGGCAGGATCTCCATGACAGCATGGCTATGGGGGCACATGCAACATTGGTGATCTGATGCATAATTGAACAGATGGTACAAAAAATAAGGCACTAGAGCCACCCATAAAAGAAAATGCACTCAATCCCAAGTAAATCCAAACCTGTTATACGTACAGGTAGACTATTTATTATAGAAAAAGGGCTAGAGGCTTGCATCATTTTGATCATAGTGATAATTCACCAATCAAAGATTATTTAGAAGGAAACAGCTGTGTCCAAGATACAATGGGGACTGCGTGGATGTATTGCCAGGTATTAGAATACTCTGTATACAAAAGTAGAGATCCATTTAGAGATATGGGTAGTGTACTTTTGGTGTTATCTATGGAAAACATACAAAATAACATAATAATCGCAAAAATTACCAAGCAACCACTGCTCGGCAATTTGCCTATATTGTACAAGGTGATAAACACAGGGTAGAGATGGATGATTCTAACAAAGATGCTGTGTGATGGCTGAAATTGTAAAACGTTTTTCTAACCATCCATGAGGTTCCTATTGACCTTATTATATTATAGTTGCCAGCAGTCATTTAACAAGTCATTTAACCCCACTTTTCCTGCGGCCTGCCAGGTTGCGTGCTCGGATAAAGGGTCTGGTATGGATTTTTGGGGAAACCGCACACCATTTTTTTTTTTTTTTTGGGGTGGAGTGCCCCTTAAAATCCATACCAGACCTGAAGGGCCTGGTAATTGAATTTAGGGGGGCCCCCACGCATTTTATTTATTTTTTGTTATCAATGACTTTTCTCTGTATTGCCAGGAGCCGACAATTCATTATAGCCGCGAGTGCTTTTAACCACTTGTCCCCCGCCCACTGTCAATAGACGGCGGGCGGAGGATACTCTCGTTCTGGGAGGACGTCATATGACGTCCTCCCTTTAAAACGAGCTAGGAGGCGCGCGCCCGCCGCGTTCACAAGGCCCCGGTGCGCGTGCCCGGCGGCCGCGATTGCCGCCGGGCACCCGCGATTGCCCGGGAAACGAGCAGGAAAGTGGATCTCTGTGTGTAAACACAGAGATCCACGTCCTGTGAGGGAGAGGGGACCGATGGTGTGTCCCTTGTACATAGGGACAACCATCGGTCACCTCCCCCAGTCAGTCCCCTCCCCCCACAGTAAGAACACTTTGAGGGAACATATTTAACCCCTTCCCGCCCCTAGTGGTTAACCCCTTCCCTGCCAATCACATTTATACAGTAATCAATGCATTTTTATAGCAGGGATCGCTGTATAAATGTGAATGGTCCCAAAAATGTGTCAAAAGTGTCCAATGTGTCCGCCGCAATATTGCAGCCGCCATTACTAATAAAAAAAAATAAAAAAATAAAATGCTATAAATCTATCCCCTATTTTGTAGACGCTATAACTTTTGCGCAAACCAATCATTACGCGCTTATTGCGATTTTTATTTTTTTTTACCAAAAATATGTAGAAGAATACGTATCGGCCTAAACTGAGGAAAATTTTATTTGAAAAAAAAAATGGGTATTTATTATAGCATAAAGTAAAAAATAGTGTTTTTTTTCCAAACTGGACGCTCTTCTTTTGTTTATAGCGCAAAAAATAAAAAACGCAGAGGTGATCAAATACCACCAAAAGAAAGCTCTATTTGTGGGAAAAAAAGGACGCAAATTTCGTTTGGGAGCCACGTCGCACGACCGCGCAATTGTCATTCAAAATGTGACAGCGCTGAAAGCTGAAAAATGGCTTGGGCAGGAAGGGGGTTTTCGTGCACAGTAGAGAAGTGGTTAAATGACTTTTTTTCCTTCAGAAATTACATTTTGTGCAGGGACAGTTCTAAGCAAGGGAAACAAGCGCTGCTTTACAGGCATACTATACACCCCCCCCCCCCCCCCAGGTACGAAATTTAAAGGAATATTTCACTTTTATTGTTTCACTTTAAGCATTATAAAAATCACTGCTCCAGAAAAAAACTGCAGTTTTCAAAACTTTTTTTTGCATTGATACATGTCCCCTGGGGCAGGACCCGGATCCCCAAAAACTTTTTACGACAATAACTTGCATATAAGCCTTTAAAATTAGCACTTTAGATTTCTCCCATAGATTTTTACAGGGTGTTCCACGGCTTTTCGAATTTGCCGCGAACACCCCAAATTGTTCGCTGTTCGGCAACAGGCAATGTTCGAGTCGAACATGAGTTTGACTCGAACTCGGAGCTCATCCCTACTGCCAACCCTCCATTTTTTTGTTTTTCCTAGTTAAAAGTATTTTATTTACTCTGGCTTTGCTATTTTGCCATATATATTTCAAGATTAATGTTTTATTACTTTAAAAAAGCTTTGTGGTATGTCTATCGGGAGCATTTGGAATTTATAAATTATTTTTGGTAGAATCACCATTTTTAGTAGGTTTATCCGCCCTATCCAGGAGATGGGTCTTCTTGCTATATTTTTTATTTTTGATTTAACTTCATTAAGTAATGGAATAAAGTTGACATGGTATAGTTTTTCTAGAGTTGGTGTTAGATTAATTCCTAAGTATGTTAATGCTTCTGGCTCCCAAGAAAAAGGCAATTCCTGTTGTAATGCTTTTTTTTTTTTTTTTTTATCCATTCCTAAATTTAATATTACTGTTTTTATAGGATATATCTTAACCCGGAGTTCCACCCAAAAATGGAAATTCCGGTTTTCGGAACCCTCCCCCCCTCCGGGGTCACATTTGGCACCTTTCAGGGGGGAGGAGGGTGCAGATACCTGTATAATACAGGTATTTGCACCCACTCCCGTGGGAGTCACGCCACTTCCCGTTCCACCCGGGCTGTCTCCTGGGAAACGCAATGGTCCCAGGAGAGAGTGGGGACCAGTGAAGACGGGCTGCACCGCTCGCGCATGCACAGTAGGGAACTGGGCAGTGAAGCCGTAACGCTTCACTCCCTGATTCCCTCACCGAGGATGAATCGTCTTCTGCTGCCGACATTGCGGGCGCGCTGGACAGGTAAGTGTCCATTTTTTTCACGTCAGATATTGACGCTTACTCATGAGCTATGAGTAAGCGTCAATATCTGACGTGAAACGCATTAGCAACCTACCCCTGCATGACCACTGTCTGGTTTGTTTGTTTTGGATTTATGGATTGATTTTGGATTTTATATAACCAATTTTTGAAGAATAAATTGTCAACACAGAGTGCAGCAGTCCAGGGCTCCTTTCTTTCCCATGCATCAGTGCAGAGCCAGCACCTGTTTGAATATCAGGGCGGGAGCACTCATTTGGAGTTCTCACAGCTCTGAGTGGTACTTTTTCTTTTTCATATCTTTTCAGTTCTTTTATTACATTAGCCTTTGTTTGGTGATATATAGAAGTATGTCATCCGCGTATGCCGCCACCTTGTGTTCTTCTTCTCACACTCTGACCCCCCCTTTATCCACATTATTCTGTATTTTTGCTAACAGTAGCTCCAATGAGATTACATATAGGAGTGGTGAGAGCGGGCATCCTTGTCTTGTACCATTGAACATCTTAAAGGCGGACGACACATTTCCATTGACCTTGACCCTGGCCGTGGGATGTTTGTATAAATTGTTAATCCATCTCATAAATCTTTGTCCTAGACCTAAACACTGGAGTGTGTCCATCATAAATCCCCAATCTACTTGGTCAAATGCTTTTTCAGCATCTATTGACATGAGTAGTATTGGGGATTTCGTGTCCTTGCCCTTCTGCATTATTAACATTGTTCTTATGCTGTTATCCCTTCCCTCCCTTCCTGGTACAAAGCCTGCTTGATCTACATTTATCAAGTAGTCTGGCATCAAGTTTTTCAATCTCGATGCCAGAATTTTTGCATATAATTTTGTATCTACATTTAATGGCGCTATGGGCCGGTAGTTGGAACAGATGGTCTTGTCTTTTCCTTCTTTTGGTATTATTGAGATATCAGCGAGGAGGAGTTATTTTCTTATTTCTTCATTTTCCCCTATTTTATTTAAATAATTACATAGTGCTGGTACTAGGTGTTCCTTAAATCTTTTATAGTATTTTATCGTGAAGCCGTCCGGGCCTGGGCTTTTTCCCCCTGGTGTTTCTTTTAAGGCTTTATTAATTTCTAATTTCTTCCTGTGTAATTGGTTTCTCTAGGACAGGGATATGCAATTAGCGGACCTCCAGCTGTTGCAAAACTACAAGTCCCATCATGCCTCTCCCTCTGGGTGTCATTCTTGTGGCTGTCAGAGTCTTGCTAAGCCTCATGGGACTTGTAGTTCTGCAACAGCTGGAGGTCTGCTCAATTGCATATCCCTGCTCTAGGAGCTCTATACTTTCTGGTGTTATCTTTTATAGATTTACTTCTGCTAGGTATTGCTGTGTTTTAACTTTTCTAGTTTCCTCCTCCTGTCGTGTCTCTGTTTCTAATTGGATATAGTGAGCTATAGTATGTTTTTGAAGGTCTTTGCAATATCAGTTTTGTATTTTATTTCACCTTTTTCATTTTTTATAATTTCGCTAAATATTTCCCGGGCTTATATCCCCACTTATATCTTTCTTTGGCAACGTTGTTAAATACTTTTCTGGTTTTCTGTTCCACCAGGTCCCTTATGTGTAACTTTTTATGACAACCTTCTAAAGTGTTTCCCTGTCTAAATGTGTTTTATGTGTTTGTTCCAACTTGTATAATTCTTTCATTACATTTTTCATAGTTTTTTCTCTTTCCTTCTTTTTTCCTGCTCCTATTGAGATTAATTTACCCCTGATGTAAGGCTTATGGGCTTCCCAAATTGTGGACTTTGTTACATCTGGTGTATCGTTAGTATTAAAGTAATGTTCAATTTCAGTTATTTGTCCTACCTCTATGTCATCTATGAGGTCTTTTTTTAATCTCCATGTCCCTTTTCTATTTTCCCGGTCGTTGAATCTAATATTTACTGTTACAGGGACATGGTCTGAAATTTATATTATTCCAATAGAAGTCTCTACTACATACTCCAAAACTCCGTGGTCCATCAGGATATAGTCTAATCTTGAGTATGTGTCGTGCGCCGATGATTGAAATGTGTAGTCGTTTTTACTTGGATATGTTATTCTCCATATGTCCAGCAACTGCTGACTATGCATTTTTTTCTTGATCAATTTTAATTGTTTATTTTCTCGGATCGGTGCACCAGACGTACTGTCGAGGTCATGGTCCATTGAGAAGTTAGTCTCCTGCCACAATTAAATAACCTTGTTTAAAGTCCGTTAGAGTGTTCAAGATCCCCTTTAAATATTTTTTCTGTATGGCGCTGTCAGACTCGCCTCCCCTACTACTGGAGAGGTGGGACCAGAGCCTGCCAAGAGTCCAAGTCTTTATTCCCCCATTTTTATGTCTTTTTTTGTCCTTTCAGCCACTGCCCAATCCCCTTCTCCCCCCAAGCCGACCCCCCCCCATCTCTCCTATCTTAATGTCTGTTGGAGAGAGAAGAAGAAGAAGAAGAAAAAAAAGGGGGGTCCTTTTTTCTAGTTCTTGTTATTTACTCTGTCCTGATATAGCTTTTTTCCTGACTTGACCTTGTCTCCGGACAATTTTCTGGTGTGGTATCTCCAGTTTTTTGCAGAATTCAGGGACCTCTTCAATAAATCCTAATCTAGCTGTAAGGCCGTTTTTTCTGACAATCAAGTATGAGGGGAAGCCCCAATTTTATTGAACATCATGTCTCTGTAAAGTCACCAGTAAAGGCTTTAAAGTTCTCCTTCTTTTCAAGGTTTCCTGTACAAGGACTTGAAAAATTAGAATATTGTGTTCTTCATACTTTATTGGTGACTTCCCCTCAGACATCTCCAGAGTTGATTTTTTTTCTTCCCAAAGTTCAAAATGAACTATTATATCCCTTGGATTCTCCTGCAAAGTTTCGTTCGGCCAACTTATTCTGGGGGCTCTCTCAGTTTTTATTGGGTTTGTTATTTATTTACCCATCAATGGATTGAAAATCTTCCTTATGATTTCTGTTATTTCTTCATGCTGGGAAGAGTCAGGGACACCACATATTCTTATGTTCTTTCTTCTGTCCCTGTTCTCTTGGTCCTCTATTTTATATGCCTGTTCCTGTTGTTGTCTTTTCATGGATTTAATTTCTCCTTCTAAAATGTTTATACTGTTTATAGTAAAGTCCGTTTTTTTCCACTTCCTCAACTGCCTCTATCATATGACCAAGGTTTCTGTGTATTCTCTCCATTTCGGCTTTTAACGATTTTTCTAAGGCCGCAAACATGGATTCCATTTCTGTTTTTGTTGGCAATGAGGCTTTAATTTGATGTTCTTCTTCCCTCCTTAATTCAAGCTCTATGTCCATGTCTTGTTCTATTCTGGACTCTGATAATATTTCAGACTCTGTAGGTGTTTTATTCTGACCCTTTTTCTTTTCTTTTTTCTTACCTTACTCTCCACCTGGCTACCTTTGGAAGCTTGCTGTTTTTCCATTGATTGCTTATCCCTGTTTCCTCCCTGGGTAACGTATTTATTCATTGGACCCGGACTAGGTATCAAAGTTAGATGGGGGGATTTTGGGGTCACTCCTCCTCTTGTCGCCTTGCCCTTAATTTGCAGCCCAATCAGTTGGCTTCCTCTTCTGTCCTTTTAACTTGTTAGCTTCAGTTAGTTAACCATCAGTTTAACCATTGAATATGAAGGGTGCACACTTTTTATTTATATAGATGTTGGTGGGGTGGTGAGTTTTTCATTTGCCTTATATGCTGAGTTGTATATGTGTGGGGGTCCCAGCGGGTCTTTTCTAATAGTTTTGGGAAAATATTTCGTAGCTGAAACCTGCTGAGCCCATTCACAGTTCCCACAGGTACTGCCGAGTCCCCTGGAAGCCCTCCTCCGATGATCTCTCCGCTGCTGTTTAGCTGATCGGCGTGGTGTTTTCTGAGGGGGGTACCAGACCTGTCTCCATCGTCGCTCCAGCGTTTCTCAGCCCCAGCTCTCCCTGCGAGAGGGGCAAGTGATCCGAACAGGAAGCGTCAGCGGGGAAAGGCTCCGGTGTCCTCTCGCACTCTCCTCTCGTCGCTGGGTGGAAGATCACACGCTCCCCACGTGCAGGCGGTCGGCGTGCTGTGGACGGACCCGATGCTGTGGTAGGGGATGGGGATGGTGGGAGGTAGGAAGCCGGTTAGGAAGGTCGGGCAGTCCCTGATTTGTTCATGGCATGGGGAAAGAGACCAGGAGCTCCCGCAGCGTGCTCTAGGTCGGTGCCAGCGCCATAGCTAGACTCCTCCCTCCCTGAGCCCGATACTATCTACACCTTTGGTTATGATGCATACGTATTCTGTATCTGGTACCACAAGAGTTCCATCAACAAAGAGCGCCATAGCCATATTAATGGGGTGTCAGTACTTTGAAAAATGGGTAGGACAAATTTATTTTTATTTTTATCATTTATTGCAAAAAAAATAAAAAATTTACATTACATATTTAATTGAGATTTTCAGAGCAAAAAAGTACAGTATTTCAATGGCCTCTCCTTGTCTTTACCCCCAGTGTCCTTGTTCTTAACTTGTCATAGAATACCATTATATTTGTGTACAGTTGCACCTGGATTCCCAATTGTACAGAACTGTTCAACCTTGTCAATTCTGTGACTGAAATCCTTAGTAAATCGTTTTTGGGAAAACTTATATGGTATTGTGGATACGGTTGCACCAATATCCACACTAGTATCGGTGCCGATACCAAGCATTTGCACGAGTACTTGTACTCGTGCAAATGCTCCTATGGTTAATCCGATGCCTGTTGTCTGGCATCCTCATAAAGTAGCTGACAGACACTTCTCCTTTTCCTCCTCTCCCTCCCGTGGCTGTCAGCTGCTTTATTGAAAGCTATACAGGGAGATTGGTGCTTATAACTGCCCCCCCCCCGCCGCACCGGTCACTCCCAGTGTTCCCCGACTCCCTGGGTCCTCCTATGGCTCCCCAGGTCCTCCGTGTGCTCCTCCGGCTCTCCAGGTCCTTCTACGGTGCCCCCCTTGTCCCAGGATTCTGTCAGGATTGAGAGCCGAAGAAGGAGCTGGTAAATGTCATTTACTGGTTCCTTCCTTTTTCTGAATGCACAGAGTTAGTGATCACTGACTGTTTACGATGCTTCAGTTTATGTATTAACAGGAGCCTCTGCCTCTTGGTCATCCATCTTCAGTGCAGCTCATGCTGCAGAGAAAGGGACTGGGGAATCTGTGTCCCCAATCCCTTTTTCTGTCTTAAATGGGATATGTCAGGGGTCCTTTTAGACCCCTGATATCTCTCCAGTGCCTTGGCTTTGGTATCGGCGAGTACATGAAAAAAGAATTGGTTCTTGTACTCGGTCTTAAAGTGGTACCGGTGCAACCTTAATTGTGGAGATCCGTTAATACCATGGAAATGTCTGTTTTTCCTGGAACTACCATGTAAAGTATAACTTCATCTACTGTATTACCTGTTTTTAGTTTTGAGTGGAATGGGAAAATAATAGATCTATCATGTTTTATTGCACTATATGGCTCAGTTGGGTAGAGTTTCTTCTCTCCATCTCTTTTGTCTCTGTCATAACTTTGTCATTGGTATAGGAAATACAGTGAAATCCGAGGAAAATTGAGAGTTATTATCTGAGAGAGGTGCTAATCTCCCATTCTACTAAAATTCATCTTTGCATTGCTGTTGTGTCGCTGTTGGAGGGAGCGCAAAAAAATAAAATCCCAACAGTAGATCTAAACTTTGCTTACTCCCAAAAAAATGTTTTGGCTGAAATTTTTCTTTTAACTGTATAACTTTTGTCTTGAGCTTTTTTTACAGATTCATCTGGTACAATATCTTTTTTGTAAATTAACCAAATATTGTATTTTGCTTATTTACAGCTGTTGAATGTTCAAGTCCAGATGTGGCCAATGCAGCTAAATTAGCTGGGTTTTCTGGTCCATACTATTTTAATTTTGCAGTCCTACTGGCTCCAACATTGTCAAGTGCAATGCCAGCAGCCAGTGGGATCCTCCATTGCCTACATGTAATAGTAAGTTGCACTATAATTTCCTGTTAATCTGCAAAAACGTCAGTCACCAAAACACCTAAGAACTTAAATAAACTCCTTAAACTCAGACAAAAATGTAATGCTCTATATCAGCCTTTCTCAACCTTTTCAACACCGAGGAACCCTGGAAATAATTCTCCAGTCTCGGGGAACCCCTGTTAAAAATTAAAAATCTACAATTCATCGTACATTGGTGTGATGGTCAGTGGGAAGATTGCTCCTTACACTTGTGGTTATTGGGAAGAATTACCCCCTTACAGATAGCTAAAAAGATCAATGGTGTCAGTGGGAACTTACCTGAAGGGCAGAAATTGACCATTGCTCAAGGAACCCCTAGCAACCTCTGGAGGAACCAAAGGGTTCCACGGGACCCTGGTTGAGAAATCCTGCTCTATATGGAGGCGCAACAGAGACCTTTTTATACTTGCAGCATTGTCAACCTGGGAAGAGGGTAGTGTGCTAAGTTGGCTAAACACTAGTAGATTTTGGAATGAATGTTCATATGAGCATTCGTGCGAAAACTTCAGTGCATTTGCTGACTTGGCGAATTTCTTTCGAAAGTACTTCAAAATTTTGTTTGCTTTTAATAGTCAATTTTGGAATGCATAGGCTTTTGTGAACGGAAACCTCATTCATTGCTAGAAATTCATTGATTCATTTATTTAATAAAAAGTTCTATCCTATTCCTTTGCATTTTCTCGTCACTGTGGTCGAAAGAAAATGTCAATATGACCCCACTAACATTTTATATAATCAAATGAATGTTCATAAAACAAAGATTATTATTTTTTGAACAAAATTGTACTAGTGTATGACCAGCTTAAAGTGGATGTAAACCCTCTCCTATACCTAGTGAAGTGAACAGCCTCAGATGATACACAGGGATGAAACAAAGTTCCCTACATAAGTTTTATATGCATATGTGCGGTCTTCAGCTTTCTATATTCTTTAGAAAGTGAACCTCCTGTTAGAATTTTTAGAAAACAGAAGGGGTTTTGGGACTTTAAATGAGGTGCATGATAACATACACCTCTATCCCTAATTCAGAAAAAAGAAAGGGGTTTTTGGGACTTTGAGTGAGGCACAAGACACGTGGCAGGAGAAATTGTAAAATTGTTTAATTGGCATATATACAAAGCATACCTCATAAACATATGATACATGGTTGAACATGAGTATTTTCTATGTACAAAGCGATGGCATACAAAAAAGAGTAATTCATACACATATATATATATATATATATATATATATATACATGCACGGTTCTGAAATCGCATAGTATCCCATGGAAGTAATTAGTATAAAAAGCCAATGCTTATAGAATAATGGATACAAATGGGTTATAAGACACAAATGAATCACAGTTGAGGTCAAGCTTTGTTTTGGGAACATGATGACATTGATAGGCTCAATGCATTTCGTGGCCAGTGACCACTCATCAGGAGCAAACGCATAGCATATCTGAAAAAATTAAAAAAGGTACCAAATAGGATCTAATGTTTTGCCCAGATAGTAAGAAACAAGGTAGGGGCAAGGAGAAACAATGTGTATCTCCCTGGAATACTTGCGTATAAATTGTTCTAGATAGGCAGTGTTGCAAGTCTGTCCCGTGAGCTGAGGGAATGAACCCAAGGAAGAAGCAAGCACATTGACACACCCCAGGAGCACCCTCCAAATATAATAGGCAAGGGTGAAAAAACTCCAAATATGTCTGTAGAGTAAATACACATACAGTATTCATGAACTATACACCAGCACCCATTATTGCCTGAAAAAATGAAAAGAATAGTAGATACAAAGTGAAGGGAATAGTATGTCACATAAAGAGAAAAGGAAATAAAAAGTGACAAATCGCATGAAAATCATGCAATACCCCAAAGGGTGAAATATATATAAGTGGAAAAACTGCGCTAAACCGAAAATGATAATAAAAGCTGCTAATACTCAAACAAACAAAGCAAAGAACAAAATGGATTCAAAATAGTGCAGCGCTAAGAATCAAATTTAGAAAGATGGCTACTGAACGTAGCTCGAATAGATGATGAACTAAAACACAGTGAATGTATAAATGAATACATAGAGTTCATGAACAGTCCATTCCAATGGGTGATCTCTGATATGAATAATCCTCCATGGGAATTAAGGAACATACCCCTATGAGTGAATATAAAATGAATGCAAAAATAATGTGTATGAAATAGTCCAAAATAACATGTGTGTGTTGAGAGGGATGTCTATTCATAGAACACACCGCACAGCATGGAAAGATCAAAGGACCCAAATGTTGATGGTGGAACCACAAAAAAAGAAGAAGAGCACAGTTGATACAGTCGGGTACTCTTACCGGAAACGGTGGACCCACCTGTCGTATGACAGTGGGTTAATCAGACTTAATGGTCGCCGTGACCGGACGATGGAACTGAATATCCTGGATGCCTAGGACCGATTCCAGCAGGATGATGAATGATCAGCTCACACGGTGGTGATCCCTCCAATCGTTTGCAGGCTCCAAAATGTTCCAAAAATAGACACAAGGGTGGGAGAAAAAGAAAACTCCAGATGGTGCAGGTCAATATAACCAATCAAGGTTTTATTGAATACATTTTGTCTTTACAGACATAGAGACAAATAAAAGTGATCACAAAATGGTAAAAAGTAATAAAAGCAATGTGGGGTACAGAGATAGCAAGCCCTACGCATTTCGACTCCCAAAGTCTTCAACTATGCCCCTGTTGAAGACTTTGGTAGTCGAAACGCGTAGGGCTTGCTATCGCTGTACCCCACATTGCTTTTATTACTTTTTACCATTTTGTGATCACTTTTATTTGTCTCTATGTCTGTAAAGACAAAATGTATTCAATAAAACCTTGATTGGTTATATTGACCTGCACCATCTGGAGTTTTCTTTTTCTCCCACCCTTGTGTCTATTTTTGGAACGTTTTGGAGCCTGCAAACGATTGGAGGGATCACCACCGTGTGAGCTGATCATTCATCACCCTG
The DNA here is from genome assembly GCA_029206835.1 of Rana muscosa. Lineage (NCBI taxonomy): Eukaryota > Metazoa > Chordata > Amphibia > Anura > Ranidae > Rana > Rana muscosa. The sequence continues at coordinate 404,569,074 of CM055117.1, forward strand.
CTGGAATCGGTCCTAGGCATCCAGGATATTCAGTTCCATCGTTCGGTCACGGCGACCATTAAGTCTGATTGACCCACTGTCATACGACAGGTGGGTCCACCGTTTCCGGTAAGAGTACCCGACTGTATCAACTGTGCTCTTCTTCTTTTTTTGTGGTTCCACCATCAACATTTGGGTCCTTTGATCTTTCCATGCTGTGCGGTGTGTTCTATGAATAGACATCCCTCTCAACACACACATGTTATTTTGGACTATTTCATACACATTATTTTTGCATTCATTTTATATTCACTCATAGGGGTATGTTCCTTAATTCCCATGGAGGATAATTCATATCAGAGATCACCCATTGGAATGGACTGTTCATGAACTCTATGTATTCATTTATACATTCACTGTGTTTTAGTTCATCATCTATTCGAGCTACGTTCAGTAGCCATCTTTCTAAATTTAATTCTTAGCGCTGTACTATTTTGAATCAATACCCCAAAGGGGTGAAGAAGAACACGGAGGTGTGCAGTCTTGGTGATAGAGAGGAAAACACAGGAATAGTTACCTGGTGACATCGCATAGAGACATGCTCTGCATGTGTGAGGAGAAAGGCCAGAGTGTGAACAAGACTCCCAGTGGGGGTATAAGTAACACCCAACACTCCCGGGCTCCTCCCATACCTAATCATGGATAAGAACCCAACACCCAACCAACACCCATTGTTGCCTGGAAAAGTGAAAAGTATAGTATAGTGGATACAAAGTGAAAGAAAACATACCACAAAAGGGAAAAGAAAATTAAAAGGGTAAAAACCGCATGAAGATCATGCAGTTTCCCAAAAGAGGGAAAGGATGAGGAAAAACAAAGTAAGATAATGGCAATAGAGGAAAATCGCAAGAATAGTTACCTGGTGACATTGCACAGAGATGTACTCTGATGCATGATGTGCATATGTGAGGAGAAAGTCAGAGTGAACAAGACTCCAAAGAGGGTGTAAGTAACACTCGACACTCCCCGGGCCCCTCCCAGCGTCACGTTAAGCATGTGTAGCTGGTATTTGAATTTAGGGGAGGCATCTGGGTGGTAGTGTAACCCAGATGCACTGATTGTTAGGGAATCTGAGACCCTTTTGTGGTTCTTGGAGGACTTTGGTGGTGTGAGGTTCCCTGCGGCCTGCAGGTGGCGATGTTGCCCTGAGCCGGAGCTGAACACTCACCGCAAGACTGCATCCCTTTTTGTCCTTTCCTGGCGCTGGTACGGCGGGGCGGGGAACCTGCTGTGATGCAAAGGGAGAGGAGATAAAAGGGGCGGAAGCCCTGACCTTGGGGTTCAGAGTCGGAGGACGCAGCCGCGCCCAGGCACCTTCAGCCTGGGTGCTGGCGTTCTGGAGTTCCGGGCCCAGGTGTCCTTGACCTGGCCGGAGTGGGAGATGGAGTCCATCCCAGGCACCTTTTAGCCTGGGGTGAGGTACTAATGCGGAAACCTGGGACTCAGTACCTTCGACTGGGTTCCGCGAGGGTGGAGGAATCCGAGGGGACCCTAACGCCTTGGGTGCCCGTGTCTGAGATTGAGGAGGCCGGTGAGCGGAACTTCTCTGGAAAGTCTGGCGCAGCATTTGCCGGTGACGGAGAGGCCTCCGGTAACTCTCTTGGACGGATGTCTTCCCTCTGACAGGGGCTGTGATAGCGAAGGTAATTCATGCTCTTGTTCTATATAGTCGGTGGCAGTGACTATACATCATAACCATTGGTGACACCACAGTGGTTAGCTCTACTACAAGTATTGTGCCTTGACCTACTCCCCACAAATACTGAAGTGTTCTATGGGTCTCAACCTGTCTGTGCTGTATGACTATTTATTGCTGGAAGAGAATAAATACGAGTTGGACCTTTTCAGTGTGTGGAACTCTGGTTACTAGGAGCAAAGGGAGTCACTTCGAAGAAAGGATTTGGCTCTGGGACACACACACACAAAACCCGATAGTTCTGGCTTTCACCTCCAGTCCCTCTGGAGGACATGGGCCATGGTGTATCGCATCCCTCCCCCCCAGTACTAAACCCCTAGACAAGATCAACAAGCCAAGAATGAGAAGGGGTGAGAGGGGTGAGGTCGCTACACATGGAAGATCGAAGAGAGATGGCCTCGCCCAGTGGCAACACCGTCCGCTGATGGCGCCCAACCACTCCCCTCGTGTACCAGCTAGATGATTAACGAGTCAGTGTCATGACGTACGCCAGGACACACAACACATGGGGCGTGGCGCTGATGCATGTCAGGAAACCTGCCCACCCCTTGCATGAAACGCAGCAGAGGCGGAGGTCACCCGACGTGCATCGCAGCTCCCGGGTATACAGACAGATACACAAGCAAAAACAACCTAAATTAGAAACTATCACTAAATATGGAATAAAGGATGTGTGTATTCCAAAAGCTAGACTCAGTAGAAATAGTAAAAACAGACAGCAGATGCGGACAAAATGTATAGTAACATCCAAATCGTACACCAGTGTGAATTGATCAAAAAGTAACAAATTAATCCAGACCAACCAGTCAATTGTGCCTCCATCCCTATTAATATAGAAAACAGTAGAATATTTTATTTTAATATTTTAAATATAGAATATTTTAGAATATTTATTTGTCCTTCTTTTCTTTTTTTTTTCTCACCCCCCCCCCTTTTTTTTTTTTTTCTTTCTCCCTTTTCTCCTTTTTCCTTTTCAACATAACTATTTAGGTGAATTAATCTATTTTGAGTAACATACCATCTTGGTTATGATTATCTATGCAATATTATTTAGAAATTGTATACATAATTTCATATTTACTAATTCTTGATTGTGCAACCCGGTAATATGTACGTTGCATTCTGATAACAGAGAAACAAGCAGCAGAATGACAGACTTAGGGCTTTGGTGAGAGAAAAGTAAACATTGACACAATTCTAATCTTTTTGGCTCTATACACCACGACAATGGATTTGAAATTAAACTAACAAGATGTGCTTTAACTGCGGACTTTCAGCTTTAATTTGAGGGTATTTACATCCAAATCAGGTGAACGGTGTAGGAATTACAACAGTTTGTATATGTGCCTCCCACTTTTTAAGGGACCAAAAGTAATGGGACAGATTAACAATCATCAATCAAACTTTCACTTTTTAATACTTGGTTGCAAATCCTTTACAGTCAATTACAGCCTGAAGTCTGGAACGCATAGACATCACCAGACGCTGGGTTTCATCCCTAGTGATGCTATGCCAGTCCTCTACTGCAACTGTCTTCAGTTTCTGCTTGTTCTTGGGGCATTTTCCCTTCAGTTTTGTCTTCAGCAAGTGAAATGCATGCTCAATCGGATTTAGGTCAGGTGATTGACTTGGCCATTGCATAACATTCCACTTCTTTCCCTTAAAAAACTCTTTGGTTGCTTTCGCAGTATGCTTCGGGTCATTGTCCATCTGCACTGTGAAGCGCCGTCCAATGAGTTCTGAAGCATTTGGCTGAATATGAGCAGATAATATTTCCCGAAACACTTCAGAATTCATCCTGCTGCTTTTGTCAGCAGTCACATCATCAATAAATACAAGAGAACCAGTTCCATTGGCAGCCATACATGCCCACGCCATGACACTACCACCACCATGCTTCACTGATGAGGTGGTATGCTTTGGATCATGAGCAGTTCCTTTCCTTCTCCATACTCTTCTCTTCCCATCACTCTGGTACAAGTTGATCTTGGTCTCATCTGTCCATAGGGTGTTGTTCCAGAAGTGTGAAGGATTTTTTAGATGTTGTTTGGCAAACTCTAATCTGGCCTTCCTGTTTTTGAGGCTCACCAATGGTTTACATCTTGTGGTGAACCCTCTGTATTCACTCCGGTGAAGTCTTCTCTTGATTGTTGACTTTGACACACATACACCTACCTCCTGGAGAGTGTTCTTGATCTGGCCAACTGTTGTGAAGGGTGTTTTCTTCACCAGGGAAAAAATTATTCGGTCATCCACCACAGTTGTTTTCCGTGGTCTTCCGGGTCTTTTGGGTTGCTGAGCTCACCGGTGCGTTCTTTCTTTTTAAGGATGTTCCAAACAGTTGATTTGGCCACACCTAATGTTTTTGCTATCCGATGGGTTTTTTTTTGTTTTTTTTCAGCCTAATGATGGCTTGCTTCACTGATAGTGACAGCTCTTTGGATCTCATATTGAGAGTTGACAGCAACAGATTCCAAATGCAAATAGCACACTTGAAATGAACTCTGGACCTTTTATCTGCTCCTTGTAAATGGGATAATGAGGGAATAACACACACCTGGCTATGGAAGAGCTGAGCAGCCAATTGTCTCATTACTTTTGGTCCCTTAAAAGTGGGAGGCACATATACAAACTGTTGTCATTCCTACACCATTCACCTGATTTGGATGTAAATATGCTCAAATTAAAGCTGAAAGTCTGCAGTTAAAGCACATTTTGTTTGTTTAATTTCAAATCCATTGTGGTGGTGTATAGAGCAAAAAGATTAGAATTGTGTCGATGTCCCAATATTTATGGACCTGACTGTTTGTGCCAAGGTAAAATTTCATGAATCAGGTTTACATCCACTTTTAAGATACAGTAGTACATTTACAAGGACTTGACTAAAGAATTAAAGGTGAACTCCAGCTAACTTCTGTTTTTTACGTAGTTACAGCAACATTTTTTTTTTTTTTTGTTTTGGTATAAAGGTTTACATAAAAGCTGACCACTGTTAAGCACTTTAGTGATGTAGTAGTGGTAGGATGATGATTAATAATGATTTATTACTCTTAATGCAAGTTATTCCAGCAGCAACCCAGTTCTTCCAGAGAATGCATTTATTGACTCCCAGCACAGAACAAAGTTCACATGATACTTGCAACAGATGACAAAATCCAACAGCGTAAATATTACAACAAACAGCAGTCTTCAGAGTCCCATTCGCCCTAGACTATAATCTAGACAACCTCATCTTGATGGAGAACGAATAAAATGACCGCCAGCTCAAATCATCCCCTGAAATACTAGTCTGACACTAGGTGGGGGTTCTGCTAGGTCAACCCAAAAAACTTTTTTTTATCTTATGGTTAATCAAGGTGAGAAGAATTTCTTGTAATTACTGGCAATGACCTCACATTGGTGTTTACCAGGTAAACAAGCCACCATTTCCCATGAATATCCCCTCAAGTCTTATTACCATCAATAAATACTTTTTGCACTATTCCTTTCAAGTCTTATAATACAAATGCTGGGGATTGTAAAATGTACAAGTAACTCCACTGGCCCTTTTGATATGTAAAATGCAACTTGCCTGTCAGCTGTGTTAGGCCATAAATCATAGCCCACAGTACACACCTATGTACACATTATAAAAAACTGTGTGTATATATACATGTATAGAATATCCTACATAAATTGGCCAACAAGCACACCTGTCAGTGTTAAATGGTACATTACATCACTTCCGAAGGTTTTTTGTCTTATGAGAATTTTTGTACCTTTTTAGTATCTTATTGGATTTCAATATGAGACTAGCATGCAAAAAAAGCACAATCATTAGTCCAATATTCTCATTGTGTCAACTAGGCATAAGTCTTTGCACAGAAGCTGTATGGATCAGTGTATCCTCAGCGACTGCTGTGGAGGGCGTGCCTGGACTCCGCTAAAGGATTTAGAGAATAGCAAATTTGACCTTCGGCACTGAGATCTGCTTTGTGGTGCTTCCCAAACCTTTGTGTACTGTTATAGTTAACTCTGTAGCCTCGTACACACGACCGAGTTTCTCGTCCAAAACCGGCAAGAAAAGTGCCGCAAGAGCTTTATTGTCGAGAAAACCGTTCGTGTGTATGGTTTTACGAAGAGAAAACTGCCTTGAATCTCGACGAGAAAATAGAGAACCTGCTCTCTATTTTCTCGTCAGGATTCAAGATTTCCTCATCGTGATTCTCGTCGGCCTGTTTTGTGACGAGAAAATGGTTCGTGTGTATGCTTTTAGGACTCTTCCAAAAGCGCGCATGCTCAGAATCAAGTATGAGACGGGAGCGCATCTTCTGCTAAATCAAGCCTTCGTAATGGAGATAGCACATTCGTCACGCTGTAAATTATTGCATCGTTTAAATGTTGTGCATTGAAATCTTCTTTAGAATGTTACATTAATCCAAACGAATGAACTTGTTTTGCTGCTGATATTCACACAGAGTTATGACTATATATTTTTAACCTTTTTCATGCTGCTCTTAAGTAGATTTAGGTGTATTATATCGTGCAAGATCTTCTGAATATTTATGTTTTTTTTAGTTTTCAAACAGATGTTAATTGTAATTTTGGCAATGTTTTGATAGTGATCTCCCATTGTATATTTGAATTTTTTTTTTGTCTAAATTTTACACCCTATATTTTTTTTATATTTTAATTTTATTAGTTTTTTGTGGTTGTTATCTGTCCCTTTTTTTTGCTGTCAAATGTATCTGCTTACTCCTTAGCTAAATTAAAAATGTGAAAAAATAAACATAGTCAAGTATGAACTTAACCAAAAAAAACATTTATTCATGTGTTTTTAAAAATAAAGAGAAGGCAGCGCTGGAGAACCTGCTGCCATTTGTGCATCCCAGGGACCCCAGAGCACACATCAACCCTGTGTGGACACTAAAATTGGGAGCTTGAGAAGGCCAACAGTTCTGAGCACAATCTGATGCTGGCCTCCCAGAGGTCAGGAACAGCAGCAGGTGATATATATGTCCCAAGTGTGTGGTACTACAACAGGCTGCCTTCTGTCCGACCACAATGAAGCAAGGCCATCACTTCCTCGTCTTCTTGGCAGCCTTCCCTGCAGCCTTCCCTGAAGCCTTCTCTGCAGCCTTCCTTCTTCGTGTGGCTGGAGGCTGGGCCACTGGAGGGGTACTCCTGGCAGGAGGAGGAGGAGGTGGAGGAGAAGGGGGTGGGGCAGAAGAAGAAGGTGGAGGAGGAGGGGGTGGGGCAGAAGAAGAAGGTGGAGGTGGAGGAGGAGGTTGAGGTTGGGATAGTTGTGCCACCTCACATATGGCCGTATTGGGGGTAATTCTCTCCATCACCCCCTTGTTCAGCAAGGTGATGATCAGGGGCTCGCATAGGAGGCGTTGCTCCATGCTCATCACCTTGAACTTTGCCTCCACTAGGCCGGCAATGGCCTCTTCAGGGGATGTGGGCTCCTGGAGGGTGGCATGGGCCTCTCTAATAAGGGCCATTGCTGCCTCACTGGTGGTCCTGTCCCTCCTGCTTCTTTTTGGAAGGCGGATGGGAGGCACCTGTGATCTTGTGGTTCTCCTTGGGCCGGCCACCTCCTGTCTGCCACTGGGCCCTGCCACCTCCTGGCTGCCACTGGGCCCTGCCACCTCCTGGCTGCCACTGGGCCCTGCCACCTCCTGGCTGCCACTGGGCCTGCCTCCTCCTGCCTGACAGTTTCCTGACCCTCCTCCTGGCTGATTTCATCCTGTGTATGAAAAAGGGACATAGTTTAATATTTTGGCTTATTATTTTCATACAACTTTCAGGTCATGAATGTAGCAATTTGAATGTAAATCAAGAAAACAATTAAATATTTTTTCGACTACATCAGATTGACTGACTATTTAGCACCCAATTTAGGGCAGACTAATGTCTAGAGATCTTGATTTCACTTGTGGAACCCAAAATAGTTTATGATTTTCATCTTGACTTCTTTTTCAAACATTAAGTTTATCCCAATACATTTGTTTTAAATACTATACCTGGCTCCAGATGGCCAAATCAGGTTCATCCAGGATGGCTGCCTCCTCTTGCTCCAGAGAAGGCTCAGGTTGGCTGCAGGGAAGTCTGGGGGGAAGAGTGGAGAGTGATGGCCTTGCCTCAATGTGGTCATCCAGAAAGGACATCCTGCTGTAGTACCACAAATTAGGGACATACACATCATCTGCTGCTGCTCCTGACCTCTGAGAAGCCAGGACCTTAGAGCCTGTATGTGCCTCTCAAGCGCCCAATTTTAGTTTCCACCTGTTTTGCTGTGGCTGTGGGTACCTTGGTCTGCACAAATGGGAGCAAGGTCTCCAGCGCTGCTTTTTGTACCCCTTTTTTTCTATGTATGGGGTTTTTTGTTTCCCACAGAGCGGGCAGCTCCCTTACCTGGTCTATAAATTCCGCAAGGAATTCTTTGTCGCTTATAAAGACATTCATTTTTGGTCTGCTAGTAAAATAAAAATTATATAACTAATGGGAGGCACACAGTCTAACCTCCTTAAAATCTTATTCACCATATATATCCTCCAACATTCTCAAGACAGTATAGGGCAACAATTTATCAAAGTCACAAAATCACATACCTTCGTTCGCACGTCCGTCACTTGAACTCCTCTCTCCGCACACCGAACGTAGTATAGTCACATGTGTGTTTGCTATATATACACCACGCATGCGTGAAACTACGCACACGTCGCTCCGCACATGTCGCCCGCCCATGACGTTCTAACTAACATCTTTTCCCCGCCCCTTCTCTTTCGGCGCGCAGACAGATATGGCGGATTCACAGCAGGTGTCTGCTAATTCCTCAAATAACGAGGAGGAGACAAGCCCGGAGGAAACGTCACGATCAAGGAGGAGATTCAAGGCATCTAATATGTCTTATGCGGAGATGGTGGACATATTGCTAATGTCGGATTATGACGCAAAGCGTGGGCCGTATAGCAAACCTAATAGAAGGAAGGCCAAAATCATGAAGAAAGTCGTGAAGAGTCTGAAGACTTGGGGTGAAACGCTCAAATGAGCAGCTCAGAAAGAGGCGGTCAGACCTCAAACTGAGGGAGCCGGAGCAGTTAAGGAGCATTAAGAGAATGCTAGAAAAAAGTAAGTACTTGTTCTAATTTTACGCTATTAATGTATTTCTCAACTCACATGTTGCTCCATGTAATTATTTTTTTTCTATTGTACTACTTACAAAATGTCATAGTTTCAAATTGGTTTGGCACAGTAATCGTTCGTTACAGACACATCGTTCGGCCACTATCCTCGTTTTTTGATTATTTTACAGGGTTAAATTAAATTAGACATCTGCCTGTTTGGATTCAATTGTTGTTCTTGCATTGTTGGCTAGATGATGTGTTTGTAAAGAGAATGAAATGCAAACTTTAATCAGTGTAAAGGAGAGGACACTCAGCAGCTGGTTCCACATCTGTACTTTTGAGCACTATAGTGTGGGCCAACAGAACCGCCTTTTTTGGGTGTCCCACACAGGTGCATCAGTGAATTTTTGTGGTGCCTCCATGTATAAAAATTGACAGTCAAAGGTGAATACTAAACATATTTTTGTGAAGAAATAATGTCTTCATGTGAAAATTCCACACAAACACACACTTGTACCCCACTTCCAAGCAATTTAGCCTGTTTTTAGTTTTCATAGAGAATTTCAGTGTGATAAACAGACCTTTTGTTTGATTCTCATAGGGGAGAGAAGACTGGGAGGAGAACACTCCAGGGAGCACAGGAACCCCACAGCTTCGAAACAACCCCAACCTCACAAAGACCCACAACCTAAGGATGTTGAGAAAGTTGAAGAGGTGGAGGAAGGAGAAGTGCAGGAAGGAGAGGTGGATGACGTGGTGGAACTGGTCACCACAACAGGTCAGTATCTGTCACCACAGCTTCAGGTAAGAGATGTAGGCCTGCAGAGTTATAATACCTTTTTTTTTTTTTTTTTTTAGGGGATGTAAATGTTGTGGTGAAAGAAAGTACGCGTTTCTCTGCTGACAGTGCCCTACGAATAATACAGCAAGTGATGGAATGTAGCACAGAACTGGACAGAATTAAACAAAGAATTCATGTGATGGATCAAACCTTTAAAGACATCCTAGATGTTTTGGGGAGAATTGAATAAGGCATCAAAACCCCCATTTTTGGTTACAGTTTGTTCTTCCCCCTTTTAATCTCTTTTTGACAATCAATCCAGCCAAAAATTGAATATGCACACAGTGCGGCTGATTTACTGTTAAATGTTGAAAATAACGGAATACCGTTCTTGATGTATTCGTCTGAGACAAAATTCGTGAATCAGCTTGAAATCAAACCGTGTGTTTTATTATACACACTAAAAAGGAATTAATACAGTTACAGTATATTAATTCAATAGCTTCATAAAGGTTCCAAAATAATGTTCAAGTATAAAATAAAGTTCCTAATACAAGTGCTCTTCTGACTTCTTAAAATGTCCTTAAAATGGCCGATTAACCCTGTGTATGCTGAATAGTCTGTGGGCTGTAGAAATAGATGTTTCAAGATGACTGGCTGTAGAAGAAGAGAGCTTTCCTTCCTGCTCACTCAGCTTTTAAAGACAGTTCTTTCTTTGTTGAAATTCGCGCTCAAAAGTAACCACACCTACATTTAAAATATTACCTCCCTCTCACTACCCACGATGTAGGGATTCAAGAGCATACATATGAGGAACATCTGGTTCGACTTACCAGTTTCAATAGGAAGTGCCTCGGTGTAAATTACAGGATGTGGGGGAAGGGAAGTGAAGCTAGTCTAACTAGTTCTATACATCAGAAAATCTCAGTTTACATAGAAATACCTCAGGATGGAGCATATATTTACATAATCCATCAAAACCCTAACAGTTTCTGGAATCTGAAGCTCAAGTCCAGACAAGTCACATTTGGGATTCATTAAATCAGAAGTCCAACCATTCATCCATACTTAGAGGAATTCTATTCTTACTTCAATATTTTCTTGGCCAAATTAAATTTTAGATATTAAGAATATAACATTTACCAAACGTTTGCGCCATGAGTATTGGCCCATCTGCGTGTGCAATGGCTGTTTTGGTATTTACAAAACATTAGCGCCGGTAGCGCAGCCCTATTTCCCATTTACTATAGTGTTGTCGGCGGACGGTAGGAGGCGCTCAGTGCGCCACTATGGACCTGGCGCAGGGCATGTAAAAATCTAAATATAAAGAAGCTGGAAGTGAGAAAATATTGGGGGTGACATGGGGTGATGTGAGGAAGTGTAGTGACACCTGCCCAAATAACTAATATGCCCAAAATAGAGTGGGAAAGTAACTTTTTCAAAACCAGCCCGCTGCGCCGGCAAGTACGATTCGAGCTGCGGGAGGTTTTTTGTGCTCAGCGCGGGAATTTCAATGGTTTAAATGCGCCAAGACACTGCGCCGGCAAAATCTTAGTAAATGTCAGGTCACCTAAGTCAATTTGCATAAGTTGAACTGGCGCAGCTCTGAACTTCCCAGTGCGCCAGCAAAAGGACATTTCTAAAGGAAAAAAAAAAACATTTAAAAGCAGCCGCGGCTATAATGAATTGTCGGCTCCTGGCAATATAGAGAAAAGTCATAGAAAGTGTTTGCTAACCAAAAAAAAAAAGCGTCAGGTCTGGAATGGATATTAAGGGGAACCCCGCTGCAATTTTTTTTTTAAAATGACGTGCGGGTTCCCCCCAAGTATCCAAACCAGGCCCTTCAGATCTGGCATGGATTTTAAGGGGAACTCCACCCCAAATTTTCTTAAATCCACACCAGACCCTTATCCGAGCACATAACCTGGCCGGCCGCAGGGGAAGAGGGGGGGACGAGAGCGGCCCCCCTCCCTCCTGAACCGTACCAGGCCACATTCCCTCAACATGAAGATGGAGGAAGAAACCCGAATGGAGAAAAGAAGAAGATGGAAGAAGATGGAAGAAGAAGGAAGAAGATGGAAGAAAAGAAAAGACATTAATAAAGGAATTGTCAAAAACCGAATCTCTTGTCATTTTTTAAATTTTTGACACTTTCCTTGTGAAATGGTAGGGGTACATTTGTACTCCATTACCATTTCACATAGGGGGGGCCGGGATCTGGGGGTCCCCTTTGTTAAAGGGGTCTTCCAGATTCCGATAAGCCCCCCGCCCGCAGACCCCCACAACCACCGGGCAAGGGTTGTGGGGATGAGGCCCTTGTCCCCATCAACATGGGGACATTCTCCCCATGTTGAGGGCATGTGGCCTGGTACGGTTCAGGAGGGAGGGGGGGCCGCTCTCTCGTCCCCCCCCTCTTCCCCTGCGGCTGGCCAGGTTATGTGCTCGGATAAAGGGTCTAGTGTGGATTTTTAGGGGGACTCCACGCCATTTTTATTAAAAATTTGGGGTGGAGTTTCCCTTAAAATCCATGCCAGATCTGAAGGGCCTGGTATGGATATTTGGGGGGAACCCGCACGTCATTTTTAAAAAATTTTTGCAGCGGGGTTCCCCTTAATATCCATTCCAGACCTGAAGGGCCTGGTTATGGAATTTGGGGGACCCCTACGCATTTTGTTTTTGGTTAGCAAAGACTTTCAATGACTTTTACCTGTATTGACGGGAACCAGCAATTCATTATAGCCGCAAGGACTTTTAAATGACTATTATTTTACTTTAGAAATGTCATTTTGCTCTTGAACTGTTATAAAAATGGAAAACATGTGCTACTTTACAGGCATACTATAGACACCCCCCCCGGGATGATATTTAGGGGCAGTTCACACCGGATGCAGTGCAGTGCGTTTTTTTGATGCCTGAAAAACGCAAAGAAAGTTGATCACATTAATGCCAATGGCATAGTTCACACCACTGCAGTCCGTTCCAGTGCATTTCAGAAAGCCAAAAAATAATTGGTCATGCTGCATTTTTTAGGTACAAAACTGTACTGGACCCCAGTAAAACACATCAAAAACGCAACGGAACGTACCAAAAATGCACTGGAATGCACCGGAACGCACCTAAATGCACCAAAGACGCACTGCAACACACTTGTCCTAAGTGAAAAGAGGGGGAAAAAAACACTGGACTGCATCAAAAGCGCCTCAAAAATGCACTGGAATGTGTCAAAAACGCGCATGCAGAAAAGCAACTGGAACGCATCCAGACTGCGTTTCTATGGTATGAACTAGGGCCAGTTCACACCATAGAAACACAATCCGGATGCGTTCCAGGTGCTTTTCTGCATGCATGTTTTTCATGCGTTCCAGTGCATTTTTGGTAAGTTTTTGATGCAGTCCAGTGCTTTTTTTTCACCCCTCTTTTTTATTAACCATAGATAAGGACAAGTGTGTTCCAGTGCATTTTTGGTGCATTTAGGTGTGTTCCTGTGCGTTCCAGTGCGTTTATGATGTGTTTTGATGCGTTCCAGTACAGTCCAGTGCAGGTAAAATGCAGCATGTTCTACTTTTTTGGTGAAACTGGAACGCACTGGAACAAACACTGCCATTTAGAACCATATAACCAACTTTCCATGCATTTTGGATGCATAAAAAATGCAATGGACTGCATGTGGTGTGAAATGGCCCTTAAGCAATTTGGCATATTTAAAGGCACTTCTCCTTGTTTTGTTTTTGGTGTTTTCCAAATTGGTGACATTGATATATGTCCCTTAGGGTGGGACCTGGGCCCCCATTTTAAGGCCAATAACTAGAAGATAAGCCAGCCAAGTGGGGACTAGCAAAATGAACAAGTCAGTTCCCATAGACTGCAATGGGATTTGTTGGTGGGGGGGAGGGGTGATTGTCCCATCTCTAATTTTGTAGCATGCTGGATGATGTGCTTAATTTTGGACGGGGGGAGGGGGTTATTTTTTGCTAGCTGCATTGGTGTTGTTCTGCACATGCCCAGCCAGTTATTTTTTTTTTGGCGTGCTTTTTGTGTGTGAACAGCGCTTGGATATTTCTGGGCATGCTCACTCAGAGAGTGTTTTTATGGGTTAGAAATTGAAGGACATCCTTAACAGGTGTACCCACTTTGAATTTCAGTCTCTACATTGGGAGAACTTGCATTTTGTGTGTTTCATGGACTGTGCATGTGTTTTCAATTGCCTCATTAGCACACAAACATATGTTATATAAAGCTCACAGAGCATTTGGTCGCTTGCCTTGAGAAGAGGCAAGTGTGTGGGGGGCAAAATTTACATGTTGGTGTCCTTATCAAGTTTGTAACACATGTATTTTATTTGTTATGTCTTTGCAAAACAGGTGATTGGTTAACTTTTGTGTTTTTTTTTTTTTTTGTGTGGGGAAAATGTTCCCCTGAAATAATTCTGATGTTGTTAATGTGTGTTGTTTGTTCACTTTGATTTAATTGTCTGCTGCATTTTTTTGGCCAAAAATTGCTCAAGATGTTGAGTCTGTAACTGTTTCAAATTGACCATGTTTTTTATTTTGCCTTCCCTTTTGTTTTGTTGACCAATAAAATTAGATGCAAAGTTTTGATGTTTGTTTTGTGTTTTCTTTGCAACAAATGTGACAGCTGATTGGCATGTCAAAACAAAACAGGTGTAATTTGTCTACCCTGGTGCCTTCATGGTAGTATATGCATGGATTGTATTGTGTGCTGCCATGGAGCGTCACCAGGAAATGAAAAATACAGAGCGGTAAGTATTCAATTTTCCTTTTTTACTGCAGTGGTTCTCAGCCTCAGTCCTCAAGTACCCCCAACAAGACATGTTTTGTGAATTTAGCTTATCGAGAATTGCTGTCCAAAAATCAGAACCATTGACTGTGATTTAAAGCACATGTGCAAGATGAAAAAAAACCTGCAAACATGGCCTGTTGGGGGTACTTGAGAAGCACTGATTTAGAGCACTGCACTTAAAAATAGCTCAAGGCCATACAATTCTAATTGTGGGCATTTTGAGGGAAACAAAGTAAGTGTTAGAACCCCTGCGTGTGTTTTTTTTTTTTTTTTTTTAGATATTTTTTTATTTTATTTTTTGTAGTTTGGCCTTTGTCTCCTTTTCTTAACATTGGCTTCACTTCCTGTCACACAGCTTAACAGGAAGTGAAGGTAAAACCCTACCAATGGCTTTTCTTGGGGACACACAGATCAATCTAACTAGTGTCCCCATTAAGCAAATTGCACTCTAGCACTTTGTTGTGTACGCCCCAAATCATTGGGTAGTTTGGGGTTTAGTAAAGACAAATCCACTCTGCAGTAAAAGTGTAGCTGCTGAAAATCAGAGGGAAAGTACTGGTGATTGGATGTTACAATCATGTAAAAGCAAAGATGTTTTTTTTTTTTTTGGCTTGCATGTCCCCCTCTGATATACAGCAAGTGCGCTTGTAGTGCAAAGTAGATTTGCCTTTAGTAAATAAACCCCACAGTCCAAACCACCTAATAAATTGTGGTGTACCCCGCAATATGCTGGAGTGCAATGTGCATAATGGGGAAAGTATTTAGACTGACCTGTGTGTCCCCAAGGAAAGACATTGTTAGGGATTTTCCCTCACTTCCTGTGTGGCTATGTGACAGGAAGTGAATTATTTGGAAGGATAAAGTGGCCAAATTATTTCGTTTAACTTTTCAAAGACTCATTCCTAAGTTGAATTGTGATGCATGTCAATGGCCCATTTAGACCCTCTTTAATCACTTGAGATCAGCACTATAACTGATCGATGGCCACAGCATGGTCCTCAATTGCCTGGAGTCCGTCAATAAACGTCCTCCCCTTTGCGCGCACTGTGGTCACAGAGTCACTGAGACTCGGGTGATGACAGATCCAAGTAAGGGGCCGATCCCTGCCCTTTACCATGTGATCAGCTGTCAGCAAATGACAGCTGATCACGTGATGTAAACAAAAGCTGGGTAATGGTTTTTGTTTTCTCCTTGTGCTGACAGCGTGAGCATAAAAAAAAGGCAATCACTGGCTTATGTGCAAGGGACATGGGGCCCGAAGAGGAAGAGGCAATTCTGCATCATCTGTGACAATTAGTAGCCCCTGCCAGTGCCACCTATCAATGCCCACCACTGGTGCCAATCAGTGGCACCTCGCAGTGCTGCCAGTGCCTATCAGTGCCCATCACTGCCAACTATTATTGCCACCTAGCAGTGCCACTTCTCACTGCCCACCAGTGCCAAATAGCAATGCCACCTCTCAGTGCCCACCCTTGCCACCTTATCGGTGCCCATCAGTGCAGTCTCATCAGTGTACATCAATGAAGAAAAAAAATTACCTTTTTTAAAAATATTAACCAGTTTCCTACCGCCCACCGTCAAATGACATCTTTGGCTTTGGGCGGTGACATCTGAATGATGCCTGCAGTTTCAGGCATCATTCAGATATCATTCTTTTCAGCCGGCGATTCTGTGCACAATAAAAACGATCATAGTGGCAGTTCCGCCGCTTGATCGTTCTTATAGGCGGGGGGAGGGGACGTTCCCCCCCCCCCCTCTTGCCGCCATCCGGTGCTTCTCCGGGCTCTCCCATGCCACCTGGGGCTCGGAGAACGATTTGGAGATGACTGGTGACCAGATGGTCATCAGTCATCTCTATGACCGTTGGAGGCGCGGGCACGACGTTATGACATCACGCCGTGTTCCCGTATGTTAACCAAGCCGTGATCTCGGCTGTCAGCATGAGATTGGTGATTTTTTTGGAACAATATCATGTTTTCCAGCCTGGAGGAGAGATGCGGGGTCTTATTGACCCTGCATCTCTCCATAAAGAGGACCTGTCACACACATTCCTATTACAAGGGATGTTTACATCCCTTGTAATAGGAATAAAAGTGATCCCAAAAAATAAAATAAAAATAAAAAAGAGTAAGAAATACAAAAAAGTTAAAAAACAAAATAAAAAAATAAGAAAAAACGCCCATGTCCCCGGTAGCTCGCGCTCAGAAGCGAACACACACGTAAGTCCCGCCCACATATGTAAACGCCGTTCAAACCACACATGTGAGTTATTGCTGCGTGCGTTAGAATGAGTGCAGCAATTCTAGCACTAGACCTCCTCTGTAATGCCAAAATGGTAACGTGTAAAAAAAATGTAAGCATCGCCTAGGGAGATTTTTAATTACTGAAGTTTGGTGTCATGCCATGTGTGTGCGCAATTTTTAGGCGTGACGTGTTAGGTATCTATTTACTCAGCATAACAACATCTTTCACATTATACCAAAAAATTGGCCGTAACTTTACTGTTTTGTAATATTTTTAGCAAACAAATGGCGTTTGAAAATTTAGTGCGCAAATACCGAGCGAGATAAAAATTTGCAATGACCGCCATCTTATTCCCTAGGGTGTCTGCTCCAAAAAAATATATAATGTTTGGTGTTTTGAAGTAATTTTATAGCCATCAATTTATGATTTTTACATGAAGGAGAGAAGTGCCAGAATAGGCCCAGTGCTGAACTGGATAAAATATCCATTTATTTTATTTTTAAACTCGGTCTTTTGTATTTAAAGAAAAAAAATAAAACTAAAACACAAAGGTGATCAAATAGCACCAAAAGCAAGCTCTATTTGTGTGCCAACAAATAAAACATTTTCATTGGGTTACAGTGTTGTATGAGCGCGCAATTGTCATTAAAAGTGCATCAGCGCTGAAATGTGAAACTTGGTCTGGGCAGTGCGCAAGTGGTTAATATAAGGCTACATGCACACGGACGTTTTTCAAGCCGCGCGTTTTTTGCAGCTTAAAAACATCTCTCCATGTTAGCCTATGGCCTCATGGCCACCATGGCGTTTTGGAGCTGTAAATGGCATAGGCGTTTTTAGGCCCCATGTAGACGGGACGCTGGTGCAAAGTTTTCTGAACTAAGGTTGAAAGTGGCGTTTAGAAAGGCGCGCTTTGTGGCGTTTGCATGCCGTGTTTTACCACATTTGCGTGTATATGATAAGGAGCCGCCCTAAGCTCCAAAAACAGTATTATTTACGATTTTAGCTATTTAGTGAGACCAGAGTGATATGAGCAGCTGAGAGCAGCAGTGTAGTTGTATTTAGCGTGTCACTTGCCACATCACTTGGCACAAGTTGTGGATTGTCCACTTGCCACGTCAGCTGCCCCAAGTTGTGGATTGTCCACAATGCAATGGAAGCAATTTCATTTATGTGTATGTATATTGTGTGGGGGTTAGCTCGGCAGCGGGTGTGTGTGACCCCCGAGATGGGCTCCCCACACAAAAACAGGCCCAGCAAACGGAGGTTGTGGTTTTCAAAATCAAAAAGGTGCGGTTTATTTTCTATTTACAGTGACAAAACACAGCAAAGCAAAAGAAACATAAACAAAATAAATCCTGGTCAACTTGACCTCTGACTAAACATACAGGTTTCCTAACTAACAACTGGGATCAGCCTAGTGCTGTCCTAGTCCCTAAGTCCCTGGTTTTTAAATGTCCAAGCAAATAGCCACACAGGCTTTGTCTCACCGCACAGGGGTTCACTCTCCCTAGACAGTCCACACAGGTCTGGGTCCAGGCATGAGCTAACATCTAATGAAGCTGGGAGTTCTTATAGAGGCCTAAATGAGCTGACAAGCTTCAGCTGGTCTCATCAACTCCCTGTCTGCACGACGCCCCACACTCTCCCTAGAGGTATGAGTCATCCATGAGCCCACTAGCCTTATACAACTCTCCACCTAGTTGTATAAGTCGGCGTAAAGCCTGAATCTGGGCGAAATATATCTACCCCCCTGGATGCAACCAGGTGACTTTACCTTCCTGCTGTCACAATATATATATATATATATATATATATATATATATATATATATATATATAATTATGGTTTTTCCTCATTTGCCATAAATTTGGAGTTTATCAATGTAAAAAAATAGGTCACCTTTAAAAACGCTTCTAAACTAAAATGCGGCTAAACGCTGGTACCGCGTCTGAAACGTGGAAATCTTTGGCGTCTGAAGGCATTTTGAGGGTTTGTGAAAAACGATTTTAAACGCAACTGCAGATTTTTTTTGCCAGGACAAAAACAGTGTTTTGGATGTAATAGAATTCAATGGACCCGCATCCAAAACGCAAGTACCGCAATTTTGCGTCGATTTTTTGTTTTACCTGTTTATAGCTGGTTGTTAAAGGAAATGTAAAAAAAAAAGGGTCAAAAAACAAAACCAAAAAAAAAACAGCGTGGGGTCCCCCCCCCCAGGTCCATACCAGGCCCTTGGGTCTAGTATGGATTCAAAGGGGACCCCCCCCCAAAAAAATGAACAAAAAAATGGCGTGGGGGTCCCCCCAGAATCCATACCAGGCCCTTCAGGTCTGGCATGGATTTTAAGGGGGACCCCGCGCCAAAAACAAAAAAAAATTGCGTGGGGTCCCCTTAGAATACACACCAGACCCTTTATTCGAGCACTCAACCTGGCAGGCCGCAGGGGAAAAGGGGGGGACGAGAGAACGGCCCCCCTCCCTCCTGAACCGTACCAGGCCGCGTGCCCTCAACATGGGGGGTTTGGTGCTTCGGGGCCCCCCCACCCCAAAGCACCCTGCCCCCATGTTGATGGGGACAAGGGCCTCTTCCCGACAACCCTGGCCGTTGGTTGTCGGGGTCTGCGGGCGGGGGCTTATCGGAATCCGGGAGCCCTCTTTAATAAGGGGGACCCCAGATACCTGCCCCCCACCCTATGTGATTGAGTATGGGGTACATCGTACCCCTACCCATTCACCTGGTGGCAAAATAAGTCAATAAAAAAGACAACACAGGTTTGAAAAGTAATTTATTGGGCAGCTCCGGGGGTCTTTCTGCCGGGCCCCCGCTATCTTCTGCTAGCTCTTTTGCTAGCGGGTGTCCCGGGCTTCCTCGCCGTCTTCTTCTGACTTCGGGGGTCTCTTGTTCTGTTCTCCGGTTGTTCTCCCGCTCTCCGACGTCTTCTCCACGATCTCTGGTTCTTTCTGCCGGACGCCCCGCTATCTTGTGCCAGCTCTATTGCTAGCGGGGGCCAGTCTTCTACATCGCCTTCTTCCTTCTTCTCTTCGCCCGATGTTGCCTCGTCGCTGTCCACCGCCGCAATGATCTGTCCGAGCAGCGGTGCCACTTTTATTGGCATGGGCGTGGTCACCGGCTTATGCCACCGCTGACCCCGCCCCCGTATGATGTCACAGTCCCGGGGAATGATGGGACTGTGACGTGAAACAAGGGCGGGGTCAGCGGTGGCATCATCCGGTGACCACGCCCCATGCCAATAAAAGTGGCACCGCTGCTCGGACAGATCATTGCGGCGGTGGACAGCGACGAGGCAACATCGGGCGAAGAGAAGAAGGAAGAAGGCGATGTAGAAGACCGGCCCCCGCTAGCAAAAGAGCTGGCACAAGATAGCGGGGCATCCGGCAGAAAGAACCGGAGATCGTGGAGAAGACGTCGGAGAGCGGGAGAACAACCGGAGAACAGAACAAGAGACCCCCGAAGTCGGAAGAAGACGGCGAGGAAGCCCGGGACCCCCGCTAGCAAAAGATCTAGCAGAAGATAGCGGGGGCCCGGCAGAAAGACCCCCGAAGTCGGAAGAAGATGGCGAGGAAGCCTGGGACCCCCGCTAGCAAAAGAGCTAGCAGAAGATAGCGAGGGCCCGGCAGAAAGACCCCCGGAGCTGCCCAATAAATTACTTTTCAAACCTGTGTTGTCTTTTTTTATTGACTTATTTTGCCACCAGGTGAATGGGTAGGGGTACGATGTACCCCATACTCATTCACATAGGGTGGGGGGCCGGCATATGGGGGCCCCCTTTTTAAAGGGGGCGCCCTGATTCCGAAAAGCCCCCCGCCCGCAGACCCTGACAACCAACGGCCAGGGTTGTCGGGAAGAGGCCCTTGTCCCCATCAACATGGGGGCAGGGTGCTTTGGGGTGGGGGGGTGCAGGTCGCCCCCCTGCCCCGAAGCACCAAACCCCCCATGTTGAGGGCATGTGGCCTGGTACGGTTCAGGAGGGAGGGGGGGGCGCTCTCGTCCCCCCCTTTTCCCCTGCGGCCTGCCAAGTTGCGTGCTCGGATAAGGGTCTGGTTTGGATTTTGGGGGGACCCCCACGCCGTTTTTCGGCTTAAGGGGGTTCACCTTAAAATCCAGACCAGACCTAAGGGCCTGGTATGCTCCTGAAGGGGAACCCATGCCGTTTTTTTCATTAAAATTTGGCCTGGAGTTCCCCTTCATGATTCATACCAAACATGGGACAGCGAGGCTAACGAGGACCAGCGCGATGACAATGCGCTGGACACATTCTCGGCGGCTAGTCGCCTCTAGGACACGACTTGAGCGGCTGCTTCACGCTCAGGTCGTGTCCAGGTCGCCTCGCAAAGTCGCGCTGTCCCTGCGTCAGCCGGCACACGAGTCGCCCTGCAAGTCGGATCCGACTTCCCGGGCGACCTCTATTCAAATCAATGGGCTTCCATAGGGAACCATTCATTTTCAATAGAGCGCCGCTGACATTTCTATTTACTATAACAGTGCGCCGCTGCTTCCTGCACCCAGTGAAGGAGTTATCCGGCGCACCAATTAAGGTTAGAAGCAGCGCAGTGCACTGTTATTAGTAAATCAGCCCCAGTGTGTCAACATGTGCCATCTGCCATCAAGGGATATCCATGTACGGCTTTTGGGGGTGCAACCCCTTCCTCTTATCTCAAGTAGGTGAACTGAAGAAGGGGTTGCACCCACAAAACACGTCCATTGATCACCCCTGATGGCAGATGGCACATGTTGACAATAGGGATCAGGTGTCTAAAATCCCTATTGAAAATTACAAAAAAATGTGTGCATATTCAATTTTTGGCTGGGCAAGTGGTGCCAAGACCCCATATTAGGACGGGCACATAGAGACATATTTTGTGTAAGTGAATGTCTCATATTGCTCAGAGGTATCCAATGTTGTACTTTTTGGAATGCAACTGATGGTTTTGTATTTTCATAAACAAAAAATTGGCGGTTTGTGGACAGCCAAAAAAATAATAATAATTTAAAAAAAAAATAACGTGTGTGAATGTGCACAGAGTAAAATGTTTGAACACAAACAATGTGTAGCTTCTTTTTCAAATACGCTCTAACCTTATTTGTGTATATTTTGGTGGTTCATAGTGAAATGGTTGTTATTTACTAAAGGAAACAAAACTTGGCAATACAAATGTAGTAAGACAAACTAGGAGACAGGAAACAAACAAAGTTACAAGATAAAAAAATGAATTTTAATGACTTCTTTATGCACAAATCTTTAGTCATGGCCTGGCATAGGAATTGCCCCCCTACCCGTGAAATAGTCCATATATTTCTCCCGAACCTGACGGGCATTTTGGGGGGGCAAGCCAGGACGTGCAGATTCGAGGCCCGGCAGGGGATTGGCATGGGAAAGTCCTGCCTCAGGCAATACTGAGGCCATATAAGTACTTGATTTTCGGCAAAGAAAATTATGGAGCACACAGCAGCATAAAACGACATAGTTTATCTTGTACTCCGTCAAGTGGATTGGAGTCATAAAAAGGCGGAACCGGCTGGCCATTATCCCGAAGGCATTTTCAACAACTCTTTGGCCCCTGGCCAGCCGGTAATTGAACACCCTCTTCTCTGGGGTCAGGGTCCTCTGTGGAAATGGCCTCATGAGGTGCGGTCCGAGTCCGAAGGCTTCATCAGCCAAAAAAACAAAGGGAGTCCTTCAACATTCCCTGCATCCGGTGGCAATGCAAGGTCGTCACTCTGGAGACGTCTGGATGAAGGATCCCCCATCGGACATCCGGCCATTCTTCCCTACATCAACATAGAGGAATTCATACCATGCTGACACCACCGCCATCAGCACAATGCTATGAAACCCCTTGTAATTGAAGTAGTAGGACCCAGAAAGGGGTGGCGGCACGATGCGGACATGCTTCCCGTCAATGGCACCACCGCAGTTGGGGGAAGTCCCACCGCGTGGCAAACTCCGCTGTAGCACTGCCCCCTCTATCCTGCGCCCGTCACTCAGAACAATACATAGGTTCATGCCTTGCATTAACCTATGTATTGTCAATGCCGCCCACTATTCAGGTGAATGGCCCCCTGTGGAGCGACGGACATATGAATAACTGCGGCATTTTTGTGGTGAAAATTGCATATCAGAAACAGGGGGGCAAATAGGCTTGCAAATTACAGCCTGAGGGATATAATTGGCTTGCTAAAAGTTAAATAGGGGACGCAGGGGGGGGGGGGCATTCCTTGGCTAAACACTGACAGGCTGCTCTGCCAATCATGTTCACCAAGTCTGTTTAACGGTAACATGATTGGCTGATGCAACATCGAGGGCAGGAAAAGACATCAAGGACAGAAGAAGGATGGCGCGGACCAGAAGAAGGTAAGTGCAGGGCTGGGGGGAAACTGGCTGCATTGGAGGGGACAAAATGGCTGCATTGGAAGGGGCAAAATGGCTGCATTGGAAGGGGCAAAATGGCTGCATTGGAGGGGACAAAATGGCTGCATTGGAGGGGACAAAATGGCTGCATTGGAAGGGGCAACTGGTGGCGCTTAATAGGCACAGTCGCAAAAAAGAAGGAAGTTTAGGTTCTAAATTGGGGGTTGAACCCCCAAACATTTGGAGCAACAGGCACCACTGCTGGAAAGGTTAGTGAAGGGAAATATGCATGGAGGAGAAAAGAGGGGCATTTAAAAGCTTCCAGCATGCATGAGGACAAAGGGGACATTCTCAGCATATTACAATCATGGTAATTAGGGAAGGATGAAAGAAATACAATACATTAGCATACATGAAATACATAAAATGTGATAATCATGGAGAAAACTTACCCTAATATAGTCCTCCTGCAGGACTTGTATAATGGCAGAACAGGTGTCTGGGATTATGAGGCCCAGAGCCTGGGGGGAGATGCCTGTTGTGAACTTCAAGTCCTGAAGACTTCTCCCTGTCGCCAGGTAACGTAACGTGGCGATGAGCCTCTGCTCAGCACTGATGGCTTCCTGCATAACGGTGTCCTGCCTGGTAATATAGGGGGACACCAAAGCCAACAGATGCTGAAAAACGGGGTCAGACATCCGCAGAAAATTCCTGTAGTCCTCAGGATTATTCTCGACGATCTCCCTCAGCAGAGGCATTTGGCAGAATTGGTCCCACTGGAGCAACCAATTCTTGGTCCATGAACTCCTCCTCACCCCGTTCATGGACTGGTCTTGGTCCAAAACAAGCAGACCAACACCAAGCGCCCGCACAGCACAAACTCGACGACAAGAACGTACAGGCGACATGGCTAGGAAACGGTCGTCTTATCAGAACGTACAGAACAGAACGCACTTTAGAACAGCAAGGCCTATGAATAACGAACTGAAAATAAGAAACGAACGGGCAAAAACGCACTGTAAAACAGATACGACCTGCCGAGACGCCCTGAAAGACAAGATACGAACCCACAAGCACAAACTGAACCGCAGAAAACGAACTGAAAGCACGAAGACTGAAAAGGACGAATCGTCTCTTCCCAAACTTTTACTTCACACGCGGTAACACGAGATCAGCAAAAGCAGCCCAAGGGCTGGCGCCAGGGAAATCGATCTTCCCCTTTATAGTGCCGTCGTACGTGCTGGACGTGACTGCGGAGAACAACGAGGAAATTGTGAAATGTCAGTGTGTACGCATGGAAAGCTTGACGAGAAACTCGTCAAGGTTAACAAGAATCTCGTCGAAAAAAACTACGTGTTTTTTACGACGAGAAACTCGGCCGTGTGTACGAGGCTTGTGACTTGACCTCCTAGATGTAGCAAAGCTAGCCTAGAACCTTTGGTCACTGGGATCTGCACTGAGGCACTTTCCAGACCTTTATGTTCTTTTAGCCACAGAGTGCTTTTCTGTCCCAGTCTGGGTTATGCACTCCCCTGGGTGTTTTTTTTGCTTTCCTGTACCCTATAAAGAAGGAATCTAAAAATAAATGGACTGTTTCCACTGTGGACTTTAACCATTCCTGCATTAAATAATCAATTTACTACTTATTTTAAGGGCATTCTCTCCTTTTAAACCCTTAGTGACTGAGAGAAAAACAAATGTTAATGCCTGAACACAATTTTGCAACTTTGATATGCATTAGTAAAACTGTACTACTTTGTGTATCCAGGTGGATATACCTTGTTTTTTCAGGACAATGTATCTTTCTCTCCAGACGAGAGAGAAAACACATGGGCAGGCTGCACAGTGACTGATCACTGTGATAGCCAATCAGAGGCTATTACAGTTAGCAGAAAATGGAGTCCCGGGTCCTGATAATTAGTACGAGATCCAGGGCCCTTGGTGAGAGCCCGGCCTCTGTGCTGGGAGTGCGCGGTCTGGTGATTTTTTTTTTTTATATATGTGTGTGTGTGTACATACACACACTTGTGCAGTTGTGCGCATAAGTTTACATACCCTGGCAGAATTTATGATTTCTTGGCCATTTTTCAGAGAATATGAATGATAACACAAAAACTTTTCTTTCACCCATGTTTAGTGTTTGCCTGAAAACCATTTATTATTAATCAACTGTGTTTACTTTTTGAAATCATAATGGCAACAGAAACTAGCCAAATGACCCTGATCAAAAGTTTACATACCTCCAGTCTTTAATACCCCTTTAACATCAATGGCAGCTTAAAGACTTTTATGGTATTTGTATTATTTTTGTACTGTCTTGCATGAACTGCACGTTTTGAGATCTCCCCAGAGTGGCTCAATGATATTGAGGTCAGGAGACTGAGATGGCCACTCCAGAACCTTCACTTTATTCTGCTGTATCCAATGACAGGTCGACTTGTCCTTGTGTGTTGGATCATTGTCATGTTGGAATGTCCAAGTACGTCCCATGCGCAGCTTCCTGGCTGATGAGTGCAAATGTTCCTCCAGTATTTTTTGATAATATACTGCATTCATCTTGCCATCAATTTTGACCAAATTTCCTGTGCCTTTGTAGCTCACACATCCCCAAAACATCAGCGATCCACCTCCGTGTTTCACAGTAGGAATGATGTACCTTTCATCATAGGCCTTGTTGACTCCTTTCCAAATGTAGCATTTATGGTTGTGGCCAAAAAGCTCAATTTTGGTCTCATCACTCCAAATGACTTTGTGCCAGAAGGTTTGAGGCTTGTGTCTGTGCTGTTTGGCGTATTGTAAGCGGGATTCTTTGTGGCATTTGCGTAGTAATGGCTTTCTTTTGGCGACTCGACCATGCAGCCCATCTTTCTTCAAGTGCCTCCTTATTGTGCATCTTGAAACAGCCACACCACATGTTTTCAGAGAGTCCTGTATTATATCTGAAGTTATTTGTGTGTTTTTTTTTTTTTTTTGCATCCCAAACAAATTTTCCTGGCAGTTGTGGCTGAAATTTTAGTTGGTCTACCTGACCGTGGTTTGGTTTCAACAGAACCCCTCATTATCCACTTCTTGATTAGAGTTTAAACACTGCTGATTGGCATCCTCAATTCCTTGGATATCTTTTTATATCTCTTTCCTTTTTTATACAGTTCAACTACCTTTTCCCGCAGATCTTTTGACAATTCTTTTGCTTTCCCTATGACTCAGAATCCAGAAACGTCAGTGCAGCACTGGATGAATAATGCAAGGGTCTGTCAGGAGTCCAGAAACTCATTGACCTTTTATACACACACACTAATTACAAGCAAACAGATAACAGGTGAGGATGGTTACCTTTAATAGCCATTCCAACCCCTTTGTGTCAACTTGTGTGCATGTTATCAGGCCAAAATCATGTCCAATGAGGCTGAAGGGCAGCACACCGAATGCATCACACCGCAGAGCTCCGCATGTGCAGGGCGCTGCTGTCTCTGCGCGTTATTCCAAAAGTTCTTTGGTGTGGGCCTTTTTTCAGACGTGTGCAGCAGATCGCACCGTTGCCATTTGCAACATATGTCTCAGGCGTATCTCGCGTGGCCAAAACATCAGCCGCTTAGGCACCACGTGCTTGACCAGACATATGTCGACCTGCCATGCAGTTCATTGGCAAGCCTACCTAAAAGACCCACACCAAAGAACAAAGCGGACCACTCCTTGCTCCTCATCAGCTGGGATTAGGGATGAGCTTCGAGTTCGAGTCGAACTCATGTTCGACTCGAACATTGCCTGTTCGCCCGTTCGCCGAACAGCGAACAAATTGGGGTGTTCGCGGCAAATTCGAAAAATCTATGGGAGAAATCTAAAGTGCTAATTATAAAGGCTTATATGCAAGTTATTGTCCTAAAAAGTGTTTGGGGACCCGGGTCCTGCCCCAGGGGACATGTATCAATGCAAAAAGAAGTTTTAAAAACGGCCGTTTTTTCGGGAACAGTGATTTTAATAATGCTTAAAATGAAAAAATAAAAGTGAAATATTCCTTTAAATTTCGTACCTGGGGGGTGTGTATGATATGCATGTAAAGTGGCGCATGTTTCCCGTGCTTAGAACTGTCCCTGCAAAAAATGTCATTTTTGAAAGAAAAAAAGTCATTTAAAACGTACTCGCGGCTATTAATGAATTGTCGGCTCCCGGCAATACATACAAAAGTCATTGATAAAAAAAATAAAAAAAAGCGTGGGGGTTCCCCAGAATTCAATTACCAGGCCCTTCAGGTCTGGAATGGATATTAGGGGGAACCCCGCCGCAAATTTAAAAAAAAATTGACGTGGGGTTCCCCCAAATATCCATTCCAGGCCCTTCAGATCTGGCATGGATTTTAAGGGGAACTCCACCCCAAATGTAAAAAAAAATGGCGTGGAGTCCCCCTAAAAATTCATACCAGACCCCTTATCCGAGCACGCAACCTGGCCGGCCGCAGGGGAAAAGGGGGGGACGAGAGAGCGGCCCCCCCTCCCTCCTGAACCGTACCAGGCCACATGCCCTCAACATGGGGAGGATGTCCCCATGTTGATGGGGACAAGGGCCTCATCCCCACAACCCTTGCCCGGTGGTTGTGGGGGTCTGCGGGCGGGGGGCTTATCGGAATCTGGAAGACCCCTTTAACAAAGGGGACCCCCAGATCCCGGCCCCCCCTATGTGAATTGGTAAGGGGTACATTGTACCCCTACCATTTCACGAAGAAAGCGTAAAAAAATGTTTAAAAAAACACACAAACACCTTGAAAAAGTCCTTTATTTAAAAAAAAAACAAAAAAAAAACATTCCAGCGGTGAAATCCAGTGTCCCGCGGCGATCCCGATGTCCAGCGCTGTCCTTCATTGGTTGTGCCTGAGCGGACCTGATGGGGAACTCCCTCTCAGTATTTTAAATGTATAGACCCGCCCCTTCTAAAGTTCCCCATCAGGTCCGCTCAGCGGACCAGATGCGGAACATGAGAAGGGGCGGGTCTATACATGTATTACCAAAGTGAGCAGTTCCCCATCAGGTCCGCCCCCTCGGTATGTCGGACCCGCCTACGTCATTGGCTTGAGCGGGGAACTTCCTTCACTGTATAATTTAAATTTACATAGTGAAGGAAGTTCCCCGCTCAAGCCAATGACGTAGGCGGGTCCGACATACCGAGGGGGCGGACCTGATGGGGAACTGCTCTCACTTTGGTAATACATGTATAGACCCGCCCCTTCTCATGTTCCGCATCTGGTCCGCTGAGCGGACCTGATGGGGAACTTTAGAAGGGGCGGGGTCTATACATTTAAAATACTGAGAGGGAGTTCCCCATCAGGTCCGCTCAGGCACAACCAATGAAGGACAGCGCTGGACATCGGAATCGCCGCGGGATACTGGATTTCACCGCTGGAATGTTTTTGTTTTTGTTTTTTTCTTTAATAAAGGACTTTTTCAAGGTGTTTGTGTGTTTTTTTTAAAAAAAAATTACTCTTTCTTCATGAAATGGTAGGGGTACAATGTACCCCTTACCAATTCACATAGGGGGGGCCGGGATCTGGGGGTCCCCTTTGTTAAAGGGGTCTTCCAGATTCCGATAAGCCCCCCGCCCGCAGACCCCCACAACCACCGGGCAAGGGTTGTGGGGATGAGGCCCTTGTCCCCATCAACATGGGGACATCCTCCCCATGTTGAGGGCATGTGGCCTGGTACGGTTCAGGAGGGAGGGGGGGCCGCTCTCTCGTCCCCCCCTTTTCCCCTGCGGCCGGCCAGGTTGCGTGCTCGGATAAGGGGTCTGGTATGGATTTTTAGGGGGACTCCACGCCATTTTTTTTTTAATTTGGGGTGGAGTTCCCCTTAAAATCCATGCCAGATCTGAAGGGCCTGGAATGGATATTTGGGGGAACCCCACGTCAATTTTTTTTTAAATTTGCGGCGGGGTTCCCCTTAATATCCATTCCAGACCTGAAGGGCCTGGTAATTGAATTCTGGGGAACCCCCACGCTTTTTTTTTTTTTTTTTTTTATCAATGACTTTTGTATGTATTGCCGGGAGCCGACAATTCATTAATAGCCGCGAGTAAGTTTTAAATGACTTTTTTTCTTTCAAAAATGACATCTAGGACAGAACAGGAAACAACTTGAAATGTACCACCTACCCAGTAGCGGCTGGAAAAGGAAACCCCTGAGATGACTCACCGCCACGCAGAGCCAAGAATGACCAACTCCCCACCGGCGGAGTACCACCCTGAGTCAGAAACCCCCACATGGAGTGGAAGAGATGAACCTGCCTGTGATGCCGCCGAAACGTGCAGCCTGCCCCAACCCTAACATACAAAGGAAAAGACAGACAACCAGACACAAGACACCACCCCTCTGTACCTGCCTGGGACAAAGATGTGAGCAGAAATGACCAGACCTCAGCGCGTGAATGAACCTGACGACAGAACCCACCCTAGAGTATGTAGTAAGTGTGTGTAGTAAATGAGCCCGAGTAACCTGCCGCGCAGAGACAGGTAATTAAAAATGAAACACTCAGGGCCGATGTACCCACGGACCGTGGTGGGTAGTAGTATAGGCGTAAGAATGAACGTGCACGTATGACGTATGGTATACAGGCGAGAAGATTGTGGTCAACAACCAATTAAAAACGAAACCTCAGCCCGTATGGATCTGTAGACGTGACAGATCCTGAGATGCGCACCCTGGCTAACTACCCCCGGTATGTAAGAACCTGAACGAAAAGTGTGACGAGACAAGGAAAACAAACAACGCTGCAACGGCTGTGGGTGCGAGCGGTGACTGCACGGCACCGCCAAGTTATGACAGAACACGCTAGGACTGGCTGACCTGCTAACTGAAACACGCTGGGGTAAATATGCTAAGACAGAACACAACCCCCTCTGCACCAACCCCCGAGCGAAGACATAAGCAGTGAAGGTGGGACCATAGAATAAATGAACCTGAAAAACGACCCCCCCCCCCGGCGTGTGACGTGAGTGAGCGCAAGGAAACTATTTCGCAATGACAGATCGTAGAAACTGAACATTTAGGACCTGAGTACCCACAGACCGTGGTGGGTAGTCCTGCAGATGAAATGAAACGAATGCAAACGTATGACGTGACGTAACGGGCGAGAAGATCGCGGTCAAAGAACAAGACCAACGAAAAAACCTGAGCCCGTAAGGATCTGTAGACGTGACAGAAACCGAGATGTGAAACCTAGCCAACTGAACCAGGAATGCAAGAACCTACAAAAGGACGATGAACCTACGGAAGTAAGATGATACGGAACTGAACGAAGAAGAAAAAACAGCTACCGGTGTAAGTTGAACCCTCAGGACCTGAGTACCCACAGACCGTGGTGGGTAGTCCTGCCAATGAATTGAAACGAATGCAAATGTATGCCGTAAGGTAACGGGCGAGAAGATTGCGGTCAAGAACAAGACCGACGAAAAACCTGAGCCCGTAAGGATCTGTAGATGTGACAGAACCGAGATGTGAAACCTAGCCAACTGGACCAGGAATGCAAGACCTACAAAAAAATGATGAAACCTACGGAAGTAAGAGGATACGGAACTGAACGAAGAAGAAAACAGCTACCGGTGTGAGCTGAAACCTGCACAAGCTGACAGGAAAAACGCCATGACAGGAAAACGCTACGACAGGAACACGCCATGACCGGAAAAGCCATGACAGCAAAACACTCACAGGCCGCTGAAAGCAACATGCTGCCGCCAGAACCGCTAAGACAGAAACCACGTGACGCATGAATACCCGAATGATCGTGGAAGAGAAGCTACTCCACCAAACAGCCCCCCCTTTACTGAACAGCATCCCCCCACCCCTGGCTCAGAGACCCCAAGGTAGACTGGATACATTGAGCAAGACGCAGCTAGACCTGCAGCCTGCATCCCCCCCCCCCCACGTGACCTGAGAAAACACAGATCTGGACTGAAAAGATGAAAGCAAGGATACCCACACCTAGTGCCTGAGGTAATACCCATGCAAGTCAGACCAACCAGAAACCCTGACAACTGACCACAGGTGAACCCCCTCCCCTGATTCCGATGCCCCAGGAAGGATAACTGCTATACAGAGGTAGAGCCCCCCCCCCAGCCTGACAGTAGCAACGGAGCGCCCCCCCCACCCCCACTAACCAGCACCACGGGGACCGGAGAGGTGGATCACCCTCAGCACCAGAACCTGGTCGGCCGAGCTGCATCCCTGCGCTCCAGGAGAAACCGGCGGCCGGCCCCTGCATGAAGCAGGATGGATGGACGCCCCCCCTCTCCCTGGCATGGGCACCGGGAGACGCGGGTGGCCTCCACCATACCTGATAGAGCCCTGGGCAAGTGGGTGGGAAAACCATGCGGAATACTCGCCATCTGACGAGTGTCCCCCTTCGCTGGTGCGGCAAATTATCCCTAGACTGCCAGCAGACCGTGCTGCCACTCTGAGCACTGGGAGAAACAGGCGCCCCCTGACAAGGGTGGACAGTCCCCCCCCCCATGCAGCTGGTGTGACCCCGGGAGAAGAGGATGATGCCCCCCCCCCTGCCAGCGTGTACCTGAGAAGAATGGACAGAAGAAACCCCCCCCTCGAGATGCGGTGAGAACCATGGAGGAGTGTATGGGCGGACCCCCCCCCCTCCCCAGCGTGAGCCTGGGAAGAGGAGTGGACGAGCAGGCGGCCCTGCAGATGTGCCGGCGTGAGCCCAGAGGAAGAGAGGGTGGATGGCAGGTGGCCCCCCGATCATGCTGGATGAACCCAAGGTGGATGGACAGCCTCCCGGTGCAAGTAGCTGGAGAACGCCCCCCCCCATGCGAGAAGGCCCTATGGAAGTGGTGGGTGGACGAACAGCCCCCCCGCGTGAGTACCGAGGGAAGCACCCTGACAGCAGAGGAGAACGAGCCCCGGGTCAGTGTGTGGGTGGAGAAGCGAGCGGGCAGCCCTCACAATGCGGGCAGGCAGCTCCTACGCAGGCGGCACAATAGGAACCGGAGAGGTGGACCACCCTCCGCCCAGGCTCCTGGCTGAGCGTGCTGCTGCTCAGAGCTCCGAGAGAACAGGCGGCTGACCCCCCCCAGATGCGGATTGAGCCTCGGAACGGATGGATGCCGCCCCCCCCGCGAGTACCGGGCGGGCGACCTCCTCCATGCCAGACGGAGCCCTGGACACGCTGGAGGGTGGATGGCCGGACGGCAGCCCCCCCTCCCCTGGCGTGAGCCCTAGGAGAAGCAGGCGGGTGGCTTCCATGGAGCCCCGTACCACGTGGACGCATCAGTGCGTGCCCCGAGGAGTGGGAGTGTGAGCCCCGGAGAAGGAGCGGGTAAACGAGCGGGCGGCCCTACAAAAGACGCCGGCATGTGTCCGGAAGTAGTGAAACCTGGCATGAATCCTGGAACACGGCTTGGCCCCCGACTCCTGCAGCCGACCGCCGCACAGTGACGAAAAGCGGAAGTGACGCGGAAACCCGGAAATGACGTCATGGCTGGACCCAGAAACCCCGCCGACGCAGGAGAGGAGAGAGGAGGGGGGATAAATAGCCCCCAGACTCCTCCTACAAATTCAGGCTAGCCTGCAGCCAGCCTTCTAACATGTCGCTAGAAGAAGTTGCAGGACTTTTAAAAGTAATCCATGCGACTTTGGGGATAGAAGAGGAAAAGAAGGGGCTCTCCCTACATGACCGCATGTATGCAGGTTTGGGTGATTCAAAAGGCTGTGTTTTTCCAGTCCATTCAATAATCTCGGACATGATCAAAAAAGAGTGGTTGGAACCTGAGAAAAAGCCATTTTTTTCCCGGTCTCATAAGAGAAGATTTCCATTTGAGGAAAGCACGGATTCCATCTGGAACAAGGTTCCAAAACTGGGCTTTTTCACAGGTCCCAAAATCAACTGACCTTGCCTTTTGAGGACATGGGCATGTTAAAGGAGCCCATGGATAAAAGGATGAACTTGCTTCTTAAAAGGGCCTAGCAGTCAGTGATGAATAATCTAAAACCAGCAATGGCAACAACATGTGTCACTAGGAATTTAGAACACTGGATTAACCAGATGAAGGCCCATGTTACGGCGGATTCCCCAAAACAGGAGATTCTGTACTCCTTCACATCTCTATCTGCAGCAGTATCATACATTGTGGATGCTTCAGCAGGATCTATTCGCATGTCAGCAGCTTTGACGAACTCTGCAAGGAGGGCTTTGTGGCTTAAAACTTGGCCAGGAGATGCTTCATCTAACAGGCTGTGTAGCATTCCCTTTGCTGAGTCCATTCTTGACTGTACGGCTGACAAAAATAAGTTGTTTCTGGTCAAGAAGAAACAGGTACAGACCCGTAAGCGTTTTTTTCGTCCGCAAAAAGGACAGCAGGAAGGCAAAACAAGAGGAAGCAGTGGTCTTCCAAGAAGCCAAAAGGTAGGAGTGGAGTGCTCTTCAATCCTCCTGTGACCTCCGAAAATCCGCAATGACCCTCCACCCCAAGTAGGGGGAAGACTCCAGGAGTTCCTTCCCCAGTGTAGAGACATCACTGCAAATCAGTATATTGTTAACATGCTCTCCCAAGGATACGTGATAGAATTCACGGAAGAACCTCCGAAAAGATTCCTGGTGACAAACGTCCCGAGGGATCCGGTCAAGGCTCTCGCCATGAAGTGCCTAATCCAGGAACTGATATCCCAGAGAGTCATTGTTCCGGTTCCAACAAAGGAGTTTTTCCAGGGTTTCTACTCACACATTTTCCTTGTGCAGAAGCCTTCAGGAAAGTACCCGCCTCATCCTAAATCTAAAAATGCTGAATCTGTCAGTGGAATACAGAAGATTTCAGATGGATTCCATTTTCTCAGTAAGAAGCCTCCTGAGTCAAGGGTGCTTCATGGCATCAATAGATTTTCAGGACGCATAACTCCACATTCCTATTGCCGCCAGGTCTCAGAGATATCTGAGATTAGCACTGAGAGAAGGGAAGAAGGTGGTACACCTGCAATTCAGAGCTCTTTCATTTCGGCCTGTCATCATCTCCACGGGTGTTCACAAAGGTAATGGCCGACGCTCTGGCACCCCTGCGTCTAGAAGGAATTTCAGTGATTCCTTATCTAGACGACCTGCTGTTTGCTCAAACCAGAGAATGACTTCAGAGGAACTTGGACAGAGCTGTGCTCACCTAGAATCCATCGGATGGATACTAAACCTCCAAAAGTCAAATCTGATTCCCTCACAGGAGGTGTTATTCCTAGGTTTCTGTATCAACTCTTTGGAGCAAAAGATTTTTCTCCCAGAAGAAAAAACGAAAAGTTTATAGAAGTGGTGTCACTGTTACAATCCAGTCAGCTTCTGTCCATCAGGAGGGTCATGTCAGCGCTAGGAACCCTGACCTCTTCCATACCGGCAGTCCAGTGGGCAAAGCTCCATTTCAGACCGCTGCAAAAGTTTCTGTTAAAAATCTGGGATCGCCAGCAAAATTCACTGGATTCACTAGTGAAGATTCCCACCAAAGTAAAAAGGAGTCTCTGGTGGTGACAAGATTCTCAGCAGGCCTGTTATGGGCCTTTCCAACCCAGGTAAGGTTAACAACCAATGCCAGCTCCTGGGGTTGGGGGGCTCACATGAGCGGTCGATGGGCTCAGGGATTGTGGTCCACAAGAGAAGCACTGAGATCCTCAAACTGGAGGGAACTAAAGGCGATAGAAATGGCCTTATTGACCTTTGCAGAAGAAAGTCCTACACAAATCCTGTCAGACAATGCCACAGCGGTGGCCTACATAAACAGGGGGGGCACCAGAAGCAGAGTACTTCAAGGCCTAGCAGGGAGCATTCTAAGCTGGGCAGAGCTCCATACTCAATCCTTGTCCACCTAAAAGGGACCCTAAACAGGATGGCGGACTTCCTCAGCGGGAACCAGGTGTACGAAGCAGAGTGGCAATTGAATCCAGATGTCTTCAATCTGATAGTGAAGAAATGGGGACGGTCAAGAGTGGATCTCTTTGCGACTGAAGAAGATACACAAATATCCCGCTTCTTCTCCCTGAACAGGAACGAGTCATCACTGGGGGTAGATGCTCTGATGCACAGTTGGAATTTTCACCTCTGCTATGCCTTTCCTCCATTTCAGCTTATCCCGCAGGTCATAATAAAAATCCGTAAAGAGGATACAACAGTAATCCTCGTCACTCCCTTCTGGCCCAAAAGGCCTTGGTTTTCGTCTCTTCTACAGATGCAGATGAAACCATACTGACACCTTCCATTGAGACAAGACCTACTGTTACAAGGTCCCCTGCTTCTCCAAGAAGTAAAAAAGCTAAAACTCACAGCTTGGCTTCTGAAGAACAGCTCTTAAGGAGAAAAGGCTTCTCGGATAGGTTGGCCGCTACCCTCCTATCTAGCAGAATGAATGTTACCAGAGCAATATATTACAAAGTCTGGAAAGTCTTTAACTCCTGGTGCACAGCATCCGACAGATCTTTAAAACAGATTTCTTCTATCCTATAATTCCTGCAAGAAGGAGCGGACAAGGGCCTAGCGGTCAGTACCCTAAAAGTTCAGGTTGCCGCACTGGAAGTATTTTTGGAAAAATCTATTTAATCAGAACCTCTAGTAATCAGATTCTTTAAAGCCCTCACTCGGTCTAGACCAGTAGTGATCAAAAGCTGTCTGTCATGGGACTTATCACTTGTTCTACAGGCCCTGACCAGGGAACCTTTTGAACCACTTAACTTAACCTCCCTAAAATCTATTTGTAAAACCATTTATCATTTTCCTTCCACTTTACTATTATGTGCAATTATGTGCCACTTTGTTTTGGTCTATCACATAAAATCCCATTAAAATACATTTAAGTTTTTAGTTGTAACATGAAAAATTATGGAAAATTTCAGGGGGTATGAATACTTTTTCAAGACTGTGAATAAAAAAAATATTCTTGTGAGCTGCCAATCCTCCAACCAAATAAATAGTGTAAAAATAAATGAAATGAAATAAAATCAGCTGCCAGCACTCCCTCCCCTTCCTTATAGTGAAATGACACAAATTATATATACATATAGTGCAGCGTTATTAATAATGTGCAAAAGACATAAATTCAAACAAATAAATAAATTACTCTTTAAAACTGTAGTGCAAAAAAAAGCCTTTGCGTTAAAAAAAAAATTCTCTGGGCAAAAATGTTCCTCTGTAATACTGTGCAAATCCGCAATACTGTGGTACAGGATAATCCTTAATCCACAATCTTCTTCATTTTATTCCACAGTGCATAGTCCTCTACACTCACAATGTGCCACCTCGTTTAAGATGTGGCATCACCTTAACCACTTCAGCCCCGAGCCTCTTTGGTGTTTACACGTTAAAAACATTTTTTTCTGCTAAAAAATTACTTAGAACCCCCAAATATTATATATATATAATTTATAATTAGGGTTGCACCGATACTGGTATCGGTGCCGATACTAAGTATTTGCACGAGTATCGGTACTCGCGCAAATGCGCCGATGCCTGAAACCGATACCTTCGGGTTCGGCTCTTTCATCGCGATTCCCCGCTAACAGATGAAATGTATACAAAGAAATTCGCAGGCAGTCATTAGTTGTTAAGGAGCGGGGCCGCCGCGTCCTTAACAACCAATGACGTTTCAGCTGCCAGTGGGGATTTCCCTTCTCTTCAGTGGACCTGCACCGGCTCCGCCTCCTCCCGCGCCAGCTCCGCCCCCTCCGGCAATGTGCTTCTCCTCCTCGAGCGGGTGTGGGGTGACAGATCTGCCTGGTGAGTAATGTGTCCTACACTGAGCCAGGCTTTACTGCTGCAGAACCTTGGAGGGGGAGGGCATGTCTGCTGGGTGTTTATAGTGCAGTGATTGGGTTCCCAAATACCCCCCTTCCCCTCCCCCTCTCCACCCTAAACAAGAATCCCCCTCCCCGCCCCTCCACCCTAATAACACAGCTCTCCACCCTAAACAAGAACCCCCGCTCCTCACCCTAAACAAAAAACCCCTCTCCACCCTAAACAAGAACCCCCTCTCCACCCTAAACAAGAACCCCCCTCCCCACCTCTCCACCCTAAACAAGATCCCACCTCTCCACCCTAAACAAGAACCCCACCTCTCCACCCTAAACAAGAACCCCCTCCCCACCTCTCCACCCTAAACAAGAACCCCCCTCCCCACCTCTCCACCCTAAACAAGAACCCCTAAACAAGAACCCCCTCCCCACCTCTCCACCCTAAACAAGATCCCCCCTCCCCACCTCTCCACCCTAAACAAGAACCCCACCTCTCCACTCTAAACAAGAACCCCCTCCCCACCTCTCCACCCTAAACAAGAACCCCCCTCCCCACCCTAAACAAGAACCCCACCTCTCCACCCTAAACAGGAACCCCCTCCCCACCTCTCCACCCTAAACAATAACCCCCACCTCTCCACCCTAAACAATAACCTCCCTCTCCCCCCAACAATAACTCCCTCCCCACCCTAAACAATAACCCCACCCTAAACAATAACACCCCTCCCCCTTTCCCCCTAAACAATAACACCCCTCCACCCTAAACAATAACACCCCTCCCCATCTCTCCACCCTAAACAATAACACCCCGCCCCACCTCTCCACCCTAAACAATAACACCCCTCCTCACCAAAAAAAAGTTAGTTATAAAAATGTAAATTAAATTTTTTTTTTAAATAGGAATCGGTATCGGTGAGTACTTGAGGAAAAGTATCTGTACTCGTACTCGGTCTTAAAAAACTGGTATCGGTGCATCCCTAATAAATATATATATATATATATATATATATATATATATATTATAATTTTATTTTTTCCTAACACCCTAGAGAACAAAATGGCGGTCGTTGCAATACTTTCTGTCACACCGTATTTGCGCAGCGGTCTTACAAGCGCACTTTGTTTTGGAGTTAAAAAATAAGACAGCAGTAAAGTTAGCCCAATTTTTTTTTTTATTGTGAAAGATTATGTTACGCCGAGTAAATTGATACCCAACATGTCACGCTTCAAAATTTGTGCCCGCTCGTGGAATGGCGACAAACTTTTACCCTTAATCTCTATATACGACGTTTGAAAAAATCTACAGGTTGCATATTTTAAGTTTGAGGAAGTCTAGTGCTAGAATTATTGCTCTCGTTTTAACTAGACATGTGCATTCGTTTTCGTCCGAATGCATTTTCGTCCGAATTTCAGCTATTTTCGTTATCGTTTTAACAAACGAAAACGAAAGCACAGAATCCGAAAACCGAAAGATCCGACATAAACAAATGCTTTATTTTCGTTTTCATTGCTACAACAGTTCGATATAGATAGGAGATTCGACGTGATGCTGACAATAACAATCTGTGTCTATCGAACCTGTGGTCGAATGTGCCTAACCTTAACTCTATTAGTCCAAGATTATTCTACATAGGAGAGAAAAGATTCGACATTATAGAGAGAAAAGATTCGACATAGGAGAGAAAGATTCGACATAGGAGAGAAAAGATTCGACATAGGAGAGAAAAGATTCGACATAGGAGAGAAAAGATTCGACATAGGAGAGAAAAGATTCGACATAGGAGAGAAAAGATTCGACATAGGAGAGAAAAGATTCGACATATAGAGAGAAAAGATTCGACATAGGAGAGAAAAGATTCGACATAGGAGAGAAAAGATTCGACATATAGAGAGAAAAGATTCGACATAGGAGAGAAAAGATTCGACATAGGAGAGAAAAGATTTGTTATTATAGAGAAAAGATTCGACATAGAGAGAAAAGATCACTGCGGGAATTGGGTGGGGGAAGTAAAATAAAAATAAAGTTGATGATGAATGTTTTTGGCTGATTGTAACCAAAGAGGAGGAGCAGTAAAATAGCTAGAATGACGAAGATTCGACAAAGCATCGAAAGTTAGAAGATTCGACGGTGCAGCAAAACTGTACGACGCTGCAATCGTACATTTCCAGTCAAATGCATCCGCCCATAGGCTATAGAAGAATTCTAATGTTGGTTGACTAGTAATAGTAATGAATAAATATAATTATTACTAGTCATACAACATTAGAATTCTTCTATAGCTTGTGGGCGGAACATTCGACCGGAAATGTATGATTGCAGCGTCGTACAGTTTCAATGCTCCGTCGAATCTTCTTTGAACATTCGACAGACACCATAAGCCTTCAATGACAGATTCGACCTTAATTAATTCAGATTTTCGGACGAATGCAATTTCTAACGAAAAAACGAAATAAATAAAAACAAATTTCGGGAGTAAATAAATTTATTTTTCGGACGAAAACGAAATTCCGAAACGAAATATTTCAGTGTGCACATGTCTAGTTTTAACGATCACGGTGATGCCTTACATGTGTGGTTTGAACACTGTTTTCATATGCAGGCTCGTTGGGACGGGGCACGTTTAACCACTTCAATACAGGGCTTTTTGTACCTATTCAATACCGGGCCTATTTTGGCACTTCTCTCCTACATGTACAAATCATCATTCTTTTGCTAGAAAATTACTCAGAACCCCCAAACATTATACATGTTTTTTTAACAGACACCCTAGGGAATAAAATGACGGTCATTGCAACATTTTTTCTTGCACAATATTTGCGCAATAATTTTTCAAACGCCTTTTTTTTTTAAAAAAATGGTTTCATGAATTAAAAAATAACAAAACAGTAAAGTTAGCCCAATTTTTTGGGAAAATATGAAAGATAATGTTACGCCGAGTAAATAGATACCTAACATGTCACGCTTTAAAATTGCGCACACTCATGGAATGGCGCCAAACTTCGGTACTTAAAAATCTCATAGGCGACGCTTTAATTTTTTTTACAGGTTAGAATTACAGAGGAGGTCTAGTTCTAGAATTGTTGCACGCGCTCTAACGCACGCGGCGATACCTCACATGCGTGGTTTGAACGGCGTTTACATATGTGGGCGACTTACGTGTACATTCGCTTCTGAACGCGAGCTACCGGGGACAGGGGCGTTTTAATTTTTTTTTTATTATTATTTATTTATTTTTTTTACTTTATTTATTTATTTATTTTTTTACAATGATTTTACTTTTATTTTTTTTGATCACTTTTATTCCTATTACAAGGAATGTAAAAATCCCTTGTAATAGGAATGTGTGTGACAGGTTCTCTTTATTGAGAGATGCGGGGTCAATAAGACCCCACATCTCTCCTCCAGGCTGGAAAGCATGAGATCAGTGAAAATTTTTTCACTGATTTCATACTTACAGCCGCAATGGCGGCTTTGTTTACATTTGAGACCCGGGTGTGACGTCATCACATCGCGCCCGGGCCTCCGACGATCATAGAGATGACTGGTGACCATCTGGTCACCAGTCATCTCTATGCTCATCACGTGACTCCACCAACGATGCCGGAAGATTCGCTCCGGGTCCCCGATCGCACGGGGGAGCCCGGAGAAGCACCGGATGGCGGCGGGAGGGGGGTGTCCCCTCCCGCCGCCTATAAGAACGACCAAGCGGCGGAACCGCCGCTATGATCATTCTTATGGTGCACAGAATCGCCGGCACTTCAAAAGGATATCTGAATGATGCCTCTAGCTGCAGGCATCATTCAGATATCCCCTTACAAAGCCGAGGACGTCATATGACGTCCACCCAGGATGGGAGATCCCATCTGTGGACGTCATTTGTCTATGGCTGGGTAGGGAAGTGGTTAAAAATGTTTTTTTTTATTTTTTTCTTATTTATCTTACCTTTTTACTTTTTATTTTTACACTGTTCTTTTAAAAAAAAAAAAAAATGGGTCACTTATATTCCTATTACAAGCAATGTAAACATCCCTTGTAATAGAAAAAAAGCATGACAGGACCTCTTAAGTATGAGATCTGGGGTCAAAAAGACCTCAGATCTCATATTTACACCAAAATGCAATAAAAAATAAATAAAAAAAATTGAATGTCATTTGAAAAAAAAATAAAAAATTCTCTTTAAGTGCTATTTGCGGAAGTAAAGTTTTGAATAAAATTAAAGTATAGAATCCCAAGTATTTAAAAGCCTAATAATTAATAAAACAATTAAGATCAATTAAGATCAAATTCTCTATTCAAACCCCCAATGATACACATTACATATTATATAACCTATAAAACCAGATACAATACAAAATATTTAAAAGATGAAAAACCTATATTACAGATTATGAGCTATAATGTTTGAACCTATAAAACCCCTTTAACCACTTAACGACCGCTCACTGTATATATACGTCGGCAGAATGGCACCGACAGGCACAATCATGTACAGTGTACGTGATCGCCTTTGTACAGTTGGGGGGGTCCAATCGGACCCCCCTCCTATACAGTGAGCGGCCGTTTATCGTTGGGGAGCGATCAGGCGAATGAAAATGCTTCCTCCGCCATGTGATGTAAACACAGGCAGGAGGAAGTGATGTCATCTCCCTCGCGGCGGTCTTTTCGATTCCGGCGCCGAGGAGAGAAGAAGCAGGTTAGTGCACCAACAGTCCACTGACACTTGGGTACACATAGGCACACATTTCACCCCCCAGTCACCCCCAGATCACCCCCCAGGTCACCCCCCAGCCCCCAATCACAGTGTCACTGATTGCAGTGATCATTTATTTTACTGATCACTGCATTTAGTGTCATCTGTGATAGTAAAAAGTTGCAGGGCAGTTAGGTTTAGGCCCCTTTAGGTCCAGGGTAGCCCCCTAACCCCCCCTAATAAAGGTTTAACCCCTTGATCGCCCCCCAGGTAACCCTTTCACCCCCTAACGCCAGCGTCACTAAGCGATCGTATTTTTGATCGCTGTATTTAGTGCCGGTGGTGCCCTAGATAGCCAGTTATTTATTTTTAGTTTCGCCGCAGGTTTTTAGAGCGTCAGGTACCCCCATATATTATTTTAACCCCCTGATTGCCCCTAGAGTTAACCCTTTCACCAGTGATCACCGTATAAGCGTCACTGGTGACACTGGTTACCCAGTTAGTTATTTAGTTATTTAGGTAACCCGTCAGGTTTTTATATAGCGTCGGGTACCCCCATATTTAACCTAATAAAGGTTTTAACCCCCTGATTGCCCCTAGTTAACCCTTTCACCAGTGATCACCATATAAAGGTTACGGGTGACGCTGGTTGGTTAGTTTGCTTTTTATAGCATCAGGGCACCCGCCGTATATAACCCAATAAAGGTTTAACCCCCTGATCGCCCGGCGAGTGAGATCAATTAGGTTTTAGCACCAGAGAGGGTCTGCGTCGCCCCAGGCAGCGTTAGGTTAGTAAAAAATTATAAAATGCAGCGCTAGCGAATATAAATGTGCTCAATACAAACGTATGTGTGAATGTCAACCATCTAAACCTTTCGGGATGATGGTACACACTATTAGTGAAAAGATTATGCACCAATGATTGGTGTCACCAGAAATGCAGTGGGTGTAATACTAAATGTTACCACTAAAAAGTGATCAACTAAGTAAAACCAGAAAATATACTGTGCAAAACATTAAATGAACTGAACAACCAGGCAAATAGCTCTAGGAGTGATTCACAGTACTACAGATGGTTTTCAACATCAAAGAAATAATGTCCCATTTGCAACAGTGGTTGTAATATAGAAGGAAGGGAAAAAAATAAAATAAAAATAAAAATAAAAATAAAAATGCTTTAAAATAAAATAAAAGTCACCCAACATCCAACTTCTAGGACCAATAATGTTCGGTGAAATTCAACAGTTGGCTCAATAGCAGCAGAGATCAGAGGACCATGTGGGGAATAAAAAGAAAAAGCAACTTGTGAAGTACCGCTTAGGAACAGATTAACAATACGCTGTTATTGGGAAAACTCACAAGCCTTCAATGATAACCGAGCGTCAGTGTGTTCCGGGTTCACAACGGCGTGCGTTCCACAAGAACCGGAAGCAGCGTCACTGGTTCTTAGTGTTGACCGGAAATTTGTCAATGCATTTCGCCCCTCCTCCAGGGCATCATCAAGGTCATTATTCCCCACATGGTCCTCTGATCTCTGCTGCTATTGAGCCAACTGTTGAATTTCACCGAACATTATTGGTCCTAGAAGTTGGATGTTGGGTGACTTTTATTTTATTTTAAAGCATTTTTATTTTTATTTTTATTTTTATTTTATTTTTTTCCCTTCCTTCTATATTACAACCACTGTTGCAAATGGGACATTATTTCTTTGATGTTGAAAACCATCTGTAGTACTGTGAATCACTCCTAGAGCTATTTGCCTGGTTGTTCAGTTCATTTAATGTTTTGCACAGTATATTTTCTGGTTTTACTTAGTTGATCACTTTTTAGTGGTAACATTTAGTATTACACCCACTGCATTTCTGGTGACACCAATCATTGGTGCATAATCTTTTCACTAATAGTGTGTACCATCATCCCGAAAGGTTTAGATGGTTGACATTCACACATACGTTTGTATTGAGCACATTTATATTCGCTAGCGCTGCATTTTATAATTTTTTATCTCTCAAGGTGTTAGTGCCTTATGCTGTAGCAGCTGCGCATATAATAATTTCTTTTCACTTGTCATTTATTTTTGTATGTCTCCATAAGCGCGAGTTTTAGTTTTTGTTTATTTAGCGTTAGGTTAGTGCCAGTAACGCTAACACCCACGCGCAAAGCATACACCTCCCTTAGTGGTATAGTATCTGATCAGATCTATACTAGCGTCCCCAGCGGTTTAGGGTTCCCAAAAATGCAGTGTTGGCGGGATCAGCCCAGATACCTGCTAGCACCTGTGTTTAGCCCCTTCATCCAGCCCAGCCCAGCCCACCCAAGTGCAGTATCGATCGATCACTGTCACTTACCAAACACAAAACACATAACTGCAGCGTTCGCA
Organism: Rana muscosa; assembly: GCA_029206835.1. NCBI lineage: Eukaryota > Metazoa > Chordata > Amphibia > Anura > Ranidae > Rana > Rana muscosa. The sequence goes on from CM055117.1 coordinate 404,612,931, forward strand.
GAGACAGTCCTGATCCCTGCGACCGCTAACAGTTTTTTTTGTAGCGTTTGATACATTTGCTGACGACAGTCGGGTGCTTTTTTTCCTGTGAATCTTACTAGTGTACCCCTAAATTTAGAGCCCAAAATGGCAAGACGAAGGTACACTAGTAAAGAGACCTACGAGATTCTGAGCATGACAGATAGTGAAGAGGAGGTCACGTATCTGTCAGATTCAGGCTCAGAATATCTTCCCGTAGAAGACAGTGACGTCAGCGGCCCCACATCAGATAGCTCTGACGACGAAGTTGAGGTCCCTGCTAAGGTCAGGCGTACCCGATCCCGATCTTCTGAGGTTGTTGAGGAGCAAGAACCGCAGGGCTCTCGTATCATGGAGCAGAGTAGTACTAGCGCCGCTATTCCTTCTGGTGAATTGGCAAGCACCAGCGGCCTAGTACAGCCTGGGCGTACATCCAGCACTGCAGTATCACTTGGTGACAAGGCGAGTCCCATAAGTGCAGTTCAAGCTGGCGAGGTGGCAAGCACAAGTAGTGTCCCGCTGCCACCAATAAGAAGACAAAGGCAGGCCCGTCGTACCCATAGTGCTCTTCCTGCAGAATTCGCCTATCCTGATTGGGTCCTCACCACTTCTGCAGAACCCGTACTTCCCCCATTCACTGCCCAACCCGATATTCAGGTGGAAACAGCTGATTTTTTGCCAATCGATTATTATTCGCTGTTTTTCACGGAAGATCTCTATAGATCTATTGTGGACCAGAGTAATTTATATGCTGGTCAATTCATCGCCGCTAATCCCCAGTTGCCTTCCATTGCCAAAGATTGGAAACCAATTACGGTTTCCGAATTTAAGACCTTTCTGGGCCTTTCCCTCAACATGGGCACACATAAATTCCCGTCATTGCGTGCTTATTGGTCCACGCACCCAATTGACCACATGCCCGTGTTCTCTGCCTCCATGCCCAGGAAACGATACGAGCAGATTTTGCGGTTCATGCACTTCAACGACAATGAACTTTGTCGTCCACGTGGGGACCCTGAATACGACCGGCTCTATAAAATTCGCCCCTCATAAACCACTTCAACGAACGTTTTGCAGCCTTGTTTATTCCCGATCAAGCTGTCTGCGTTGATGAGTCCCTGATTAAATTTTCTGGCCGCTTGGCTTTCAAGCAGTACCTTCCCAGTAAGCGTGCCAGATACGGGGTCAAGCTCTATAAGTGCTGTGACAGGGCAACAGGCTATGTATGGAGCTTTATGGTTTATGAGGGAAAAGATAATCAGGTTGAGCCGGTCAACTGCCCGGATTACATAGGGAGCGCTGGCAAGATAGTGTGGAAATTGGTGTCACCCTTATTCGGAAAGGGGTACCACTTGTATGTGGACAATTATTACATGAGCGTGCCACTGTTTAGTCGTTATTGACCATAAGGCGAGACGCTGGTACAAAAAAGTGTCTCTATCCTTATTTCAATTGGCTTTGCTGAACGCTCATGTGCTATACAGAGCTTCAGGCGGGATGTTATCTCTTCTAAAATTCCAGAATGAGATTGTCACAGAACTCCTGTATCCAGGCGGTTCTGCACCTCACCATCCCCTACCAAATGCAGTAATCCGGCTGCATGAGAGGCATTATACGCATGTCCTCCCTAGTACCCCTACCCAACGAGCCCCCCAAAAAAGATGTTGTGTCTGTAGCAAGCGCGGATTTAGGCGTGACACCCGTCATTATTGTCCACTCTGTCCTGACAAACCTGGTCTTTGCCTTGGTGAATGTTTTGAACGCTACCACTCAAAAGTGAAGTTTTAGCGTAGGGTACAGCATTTCACAGACTAGGACACACTTACACAGGGTCTCCCAAGATGCCATTACATTTTGAGAGACCCGAACCATTACAGTTGTTAAAGTTACAAAAAAATAGTGTAAAAAAGAAAAAAAAAACGTAAAAAACAAAAACACAAAAAAAATATAAAATAAAAAAAACAAAAATAGTTGTCGTTTTATTGTTCTCTCTCTCTCTCTATTTTCTCTCTATTGTTCTGCTCTTTTTTACTGTATTCCATTCTGCAATGTTTTATCATGCTTGCTTTTCAGGTATGTAATTTTTTGTTTTCAGGTGCGCCATTCAACTGCAGCGCGGAATTATTTATCTTGACAGCAACAGCGTTTGCTCCCACGATACATAAAGCCGTGACTCCAGTGCTGTAGGAGGTGATTTCACCACCACAGTTAAAAAAAAAGAGCATATATGCTAAAGCATGGGGGCAGCAGGGGCGGAGGAGCGATTTTGCTCCTAATGCCGCGTACATACGGTCGAAATTCCGACGGAGGCTTGCCCGTGGAAAAGTCCGACCGTGTGTACGCGGCATAACCTTTTATGCCGCGTACATACGGTCTAAATTTCGACGAAGGCTTGCCTGTGGAAAAGTCCGACCGTGTGTAAGCGGCATAACTTTTTTGCGGGAGGATGCCCCCATGCTTCGGCATATATATATTTTAGGCACAGGTTGCGTTAAAAAATTTTTTTATTTTTTACTAGGTTTTGTTTTGGTATTTGCTTTGCAGGTATGGTATGGTAAGGTCTTACTGTTGTACTGTAATGTTACTTTGTTTTAATGTTAACCATCATTTGCTTAGCAGGTACGCCATTCAGTTGCATCGCGGATTTATTTATCTTGACAGCAACAGCGTTTGCTCCCACGATACATAAAGCCGTGACTCCAACGCTGTAGGAGGTGATTTCACCACCACAGTTAAAAAAAGAGCATATATGCCGAAAGATGGGGGCAGCAGGGGCGGAGGAGCGATTTTGCTCCTAATGCCGCGTATATACGGTCGAAATTCCGACGGAGGCTTGCCCGTGGAAAAGTTCGACCGTGTGTACGCGGCATAACCTTTTATGCCGCGTACATACGGTCGAAATTCCGATGAAGGTTTGCCCGTGGAAAAGTCCGACCGTGTGTACGCGGCATAACTTTTTTGCGGGAGGATGCCCCCATGCTTCGGCATATATGCCCATCATTAGAAGTGGGTGGATGAAGGGAGGTATTCTAATGGTGGGCATACCCACCGATCAATCTCTTTTTTTCGTTCAGCCAACAGGCTGCATGAAAAAAAAGATTACAATACATGTCCAACAAGGACCAGCAACGTACTGGTATGTTGCTGGACTTTGAATGTTTATACCAGAATGATGCCTGCAGGTTTAGGTATCATCTTGGTATCATTCTTTTCAGCCAGTGGCCGGCTTTCATGTAAAAGCAATTCTAGCAGATAATTAGCCTCTAGACTGCTTTTACAAGCAGTGGGAGGGAATGCCCCCCCCGGATATAAACAGCGCCATTGGGAAATTGGGAAAGCATTTTATCACACCGATCTTGGTGTGGTCAGATGCTTTGAGGGCAGAGGAAAGATCTAGGGTCTAACCCCCCAATTTTTTTCAAAAAAAGAGTACCTGTCACTACTTATTGCTATCATAGGGGATATTTACATTCCCTGAGATAACAATAAAAATGATAAAAAAAAAAAATATGGAAGGAACAGTTTAAAAATAAAATAAAAAAGCAAAATAATTAATAAAAAAAAAAAAACAAAAAAAAAGCACCGCTGTCCCCCCCTGCTCTTGCGCAAAGGCGAACGCAAGCGTCGGTCTAGCGTCATATGTAAACAGCAATTGCATCATGCATGTGAGAGATCACCGCGAAGGTCAGATCGAGAGCAGTAATTTTAGCAGTATACCTCCTCTGTAAATCTAACGTGGTAACCTGTAAAGGCTTTTAAATGCTTTTAAAAATGAATGTAGTTTCTCGCCGCTGCACGTTTGTGCGAAATTTTAAAGCATGTCATGTTTGGTATCCATGTACTCAGCCTAAGATCATCTTTTTTATTTCATCAAACATTTGGGCAATAGTAGGATTTTTAAAACAGCTTACCTGTAAAATCCTTTTCTTGGAGTACATCACGGGACACAGAGCAGCATAGTCATTACTATGTGGGTTATATAGAATTACCTTCAGGTGCTGGCACTGGCAACTTCCAAAACAGGAAGTACCCTCCCCTATATAAGCCCCTCCCATCCGGGAGTACCTCAGTTTTGTAGCAAAGCAATACGTGTCCCCAAAAGAGGGGTGGGAGCTCTGTGTCCCGTGATGTACTCCAAGAAAAGGATTTTACAGGTAAGCTGTTTTAAAAATCCTACTTTCTTGTTCATACATCACGGGACACAGAGCAGCATAGTCATTACTATGTGGGACGTCCCAAAGCAATGCCAAATGAGGGGGGGGATACACCATACATAAGCTGGGCGCCATCAGGCATGAGGATCTTTTGCGGCCTGCAACACACTGCGCCCAAAGGCGACATCCTCCTGACTTCTAACGTCCACCTGGTAGAACCTAGTAAACGTGTGTACTGAAGACCATGTTGCGGCCTTACAAATTTGAGCCAGGGAGGCCTGGTGATGCACTGCCCATGAAGTTCCAACTGCTCTCGTGGAGTGCGCCCGAACTTTGAACGGAGGCGGTCTACTTCTCAAGCCATAGGCTTGTATTATGACCTGTCGAATCCACTTGGCTAAAGTAGATTTTGATGCTGCCTGACCCTTTCTGGGGCCTTCCGGCAGAACAAACAAAGAATCCGTTCTACGAATCTGAGCAGTGGCTTTTAGATAAGCTTTAACTGCTCTTACTACATCCAAAGAATGCAATAACTTTTCCTCTACCGAGCTTGGTTTGGGGAAAAAAGAAGGAAGAACCACATCTTGGTTCAAGTGAAACCTCGATACCACCTTAGGAAGAAAGGCTGGGTGAGGGCGTAATACTACTCTGTCCTTATGGATAACCAGATATGGCTCTTTACAGGACATGGCGGCTAATTCCGACACTCTTCTAGCCGAGCATATGGCTACTAAAAATATCAATTTTCTGGTGAGTAGAACCAAGGAAATGTGCCGCAAAGGTTCAAACGGCTGCTTCTGCAGAACCGACAGAACCAAATTTAGATCCCATGGGCATATGGGAGCTTTAATCGGTGGAATAATACGAGTCACCCCTTGCATAAAGGTTTTGACAAGTGAATGCATAGCCAGGGGCCTTTGAAATAGTATTGATAAGGCCGAAACCTGGCCCTTGATAGTACTTAAGGCAAACTTCCTGTCTACAGCCCACTGCAGGAAGTCCAGAATTCTGCCTATAACGTACTTACGTGGATGCCATTTTCTGGCCTCGCACCAAGTGATGTACGCCTTCCAAACTCTATAGTAGATCTGCCTGGATACAGGCTTCCTGGCATTGATTATAGTTGATACCACAGAGTTAGAGAGACCTCTCTTCTTTAGGATGTGGGATTCAATAGCCAGGCCGTTAAACTTAGAGTTAGTAAGGAAGGGTGGTATATCGGTCCTTGCGAAAGCAGGTCCGGACGACGTGGAAGGGTCCAAGGACTCCCCACAGACATTTTGATGATCTCCGCGTACCAGGCCCTTCGGGGCCACGCTGGAGCCACCAGGATCACCGGCTTCTTCTCCAACCTGACTCTGCGAAGGAGTCGAGGCAACAATTGTAGCGGAGGGAATGCATATATCAGTCTGAACTGATCCCAAGGGAACACCAGAGCATCCGAGCCGCAAGCCAGGGGATCCCTTGTCCGGGAGACAAATCTGTCCACCTTTGCGTTGAATCTGGATGCTAGCAGATCTACATCCGGTGTTCCCCACCGCTGACATATTGCTCGGAAGACCTCGGGATGAAGGGACCATTCCCCTGGGCATAACTGTTGGCGACTCAGAAAGTCCGCCTTCCAATTCTCCACCCCTGGAATGAAGACAGCTGATATACATGGGACATGCTTTTCTGCCCATTCCAGGATGTGACTTACTTCCCTCTGGGCTGCACGACTCCTGGTGCCTCCCTGATGATTGATATATGCCACTGCTGTGGCATTGTCTGATTGAATTCTGACAGGGGACCCTTGGAGTCTGGATGTCCAGGCTACTAGGGCGTACCGGGCTGCTCGTATCTCTAAGAGATTGATGGGCAGGGTTTTTACTACATTTGACCATCTGCCCTGGAGAGACCATTGCTCCAGTACTGCCCCCCCAGCCTATAAGGCTGGCATCTGTAGTGACCACCTTCCAAGATATCGGGCTGAAGGGTTTTCCCTTCTGGAGATTCTGGGGGATCAACCACCAGCAGAGACTCTTCCGAACGGAAGGGGACAAAGCCATCGGGAAGTCTAGAGCCTGAACTTTTCCGTTCCAGGCTGACAATATGGCCCTCTGTAAATTCCTTGAGTGGAATTGGGCGTATGGCACAGCTTTGAATGATGCTACCATCTTTCCTAGCAGCCTCATGCACAGGCGTATGGACGGCTGTCTTTTTGCACAAAGCAGACGGACCAAGCCCCTCAAAGAGGATACCTTGTCTAGAGGTAAGAAAATCTTCCTCTGGTCTGAATCCAGCCGTAGCCCTAGATATACCAGGTTTTTCACTGGCTGTAGGGCTGACTTGTCCAGGTTGATGACCCAACCGTGAGATTCTAGATACTTGATTGTATCGACAATTACCACTTCTAGCTTGGCAACTGAGTGGTCCATCAACAACAGGTCGTCTAGGTATGCCATTATCGTTACACCTCGTGTTCTTAGATCGGCCAACAGTGGGGCCAGAATTTTTGTGAACACTCGTGGTGCTGTGGCCAGACCGAATGGTAAGGCTCTGAACTGAAAATGGCGCCCTTCTACTGCAAAGCGTAGAAATTTTTGATGACCTGGAAAGATGGGAATATGCAAGTAAGCATCTTTGATGTCGATCGAGGCTAACCATTCCTCCCCTTGTAGGGCAGCGGTGACCGATCGGATCGACTCCATCCGGAAAGACCGGACGTTTAGAAATTTGTTTAGACTCTTTAGGTCCAATATGGGTCTTATGTCCCCGTTTGGCTTCAGGACTGTGAAAAGGTTTGAGTAGAAACCCAACCCCCACTCTTCCATAGGAACCTCCATAATTACTCCTTGGAGCAATAGTTGTTCTAACGCCAATAGGAGAGACCCTCTTTTCAGAGGGTCTCTTGGCATGCCTGACCACATAAAATGGGAAGGAGGAGACTCTTTTAACTCCAACTTGTATCCCAGAGTTACTGCGGAGAGCACCCATCTGTCTTTGATCGTCTCCCGCCAGGTCTCTGTGAACAACTGAAGTCTTCCCCCCACCCGTTTGAGTGGGGGCAGCCCTTCATAGGCTTGACTTGGAGGCTGGTTTAGTACCCCTTCAGATCCAGGGTTTCTTATTACCCTGTGACTGTCCCTGATTTTTACCCCCTGAGTTTGACCGAGGAGGCCGTCGGAACTGCTTAGTAGCAGACGTCGCAGGGATAGGAGAGGTAGTCCTCTTAAAAGATGGACCCCTAGACCTCTTCTTACTCGGTAAGAGAGTACTTTTACCACTGGAAATCTTCTGGATATACTTATCCAGGTCCTCGCCAAAAAGGCGTTCCCCATGAAATGGGAAGCTAACTAAGAGCTTCTTACAGGGAGCTTCAGCAGACCAGTTCTTGAGCCACAGAAGCCTACGCATATGTACCAAAGACAGCGTGAGGCGGGAGGCCTGATGGATAGAATCCTTGATGGCCTCAACCGCAAAGCATAATGCTCTAGGCAGATCAGCCAGAGCCTGGGCCTGCTGGTCTGGCAAATCCCTCAGGACCATTTTCATTTGATCCTTTAAAGCTTGGCAGACCCCAATAGCTGCCACTGCTGGCTGTGTAACAGCCCCTGCTGTGGAAAAAGCAGATTTTAATAAAGATTCCAATTTTTTATCCACTGGATCTTTGAACATTTGAACATTATCTACTGGACATGTCAGTGATTTGTTCACAGAAGAGATGGCTGCATCCACCGTAGGAACATTCCATCTCTGGGTGAACTTTTCCTCCATGGGATAGATCACCGGAAATTTTTTAGGCGGAACAAATAGTTTATTAGGATGTTCCCAGTCCTGGTATATAAGTCCTTCCAATAATGGATGCATTGGAAAGGAGCAATTAACCTGGGGAGCTTTTAGCGACCCCAATGAGGAGACAGTAGTAGTTGATGGTTCAACAAGAGGCATTTTAAATGCAGATCGAACCATGTCAGTTAGGGTCTGGACCCACAATCTTTCAGTCTGTGATGCTGAAAATGGTTCATCTACTGTCGATTCCTCAAAAACAGAGTTAACCTCCTCCTGATCCCCTTCAGGTAGGTCAGTCCCTTCCTGGGACTGTTGCTCTGCCAACAGGCACTCTAATGGAGGTGATGGAGATCTGGCGCGCTTTCTTTCCTGTAGAGAAGAAGCGATCAATGCTGCCAATCTCTGCTCCAATCCCTCCAGAGTTGAGGAAAAAACCTCCTCTGTTATATATGCAGGAGCAGGTGGACTGAGGACAGCCGCAGTACCTGGCACTCCCGGGGGTTCCTTATGGGTATTAACCTCTGATTTCTCAGGGGAGGAGGGTGCAGATGACTGCTCCAGATCCTCAGAGCCCGATGGAGACCCCCTACACTTCCTGAGAGGTATATCTCAGAGTTTTTTAGGCGGCATATTCCTTAGTTCAAAGCTGAGGTATTCCAGCCGCAATACACCCCTTACTGAAATAGTCTAATGCAATTTTGCTGCTATGTACATCAGTGGGTGTCTACTAATGCATCTTTCTGGGGATGCCTGTATCAACCGCCCGCTGTAAGCCCCTATACCTTAGACACTGGCAAAAAACTGAGGTACTCCCGGATGGGAGGGGCTTATATAGGGGAGGGTACTTCCTGTTTTGGAAGTTGCCAGTGCCAGCACCTGAAGGTAATTCTATATAACCCACATAGTAATGACTATGCTGCTCTGTGTCCCGTGATGTATGAACAAGAAATAGTGTTTTTTAGTGCATTAAAAATAAAAAAAGTGTGTTTTTCCCCCAAAAAATGCATTTGAAAAATCGCTGCGCAAATACTGTGTGGAAAAAAAAATGCAACACCCACTATTTTAATCTGTAGGGCCTTTGCTTTAAAAAAATATATAATGTTTGGGGGTTCAACATAATTTTCTTGCAAAAAAAAAAATGTTTTCATGTAAACAAAAAGTGTCAGAAAGGGCTTTGTCTTCAAATGGTTAGAAGAGTGGATGATGTGTGACATAAGCTTCCTAATGTTGTGCATAAAATGCCAGGACAGTTCAAAACCCCCCCAAATGACCCCATTTTGGAAAGTAGACACCTCAAGCTATTTGCTGAGAGGCATGTTGAGCCCATTGAATATTTTGTTTTTGTCCCAAGTGATTGAATAATGACAAAAAGAAAAAAAAATGTACAAAAAGTTGTCACTAAATTATATATTGCTCAAACATGCCATGGTTATATGTGGAATTGCACCCCAAAATACATTATGTTGCTTCTCCTGAGTACGGGGATACCACATGTGTGAGACATTTTGTGAGCCTAGCCACGTACAGGACCCCGAAAACCAAGCACCGCCTTCAGGATTTCTATGGGTGTAAATTTTTGATTTCACTCCTCACTGCCTATCACAGTTTCGGAGGCCATGGAATGCCCAGATGGCACAAAACCCCCCCCAAATGACCCCATTTTGGAAAGTAGACACCCCAAGCTATTTGCTGAGAGGTATGTTGAGTATTTTGCAGATCTCGCTTTTTGTCACAAAGTTTTAAAAATGTAAAAAAGAAAAAAAAAAATATGTCTTTCTTCATTTTCAAAAACAAATGAGAGCTGTAAAATACTCACCATGCCTCTCGGCAAATAGCTTGGGGTGTCTACTTTCCAAAATGGGGTCATTTGTGTGGGTTTTGGGATATCTTGGCATTTTATGGCCTTCAAAACTGTGATAGGTAGTGAGGAGTGAAATCAAAAATTTGTGCCCTTAGAAATCCTGAAGGCGGTGCTTGGTTTTCGGGGGCCTGTCCGTGGCTAGGCTCTCAAAAAGTCCCACACATGTGGTATCCCCGTGCTCAGGAGAAGTAGCCAAATGTATTTTGGGGTGCAATTCCACATATAACCATGGCATGTTTGAGCAATATATCATTTAGTGACAACTTTTTGTACATTTTTTTTTCTTTTTGTCATTATTCAATCACTTGGGACAAAAAAAAAATATTCAATGGGCTCAACATGCCTCTCAGCAATTTCCTTGGGGTGTCTACTTTCCAAAATGGGGTCATTTTGGGGGGTTTTGTGCTATCTTGGCATTTTATGGCCTTCAAAACTGTGATAGGTAGTGAGGAGTGAAATCAAAAATTTATGCCCTTAGAAACCTTGAAGGCGGTGCTTGGTTTTTGGGGTCCCGTACGCGGCTAGGCTCCCAAAAAGTCCCACACATGTGGTATCCCCGTACTCAGGAGAAGCAGCAGAATGTATTTTGGGGTGTAATTTCACATATGCCCATGGCATGTGTGAGCAATATATCATTTAGTGACAACTTTGTGCAAAAAAAATAAAGTTTGTCATATTCCCGCAACTTGTGGCAAAATATAAAATATTCCATGGACAGAACATGCCTCTCAGTAAATAGCTTGGGGTGTCTGCTTTCCAAAATGGTGTAATTTGGGGGGGGGTTTGTGCTATTTTGGCATTTTATGGCCTTCGAAACTGTGATAGGTAGTGAGGAGTGAAATCAAAAATTTGCGCCATTAGAAATCCTGAAGGCGGTGCTTGGTTTTTGGGGCCCCGTACCCGGCTAAGCTCCCAAAAAGTCCCACACATGTGGTATCCCCGTACTCAGGAGAAGCAGCAGAATGTATTTTGGGGTGCAATTCCACATATAACCATGGCATGTGTGAGCAATATATCATTTAGTGACAACTTTTTGTACATTTTTTCTTTTTTTTTTCTATTTGTCATTATTCAATCATTTGGGACAAAAAAAAAATATTCAATGGGCTCAACATGCCTCTCAGCAAATAGCTTGGGGTGTCTACTTTCCAAAATGGGGTCATTTGGGGGGGTTTTGTGCCATCTTGGCATTTTATGGCCTTCAAAACTGTGATAGGTAGTGATAGGTAGTGAGGAGTGAAATCAAAAATGTATGCCCTTAGAAACCTTGAAGGCGGTGCTTGGTTTTTGGGGTCCCGTACGCGACTAGGCTCCCAAAAAGTCCCACACATGTGGTATCCCCGTACTCAGGAGAAGCAGCAGAATGTATTTTGGGGTGTAATTTCACATATGCCCATGGCATGTGTGAGCAATATATCATTTAGTGACAACTTTGTGCAAAAAAAATAAAGTTTGTCATATTCCCGCAACTTGTGGCAAAATATAAAATATTCCATGGACTAATCATGCCTCTCAGTAAATAGCTTGGGGTGTCTACTTTCCAAAATGGGGTCATTTGGGGGGGTTTTGTGCTATTTTGGCATTTTATGGCCTTCGAAACTGTGATAGGTAGTGAGGAGTGAAATCAAAAATTTGCGCCCTTAGAAATCCTGAAGGCGGTGCTTGGTTTCCAGGGTCCCGTACTTGGCTAGGCTCCTAAAAAGTCCCACACATGTGGTATCCCCGTACTCAGGAGAAGCAGCAGAATGTATTTTGGGGTGCAATTCCACATATAACCATGGCATGTGTGAGCAATATATCATTTAGTGACAACTTTTTGTAATTCTTTTTTTTTTTTTGTCATTATTCAATCACTTGGGACAAAAAAAAAAAATATTCAATGGGCTCAACATGCCTCTCAGCAATTTCCTTGGGGTGTCTACTTTCCAAAATGGGGTCATTTGGGGGGGTTTGTACTGCCCTGCCATTTTAGCACCTCAAGAAATGAGATAGGCAGTCATAAATTAAAAGCTGTGTAAATTCCAGAAAATGTACCCTAGTTTGTAGACGCTATAACTTTTGCGCAAACCAATAAATATACGCTTATTGACATTTTTTTTACTAAAGACATGTGGCTGAATACATTTTGGCCTAAATGTATGACTACAATTGAGTTTATTCGATTTTTCTTATAACAAAAAGTAGAAAATATCTTTTTTTTTTCAAAATTTTCGGTCTTTTTCCGTTTATATCGCAAAAAATTAAAATCGCAGAGGCAATCAAATACCATTAAAAGAAAGCTCTATTTGTGGGAAGAAAAGGATGCAAATTTCGTTTGGGTACAACATTGCATGTCCGCACAATTTACAGTTAAAGCAGCGCAGTGCAAAATTCTGAAATCACCTTTGGTCCTTTAGCTACCAAATGGTCCGGGGCTTAAGTGGTTAAAGCCCATTGCACCCTTAAAACACTCAAAAACGACCTTAATTTTGCTGTCTCTCTCATCTTCGAAGCATTTTACCGTGAAGGCAAAAATACTCTGAAATATCCAGTTTTTCTCTAAAACTTTTGAAAAGTTACTGTACAAATTAGTTTCCTCACAGCCTGCCAGTAGCCTCTGGAGGTTAGCCTCGGGCTTCAGAGGCAAGGGCGATTTAGACACATGTCTAAATGACCCCATAGAGCCCTTTCACACAAGCTGTCGAATCAGGTCCACCTGTCAGTTTTTCAGGCTGACCTGATCGGACCCTCCAGTCTTTCCTATGGAGTGGCAGATGTCAGCGGGTACATCGGCGGCTATCCGATCCTGCCTGCAAAAAACAGTGGGACTGTGTCCATCTCTGCTCTGCACAGCGGAGAGTAGACGGACCTGTCATCCGCAGGGGGATTAGCAGACCAATCCCCTGCTGAACAAGCAGATTCCGTTCCATGGAGGTGCCTGTATGAAAGGGGCCTTGCTATGATTCTTATTTTTTACACACTTTTTTTTATGGGGGGGGGGGTGACACTCGCCGATCTCCCGGCCAGCAGCTGCGGGGAATGCTGCTTGCAGAGCTGCATGGAGGGCGCCGCCGGGGATCGGTGAGTGAGTGAGGGGGGGGGGGGGCACTGAAGGGGATGCTACCGGGGGGAAAACATTGAGGGAAAAAAGGGTTAACATTGCAATTGCCTGCTGGAGTGGCAGCGGAGGGAGCCGGCAATCACAGTGGATCCACAGAGATTAGTCCTGGGGGGACAGCTGTAGTAGCCAGAGGACAGTGTGGGGGGGACATAGCAGGCATTTTAGGCAGTGCAGGAGGGGAGGAAACAGCAGGTGACAGGTAGAGAGTTGGCAGGGGGGGTCATTTTAGCTGAATAACTCTGATCAGCGGCTTGTTAGCTGCTAATCAGAGCTATTTTTTTTTGGTCAGCAGAGTCTGAAGTGACCATGAGCTTATAACAGAGGAGGAATGTAGGTCCGTACGGCATATAGACTTGGCCACCTGCAGGCAGTTCTGTAGGTCTGTACGGCGTATGGAACGGGCAGTGAAAGGGTAATGTTCCAAAAGGACAATTTCTTCGGATTAAAAAGAAGAGAAAGCAACCTTGATGCCCAATTAGGTGCAAAGAACTTGGTCTCTGGAGAAAATTGTCTTCTAACCATACTGGAGCTTTGAGCAATGCCATTATTCCTTTATTGCTGGATCTCTCATCTGGCATCAGTCAACAAAGTCTGGCTTCTGGGAATGATCTCTTCATCCGGATGAGTTTCAAGACATTTACTGCAAATAAAGAACACTTCCAGCTTCAACAACAAAGCAAGCAATTTTGTCTTTAGGCCCAGAGATCCTCTAGCTATTGCAGTGAATGCCCTGACGATTCCGAGGGATCTGTTTGGCTTGATATTTACATTTCCTCCTCTGAAGCTTCTTCATCTGTTCTTCAGAATTGAGATAGAGGGCATTACAATGATACTCATCACACCAAATTGGCACAGACAGATGTGGTACTTGCACCCCAGCAGTCCCCTTGCAGATTCTCTATGGGCTCTTCCGAATTGCCCAGATCTTTTGGTCCCAAGCTTCAGTCGCTGGCTTTTTGACAGCATGGATGTTGAAGCTGAGGTGTTAAAGGATAGGGGCCTATCTGATTTTGCTTTTGTTAGTGGTCTTCAAACTTCTTGTAAGGCCTACCACTGCACCTGGAAAGTGTACTTCACATGGTGTGAGGCAAGTAAGTTGTATCCCAGGAAGTACTCAGTGGGACCCATTCTGATCTTTCTCCAATCCAATTTGAGTCAATATACACTATATTACCAAAAGTACTGGGGCCCTTCCTTTACACGCACATGAACTTTAATGGCATCCCAGTCTTAGTCGGTAGGGTTCAATGTTAAGTTGGCCCACCCTTTACAGCTATAAAAGCTTCAATTTTTCTGGAAAGGCTGTCCACAAGGTTTAGGAGTGTGTCTATGGGAATTATTGACCATTCTTTCAGAAGCGCATTTGTGAGATCAGGCACTGATGTTGGACAAGAAGGCCTGGCTCACAGTCTCCGCTATAATTCACCCCAAAGATGTTCTATCGGGTTGAGGACTTTGTGCAGGCCAGTCAAGTTCTTCCACCCCAAACTTGTTCATCCAGGCCTTCTTGTCCAACATCCGTGCCTTACCTCACAAATGCGTTTCTAGAAGAATGGTAAAATGTTCCCGTGGACACACGCCTAAACCTTGTGGACAGCCTTCCCAGAAGAGTTGAATCTGTTATAGCTGCAAAGGGTGTGCCAACTCAATATTGAACCCTACGGAGTAAGACTTGTATGCCATGTAAAGGCAGGTGTCCCAATACTTTTGGTAATATAGTGTATGACCTTGAATACTCTCAAAGAACAGATCTTGTATATCCACATTTGACTCTATGGGATCACAATCTGGTTCTGAAAACTTCAAAAACCACCATTTGAGCCGATCAGAGTTATTCCTCTGTCAATAATTACCCACACCACGTTTGCCTTCCTTATTGTCATCACTTCTTCAATGTGGATTTGAGTTGGGGGATCTCTTGTGGAAAACCTTTTTTTATCCACTTGCTGACTGTGCACTGTAGTTTTATTGTTAGTGTGGGCTGGCTGCATAGAATCACATTAACCTGATTCTGCTTTTCCAGTGTTATGGCAATGTTTACTTACCTTAGTTAGTAATTGCAAAGAAGAAAGATTCATACACAAGATCATTCAGTGTGATTTAGTCTCCGTTTCCACCAGTGCGACTTGTCATGCGACTTGGACACATAAAGTTGCATTACAAATTGCAGCTCATTGATTTCAATAGCACCTGTTCCAATCTATGCGACCCAAAGCTACAGTGACACTGAAAAGGTACCTGCACCACTCTGATGCAACTCCTTCCCAGAGTTTAAATTTGGATCAAAGTCGCTTTCAAAGCCACACCACAACCGCACTAAAGTCGCACCTCACAGTCACACTCTCAATCGTGCGACTTTGGAGTTGCACTAGTGGAAACGTAGCCCTATGCCCACGGGTGTGTTTCAATCACAGATTGGCCAAATCTCATTCAAGGGTCAACTGGAACTGCTTTTTGGGAGAGAGGCCCAGATCCTTTTCCAATGCCTCCAAGAGTCCAAATGGAGCCCTTATCATTCACACTTACAATTTCATTGTATATATACTCTATTCAAAATCAGTCCAAACAAAGTATTAGTATAGACAAATGGTAAAAGCAAAAGTTCTGAAAAATTTGCTAGTCTGGGTATTCAGACGGGAGAGACCGACATACAAAGACATAAAAATGCTTACCGGTTTTGAAGTTAGACTTGCTGGTTCAGCTCTGTCTTCCACACACAAAATCACAATCACCCAAACGTTAAAAGTCCTCACACGGGGCACCATCTGTTATGGCTATCTCTAGTACCTCACTTAAATGATTAATGATACATAAAATAGGTGATTAAAACCTTTTGTCTATATACGAATCAACCAATGCAGTTGCAGCTATTACGGATATAATTAAAAACGAATAATAACTGTAAGAAAAGAATAACAATCAAATTTATTTAAACTTGCTATTGTACAGAAAATAAACTTTTATTAATCATATGTAACCAACTATAATGCAGATGATACAACCTTAAAGAGGAAGTAAACCCATCAGGGTTTACTTCCTCTTTGTTTCCCTGCAAAGGTAAAGCATAATGGGCTACTACGCATAGTAGCCCATTATGTGACACTTACCTGCAGTAGAAGCCCACAATGTCACCGTCTTCCTCCATGGCAGCGAGCGTCCATCTTCACCCCTCTTCTTCCGTGAGCTGCGAACTCCGGCTCTGTGACTGGCCGGAGTCGCTTGACGTCACTCCCGTGCATGAGCGGGCGGGTGCCACCACTCGTGGCTTCATTCACGGCTTTCTGACAGACGGTTAGTGCGCCTGCGCGCCGTTATCTACGGCGCATGCGCCGTTATCTACGGCGCATGCGCCGTAGACAGCGGTGCCTTTCTTTTGCAAATATCTCCTAAACCGTGTAGATTTAGGACATATTTGTTGCACCTACAGGTAAGCCTTAATCTAGGCTTACCTGTAGGTTAAAGTGGTATGTAAGGGTTTACAACCACTTTAACAGCAGTGATGTTACATATACAGTGTTGCCAATTGACAAAGACAATTACAGAAAGAGGAAGTTACACACAAAGAAAGTAAAGGAAATACAGTAATGGAAATACAATACCCAGAGACCTTATGTTACCATGCTTGCAGGGAGTCACATAGAGAGGGAACATAACAACAAAACTCCCATTGTCTCTCTCTCTCTCTCTGTGTGGCTGCCTGCAAGCATGGTAACGTATTTGTAACATCATTGCTTTAAAGGCCAGTTCACACCAGACGCAGTTTCGTTCAGTTCCGTGTGCTTTTTTTCTGCACAAAATGCATGCTCAGTGTTTTCCATGTATTCCAATGGCTCTAGTTGGCTCTAGTTCACACCACGCAGTCAGTTTCCGGTCAGTTTCATCACCGGAAACTGACTGAATGGTGTGAACTAGAGCCATTGGAATACATGGAAAACACTGTGCATGCATTTTTAGTGCAGAAAAAATGCGCACGGAACTGCGTCTGGTGTGAACTGGCCCTTAAGGTTGTATCATCTGCATTATAGTTGGTAACATATGAATAATACAAGTTTCTTTTCTGTACAATAGTAAGTTTAAATAAATTTGATTGTTATTCTTTTCCCACTCACTTATTTTATGTATCCTTAAAGGGGTTGTAAAGGTACATGTTTTTTCCCCTTAATGCATCCTATGCATTAAGGTGAAAAAACATTCGACAATACCGCCCCCCCCCCCCGAGCCCCCGTTTTACTTACCTGACCCCTCGAAAGTCCAACGCTCACTCCCGTCATCCTCCGAGTTCCTGTGCCTGGCCGTTGATTGCGCGCCGGGGGGAGGGGCCGAGTGATACAGTCGGCGGCTATGGTCGCCGCTGTATCACGGGAGCGCGTCCGCAGTAACTCCACACCATGCGAGCTTGCTCGCATTATGGTGTGGAGTCCTTGCGGGGAGGAGCCGAGACAGCCGCCGAGGGACCCCAGAAGACCAGGATCGGGGCCACTGTGTGCAAAGCGAGCTGCACAGTGGAGGTAAGTTTAAACTGTTTGTTATTTTTTTTTTTAAACGGGAACCTTTAGTGTTCCTTAAATCATTTACGTGAGGTACTAGAGATAGCCATAACAGATGGTGCCCTGTGTGAGGACTTTTAACATTTGCGTGATTGTAATTTTGTGTGTGGAAGACAGAGCTGAACCAGACAAGTCTAACTCCAAAAACGGTAAGCATTTTTATGTCTTCGCTTGTATGTCTCTTCCGTCTGAATAGTCAGATTGGAAAACTTCTCAGAACTTTCCTTTTTACCATTTGTCTATACTAATACTTTGATAAGACTGATTTTGAATAGTGTATATATCAAATTAAATTGTAAGTGCTAATGATCACCGGGTAGGGGGTGCTCACCCGCCCACCCGATGCTCTGTCATTGGCTCCCTTACATTCCGATCACCGGGTCCCGGCCAGTGATTAATGGCCGGGACCTGCTGTTCGAGTAATTGGAGAGAGATTTGTGTATGTAAACGCAGATCTCTCGCCTAACAGCAGGGATTTGACGGTTTTTGTCCCCCTAAAAACTGGCAATACCCTAGTAAAACACACAGTACACAACAATAACACTGCCTAGGCACACAGTTAAAGTGGTGTTCCGCCGGAAAAAAATATTAAAAGTCAGCAACTATAAGTACTGCAGCTGCTGACTTTTAATAAATGGACACTTACCTGTCCAGGGCGCCCGCGATGTCGGCAGCCCAAGCCGATTTGTCCGTCGGCTCTCGGATGCTGCCGCTGCCATCTTCGGTAAGGGAATCAGAAAGTGAAGCCTTACGGCTTCACTTCCTGGTTTCCTACTGCACATGCGTGAGTCACGCTGTGCTTCCTCACTGACCTGTGTGTCTCCCAGAAGACAGCGGGGGGGGGGGAACAGAGTAGGGGCCGGACGTGGCGTAGGTCTCCGACCACCGCGGTGATCTATGCCATAAAGTGAGAGCAAAAACCTGTATTACACAGGTATCTGCTCCCTTCTCCCCCCTGAAAGGTGCCAAATGTGACACCGGAGGGGGGGAGGATTCCAAAAAGTGGAAGTTCTATTTGTGGGTGGAACTCCACTTTAACCTTTTGATATCCCTAGCTGTTAACCCCTTCCTGCCCAGTGTTATTAGTACATTGACAGTGCATTTTATTAGCACTGATCACTATTGGTGTTACTGGACATGTCAGTGGCAGTTAGTCAGTTCCCACCCAGTGTCATGGACACCAGCACAGCCCTGCTATAAGTCACTGATCGTCACCATTACTAGTATAAAAAATAAAAATAAATTTTGGCCTTAAAGCGGAGTTCCGCCGAAAGAAAAAAAACAGCCGTGTTTAGATGTGCAGGTGCCGAAAGTGACATCATGACATTGCTCCAAGCCTCAGATGGTCATAGAGATGGCCAGGGACCAGCTGGTCCTCGGTCAGCTCTATGGTAAACAGCCGCTGTCGACCGATTCCTTCTCAGGCTCGCCAATTGCACGGGCGAGCCGCTGGGTGCACTGGAGATCGGCAGGAGTGGGTATTTCCCCTCCCAGCGCTTATAAAAACAATCAAGCGGCTTCCATGGCTGTCCATAGTGTTCTTCAACTCTGTGTGGTTTTGTAAAAAAGCTTGGCAGCAAAAAAAAAAAGCTTGGAATCTTAGTGGAGCTCCAGTTTCCTGTGTAAAAATGTAGCTGCTGACTTTTAATAATCAGACACTTGCCTGTCCCACAGTCCAGCGATGCGGGCGTACAAAGCCCCACTCCTCTCCCCCTCCTCTCTGCGGTGCCGGCATTCTAACTGTGGGTGCCTGGCTGTGGCTTCTTAGCCAGGCGTGCACTGCGCATGTGCGAGCCGCACTTTGAATGGCCGGGCAATCTTCTGGGACCTGTGACGTGTCCCAGAAGATTGCAGGGGGAGAGGTGAACTTCCTTCCAGTGCCACGGAGCCAAAAGAGGAAGTGGGAGCTGGGTGCCCGTAAAAACTGGGTACCCGCTCCCCCCCCCCCAAAAAAATGGCATGTCAGGGGGTTACCATCACTTAAAGCGGAAGTTCCATTTTTGGGTGGAACATCGCTTTAATTTATGAAGACATTTTTATTTATTTTTATTTTATGGGATAGGTTTTATAGAAAAAAGTAAAAAAAAAAAAAGTTTTTTCAAACTTTTCCATCTTTTTTCATTTATAGTGCAAAAAATAAAAAGCCCAATGTGATCAAATATTATTTGTGCACAGTGTTACATGAGCACGCATCTGTCAGTTAAAGTAGTGCAGCACCGTATTGCAAAATAATGGCCTGGTCATGAAGGGGGGTAAATCTTCTGGAGGGCAAGTGGTTATGCTAAGTAGAGATAAGGTTGTCTTATTTTTCTTGCCCATCGTTTGGATGTAGTATAAACAATTCAAGACTCTCTCCGCATCTTCTTTTAGACAGATTGACGCTCTCCCTTATTCTTGAGGGTTTCCTGTAAGGCACAGTCCACCTCTTGTTCCACTATTTCTAGGTGCCTTAGACACTAGCTTTTATTGTCAAGGCATATGCCACTATGTCGGTAAGTGCCTCAGAGGGCTTTTCAGCATAAGGCATCTGTTTCCCAGATTTGCAAGGCTATCATCTAGTCTTCTGTTCACACATCCTTTAAGTTTTACAAGGTGAATGCTTAGGCCTCATCTGGTGCCAAGTTTGGATGTAGGGCAGTTTATAGAGATTCAACTAGCACCCAGTTTACTATGCTTGTGAGCATGTTGGTCTTTGGTTTACTGTGTTGGCCACCTCTCAGTTGGACTGCTTTGGGATTTCCCAGCAGTTTTAGAAATCCTTCTGACCCTGTGTCCCTTAATAGTTACATAGTTAGGTTGAAAAGTCCATCTAGTTAAACCAGTAGAATAATAATCAATTAGGAAAACCAAATTGTTGACTTACTGTAAAACCCCTTTCTTGGCTTTCATTACGGGACACAGGTGCCCACTCCTATGTCTTATGATAACTCCTAATACTGCCTTGGCACAAAAAAGAAGCATGATTGATAGGGGATATAACTCACTGGCTAGCAGATTTTTTCCTTACCAGGGTCCAATTCTTCTGTTAGCAGCAGTATAACCCAGTTGGCATTATGTCCCTAATGAACTCAAAGAAAATGATTTTACAGCAAGTCAAACACCCTGTTTATTACGTGCCTTTATATTTTGAGATTATAATTTTTTTTCTGAATTTCTTTGTTGGAGTTTTGTAGAGCTATGTAAGAAATCACTTTATCTTTATTTTGTAATTCCTCTTAATAAATCTTTCATTTGTTTTATGTCTTTTAGAGAACAATGTTGCAGAAGTTATGGGTAAGAGAACTAATTTGTTTAATAATTACCTAGACTTTACTCTGCTGATTTAAGATAGTGAATGTCTTGGGTGAATTTGGTTTTGTACAGATTTTCTCTTTATAGCAATGACTAGAAAATGTTTTAAAAATACTTAACTTTTTTGTCAGTTAAATCTTGCATGTGAATATAAAGCTTTATAAATTACACTGACATTTAAACTCACAAATGAAGGAGTGAGAGAATTGACAGTTCACTTTTTGTCAGTTCAGTCTGAAGTCTCAGTCAGACAAAGGCCAGACCCCAAGCAAGTTTCGTCTGTGATGTCTTTAAGTACTCATAGTATGCTGGGAAACTGGCAATTGTAACAGTACATAGCCAGCAAATGGACAAATCTTATAACATGCAGGAAACACATTTTTTACGTTTTATGTGGGAAGAAATGGGCAATAGTTACAATATATGGAAAACAAAAGCGCAATTCTGAAAAATGGACAACAGGTACACATTAGGATATGCAAACAACAAACTGCCAGTCATTATAATATGCCATCTTTAGTGCAGTATCCCCCACATGTTCCCAGTTGAGGCTCTCTTTTTTTGGGTTACAAGAAAAGGTCAAAAATAGTTTGAAAGTTCCCTATACTCAGATGTCATTTAAAGCCTATTGCACCTTTAAAACACTCAAAAACTACATTCATTTTGCGGTCTTTCTCATCCTCCAAGCATTTTGTTGTGAAGGCAAATATACAATCAAATATTCAGTTTTTCTCTAAAACTTTTGAAAAGTTACTATGCAAATTAGTTTCACTCACCCCTAGTATGAAGGCATCTAGAGGTGGCATATTTTTGTTTACTGCTCCAGCAGTCCCAAAGCCCAGGGTGATCTTTTTTTGCAAATATTAACTTAGTTACCACTTTTGCCATCAATTTTAAAATGACTACAAGAATACTTTGATGGGCCAGTTGCGTGAAGGTGAGAAATTGAAGGTACCCATGTATGGAGTATGAAAAAGAGAGCTAGCTTTTTGTGATACTTCCATTTCCACAGCAGAGTCCTGGTCATCAGAATTCCCTTTTTAATTTCCAATTCTAAGAATAACCTCACTTTTCATGCTCCAGTTTTGCTGTAGTTTGTACCAGGCTTTACTTAAAATGTGTTTCATGTAGACATGTGTTTTTATGTTCTGTTGAGAATGAAGTTTTATTCACAAATTCAAAGCTTTTTTAACTTATGATCTACCTGGTTAGTTTTCAACTTGGTGATGTTCCATTTGGCTTCAAATCGGGTAGTATTGCACGAGCAAAATACTCCGGTGTGTTAAAAGAAATCTGTCATGAAAGAAATGTGTATGCTGTTGTAACTGATTTACTGAAAAATGCAAGTTGCTCAACATTTTCTGAGTAAATTACCTTTAAAAAAATAGTACAAAGCTCAAGGCCCAACTGGCTGTGTATGCTTATTTTGGGACAATGACTAGGAAAATAGCATTATATGAAGGAGCTTGTGAATGCCTGCACACGCATTTTTCCTATGACAGGTTTCTTTTCACATTTTATATCATGTCTTGTTTATCTGTTAAATACAGTAGTGATCAAACCATCTTAGTTTTTTCAAGTGTGCAGCCCCTTTTTTTTTGGGGGGGGGGGGGGGTTTAAATATACAGTTATGTAATTGTACTTTTTTTTTGTTCCTAAAGGAAATGGCATTGTTATGCTCACAATGATCCTTATGGGACATGTAATAAGTCATCAATTCTGAGATGTAAATCGCAAAAGAATATTCCTTAAGATGAGATGTCTACTGTTGCACTAAAACCTGCCTGATGTGAAGTGCCTATGAAGAGCCTTGATTTTCTTCTGATTAATTGCACTAAGTTTATGTTAAAAAAGTTATCTTCATTGGTAAAGTACTTCAAAAAAGATAGGCAATATTTTAATTCAATCTTATTTTATTTGTTTATGCAATGAAACGACAGAAAAAGACATACATTGTCTTAAACATTACAAACATCAATAGGATACATCCTCAACAGGCATCATGTGTGTCAGAACAGAGCAGGGCTAAATACCATCAGATGAAGGTATACACAAACCTATTTGGAGAGTATGAAGTAGGGTCACTCAATGGGTTATAGGTATTAGGTAAATTGAAGCCCTGGTACGTTATCCTACTGGGTTCTTAGAGGTGCATTTATGTGTAGAGAAAAGAGAAAGAGTCAGAGTCAGGGGCAAATAGTAGGGGTACACAGATAGGGGACAGGGATCAGAATCACTCCATCAAGGTCCGAGAGTGGTCTCGTCCAGGGCACACTCCGCCCAAGAGATAAACTCCGAGGAGTACCGAAACACGGACCACGAAGTCCATGTGAGAGAGAACTGTTCACTTTTGTCATTTTCCTCTGCCACCAGGCGCTCAAGGTCCCTAATGCGGTCCACCTCAACAGCCCAATCCCCCAGGGAAGGCATGGTTGCCGTTCTCCAATGACGGGGAATCACTACCCTGACCGCCGCCAGAAAGTGTCGCAAGACATCATTTCTGATGGATTTAAATGATCCTGGGATAATAGACAAGAGAGCCACCTCAGGTGAAGGGTGGATAGAGGTCGCCATCAATTTGCAGTAGAGTGTGAAAATCCGCTGCCAGTACTTCCGCACAGGAGGGCACTCCCACCAGATGTGGAGCATGGTTCCCCGGGAGCCGAGGCACCGCCAGCAGGCATCCGACACCTCCGGATTGAAGTGGTGAAGAGTTGATGGACATCTGTACCATCTTGTTAACAGTTTAAACCCCTTCTCCTGGGTCTTGGTGGCTATGGACAATTTGTGCGTCAGGGTAAAACATTTCTGCCAGTCAATAAGGGAGAAAGTGTGACGGAGGTCTGTCTCCCAGGCCACCGTAAACGGTGGGAGGCCAGGGGAGTAAACATCGAGCAGAAGGGAGTATAGTTGCGATACAACATGCGTTGGAGGTTCCACCTGCAGGAGCAGTTCCTCGAATCCAGTCGGTTCAGCAAGAATGCCTGTAATAGATGGGAAAGTCCGGATGTAGGAGGCAGTCTGATGCCTCCGAAGCCACTGCATGGGGTGTCGGGAGGTCAGACCGGTAGAGGTATCTGACCTCAAAGTGGGGTCTGCACGAAGGACCTGGGCAAGTCGCCTATGATCCTCTCTTCGCCATGGTCCGAATCTTGCTACCGACATAGCTGGCGGAAAGGCCGGGGTCCCAAAGAAGGGAGTCATAGGCCCCATGCGGTTTGATAAGCCCCTTCTGGACAGCATGCGATCCCAAATCTGGATCGTTTGATGGGTAAGGTCATTAAGAGGGCCCGAACCCCCCCGTACCGTAGGCAAGGTCCAGGGGAGAGCGGAGAGCTCAATTGGGCTCATGTGGCTTTCCAACTGAACCCAAAGCTTGGTTGAAGAATGATGGAACCAATCTAGTATGCGGGTGAGCACCGCTGCTTTATGGTATAGGGAGGCATCTGGGGCTCCAGCCCCCCCCGAGCCTTTGTAAGAGAAAGTGTTTCATACCGTATCCTGGGACGGGCCGCATTCCAAATAAATTTGGAAAACAGTTGGCGTATTTTCTTAAAGTACGAATTAGGTATGTGAATAGGGATAGTCTGAAACAAATACAGGAACCTAGGGAGAACATCCATTTTCAGGGCATTCACTCTACCTAGCCATGAGAGCTGTTTGGACGCATAATTGATTAAATCTGCCTGGGTCCTAAGAAGTAGGGGGGCAAAGTTCAAGGAAAAAAGTTGGGAAGCATCCGCCGGTATTTGAATTCCGAGATACCTTATGGAGGAGGAACCAGTTTTGAAGGGGAAAGAAGACGATAGTCTTCGCAGGGCCGACGTAGGCAGAGATATGTTGAGGATTTCCGATTTATTGTAGTTGACCTTGAAGTTGCTAACTTCTCCAAATTTCCGAAACTCCTGCAATACCAAGGGCAAGGATGTGTGAGGGTGTGTCACGAACAGGAGCAGATCATCTGCAAAGAGGGCAAGTTTAGTATGTGTGGGCCCGACTGTTATGCCTTGGATAGAAGAATTGTTGCGTAGAGCAATAGCTAGGTGTTCCATAGTGAGAACGTAGAGGAGGGGGGACAGTGGGCATCCCTGTCGCGTCCCGTTAGATACAGAGAAGGCTGGAGATAGCGAGCCATTTAGTCTAATCCTAGCATATGGAGAGGAGTAAAGGGACATTATTCTCGCCATCATATTGGTTCCCATGCCTATTTGTTGCAGGGATAGTCGAAGGAACTGCCAGTCTACTCGGTCGAATGCCTTCTCGGCATCGACTGTTAAGAGGCATAGTGGGATATCGTGGGACCGGGCATAGTTGGTTAAAAGAAGGGTCTTCAGGGTATTGTCCCTAGCCTCACGGCCACTCACAAAGCCGACCTGGTCTAGGTGTATTATCCCAGGCAACAATGGTTGTAATCTATTGGCTAGGATTTTAGCAAAGACTTTCAAATCGACCCCAATCAAGGAGATCGGCCTATAGCTTGCACAAAGAGTGGGGTCTTTGCCTGGCTTTGGGATGAGGGATATGTGAGCCTCAAGTGTTTGTGGAGGGAACACTGAACCCTCCGACAAAGAGTTGAACACCTTAGTTAGAAAGGGCGTGAGGAGGGCGGCAAAAAGTTTGTAGAACTTAGGAGTAAAGCCGTCTGGGCCCGGGCTCTTTCCACTCGGTGTACCCGCTATGGCTTTGGTGACTTCGTCTTCTGTGATTGAGGTTTCCAGATCAGCGATGACGTCATCGTCTAACGTAGGGAGCGCGGTTTCCAATACATATGACATCTGGTCCTCCACCCCGGAGGAAGGGGAACTTGTCCCTTGAGTCTTAGGGATATTGTACAGGGACTGATAAATCTCGAAACTTATATTGATGGAAAGTGAGCTTATCTGCATATGTACGTGCAGAGGCTTCATAAAGTTCTCTAAGTTGTGATCGTGCCTTAGAAATGTCCGCCAGCATTGTCACTGTCGGGGATCGTTTGTGCTCAGTTTCTAAGTTTCTAAGCGTTTTATTTGCTGCCTCTATGGCGGCTGAGCGCTCCTTTTTAAGACGCGTACCCATTTGGATAAAGGTACCACGTAGGACAGCCTTAAGTGCCTCCCATTGAAAGGGCAACGATGTCGTATCCAAAGCGTGGTCCGCAAAAAAGTTAGAGATTGTATCTGAAACCCTTGTCACACATTCCGGGTTCGTAAGCAGCGAATCGTTCAAGCGCCATGACCATTCCCTAATCGGAGTGGAAGGGAGCGAGAATGTCATGTGTATAGGAGAATGGTCAGACCAGACCATTGGGTCTATGGTGCATTCCGGGGACCAGTCCAGGCAGCTATGGTCACTCATTAGGTAGTCTATGCGACTATAGGTGTGATGAACATGGGAGAAGTGGGTATAGTTACGGACCGTGGGGTACAGCACTCTCCAAACGTCCACCAGACGCAGATCGTATAATGCCCGTTTCAGAGCCCTCAGTTTGGGGAAGGAGATACACGATCGCGAGGTGGAGGAATCTAAAAGTGGTTCAAGAGGGGTGTTAAAATCTCCCCCCAATATGAGCTTACCCTCCCTGAATCCTGACAAAATCCTCATGTATTGTAACGCAGCCGATACTTGATTAACATTAGGAAGGTAAATGTTAGCTACTGTAAATTTGGTACCCCATAACACGAATTTCACAAAAACATACCTCCCCTGGGGGTCCGAGAGATGGTCAAGCACCTCTATAGGGAGCGTCTTATGGAAGGCCACAGACACTCCCTTGGCTTTCTGGGTTGGGCTAGTGCTGTGGAACCACCTGTTGAAGTATCTGTTGGAACAGGAAGGGGTGGAGGCAGAGTGAAAATGTGTCTCTTGGAGAAGAAGCACATTGACTTGGCGTTTGTGCATTTGATACAGGGTTTGTCCTCTTTTGGAGGCAATATTGAGCCCATTGACATTGTAGGAACAGAATTGTAACCTAGGGTGAGAGGTCACTGTGTGGGCCATGATGGAGCGATGGGGGGGAGGGGGGGAAGGAGAGAGAGAAGAAGAAAAAAAAGAAAAGCGGGGAAGAAAAAAAGGGGGGAAACACAACAGGGGAGGAAGAGAGAAGGTAGAGCGAGGCGGGGGAGAGATTGAACGTAGAGAGCACCTGGGGAAGGCGGCTCAAGAATACTAAAGTGTGCGCAAAAACGTAACACTTCGTGAAATATCACGTAGTAGGCACTAACTGTGCCAATCCTATTTAGGGGGAGAGAACGGGGTTAGAACAGCTGAGTTGTGATCCCGACAACCTAACAGGCATATATAACATAACTGTAAGTGTAACACACCCAATGACCGTGGCATCTAATGCTCAACTGCCTAGTCACTAAAGGGCAGAATGTCAGACTAATACCATTGGTACGCTGGAGTGTAATAAACAGTCTAAAATTACATAGAAAAATAACATCAACGTAGAACAAGGTGTACACAATCTGGTGACAGAATAAAGGCACAGGTATTCCAGCGTAAGCATGCGAGGGTTGGAAGCACCAATTACTACATTTATAGCAGCATTAACTATGATAGTTGTCACGGCTTAGCTCAGATATCTGTGTAAACGCACAGAAGGTGTCAGTGATAAGGCCAGTCAGTCCCAAGCTCCAGGGACATAGATGTCCAGAGCCCGAGGGAAGACCCGGAGGTCCCCGGACAAGCCAAAGGGCTATGCCCGGGAAACACCAAGCCAGCCAGTAGAGCCAATGCCGTGAAAGAACATATCAACACCACGACCGCCTTTCCAAAGCCCCCGCAAGCACAACCGCACCAGCTGAGGGCAAGGAAACATTCTCCGTGCCAAGCGAGACAACTAAACCGTCAGCAGCACTTAGATAACAAAGTGAGCAAGAGTCAGCGGGGTGGATACGCAAGTAAAACCGTGAGTACAAAACAAAATAGAGAAAACAGTAGGCAAACCTGGCCGGAGTCTCATAAAGGAACTGTAGTCACCTGGTGGACTAAAGGACATATCAGAAAAGAACCATTTCAGGTCTCGGACGACAGAATCTGGATCAGTCTTCTGGTGACGTTGCTCGCCATACTCTAGGACCGGAAGGTACCGATCTAGACTGTGGGCGTCCTCGACGCTGTAGAGGAGGGCCCGGTAGCCGCTGACGGTCATCTGGGGGGTCCAACCAGTTCGGGATGACAATAGGGTCCCGGTCCAGGAACAGGAAGAAGGCAGGAAGCTGGTCCGGGTCTGACAGCACAAATTTGTGGTTATCTTCTCGGGTCACTTTGATGCTGAAGGGGTGGCCCCAAGTGTACGTGGCGCCTACTTGGCGAATCAAGTCCAACAGAGGACGGACCGCTCGCCGCATGTACAGCGTGTTGCGGGAGAGGTCCGGGTAGAGGTGTATAGGTGATCCGTGAAAGTCCAGTGGCCCCAGGCGCCAGGCCTTGCGCAAAATTTCTTCCTTCAAGGTATAGTAGTGCACCCGGCAAAGTACGTCACGAGGGCGGTCCCTGCGGTCACCCCCCATGCCTCCCACTCTATGCACTCTGTCCAATTCAATGGGAGATGTAACTTCCCTGCCCAGGACCTGATTGAGGATAGCGATGACAGTGGGTTTGAGATCGGCACCTGATGTAGCCTCCGGGACCCCCTGCAGCCGGATGTTGTTCCTGCGGCTCCGGTTCTCACTATCTTCTATCCGGAGCTGGTGTTGCCGTAGACGGGAGAGGTGAGCCGTAGATGCATTTTCAAGCGCCTTTATGCGGGCTGAATGGTCCTCCTGGGTGGTGGCCATAGCAGAAACTGTGACCTCCGACGCGGAAACCCGTTGTTTGAGGGCATTCAGTTCAACATGGAGAGAAGTTTCCATTTTGGAAGCCCAGGAATCAAAGTCAGCTCGGAAAGCAGAAAGTACGGCAGCGGATGTGGAGCCCTGGGAGAGCATCTCTGCTGAGGCCGTGTTCACGCTAAGAGTAGCGGGATCCATCGGAGGGGTCGGGTGTACACCTGGGCCGGTCCCACCGACAGAGAAAGCTGCTGCAGCCGGGGGAGGAGGTGTTGGTTTGCCTGGAGTTCGGGCTGATGAAGCCCTGTCTTTCCCTGTACGGGAGTCCTGTGAGGCTGTGCGTAGCAGGTACCGTTGGATATTACCTGGTTGCAGTGCAGCGGAATCAGTAGAGGTAGAGCTGGAAGCCGCCATCAGCAGATTGGGCGTGATTGGTTGGGAACGCAGCCTGCGGTCGTCGGGAGAGCACAATGCTCAGCAGTACATGTCTTCAGCCGTCCATCCTCAGCCACGCATCCCCATAGGTGGAGTGGAAGAACAGAAAGTGCGACCCGTGTCGTACATGGGAATAGACGCTTGCTTTGCTGCTACTGACGTCTTGGAGCAGGCGCAGGGGAGTGCCGGTGTTTGCGTTACAGGGCAGCGGTACGGCAGCCTGGGCAGCACTGGCGGCTGAGGAGGGGGCAGAGCAAGGCTAGTGGCAAGGGGGAGCAGGGAGTCCGGGTGGAGCAAGATGGCCACTACACTGCTTGCTAGTCTGTGACTGGAGGGTTACGGGGAGGGCCAGATGAATGAGGTGGGGGCCCAGCCGCCCCGTACACCAGGGTAATCAGACCTTGATGGGTAGGGCAAAGCGGTTTTAAACGGGCAAGGGGGGACCCAGCAGTCCTATGGTCGGGTATAGCAAGATGGCCGCCCCTCGAACCTATGGGGTCAGGGCTCCCACCGAGTGCTCCTTTCTGACTGCCAGCTGGGGAGGGATCAGCCTACTTCTGGTGCCTTTTACTCTGCCCCCGCCTTGCTTACCCCGTGCGAGATGGTGCTTTGTGCTGGATGTTGCTCTGGGTGTATTGGGAGCAGCAAGATGGCCGCCGACTTCCAGGAGTAGGCCGAAGCCGCGGACTTTCCTAGAACTGGCCGCCGCGGGTGTGTCAGGCCGAACGTCCCGGGATCCCTCAGGTATGTAGACCAGACCAGTGCAGACACACTTGCGGCCGATCCGCCCGCCGCACACTCCGCCGACCGCAGCACTTTAGGCCGGAGGATGCTGCTGTTCCCGCAGGCCGCAAGATGGCGGCCAGGCCCCGGAGCCGACCACGGGCCGAAAAGAAGACCGAGGGGGTTCCCTAAGAGTCAAACACCTCCATCCAAGCCTGGATGGAGATGTAGAATGTCCGTGGGGTATCCGGAGACCCTCCGGGAGGCGGTGGAGGCTTCGTGGGCCCCAAGATGGCGTCGGGCCTGGGCTGTGTAGAGCAGGCCTGGTAGTTGCCGCACGGCCGGCCCGGAGTCACAATTCAGGCTGGGTTGCAGGTATGGAATCCTCAGGAACGACAGGGGAAGAGTTGGAGCAATTTCCAGTGGATTAGGAGCGAGGATGGCTATAGATTGAGGGTGCAGTTGTGGAGCTCAATGTCTGCACGTCCTCCTCAGTCGGCTCCCGGACACGCCCCCCGATAGGCAGTATTTTAACACAGATTTCAGAATTTTTTTTTTTGTTAAGCTCATTTTGCACTTGGGATTATTAACTTTTTAAAAATTGTGCCTTGTATCATGTTTGTAAACTAAAAAATACACTCCTAGACTCACATTAGATTTGCATAGGAAAAGAAGGTTGGGTCTAAAAGTTTTAATTGCAAATAACTGTAAATGCCGGTAGGGGTTCTATGAATAAACTATATAGAATTGTATTTTAGGGGACCACACTCAGACTTTGCGTTTTGGTAATGTTCATTATACAGTGTGTTACTGTAACAAGCAGTAATGCATAAAACTAAGTACGGTGGGTTGTTATGCCGTTCATTTTGGATTGCACCCCAATACACATAGTCAGCCTGCAACAAGGCACATGAGATTTAGTGCATGATACACAGACGTGAAGCATATGTGAATTTTAATGCGCTGCATTGGAAATAATTGTTGCAATTCTGTTAAAAATTGAAAATTTCAAAATAGTCTGTCTTGCTGCATTGCACATTAATGCACTTTGACACGCTAAGTCTGCATTTAATGTCCAATGATATGAATAAAAGGGAATGCAGAGAGACTGAAATTACTAATACGGTGTTACCGTACCCAGTACGGATACCAGGTATCTTTGTCATAGCTTAACCTCTTCGCACTGACGTGGCACATACAGTGGATATAAAAAGTCTACACACCCCTGTTAAAATGTCAGTTTTCTGTGATGTAAAAAAAAAAATGAGACAAAGATAAATGAATTCAGAACTTTTTCCACCTTTTAATGTGACCTATAAACTGTACAACTCAGTTGAAAAACAAACCTAAATCTTTAGGGTGGAGGGAAGTAAAAATAAAAAAATAAAATAATATGGTTGCATAAGTGTGAACACCCTTAAACTAATACTTTGTTGAAGCACCTTTTGATTTTATTACAACACTCAGTCTTTTTGGATATGAGTCTATCAGCATGGCACATCTTGACTTGACAATATTTGCCCACTCTTCTTTGCAAAAAACTCTCCAAATCTTTCAGATTGCAAGGGCATCTCCTGTGCACAGCCCTTTTCAGATCACCCCAGAGATTTTCAATCAAATTCAGGTCTGGGCTCTAGCTAGAACATTCCAAAACGTTAATCTTCTTCTGGAGAAGCCATTCCTGTGTTGATTTGGATGTATGCTTTGGGTCGTTGTCATCCTGAAAGATGAAGTTCCTCTTCATGTTCAGCTTTCTAGCAGAAGCTTGAAGATTTTGTGCCAATATTGACTGGTATTTGGAACTGTTCATAATTCCCTCTACCTTGACTAAGGCCCCTGTTCCAGCTGAAGAAAAACAGCCCCAAAGTATGATACTTCCACCACCATGCTTCACTGTGGGTATGGTGTTCTTTTGGTGATGTGCAGTGTTGTATTTTTGCCAAATATATCTTTTGGAATTATGACCAAAAAGTTAACCTTTGGATTTATTAGACCATAACACATTTTCCCCCATGCTTTTGGGAGACATCAGATGTGTTTTTGCAAAACTTAGCCGGGCTTGGATATTTTTCTTCATAAGAAAAGGCTTCTGTCTTGTCACTCTACCCCATAACCCAGACATATGAAGAATACGGGAGACTGTTGTCACATGTATCAAACAGCCAGTACTTGCCAGATATTCCTGCAGCTCCTTTAATGTTGCTGTAGACCTCTTGGCAGCCTCCCTGACCAGTTTTTTCTTCTCGCCTCTTCAATTTTGGAGGGGCGTCCAGTTCTTGTTAATATCACTGTTGTGCCATATTTTCTCCATTCGATGATGACTGTCTTCACTGTGTTCCATGGTATATCTAATGCCTTTGTCGGGATCAGCAGCTAAGACCACCAGACACGTAGCTACACCAAGGAACTGAGACCAAACAAAGTATTTATCATTAAAGTGATATTTATTTACAGTGAACACACACAAACATACACAGCAACCAGCGAAAGCATAAACCACTCCAGCAAACAAGAACAAGAATAACTAATAAACCTAACTGCTATCTACCGGTATATACAATATCTACAACATAAGGGACAGGCAACAGGGATGCAAGGAAGGGGGCATGACTGGGTACAAGGGCATAGAACAAGGCATAGGGGTGCAGGACGGATCAGGACACTGGAAGGTCAAGGTTCAGGAAAGTTATCAGGCACAAGCTGGTAGCAAGGATGTTCCTGAATGGTAGTTTATAAATGCGGTCACCCTACAGGGGAAGTGTGCTTACTGGTGGCAGGGTACTTATGTGACTCGTCTTGCACTGGGGATATGATCTCAGACCAAGCTTGTAATAGAGGGTGAACTAAAGTCAGTTTGCCTCTCCCTTGCTCACATTGCTCAATTAAATGGTGCACAGAAGCAATACATTCCAACACCACCTGTGAATAGGCTGCATACTGCTGGAGAAACGAACCTGCACAATGTTTTAGCAACCAACCCAAAAATCCAGCCTGGTACAAAGTAAATGGAGAAGTGAAAATATCATGGCCCTGAGAGGTAACCTGA
This sequence comes from Rana muscosa, assembly GCA_029206835.1. NCBI lineage: Eukaryota > Metazoa > Chordata > Amphibia > Anura > Ranidae > Rana > Rana muscosa. The sequence continues at coordinate 404,645,628 of CM055117.1, forward strand.
AATAGTAGCTCAGAACAGACCTGAATGAAAGGTTGTACTTGACCAAATGAAAATCTCCCCTCCACGGCTAAGGCATGTGCAGTCAAAATCCCTTCAAGCAGCTCTTCCTCAGTGAGATCTTGCCAAAGTGAATGACACAAATCCTTATCCCTACTGCAAGTTGCACATGGCAAATAACCTGCACTCTCAGCATTGTGACAAAGGAAAAGCAAAAATCCAAAGCAACTGGCTCTGTCCCCAAGTGTAGCTGATCTGGTCATTGGTGGGCGTCACGATTATGTCAGAATCAACAGCTAAGACCACCAGACACGTAGCAACACCAAGGAACTGAGACCAAACAAAGTATTTATCATTAAAGTGATATTTATTTTCAGTGAACACACACCAATAAACATACACAGCAACCAGTGAAAGCAAAAACCACTCCAGCAAACAAGAACAAGAATAAGGCCCCTTTCACACGGGCGGCTGTTCTGCCGCAGTTAAAAGCATGTTTCTTTCTTTTGAAATTCAAGACCCCAGGCACAGCGATCAGCTGCATTTGTACACTGCTTTTAGCTGCGTTTACGTGCGTTTACATGCGGCTGCGTTTAGCTGCGGTTGGCCATTATTGTCATCCCCATAGCAACCATTTTTATTTTGATGTGCTTCGTGTGTTTTTTTTCTTTTGTTCACGCTGCTATCCGCAGCTGACACAGTGCACTGCGATTACCTGCAGTTATGTGCAGATAGCTGCGCTACATCGCACCTGGACGCATTCAATTCTATTTTTTCTATTCGCACCGAACCGCATGTAACGAAATTGCAGCTAAACGCAGTGTGTGAATGGGGCCATAGGAAAGCATTGTGTGCTTTTAGCTGCTGTAGAAAACTAGAAAATCCGCAGCTAAAAGCACCATTCTATCCGTCCGTGTGAAAGGGGCCTAACTAATAAACCTAACTGCTATCTATATACAATATCTACAACATAAGGGACAAAGGCAACAGGGATGCAAGGAAGGGGACATGACTGGGTACAAGGGCATAGAACAAGGCATAGGGGTGCAGGACGGATCAGGACACTGGAAGGTCAAGGTTCAGGAAAGTTATCAGGCACAAGCTGGTAGCAAGGAGGCCCGCAGACAGGATCAGCAGCAAGGCAGGGACCAAAATCGTGACGCATTGGGGGAAGGGAGGAGAGGCCTTAAGTAGCCCCCAGGCAGCTGAACACTAATTAGCCTGATAACAATAGCCTGCTGGGTCCTGGGAGACACCTGCTGGTGGACACTGGAACTGCAGCAAACAGCCCAGAGCAGGATAGTGCCACCAGCAGGTGAACTTAATCCTAACAGCCTTAGAAATTCTTTTGTACCCTCCGCCTGACTGATACCTTTTAACAATAAGATCCCTCTGTGGACCAAGGCTTTTGCTGAGGTGGTGCGACTGAGAAAATGTAAGGAAAGCCATACTAGAACAACTGAACTTTATTTGGGGTTAATCAGAGGGACTTTAAATGATGGCAGGTGTGTGTGTACTTACTCCGATTTAACATGCGTTTGAATGTGACTGCTTAAAGCGGTTGTATACCGCAAAACTTTTTTTTTTTTTTTTTTCACAACCTGCAAGGCAAAGTCATAATGAGCTAGTATGACTAGCATACTAGCTCATTATCAATCACTTACCTTAGATCGAAGCCCCCGCAGCGGTCCTCGGACACGTCCTCCGTCGCATCCATGATACCCGGAGTGACTTCCGGGTATCGCCGCTCCGGCGCTGTGATTGGCCGGAGCGGCGATGACGTCACTCCCGCGCATGCGCGGGGAACGGCACGATCCCCGCGCATGCGCGAATTCCAGCAGTGTCCGGCAGGCTGCCATTCAAAGAGCCGCCACGCTCAGTGCGCCTGCGCCGGTATCTACGGCGCGCATGCGCCGTAGATAGCGTCGCACTCTTTTTTGCAAATATCTCCGAAACCGTGTAGGTCTCGGAGATATTGCAAGCACCTACAGGTAAGCCTTATTGTAGGCTTACCTGTAGGTGAATTTCATATTTGTGGGTATACAACCACTTTAATTCTGCTACATCCCCAGCTATAAGAGGGTGTGCACACTTATGCAACCACATTATTTTCGTTTTTTCTTTTGTCTCCAACCCCCCCCCCAAAGATTTCAGTTTTTTTTCAAATGAGTTGTACAGTTTATAGGTCACATTAAAGGTGGAAAATTCTGAAGTTATTTATCTTTTGTCTCATTTTTTTACATCACAGAAACCTGACATTTTAACAGGGGTGTGTAGACTTTTTATCTCCACCGTATATATGCAGCCTCTCAGTGGGTGGGCTTTAATGCCAAGCAAATGCTTATATGCATCTGTAAACAAGTTACTGTGTTGAAAGCGCCGGTCACTGCTCACTCCAAGCACAGCAACTAACACGTAATGTAAAGTTCTGGATGTATACTTAATCAGGAGCTTTACGGTCATGTGACAGCCAATCACAGTGGTCCCATGATCAGAATGCCTTCCTCCACCTCCCGGAATTTCGATCCAGTTAAAGGGCCTGTAGGTGGCAGCGGAAAGGGTTTAAGTGTTTAATGTATAACCTTCAGGTATGGTACTTATAATATTCAATATTTTTCAAAACTGCTGTTTTTTAATTCCTACTGGGGCCCTTTGTCTACAGTCACTTTTATGCAATAGGTGAACTTGGCCTTTAGTTATAGTGCACTCTGAAGGGCCTTATATTAATCATACCCACAAAGTAGCACATTGTAGCAATCATTGGGTCTCTGGACTATGCTGCTCCTGTTGTTCAATATTCAGAGAAGAGAAGAGAAAAAAATGTACCTTTAAAAAAAAAAAAATGTGACTGCATACATGTGGGTAGGGTTTCTAATCCAAATCCAATGGGGACTAGTAGAAAAAAGAAAGTGTGTGCATCTAGGACATATTTAGTATGTATTTATAGAGCCTTCTATATATGCCTGCTTAGTTTTCTCAATTTGCTGTGTTCCAATTCATAATGTGTCCTTGCTAAAGCAAATAGGGATATGAATTTAAAGTGAAAGTAGTGCAGGTGTATTAAAAAAAAAATGTTTTGTATATTTGTATCAGGATGATGTACTATGACCGACCACACAACACTTCATTTGAGTTTATACCACAAAGTCATACACCTCTAGTATGAACAAGCTTCAACCTCCGGTTACCGATATATACTGTAAATACAACAGTATTAACAGCACCACTGTTGATTCCTTTTCATGTCCTTTATCCTTTATTCCAGCAGCAGCCAATATTTTGATCCCAAAGTCTTGAAATGGATCTTCTAAATAAAAGTTGATCTGCACCTTGTGAAATAAAAAATCACTTGAAAAGGACTAGTTGGGGGGCGTGGTCTGGCGTTACATGGAGTAGGACACAAGCTGAAGAGCTCTGCTCATTAATCCTGCAATCCACAGCATCCTCCAGCCCGCAAACGATATCTTACCTCAGGATCCATCCCTGGTGACACCCCAGACCTCACACTTCATGTCGCCATCAAAAGCACAGAAATCGGCAGCCGCCAGGCTTGAGCAATATCGCCGACAGGAGAAGGGAGAGATGGAGGAAGATGGCGGCCATGACAAGGTCAGTGAGGAGCGTGCGGCGGGAGATACTGACAGGCTCTTAGAAGCAATCACGCTTTGCCGTACCTCGCTTACTGCCCAAATAGAGGAAGTGAAGGTGGACATATCGGTCATCCGGCAGGATTTTCATAAACTCCGCGATCGGGTCAAAGAGACAGAGACCCGGGTAGGCCTCATGGAGGACGCACTACCGCCGTTACAGGCCTGTACAGACCGCATGCAGCGGCAGATACATCAGCTATTTACAAAGCAAGATGATATGGAGAACAGGATCAGACGATGTAATCTCCGTCTGATCGGTCTCCCAGTAGGGACAGAGGGGAAGGATCCAACCACGTTTCTGGAACAGTTGCTTATTACTACTTATGGTAGGGAAGCCTTCTCCCCCATGCTAGCTGTAGAACGGGCGCATCGTATGCCGGCTAGACCACCGCCGCAAGGTGCACCCCCTCGCACCTTTATTGCTAAGCTATTGAATTATAAGGATCGGGATGTGGCACTAAGACTGTCCAGAGAAAGAGGCAATATCCCTGTTGGAAACGTCAAGGTTGCTATATTCCCAGATTTCTCGGCCGAAGTGCAGCGTCGCCGGCAGAACTTTATGGAAGCCAAAAGAAGATTGCGCGTGCTACACATGAAATATGCTATGTTGTTTCCAGCAAGACTCAGAGTGGAGCATGATGGCAGAGTCTCCTTCTTCGAAGACCCTGAAGAGTTGATCACCTGGATCGAATGCAGAGCGGCTCCAGAGAGGGCGGACTGAACCCCGCTGTGAGTATACTGCCATTATTACCGGTACAGCATTTATCATATGTCCAACTCACATTGTGGCCTTGCTTACCCAGCCCTATATGAGAGGCCTGAGGGCCTAATGACTTTCACTTGTTGATACATCTCAGCAGCCCTCACAGCACGCCACCTTAGTGCAACTAGCCTGCACCTTTCTTGGTCCTACCTGAATGTATGCAACTCAGGCAACCCTGAATACTGTGGGACAACACCCTTTCACACTTGACTATCCTAGCATTGTTTCCCCATAGGGGGTTAATGTAACATATAGCTACACTGGTAGCTGGAGCGCAGAGGCAATAGGAGTCCTACCGCCCACGTGTAAAGTGCAGCGGAAGTTGCCCCCGCGCACAGTTGTGACTTGCAGCCCACTGATTTCTGGTCTTCACGGACTCACGTTTACTTATAACCCATTGAGACCGAATAACCACATCTTCAGCGTGAAGACCTTGACACAGCCTGGAGAACATCTTAGGTACAACGTGGGACTACCCGAGTTGTCAACATGCCTTGAACACAAGATGGACTTTCGATTTGTTTCTCGTCGGTCTGCAGGTCAAGTTTTGGTTTGGGATAATGCCCGCGCCAGTTGGGGTGGGTGCAGAGCGGGGAGGGGGGAGGGGAAGTTAAAGGTTTTTCTACACTCAAAAACTCAGGGATCAGAGGACTCGCAGGTATTACAAGGTTTTTTACTGTCTACACGTTTTGATTATATTGCTTTTTTGGTATACATGCTGCTGTACTTATTTAGATCTCACTCCAAATGGCGTCTCTGAAATTTCTTACTTGGAACGTGAGGGGTCTCCGAGACAAAATTAAGCGCTCGGCGGCCCTCACGTTCCTGAAGAATCAGAGGGCGGATGTTATTGCTTTGGTGGAAACCCACATTGAGGGTTCACTTCAGCGGACGCTCCGGAGGCCGTGGGTGGGATGGACGTACCATTTGGTTCACACGCCCCATTCCAGAGGGGTGTCTGTGCTGATTGCTAAGTCGGTCCACTTTGAATTGAATGAGGTCTGCACAGACCCTCTGGGCCGTTATGTATTTGTGTCTGCTAAAATGTTTGGGGAACTGTTTCTTGTTCTAGCCTCATATGTCCCTCCCCCATTCTCCACAACTACCATTACGGAAGGCCTCAAATTTATAGCTAGATACCCGACTTCCCAGGTGGTGTGGATGGGGGACTTTAACACCCCGACTGCTTCAAGAGTGGGAGGTGAGTCCAGACTCTCTAAAATCATCTCCTCATTTAACCTGACAGATTCATGGAGATTTAAATACCCACAGACACGCCACTATTCCTGTTTCTCCTCCACCCACAACTCTGTGTCACGGATCGACTTTATATTTATATCTCAGAGAATCGACCCGCGCCTCATGGAAGCGTCTTTCGGTCCTAGACTACTGTCAGACCATAATCTTTACACTATTACTATTAACATGCCCTTAGACAAACCTCCCCGGGCGTGGCGCTTGAATCCCTTCTGGTTGTCACTATTGCCAGAGGATAGTACACTGGACGCTGAACTCAGTAGATTTTTCACAGAAAACACAGACTCGGCGTCCTTTGCTGCAGTCTGGGATTCTTTTAGGTTGTTTGCCCGCGCCGCCTTACAAACACATATTAACCAGATAAAGACAACCTCCTCAACAGCCCATGACAAGGCAATGACAGAACTATCCCAGACAGAACAGAGATACAAAGACGACCCATCCGTCCAACATGCTGACATGCTTAAATTACAAAGCAGAGTAGTGACCCAGCTACAATACGAGAAGGCCAAACAGAAGTTATTTTTCAGCAAACAGAAGTATTTTGAACATGGGGAAAAGGCTGGTAAACTCTTGGCCTATCTTGCCTATGGCGAGGATAGACCACCTGTGGTCCATACATTACAAGACGCTCAAGGCAGACCTGTCTCAGACCCCAACATTGTCTCATCTAAATTTAGAGCGTTTTACATGGAGTTGTACACATCCACGACCCAAGGGGACCTGACCCCTATGTTCCTTTTCTTGGAAACCGTTCAGTTCCCCCAATTATCCCAGGAACAGCTGGATATTCTTGAAGCCCCTCTCACCATGGAGGAAATAGCAGGAGCAATAGCGAGCTTTGCCAACTCTAAGGCCCCAGGCTCGGATGGCCTCCCCATAGAGTTCTACTCACACTTTTCTGATACGATTTTACCCAAATTACTGGCCCTTTATAATACTATGTTTGAAGCGTTCACCCTCCCCCCATCTATGGCAGAAGCCACGATAGTCCTTATTCCCAAACCCGGCAAGGACCCAGGTCTCCCGGAATCCTATCGCCCTATTTCTCTCCTCCAGGTTGACACTAAAATTTTTGACAAAACACTTGCACTCCGCCACAACCAAGTGGTCCTTTCACTAGTACATGCAGACCAAGCAGGCTTCATGCCAGGCCGCAACACCTCGTTTAACCTCCGAAAATTATTTATCAACCTTCAAGCTCCCCATGATAATGTCGGCACCAGGGTGATAGTCACCCTTGACACGGCCAAGGCGTTTGACTCCATAGAATGGGCCTATCTCTGGAAATGCCTGGAGGGATATGGCTTTGGCCCGAGGTTTATTAGATGGATACAGCTTTTGTACCAGAACCCGAAAGCCAGGGTGGTGGCTAATGGGTGGCCTTCCTCGCAGTTTGACCTCAGTAGAGGCATGAGGCAAGGCTGCCCATTGTCCCCCCTTCTATATGCCTTGGCTGCAGAGCCCCTGGCCATCTCCATCCGGGCAAACACAGAAATTGAGAGCCTCAAAATAGGTCCTCTTATTGAAAAGATAAGCATGTATGCGGACGATACTCTTCTATATCTAGCGGATTCCGGCCCCTCACTATCCAATGCTCCCACCACGATCGAACGATTTGGACAATTCTCAGGACTCAAAATTAATTGGGGAAAATCCCAAATTCTTTCAATTGACAGTTTCCCTCCCCCTGAATCCCAAGCTACTTTACAACTGCAAAGGGTAGAGACGATTAAATATTTAGGGGTACACACCTCCAAAGACACGGCGGATTATATTAAACTTAATATAGAACCCTTGTTCCCCTTAATCAAAAATAAGATACAAGTCTGGTCTCGCCTACCCCTTGGGGTCTGGGGTCGTATCAACCTGATAAAAATGATTCTGCTTCCCAAAATTCTCTACGTTCTGTGGTACACCCCGATTTACATACCCCTTAAGTACTTTAAGATAATCGAAGCACTTCTTAAGCCCTTTGTGTGGGGGACGAATAGACATAAGCTCAACTGGCAAACGCTCAAAACTCCCACCGACTTGGGTGGCACGGAGCTCCCTGACTTTAACAGTTACTACATAGCATCACAACTTTCCCAACTCTATCATATAGACAAAGTGGACAAGGACAGATTTCTCCAATTGTTGACCCCCAAACGGACTCAACCGACAGCTGACCCAATATATTCTATCATCATTGGGGGAGAAATGAGACCAGACAGGTATTCACTGACAGGTCACTACAAACGAATATGGGACTTAGCAATCTCCAAACTGAACGTTCCCCCCCTCAATGATTACACACCACTATGGTACAATAGGGCGCTGCAACACTTTTTTGATTTCCAAGATGCACACCTCTGGCTCAAACAGGGAATTTTTTACATACGTCACCTTATTGTTAATGGATCAATTAAAACATTCGAAGCGCTAAAAGCGTAATTTACACTGCATGACCGAATGCTCTTTAGGTATACCCAACTGAGGCATATGGCCCAGAAGCAGTTTCCGCAATCTCTCCCGTTGCCTACTCCCAATCCTATCATTGCCGTTGTTAAAGGAACGGACCCCAAAAAACGTATTTCTTGCTTTTACAGCATGCTCAGCGCATCATACTCAGCTAAAATAGCATATGGACTGAAACCTCGATGGGAAAGAGACTTGGGTCCACTTGAGGATGAGGAGTGGGAGGAGGCTCTGGAGACTTGCAAGCAGGTGTCCCCTAAGCTTTCAGATAGACTGTCTCATCTGTACGTAATGCATCGGGCTTATCTCACCCCACTTAGGATAGCTAAATACAAGAGAGATCAGACCTCCACCTGCCCCATGTGCAATACGGAAAATGGCACCTTCTTCCATCTCATTTGGGCCTGCCCAAAATCGCAGGGATTCTGGCAACAGTTAGTGACGTTCCTCCATGACAACATGGGATCTCCGCTGGCATTGGACCCTAAACAATGCCTCCTGGGGATATTTCCAACCATTATTGATAGGACCACCAGGACATTCCTCCAGGAGACTCTGTTCTCCGGCAGAAAGGTGTTAGCAAGAAAGTGGATGAGGCCTCAAGCACCTGCTTTTTCAGAATGGATGGCGGATATTAATGCCTCCCTCCCCTTCAAAAAAATCCTTTATATCAATAGAGGTTGCCCTGAGAAGTACTACAAGATATGGGATAGATGGCTCCAAGACTCTGAAACATGTACTTGACCGCTCAGACCCATGTAACAGAACCAGTCAAGGGATAACATAAGTAGTGTTTGTTCTGATAATATGTATACGAGTGACTAGATTAGTACTTTTCATCCTCCTGTATGCTGCATACCTGTGGTTTTGCATTGTGACATGTACGCGTGTTGTAATTATTTTATACCTGTGATCAATAAAACCTTTTTTTGAGTGAAAAAAAGAAAAGGACTAGTTGGTGCCATAATTTTTGCATTTTTGCACTTTAGCTCTTCATCAGTTTAGTTCATGCTCTTCATACAAAAATCGATTATTTTCCTTCAAACTTCAGTCAGATATCCAGCAAACTATGCTGACCCCATCGCAAAAAAATAAAATGAAATAAATAAATAAACTCTGTGGGGGCTTGGCATATTGTGTAACACTCACAAAGCCTCAGTATCAATATTCAAAACAGAGAAAATAAGATCGGGCACACTCTGGACACTTAAGGGTTCAATGTGCTGAAAGCCTCTAAACTGCTTGGATATAAAAATAGTACATTAATAGTGAAGAACTTTAACCACTTGCCTACAGGGCACTTTCACCCCGTTCCTGCCCAAGCCATTTTTCAGCTTTCAGCGCTGTCAGACTTTGAATGACAATTGCGCGGTCATGCAACACTGTACCCAAATGACATTTTTTTTCCCCACAAATAGAGCTTTCTTTTGGTGGTATTTGATCACCTGTGCGGTTTTTATTTCTTGCGCTATAAACAAAAGAAGAGGGACAAGTTTGAAAAAAACACAATATTTTTTACTTTTTGCTATAATAAATATCCATTTTATAAAAAAATTTTAAACAAATTTTTTCCTCAGTTTAGGCCGATTATGTATTCTTCTATATATTTTTGGTAAAAAACATTGCAATAAGCATATATTTATTGGTTTGCGCAAAAGTTATAGTGGCTACAAAATAGGGGATAGATTTATAGCATTTTTATTATTTTATTTTTTTTACTAGTAATGGCGGCAATCAGCGATTTTTTTTTTTTTATCGTGACTGCGATATTGCGTCGGACACATCGGACACTTTTGACACATTTTTGGGACCATTCACATTTATACAGCGATCCCTGCTATAAAAATGCATTGATTACTGTATAAATATGACTGGCAGGGAAGGGTTTAACACTAGGGGGCGATCAAGGGGTTAAATGTGTTCCCTAGGGAGTGATTCTTACTGTGGGGGGAGGGGACTGACTGGGGGAGGTGACCGATCTGTTGATAAATGTAAAGTTATGCACTTGGGGGCTAAGAATATGAATGCATCATACGTACTAGGGGGAGTACAACTGGAGGGATCCGTAGTGGAGAAGGATCTGGGGGTTTTGGTAGATCATAAGCTCAATAATGGCATGCAATGCCAAGCTGCGGTTTCCAAAGCGAGCAAAGTCCTTTCTTGTATTAAGAGAGGTATGGTCTCCAGAGAGAGAGATATCATTTTGCCCCTGTTCAAATCATTAGTAAGACCTCATTTGGAATATGCAGTTCAGTTTTGGGCCCCAGTTCTCAAAAAGGATATTGGGGAACTGGAGAAAGTGCAGAGAAGGGCAACCAAACTGATAAGAGGGATGGAGGAGCTCAGCTATGAGGAAAGATTAGAGGAACTGAATTTATTCACTCTTGAGAAGAGGAGATTAAGGGGGGATATGATCAACATGTACAAATATATAAGGGGTCCATATAGTGAACTTGGTGTTCAGTTATTCACTTTACGGTCAACACAGAGGACAAGGGGGCACTCTTTGCGTCTAGAGGAAAAGAGATTTCACCTCCAAATATGGAAAGGTTTTTTCACAGTAAGAGCTGTGAAAATGTGGAATAGACTCCCTGCAGAGGTGGTTCTGGCCAGCTCAGTAGATTGCTTTAAGAAAGGCCTGGATTCTTTCTTAAATGTACATAATATAACTGGGTACTGACATTTATAGGTAAAGTTGATCTGGGGAATATCCGATTGCCTCTCGGGGGATCAGGAAGGAATTTTTTCCCCTGCTGTAGCAAATTGGATCATGCTCTTCTGGGTTTTTTTGCCTTCCTCTGGATCAACTGTGGGTATAGAATTGGGTATATGGGATTGTACGATATATTTATTTTTTATGGTTGAACTGGATGGACTTGTGTCTTTTTTCAACCTGACTAACTATGTAACTATATGTAACTATGTAACTATGTGTCCCTATGTACAAGGGATACACCATCGGTCTCCTCTCCCTGACAGGACGTGGATCTGTGTGTTTACACACACAGATCCACGGTCCTGCTCAGTTACTGGACAATCGCAGGTGCCCGGCGGCCATCGCAGCCACCGGGCACGCGCATCGGGTCCCCAGTGATGAGGCGGGCGCGCGGCTCGGGAAGGCACGACGTTATGACGTCCGCCCAGAACGAGAGGCTCTTCGTCCCGCCGTCATTTGACGGCAGGCGGTAGCGTAGTGGTTAAACGTAGAAACAATGGTTTGACTTGCACGCGTCTTAGAAATATGTTATATGTTCCCGTGCTGTGGCCTCTAGATATTAGAGCCTACCGTGGCCGGCAGTCAGGCTTGTTAGTGACGTCCTCCATAACCATGGACCCTACTCGGGGGGGGGGGTTTCTCTTTGTCAAGCCTCTAATCTGATTAAATGCAAGAGTGTATTTATAGCGTACCAGGAACTGCTAATCAAAAGTGTCTAATTCATAGACCAGGAGTAGCAATACATCCAAGGAGCAGTCTAATTATCACATCATTCATAAGAAACACATGAGTATAAATAAACAATCATAGTTATGTTTTTTTACATGAAAATGGTTACATTTTACATGTTACAGAACCCTTAATTAGCACCAATACTCTCTTCCAGTGCTGCTTAGGGCCATCTTTGGGAAAACTCCTAGCCTTAGCAACAAAGTGATATTGAGTAAAATAAAATCTTGCCAAGACCCCTGTCACACTGGGGTCATGGCCACGTTGGTGCTAAAGCACCGATTGTTTTAGCGGAGCTTTACCGCTGTTTAGCTGTGCTTTTTGGCCGCTAGCGGGGTGCTTTTACCCCCCAAAAAAGGGTTAAAAACTCACGTTTGCGGAGCTTTCAAAGTGCTTTTAAAGCGAATTGAAGCCCTGCCCATTCATTTCAATGGGCAGGATATCTGGGGTGTCACCATTGGAAGATGTCCCCTTCACTTGGTATACAGGACGACTAGGGGGAAACTCCCTAACTTGGCAATAGGAACCTGTGAAGTTTTGCTTTTAGTTATACTTTAATGATCTCATGATCTCAAAGGAGTATTCCGGTGTAAACTGTCTCTCCAAACCTCACAGACAGAAGACATTTAAGTACAATTTGGGTAGGGAATACCCAATTATACAGTTTCTAAACTGCTCATGTGAACATGTAATTTACTGTTTTTTTTTTTTACCTACCCAGATAATCTTATATATTTAAACCGCATCATCCAACCCCTAAGAAGCATATAAGTCTCATCAAACATGGCACCTTAGACCAAAGTGTCCCTAAACACTTTAACCACTTGGGCCAGTTTTGACACTTCAACTTTTTTTGCTAGAAAGTTGCTTAGAACCCCCCAAATATCAATCTTTTTTAAGCAGAGACCCTAGAGAATAGTTTAGCAAGCCATTTTCAAACTTGCAGCACAATTGCTTGCTATCTGGGTTATTGTTTGTTCACCTGGGCTGGTCAAAAGTAGAGGTGATCCTTTCCTCTTTACACCTGGTGACAACTATTAACTCTGACACTGACTAGTGACGAAACCAATGCTGGCTATTGATTCTGACACTTGACACCTGACAAGTGACTGTTAAACCTAACAAATGACTGTGGTTTGATTATTAATGAGATTGGCCGTGGTTTGACGAATATCTGAAGTTTAAAGGAAGATGACTGGATTTTGAATGCATAGCATGGAGAAAACTGAGGTATGCCGTAATACAATGAAACCTTGGATTTCGAGTAACGCGGTTTACGAGCGTTTCGCAATACAAGCTTTTTTTTTTTTTTTAAATCCTGACTCGTTTTGCGTGCGTTGTCTCGCAAGACGAACAGGATTCAAGCTGCTGGGGTGTGAAGTACCACATTTGGCCAGAGGTTTGGGGGCACCAGAGACGCTCAGACACTCCATTCCCGAGTGTCCCAGCCGCCCCCGCACCTCTGGCCACATGCGGTACAGCATACACCGGCGCCCCCGCACCTCTGGCCACATACAGCACTGCATACACCAGCAGTCACTGTTGAACAAATTATCTGAGTTTCCATTGATTCCTATGGGGAAACTAGCTTTGATATATGAGTGCTTTGGATTACAAGCATGCTTCTGGAAGGAATTATGCTCATAATCCAAGGTACTACTGTATGTGTGTATGTGTAAAATAGTGCAGGAGTGAGAATGTGACAAATCTATTTATAAATAACTTGCTGCTATAATTTACATTGGCTAGACAACTGTTTTTTCTCTGCACTGGAAATATCTTCGATGGTAAGCCAATACAAGCATATATCTATAGCAGGAACACAGGCTGGGGTTGACACTGTATAGTTTGAATTTACACCAGGCAAAGCCATTCAGCCTTTATCAGGCAGCATATGGTTGATCTCTGCTCAGTGAGGGCCGCTTATTCCTCCATGGGGTTCTGATAATGTCCAGCAGGATTTGTGCAGATCTTCAAAAGATCCTCCCTGAAATTCAGTGAGAATAGTGAGTGTTACTGCAGTAATAAATCCTGAAATTGTGTTTTTTAGAGAACGTTTGCCCAATCTTGCCTGGAGCTGTTAAATTGCGCTATTTGGCTGCTTGGTATGGTAGCCAAATCTCTCTGGTAAGAGGCTGTACATTTGTTGGTGGAGGATTTTTTCACATATATCTCATTATACAGTGACAACGTTATGAATTCAAGTTTATGAACTGATTTCATTATCGGTGTCCCAAGCTCTGAGAGACTTTAATTTATGCGCTTTATTTATACACACCTTGCATTATTTTCTTAAACTGATGGCGCTGCATTTTTTTATGTATACTTCCTACATTAAATGCTAGCTGCTGTTTATTACCAATTTAGAAGGTTGAATACAAGCGCTTATACACATTTTATTAAATATATATCTAAATGCAAATGTTTAGCACGTGGCTGAATGGTCCATAGCAGATTGCTATATGAACCTTGGTGTCATTGTACTACAAATGTGAAGCAAGACAAGCAACCCAATTCTGGAGTTTTAAAATAGTTAGGTAAATAATAATAATATGCCTGGTGAGGTGTTGAATTATGTAAAACATAATACACAGTTTTTTTCACTGTATTCTTGAAAACGTGAATTGAAATGCTGGAGTAGAAAAGCTAACTTTAATTATCAGGAGCATGCATATTTGTGTTCAATAGTCACATGGGTTGGAAAATGAAGCCTGTCCAAAATACCCCTTATTTTAACTTTCCAACATTCTGGCTTGTTTTCTGGACATGAGCTACATCAAAACAGCCGCTGAGCCTTGTACTTTAACCACTTCCCTACTGTGCACGAAAACCCCCTTCCTGCCCAAGCCATTTTTCAGCTTTCAGCGCTGTCACACTTTGAATGACAATTGCGCGGTCGTGCGACGTGGCTCCCAAACGAAATTTGCGTCCTTTTTTTACCACAAATAGAGCTTTCTTTTGGTGGTATTTGATCACATCTACGGTTTTTATTTTTTGCGCTATAAACAAAAGAAGAGCGTCCAGTTTGGAAAAAAAACACTATTTTTTACTTTTTGCTATAATAAATATCCATTTTTTTTTTAAATAAAATTTTCCTCAGTTTAGGCCGATATGTATTCTTCTACATATTTTTGGTAAAAAAAAAAATCACAATAAGCGCGTATTGATTGGTTTGCGCAAAAGTTATAGCGTCTACAAAATAGGGGATAGATTTATAGCATTTTTTTTTTTATTAGTAATGGCGGCGATCTGCGATTTTTATTGTGACTGCGATATTGCGGCGGACACATCGGACACTTTTGACACATTTTTGGGACCATTCACATTTATACAGCGATCCCTGCTATAAAAATGCATTGATTACTGTATAAATGTGATTGGCAGGGAAGGGGTTAACCACTAGGGGGCGGGAAGGGGTTAAATATGTTCCCTCAATGTGTTCTTACTGTGGGGGGAGGGGACTGACTGGGGGAGGTGACCGATGGTTGTCCCTATGTACAAGGGACACACCATCAGTCTCCTCTCCCTCACAGGACGTGGATCTCTGTGTTTACACACAGAGATCCACTTTCCTGCTCGTTTCCCGGGCAATCGCGGGTGCCCGGTGGCAATCGCGGCCGCCGGGCACGCGCATCGGGGCCTTGGGAACGCGACGGGCGTGCGCCTCCTAGCTCGTTTTAAAGGGAGGACGTCATATGCCGTCCTCCCAGAACGAGAGTGTCCTCCGCCCGCCGTCAATTGACAGTGGGCGGGGGACAAGTGGTTAAGGACAACTAAAGCGATAATCACTTTAGTTGTCCTCAAAGAAGGAGGCTTGGTGGCAATTTGTTGTAGCCCATGTACTTACAATAAGCTAAGACATGGGCATGTAAACATTGGAGTATTTCAGCCACGCATCATGGGTGATAGAAAAGGTCTACAAGTATGGCATTTGCATTTAAAGATATTTTACAAATGGCACAGTGTATTTGAAACTACTGGTACTACCCTTGACTTGCATGGGTCAGCTTATGTAAATATGGAGCTTTGGCATTTACAGTGAACAAAGTTTGCAATATTTTATATTGTTATACAAAGCCGTGCAATCGCCATTTAATTACCTCTTCCCAAGAATGAATACATTAATATACTGCTTTTTATACATGAAAACGGAAAATTTATATCAAATACTTACCGTAATTTTCCTTTCCTGATGGACTCCATGGCAGCCTACGTGTGGGTTAATCCCGCCCCTCATACCTCATAGGACCCTTCTCCCATAAATCTTTGCTCTGGGCCAGAGGCCGTGTTCCATAATTTAGCCTACTCCAGCCACTGGGAGGGAACTCCTGCTGCCATGGAGTCCATCAGGAAAGGAAAATTACGGTAAGTATTTGATATAAATTTTCCGTTTTCCTGACAGACTCCATGGCAGCCTACGTGTGGGAAATAACTAGCCATACACACCCGGGTGGGCAGAGTGCTGGACAAAAGAAAAAAGGTTTAATTGGCACCATCAACAGACAAGATACGTAAACCACTACGCAGTAGTGTGCCATGAACGTGTTAATTGAAGACCACAAGGCCACCTTACAAATAACTTCTGGAGGCACGTGACGTGATGCCGCCCATGATGAAGACACTTCTAGTTGAGTGAGCAGTCACCGCTTCTGGAGGCACCAAGCCCTTGGCTTTATAGGCCCACTGAATGGCCTGAACAATCCATGCTCCGATAGATCTGGAAGAGGCACGCATTCCCTTATACTTCCTGTGAAAAGAACGAGCAGGTGGTCGGTCTGACGGAAAGAAGCTGTAGCTTCAAGATACTGACTCAGAGCTTTTCCAACATCTAAGGGATAAACACTGGAATCCTTGGTAGATCTGAACGTTGGAAGAGCAATCTCCTGATTGTCATGAAACACAGATGCCACTTTGGGGTTTGAACCCAACATAGGAATTAAAAAGTTTAGAAATGGCTCCTTGCATCCCTGAGAGCTGATTTCAGAGACCCTCTTGGCCGATGTTATAGCCACCAAGAAGACAACTATTAGAGAGAGTCATTTGACAGAAGATTGATCTTCATGTTCCAACTCTCTACCCAAGAAAAAATCCAGGACAAGGGGAAGATCCCAATTAGAAAAACTTGGCTCTGAGGTCTGAGCCTTATTGCTCCTCTGAAAAACTACTGAGTAAGAGGGTGTCTAGCCCAGGAAACACCCGTAAAGGCAGAGATTACAGCGATTTGGACTCGCAGCGAGCTGACTGACAATGAGAGATCCAATCCTGATTGTAAGAAGCCCAGGATATCATGTATCTTTGGGTTATTGCAAGAACCTGCAGTGGAAGAGGTGTAGTCTGAAAACTTTTTCCAAATCCTCTGGTAGACCCTGTTGGTGCCTGTTCTTCTGGCATTTAATATTGTGGAGATGGCCCTACTTGGACAGCCTAGGGCCTCCAACCTTCCCCTCTCAAGAACCAGATCATCAGATGTAGATG
Source organism: Rana muscosa (assembly GCA_029206835.1). Lineage (NCBI taxonomy): Eukaryota > Metazoa > Chordata > Amphibia > Anura > Ranidae > Rana > Rana muscosa. Next base: position 404,662,675 of record CM055117.1, read on the forward strand.
GGTCGGGCATGGATGTAGAAATGCCCCTTGTGATAGGAGATCTGGCCTGGAGGGTAGAGGAACTGGGTCCCAGAAGCTGAGTTGCATCAGCAGTGGAAACCATGGCTTGTTTGGCCAGTACGGGACTATTGCCACTATCTCTGCTTCTTCCATCCTGAGCCTCGACAAAAAACGGAGAATGACAGGAACCGGGGGAAAGGCATAGGCCCTGTGGAACCGCCAATGGTCTGTCAGAGCATCTACCCAAAAGCCTGGGGATACCAAGACCTTGTGTAGTATCTCACTAGTTTGAAGTTGCATGGGGAGGCAAACAAGTCTACTTCCGGAATGACTCCCAGGGACAGGACCCACCTGAAGACTTCGGGGGGGGAAGTCCACTCGTTGTCCAGAGAAACTCAACAGAAAATCTGCCTGAACGTTCGGGACTCCAGGGATATAGACAGCTGTCAGGTTGGCCAGGTTTTTCTGGGCCCAGATCATGATGGGCTCTATTTCCTTTGACAGGGAGAGACTGCGAGTACCCCCTGTCTCTTGATGTATGCGACTGCCGTTGTGTTGTCCAGTCTTAGGAGGACTGAGTCTCCTGCTGTTAAGTGGTGAAAGGCCTGCAGAGCGCAGAACGCTGCCCGGAGTTCCAGAACATTGGAGACTATCCTGTGAGAGGGAAAATTCCATATGCCTTGGGCTACTTCTGTCAGCCCCTGTTGCTGGCATCTGTAGTGATGGTGACCCAAGACACAGGTGCGATGGACTGACAATTGAGGAGGTTCCTCTGTTGTAGCCACCAAGGAAAGCTCTCCCGCATGGATGAGGTTATTTGGATAAAATGATCCCGAAGCCCTGGATTATACTGCTGGAGGAAACCCTTCTGGAAGGGCCGCATTTTCCACTGAGCCCACTTTACCATGGGTGTTGTTGCCACCATGGTGCCAATGAACTTTAGGCATTGAGAGGCTTGGAGATGAGAACGACATTGCAAGCCAAACTCTGTCCCGGATCACTGGGATTTTTCCAGGGGTAACAAGATGGTGCTCTTGATAGCGTTGAAGTGTGCCCCGAGGAATACCAGGGACTGCGTAGGATCCAGATGGCTCTTTTACAGATTCAGAAGCCAACCAAACTCGAGTAGAGTGGAGATGACCTGGGATCTGTAGATTAGCAACTGCTCCTTGTCCCGAGACAACAGCAGGTCGTCTAGATAGTGATACAAACGGATACCTCTGGTCCTGATCAGAGCCACGACAGCCAACAAGTTTTGAAAACACACGAGGCGATGTTGTAAGCCCGAAGGGGAGACAGGTAAACTGCAGATGGATTTGATCGACAGCAAAGCGAAGGTATTTCTGGAATTCTGACGCTATCGGAACATGGAAGTAGGCGTCCTTCCGGTCTATAGAGACAAACCAATCGCCTGGTTGGATTGCTTGACTGATCATGAGTAGTGTCTCCATCTTGAACTTCTCCTTCTAGATAAAAGAATTCAAGTGGGTTAGGTCTATAACTGGCCTCCAGGAGACGTTTTTCTTCAACACCATGAAGAGGGGCGAGTAGACCCCTTAAAACCTTTTGTCATCTGGAACTGGAATTGCAGCGTCCTGAGCCACAAGAGAGACAGGAGAATTCGCTTTTTCTCTTCCGAGAGAGGCAAGGATGCCGACTCGCTCTGTTTTAGGCAGGTGCAATATCATAAAGACTTAGGGGATTCTTGTCCACCGGAAGATGCCCCTTTTGAAAACTTCTGGCCTGAAGGCTGTTTTTTCTTCCAGGTCTTCTTGAACTCACGGCCAGGCCTATAGTAGCGAGCATTCCTTGCTCGATCTGAACTTTGCCTGGGCTGTGTTCTCTTCTGGTTTAGCAGACGGCGATCCTGGGGAAGGAACCCCGACTTGCCCCCTGTGGCACGGGTGATGGCACTGTCCGATATGTTCCCAAAGAGGGACGAACCCCCAAATGGAATCCTGCACCATGCCTGCTTGGAGGCAGGGTCAGCTACCCATGGGCGCAGCCACAAGGCACGCTTAGCCGTGACAGATGTCAGCATGATCCGAGCCACCAGGCGAATTATGTCTAGGGAAGCCCCACGAGAAAAGCCAACGTCAACCTTAGCCCATGAATAGGTGAGCTCCTGGCCAGTTCTTCCGAGATGCTCCTCAGAGAAGCATCTACGTCATCTGCCCAGACTTCCATCGCTTTAGAAAGGGCTGCGAGAGCTAGAGCTGGTTTGCAGGTCATACCCGCTGTAATGTAGATCCGCTTGAGGGCGGTATAAATTTTCCACTCCAGGCAATCCCTAAAGGAAACAGTATCCTACAATGGGAGTGTGACGTGCCTCACCATCCTCATTAGGGCTGAGTCAATGAGAGGAGCCGACTCCAGGTGTTTTACATCCTTGCTTTTAAATGGGTACATTTTTGATATCTTCATTAACAGGCAATTCTTCCTTTCAACACCACCCCATTCGTCGGTAATTATTGCGCTGAGTTCACCCAAAAAGGAGAAATTAGGGTGTTCTTTTTTGAGGTGTTTAAAATATTTCCTCTATTTGGAGGGTGCCTCCACTGGCTCTTCCATCTCAAAGCTTCTTTGACAGCTTTTGACCAGCTGTGGTACTAGGGCAAATTCAAAACCTGCACCAGGGTCATCTACCTTCACCTCACTGTCTGAGGCTTCAATTGAGGAATGGCTCGGCTGTGAAGGGCCTGGAGCCTTGAGATCATCCCTAATAGGGACTGACAGTGTCGCCAGCAGGGTTGTGGGTATGACCAGAATCCCCTTTACTCAGGGACTCACGGACCACCTTTCTGACCAGTGCTTCCACTTGTTGGTCTCCACCCTCTCTTTCTTATGCGACTTTAGAAAAGCATCACTTGCAGAGCGATTTGCCTTCAGGAACCTGGGCCCCGCATAACCAGCAGGCTTTCCTCACAGAGCGGCTGGAGTGGCGGTGAGAGTGACGCCCAGAGGTGGTTTTAGACTCCTATCTGTGGTACCTAGATCTAAAGGAAGATCTGACGTCTGGACCTTGAAGAGGAGTGACAACGTTGAGACCTAGGATGGTCTTTGCCGTGCTTTGGTGTTCAGACCTAGAAGAGCTGAGTGAAAAAGAAAGGGTTAAGAGCTCCTGAATAAGTGAACCCAAGCATCACAGGTAGAAAATAAATAAATCCTACCTGCAGCGCAAGGGTTGGCCACAAGAGGGCGGTGACAGATCCATGGCAAGGCAGTTTGAAAGTGAAATGAATCATTACAGCCTTATGAGAAACAGGAGTGACAACAGGCATAAGAGAGCACATAAGAAAACATAGCCAGCACCCAGGGAGCCTGCAGCAAACAATTTACCTTGTAAACCAGAGCCCAGTGCCTGGATAAACACTGCATAAGCCTGCAAGTCATCCCAAGTAATAGCTGCTTTGACAGCTATTTAAATCTGCCACCGTTAACGATGTCACCGCCCCATAGCGGTTGCCATCCGGTGGCGGCCAATCACATGCGCGACCGCCGCCGCCATTTTGGCGAAACTGCGCCTGCACGAACCAAGCACGGAATCTTCGTTCGCAGCTTGCGGATGCGCAGCGACTTCCTGAAACGGCGAGCTGGAACGCAGCTGCGCTCCAGCCACCGTGGCCACTCACTGGAGCTTGATAGAAAATAAGGAGACACACAAAACACAGAGATACGGCTGCCATATAAAAGGAATATCTTTGTACATTACCACCACCACGGCACGATCCGGACCAGAACCTGGGACTGGGGAGCTGTTCGCTCGACCCACCGCACGATCGGGCGTTTACAAAGCCTCCCGCTAATAGCTGGGACGTTTGGCCATATTGCCGCTTGCCTGCCAATGGCCAGGTTAGTAAGCTCTTCATGGTATCACATCATATCGCCCATGTCCACCTGCTAATAGCTAGGATTGCTGGACTGCAGAGAGGATCACCGCTAACCACCAACGTATCGCCGTGCACACCGCCAGGCCTGGATTACAGAAAAACTTCATGAAAAGGTAAGACTATATCTTGGTCCTAGGAGGAGGACAAAAAAAAGGAACACGGCCTCTGGCCCAGAGCAAAGATTTATGGGAGAAGGGTCCTATGAGGTATGAGGGGCGGGATTAACCCACACGTAGGCTGCCATGGAGTCTGTCAGGAAATATGTTTATTGCTCCAGAAGCAGCAGTTTCACATTGCATGCTGTGATTGATGAGGAAACAAATCTTTTATATCATTGATTCACTCAGTTTTACTCCCAGCCCTTTCTAGATTGTATGATGTGTTGATGAAAAAGGATGGATTCTGATTCGTTCATCATAGAACCTCCTGTTTCAGTAATTTTATTAATGCTTTTTTTTATTACAAATTTATGTCAGTTAAATTCTACTTCTACTAGGCTTTAAGAGAAGCTTTTGAGGAACTATCCTGTAGCTAATTACTCTCTGAAATTACCTTGTTACACTCTGTTTATTTTTTTGGGCTATTTATACTTACTTCGGTGGATGGAGCATCAGGCTGATGCTGCAGCTGTCCCCCGGCGTCTGTGCACTGAGAACCAAGCCACCGAACACCACAGTTGGCTCGGTTCTCACAGATCCCCGAGCAGAGCTGTGTTGACTTTCAGTCAGCATGGCTTCTGCTCTACTTCTCAGTGCTCATTGGAGCGCCGAGCAGTGGAGGGGCGGGGAGAGGCTACCTCAGCAGCTCGCTGAGACTGCCATCAATCAGGGCAGCTGGCGGATCTCGACTTGGAAGTCGTGATGATGCGCTGCCTCGACTGATGGCAGTGAAGTCAGCGGAGAGCGGACTTCAGACCGCTCTCCGCTGAAAACGAGTCACAGGAGTGCAAAACGAATTGCACTCCTGTGACCCAGAGGAGAAGCCCAGCCTAAGGGAATCGTGTCACATGCAGCCATTGTTTTTAGCATAAACCAATTGTATTCGTAAAATTTTAAGGTAAACAAATTATCTGTATATTTCTGTATGGGGTGTTAATTTTTAAATTTTTTCCCTCTAAAGTATACTATGAGGTGCATCCATTTCTGACTGTATTTTACTTGCGCATGTAATAAAAACATTTAATTTGTCTGATCCAATCAATAGTTTGTCTATTTTACCCTCACCCTCAAGGCAAATAAGGACTGAAATCTAAAAGGTCTTATGTCCTACTTTCACTCTGTGCCTATACTTCAAGATTAAACCTTTCCTTGATTAGCTAGAGACATTAGTTGCTCTGTTTCAAATACCCATAAGTGAATAAATGTTTGTGGTTTTATTAGATGAAGATTTTAGTTTAAAAATCGGCTAAGTGCCGGTTCACACTTGTGCGAGTTGATACCGATGCGATGCGTCAAACACAAACTAGATTCGCATGTCATTCAAAAAGTAATTGTTTTCAATGATGGTGGTTCACATCTATGCGTTGCGATTCCTCTCCGAATGCGATGCGATGAAAAAAAGGGTCTTGTGCGAGTTTAGACCGCTGCGTTGCGAATTTAGTCTCCATAGACATCAATGTAAATCGTTCTGGAATCGCATTGGTGGTTCACATATGTGCGAATACTTCACCTCCAGCTCCTCCTTCCAGTTCTGCCCCCTCACTTCCTGTTTCCTGTCTCGTGTCCATATGTAAACAGAGAAGATGGCCCCAAGGCGCCGGAACAACCATTGATAATGAGGAGCTCATCAGGCTTGTCCGTGATAGGCCTTATATATGGGACAGCCGGATTGAAGAATACAAAAATCATGCCCGGAAGACCAGAGGCTGGGTTGAAATTTGTCAATCTCTGTATGCTGACTGGGATGACTTCACACCTCAGGTTCGCAAAATTAAACGTAAGTACATTCCTATTTATTCCTCCCACTGACCACCAATGTTAGGACATGTATCCCACTGACCACCAATGTAAGATGACCACCAATCCCACTGACCACCAATCCCACTGACCACCAATGTAAGGGCATGCTTCCCACTGACCACCAATGTAAGGTGACAACCAATCCCAATGACGACCAATGTAAGGGCATGCATCCCACTGACCACCAATGTAAGGTGACCACCAATCCCAATGACCACTAATGTAAGGGCATGCATCCCACTGACCACCAATGTAAGGTGACCACCAATCCCACTGACCACTGACCACCAAACAATCCCACTGACCACCAATCCCAATGACCACCAATGTAAGGGCATGCATCCCACTGACCACCAATGTAAGGTGACCACCAATCCCACTGACTACCAATGTAAGGGCATGCATCCCACTGACCACCAATGTAAGGTGACCACCAATCCCACTGACCACCAAACAATCCCACTGACCACCATTCCCAATGACCACCAATCCCACTGACCACCAATGTAAGGGCATGCATCCCACTGACCACCAATGTAAGGTGACCACCAATCCCAATGACCACCAATGTAAGGGCATGCATCCCACTGACCACCAATGTAAGGTGACCACCAATCCCACTGACCACCAAACAATCCCACTGACCACCAATCCCAATGACCACCAATGTAAGGGCATGCATCCCACTGACCACCAATGTAAGGTGACCACCAATCCCACTGACTACCAATGTAAGGGCATGCATCCCACTGACCACCAATGTAAGGTGACCACCAATCCCACTGACCACTGACCACCAAACAATCCCACTGACCACCAATCCCACTGACTACCAATGTAAGGGCATGCATCCCACTGACCACCAATGTAATGTTGTGGGATGATATTGCATGCTCAGTATGTTGACACAAAGCAGAAAAAATACATGTACACACTGTTGAACAATAAAACATTATCACATTTATTGAAAAAAGTAAAAGATATGAGCAGCATTGACTGGTAAAAAAGTTATTGATCTTTATGCAATGGCATCAAGCTGCCATGATACTTGACCGGCAGGACTCATAAAGAAGTCAGTAAACTTCTCACGGACGCTGGCCCCTCTGTAATTTCCCCTTGTATGTGTCCAATCTGCGCCTTCCATCTCATCCAACAAAGAGTCCTCGAAAAGGTATCCATCTCTTTCCCGCACAAAATTGTGGAGTGCACAGGCAGCTTTTACGGCAATTATGGCGTTTTCCATGTTTAGAGTAATTGGGGTGTGCAGAAATCGCCATTTGTTTGCCATGATTCCGAAAGTACACTCCACAACTCTTCGGGCTCTTGTTAGCCGATAGTTAAAGACCCTTTTCTCCACAGACAGTGACCGGTTGGCATATGGCCTTAGCATTTTTTCCGAAAGAGCGAAAGCCTCATCACCGACAAATATTAAAGGGAGAGAGGGTTCAGATGTTCCAGGGAGTGGTCGTTCGTTTGGGAGGTCCAGTGTGTTCTCCCGAATCATTCTTCCAAAACTAGAGTGGGAAAAAATGCTGGAGTCAGAACTACTCCCATAAGAACCAATGTCTATGTATGTGAACGAGTAGTTTGCGTCAGCCACTGCCAGAAGCACGAAAGAAAAATATTTTTTATAATTAAAATATTTTGTCCCACTACCGACTGGCCTAACAATTCTGATGTGCTTTCCGTCGATTGCCCCCACACAGTTAGGGAAGTTGCAGCGATCCCAAAATAACTGAGCTTTGGAGTTCCATTCATCTTTGTTTGGTTTTCTCATGACCACATCTCTTAAGACCTCCCAGATGGCCATACAGGTGTCCCGTACAATTGTGCTGACCGTAGATTTTCCCAGTTTGAACTCGTATTGCAAGCTTGCAAATGAATTTCCCGTTGCTAGGTACCTGTAAAAGATAGAAAAATAATTAGTGTTATTTTTTTTTTACAGACGGACTCATACGCACTAGGTGGCGGAGCCTTAAAGACACACTTCAGAGACACCAGAGACTGGAGCGTGAAGCAAGGAGTGGGTCTGGTGCCCCCCCAAAGCATCCCTACGCCTTCGCCAGATACATGGATTTTTTGAAGCCTGTCCTAGAATTGAGGAAGTAAGTTATCATACATGAATCGGTCACTCTACCATCTCTATCTAATTATCCTGTCCTAGCCCTAACCTTTACTTCTCCCCCTATCATCTTTTTTTTTTTTTTTTTTAAATAGAGTTCTAATTTTTGTATTGCAGCACAGAAGCAAGTTGGGAGGAGGAGGAGGAAGAGAAGGAGGAGGGGGAGGAGCATGCTGCTACTGTTGACGCTGATGAAGGAGTATCATTTGCTTGCTCATATCATGAGGATTTAGCTATGGAGCTCCAGGGTGAGGTGATCGAGGTTCACGAGTCCTCTTCTCATGAGCTGGATAACGAGGATACAGACGTTTCGACACCTTCCAGCAGAAGGCAAAGACAGGCATCTACTTCCGGCAGAAAGCAAAGCTGCAGGGCAGCTGAACAGGTTGAAGACCAAGACCAGACCAAGAAATTGCTACACATTGTGTCAGGGATCACTGAACAAATTGATGCCCAGCGATGCCCTCATACAATGTTTGCCATTAGTTTGGTGCCTCTTCTGAAAGAGGTCTTGCCAGACTATTACTTTAATATGAGGATTGCAGTGGAACATTGCATCCATTCATTTACTGTGCCACGCCATGTTTCTGTGCCAACGCACCAGAGCCTTTCTACTGCTTCAAACACTGCACCAAACCCTTACCCCTCTAGTTTTGCGGAACCCACTAGCATCTATGAGACCCCCAGATCACGAATCCCATATCCCATTCCTTCACCAGTTGCCTCAGTAATTTCACCCCCAAGTACGACCACCGATATTACTAGACCAATGGATATGAGACCACTTGAGTCAACATCTTACCATGTGCCATCACAAAACAGACCACAACAGCTCTACGAGCAAATACCGTCCGTGGCAAAGCAATTTCCACCTATAGCAAGACCAATGGAACAGCACAAACCGATAATTCAAAATCATTATCTATATCACAATCAGTCGATTGAAGTTGCCTCTAATATGCATATGCCCTATAGACAATATGGGCCCCCACGTGTACCACCGGATACTGAGATATCCCCACCTGTGCCATTGAGGAAATATCCCTCAACACAAGATGAAGCCTTGCTAACACCACCAAGCTCTTCAACACTACAACGGCATGATTTCAACAAGCCTGGTGAACATAGTTCACCAAGTTTTTTTGAATTTGTAGAGGACTACCTGCTAATTTCGCTACCAACTTCATGTGGAAATTCAATACTTTCTTAGTAAACGTTATGTTTTTTGTTAAATTATATATCCTATTTTGAATATCTCAGGGAAAAAGAGACGGAGAGAAAAAAAGTTAGTGGGGAAAGTGGAGATGAAGATGTGAGGAAGGGAGGATGAGAGAGTTGGATATGATAGGGAGGATAAGGTGGAGAGGTAGAGTTAGTAAAGATTTGTAAGTTAGAATTAAAGTTACTTTAAGTTAAAGCTAGACAGTGAGAGCAAGTTAGAGAGTCAGAGGAAGTTAGAGAGTCAGAGGAAGTTAGAGAGTCAGAGGAAGTTAGAGAGTCAGAGGAAGTTAGAGAGTCAGAGGAAGTTAGAGAGTCAGAGGAAGTTAGAAAGTCATAGGAAGTTAGAAAGTCATAGGAAGTTAGAAGGGCAGAGTAAGTTGTAGAGGCAGAGTAAGTTAGAGAAGCAGAGGAAGTTAGAGAGTCAGAGGAAGTTGTAGAGTCAGAGGAAGTTGTAGAGTCAGAGGAAGTTGTAGAGTCAGAGGAAGTTGTAGAGTCAGAGGAAGTTGTAGAGTCAGAGGAAGTTGTAGAGGCAGAGGAAGTTGTAGAGGCAGAGGAAGTTGGAGAGGCAGAGTAAGTTGTAGAGGCAGAGTAAGTTAGAGAAGCAGAGGAAGTTAGAGAGTCAGAGGAAGTTGTAGAGTCAGAGGAAGTTGTAGAGTCAGAGGAAGTTGTAGAGTCAGAGGAAGTTGTAGAGTCAGAGGAAGTTGTAGAGTCAGAGGAAGTTGTAGAGTCAGAGGAAGTTGTAGAGTCAGAGGAAGTTGTAGAGGCAGAGGAAGTTGGAGAGTCAGAGGAAGTTGGAGAGTCAGAGGAAGTTGTAGAGTCAGAGGAAGTTGTAGAGTCAGAGGAAGTTGTAGAGGCAGAGGAAGTTGTAGAGGCAGAGGAAGTTGTAGAGGCAGAGGAAGTTGTAGAGTCAGAGGAAGTTGTAGAGTCAGAGGAAGTTGTAGAGTCAGAGGAAGTTGTAGAGGCAGAGGAAGTTGTAGAGGCAGAGGAAGTTGTAGAGGCAGAGGAAGTTGGAGAGTCAGAGGAAGTTGGAGAGTCAGAGGAAGTTGGAGAGTCAGAGGAAGTTGGAGAGTCAGAGGAATTTGGAGAGTCAGAGGAATTTGGAGAGTCAGAGGAAGTTGGAGAGTCAGAGGAAGTTGGAGAGTCAGAGGAAGTTGGAGAGTCAGAGGAAGTTGGAAAGTCAGAGGAAGTTGGAGAGTCAGAGGAAGTTGGAAAGTCAGAGGAAGTTGGAAAGTCAGAGGAAGTTGGAAAGTCAGAGGAAGTTGGAAAGTCAGAGGAAGTTGGAAAGTCAGAGGAAGTTGGAAAGTCAGAGGAAGTTGGAAAGTCAGAGGAAGTTGGAAAGTCAGAGGAAGTTGGAAAGTCAGAGGAAGTTGGAAAGTCAGAGGAAGTTGGAAAGTCAGAGGAAGTTAGAAGGTAGGGTTGTCCAGATACCGATACTAGTATCGGTATCGGGACCGATACCAAGCATTTGCGCGAGTACTTGTACTCGCGCAAATGCTCCCGATGCTTCACCCGATACTTTTTTTGTGGCCGGAGAGGGCGGGAGGAGTCAGTGGCTAGGGAGGGCAGGAGAGAGGGCGGGGGAGTGCGGGCGGAGTCTGGCCGGAGAGGGCGGGAGGAGTCAGTGGCTGGGAAGGGCGGGGAGAGGAAAGTGCGGGCGGAGTCTGGCTGAAGAGGGCGGGCACAGTCGGTGGACGGAGTCCGCGGGCGGAGAGCGAGTCCCTCACCTGCAGTTGAACCTGGTAAGCTGGCAGGGGTTCAGGGCGCAGCCGCATCAGGATCGGTGACCGGTGCTGTCACATTCGGTCGCCGTCAGCGGCTGAACGTCCCCACGCCCATCTTGGTACACTCTGCACTCGGCTGCAGTAAGCAGCAGCAGACATCTTGTTACACCCAGCCCGAGCTATATGGGCTGGGTGTAACAAGATGTCTGCTGTTGCTTACTGCAGCCGATTGCAGGGTGTACCAAGATGGGCGTTGCAGCAGTTTTTTTTTTCTTAAATCCTGTGTCATTTCCCCTCACCCCCCGCAGCATTTCAGTGCCAGCCACCTATCAGTACCCACAAGTGCTACCTATCAGTGGAATCAGTGCCATCTACCAGTGCCACCTATCAGGTGGCACTGGTAGATGCCACTGATTGCACTGATAGGTGGCACTTATGGGCACTGATTGCACTGATAGGTGGCACTTGTGGGCACTGATAGATGGCACTGATTGCACTGATAGGTGGCACTTGTGGGCACTGATAGATGGCACTGATAGTGCAATCAGTGCCACCTATCAGTGCCCACAAGTGCCACCTATCAGTGCCCACAAGTGCCACCTTTCTGTGCAATCAGTGCCACCTTTCTGTGCAATCAGTGCCACCTTTCTGTGCAATCAGTGCCACCTATCACTGCCCACAAGTGCCACCTATCAGTGCCCATAAATGCCACCTATCAATGCCCCCAAGTGCCACCTATCAGTGCCCATAAATGCCACCTATCAGTGCCCCCAAGTGCCACCTATCAGTGCCACCTATCACTGCCCACAAGTGCCACCTATCACTGCCCACAAGTGCCATCTATCAGTGCCCATAAATGCCACCTATCAGTGCCCCCAAGTGCCACCTATCAGTGCCACCTATCACTGCCCACAAGTGCCACCTATCAGTGCCCATAAGTGCCATCGATCCGTGCCCATAAGTGCCACCTATCAGTCCCCATCTGTCAAACTGTCACATGACATTGAAAAAAAGTATCGGTAATCGGTATCGGCGAGTACTTGAAAAAAAGTATCGGTACTTGTACTCGGTCTTAAAAAAGTGGTATCGGGACAACCCTATTAGAAGGGCAGAGTAAGTTGTAGAGGCAGAGTAAGTTAGAGAAGCAGAGTAAGTTGGTGAGGCAGAGGAAGTTAGAGAGGCAGAGGAAGTTAGAGAGGCAGAGGAAGTTAGAGAGGCAGAGGAAGTTAGAAGGGCAGAGGAAGTTAGAAGGGCAGAGGAAGTTAGAAGGGCAGAGGAAGTTAGAAGGGCAGAGGAAGTTAGAGAGTCAGAGGAAGTTGGAGAGGCAGAGGAAGTTGGAGAGGCAGAGGAAGTTGGAGAGGCAGAGGAAGTTGGAGAGGCAGAGGAAGTTGTAGAGTCAGAGGAAGTTGGAAAGTCAGAGGAAGTTGGAAAGTCAGAGGAAGTTGGAAAGTCAGAGGAAGTTGGAAAGTCAGAGGAAGTTGGAAAGTCAGAGGAAGTTAGAAAGTCAGAGGAAGTTAGAAGGGCAGAGGAAGTTGTAGAGGCAGAGGAAGTTAGAGAGGCAGAGGAAGTTGTAGAGTCAGAGAAAGTTGTAGAGTCAGAGGAAGTTGTAGAGTCAGAGGAAGTTGTAGAGTCAGAGGAAGTTGTAGAGTCAGAGGAAGTTGTAGAGTCAGAGGAAGTTGTAGAGTCAGAGGAAGTTGGAAAGTCAGAGGAAGTTGGAAAGTCAGAGGAAGTTGGAAAGTCAGAGGAAGTTGGAAAGTCAGAGGAAGTTGTAGAGTCAGAGGAAGTTGTAGAGTCAGAGGAAGTTGTAGAGTCAGAGGAAGTTGTAGAGTCAGAGGAAGTTGTAGAGTCAGAGGAAGTTGTAGAGTCAGAGGAAGTTGTAGAGTCAGAGGAAGTTGTAGAGTCAGAGGAAGTTGTAGAGTCAGAGGAAGTTGTAGAGTCAGAGGAAGTTGGAAAGTCAGAGGAAGTTGGAAAGTCAGAGGAAGTTGGAAAGTCAGAGGAAGTTGGAAAGTCAGAGGAAGTTGGAAAGTCAGAGGAAGTTGGAAAGTCAGAGGAAGTTAGAAAGTCAGAGGAAGTTAGAAAGTCAGAGTAAGTTAGAAGGGCAGAGTAAGTTGTAGAGGCAGAGTAAGTTGTAGAGGCAGAGTAAGTTGTAGAGGCAGAGTAAGTTGTAGAGGCAGAGTAAGTTGTAGAGGCAGAGTAAGTTGTAGAGGCAGAGTAAGTTGTAGAGGCAGAGTAAGTTGTAGAGGCAGAGTAAGTTGTAGAGGCAGAGTAAGTTGTAGAGGCAGAGTAAGTTGTAGAGGCAGAGTAAGTTGTAGAGGCAGAGTAAGTTGTAGAGGCAGAGTAAGTTAGAGAAGCAGAGTAAGTTAGAGAAGCAGAGTAAGTTGGTGAGGCAGAGGAAGTTGGAGAGGCAGAGGAAGTTGGAGAGGCAGAGGAAGTTGGAGAGGCAGAGGAAGTTGGAGAGGCAGAGGAAGTTGGAGAGGCAGAGGAAGTTGGAGAGGCAGAGGAAGTTGGAGAGGCAGAGGAAGTTAGAGAGGCAGAGGAAGTTAGAAGGTAATGGAAAAGGGGGAAAAAATGCATAGTGTGTTTAAAAAGTAAAAAAAAAGTGAAGGAGAGTGTTGTCTCCTCTTTATGTTGTTCTTGATATGTAAGAAAAAATTTGAAAGTTTCTCCAATGGTTGGTGCAAAGCATGTAGTCACAAACTGATTAGAAGTTTTTGAAAAAAATAAATAAAATACTTATTTTGGAAGACAATTTTATTGTGATTTCTGTCTGCATTCTTTGCATTCCTATAGCTTACTATGGTGCATAGCATAAAATTCACAAAGTATATCGATGAAATTTACCTTAATGTAACAAGCAACCTTTCCGCTGGCTCCACACTTTTCCGAAAGGTAGTGTTCTGATACTCCAATCGTGTACCAAGCAACCAAAGTAATTAATCAAAACTAAGAAATAAAACCACAAAACCAATGTAAGTGACAAGTTAAAGCCCATACAAAATGACATGGTAAGAGGCAAGAGTACTAGTGAAAGGATAAAAGAGATGGAAAGTTGGATTGGTGGTCATTGGGATTGGTGGTCAGTGGCATTGGTGGTCAGTGGGATGTATGCCCTTACATTGGTGGTCAGTAGGATTGGTGGTCATTGGGATTGGTGGTCAGTGGGATTGGTGGTCATTGGGATTGGTGGTCAGTGGGATTGGTGGTCAGTGGGATGTATGCCCTTACATTGGTGGTCAGTGGGATTGGTGGTCAGTGGGATTGGTGGTCATTGGGATTGGTGGTCAGTGGCATTGGTGGTCAGTGGGATGTATTCCCTTACATTGGTGGTCAGTAGGATTGGTGGTCATTGGGATTGGTGGTCAGTGGGATTGGTGGTCATTGGGATTGGTGGTCAGTGGGATGTATGCCCTTACATTGGTGGTCATTGGGATTGGTGGTCAGTGGCATTGGTGGTCAGTGGGATGTATGCCCTTACATTGGTGGTCAGTAGGATTGGTGGTCATTGGGATTGGTGGTCAGTGGGATTGGTGGTCAGTGGGATTGGTGGTCAGTTGGATTGGTGGTCATTGGGATTGCCCTTACATTGGTGGTCAGTGGGATTGGTGGTCAGTGGCATTGGTGGTCAGTGGCATTGGTGGTCAGTTGGATTGGTGGTCATTGGGATTGCCCTTACATTGGTGGTCAGTGGGATTGGTGGTCATTGGGATTGGTGGTCAGTGGTATGCATGTCAGTGATAGATAGAAAAAAGGAGGGAGGAGGAGAAGGAAGTGGGGTACAGGTACTAACCTATTTACTGACATCCGGGAATAGTTGAAGAACTTCTCCTCATGCTGCCTGAGATGATTGTAGAGGATCCTAAACTGACCTCTCTCTTCCCTATTTAGAATAATTGGATGGACCCAGGGCCGTCGGAACAGGACAGGCAAAACAAGCAATTGCTTGGGGCCCCGAGCTGGCCTAGGGCCCCAGCCTGCTGCCTGTCACTGTCCTCGATTTTCGCCCGGGGCCGATCCGCGGATTGCAGCCTTAGGAAAGGCCGTGGCTTCGGCCTAGCTCCGGAGCGGCGGCCATCTTGGTACACCCGGCGGTGACAGGCCGCCGCTATTGCTTATGGGAGTTGTAGTCCACAACGGCGGCTACGTGCTGATGCTCCCTGCTCCTGGGGGGAGGAGTCAGTGTCAGTCACAGTCACTCAGGAGGGCAGCGCAGGCGTGCTACAACTCCCATTGCGGTCGGATCATATTTTGCCCGCCAGACAGTGCCTCTGGAAAAGGTAAGTCAGTGAATGACTTTTTAATGGAGTGATAAAGTCTCTAATAGTTCCACAAATAAAAAAGTAAATACGTTTTCTTGAAAAGTAGTAAAGAATCTGTCTTTCTTTGGCTCCACAAGCATGTACTTGTACATGATTTCTGTTCTTCTGTCCAGTAATTCAGCCAGATCAGGATCCCTGAATATTAGTGCGCGGCTGCAAACAACTTCCTGGTCACAGCAGCCTGCTTCTCCATCCCAATCCCCACTATTGGAGAAATGTCCAGTATCAGGGTTTTTTTTTTTTTTTTTATTTACTGGGATGGAGAAGCAGGCTGCTGTGACCAGGAAGTTGTTTACAGGAGAAAAGCGCACGAATATTCAGGGATCCTAATCCTGGCCTGGATTACTGGACAGAACAGAAATCATGTACAAGTACATGCTTGTGGAGCCATAGAAAGACTGACAGATTCTTTACTACTTTTCAAGAAAACGTATTTACTATTTTATTTGTGGAACTATTAGAGACTTTATCGCTCCATAATTATTTTTGAATATTTTTATTATTTTAACAGTGGACATTACAGGGGGGAGATGTGGACATTACAGGGGGAGATGATGTGGACATTACAGTGGGGGAGATGATGTGGATATTACAGTGCGGAGTCCCCCTGTCCATCCCACGGTCCCCCTGTCCATCCCACTGTCCATAAACAGTCCTAAGCAGCATCTTAATGTTAATGTGAGTGTGTATGTGTTTTAAGTATGTTGGATTATATGCAACAGCAGTATTTGCACTGTAAACCTTTTTTATTTATATAAAGTGTGGGTGAGCTTAAACTGTATCGCTATGCTGTGGTTCCTGTAGGCTTTGCGTGAGTGCGCGGGGGGGGGGGGGGGGGTTGGGGGGGCCTCCATGTCCATTTTGCTTGGGGCCCCCAAATTCCTTCAAACGGCCCTGGATGGACCCAATATCTTCTTGTACTCATCAGTCTCTTGGTCCTCCTCCTCCTCTTCCTCTGGGCTTTGTCCATCAGTACTGCAGCAGTAGCAGTAACAACTGCTGCCATTATCAACGGCACATGATGAAACATAATTACCAAAAAACAAAATCCTCACTGACTACTCACAAAAACCACACTGCTCCAACGACAATACTTTCCCCACAAGAGAAAACAGGAAAAGCACAGGAAGTTAACACCCATTTTTTTTTATTTTTTTTTTAATTGGCCTGAGCAGAAATCGCATCTGTGCCTAATTTACATTGTAAGCGCATTAAATTCGCATTGCAATCGCGCTGGTAATTAATAAACAAACAATGAAAAAAAAAAACTCATAATCGCATCGCACAAGTGTGAACCGGCACTAAAACCACAGCTTGCTGCATGGCCTGTTTAGAGGGAAAAAAAAATCACAAATTTCAGTTTATTTAAAAAAAAAATGTCTGACACCAGATAGCGATGTATGAGCCATTTTAAAGAGCAGACAGGAAGAGAACAAAAGGGTGCACATACATGTTACAATATAAAAAAATATATATATATATAGTAAAAGTAATACATTGGAAGAAAACGAGAAATAGGAATTTTCGAGGTGCCAAAATCAATACACTGCAAATAGCATTTTCATATATAATAAAATAACAATTTTATTATGTTTACAAAATCTTAACAACACCATCAAGGTATAAATCTTAAAAACATGACACATTAACTTCAGCTCTACATGTTTCACCAAGCTATGGCTTATTCACATAGATGAGGGAACCACCATCTTGGAATGAAATCTTCACCACTCAAATGCAATGGGGAAGGGGGGGGGGGGGCTATGGAAACAAATTCCCCACTTGATTGTGACACAGGTACATACAAGGTCACAATACAGACTGTCCAGAAAGCAAGGGGGAAACAAGCCCCCCCCCACATTTGATTATGGCACAGGTGCATCCATGGTCACAGTATAAACTGTTCATAGGTTGTCCCTCTTCAGTGTAAAGGAGAACAAGGAGTTCAGAAAGTGATGTTTTGGACCCACAGAGCCCTGATCTCAACATCAAGTGTGTCTGGGATTACATGAAGAGGCCGAAGGATTTGAGGGAGCCTACATCCACAAAAGATTTGTGGTTAGTCCTCCAAAATGTTTGGAACTACCTACCTGCTGAGTTCCTTCAAAAACTGTGCAAGTGTACCTAGAAGAATTTATGCTGTTTTGAAGGAAAAGGGTGATCATATTGATTTGGATTTCACTTCCGTTCATTTACTTTCCATTTTCTTAATTAATAAAGATAGGAGTGCCCATCTTTATCTCTTAAGATATACCTGCCCTAAGGTAGGGCCGCTGTGTCAGAATTCTCCAACCACAGAGACCAAATTTTGTCAGACATCTTCAGCTGTTGATGATAGCTTTATGTAATGGGAATGAATTGACAAACAATTTCCACCTATCTAAGGGTGGGGGAGCAGAAGATTTTCAAAGAACAACAATTGCTTTCCTAGAATAATACTCAAGAGTGTTATGGTAACTTTTCTATGGGCCAGAGTTTCCACAGGATCCAACAGGCAGATTCTCAATTCCACATAAATTACGCATCTAATTTCATGACTATCTATCACCTTTTTGGAGGTCCTGGAGAACTAAGGCAGTGGAAAAACCCACAAAATGACCAAATTTTGCAAAGTAAACACACAACAGTATTTTCTGAAGGGCATAGTGAGTCTTTTGAAAATGTAATTTTTCGCCCCAAGTTTTTGGAAAATACAGGAAAGAAAATGAAAATGTGTGTGTATGTATATATATTTTTTTTACACAAAGTTAATAATAAGATATTTCTAACACACATCATTGGCATACTTGGAATTACACTCCAAAACACATTCTGCTACTCAGGGCTTTTTTTCAGCAGGAACGCGGGGGAACGCAGTTCCGGCACCTCCAGCAATGAATGTATGTAATGGCAAGGAGTGCTGGGGTGTGCTGGAGGGTCTATTGATGCTTGCTGCTGGGGGATCTATTTTCACCGGTGGGGATCTATTTTTGTGTGGAGGTCTCTTGTTGCTGAGTAGGTCTATTGTTGCTAGTGGGATGTCCCATGTTTCTAGGAGGAAGCAATTGTTGCTGGAAGGGATTTACTGTTGAGGGAGAGGTCTATTGTTGCTGCCTCCTGGAGGGTCTATTGATGCAGTCTGCTGGGACATCTGTTGTTGCTGCCGGAGGTCTATTGTTGCTGGGGTGGTATTTTGTTGTGTGGGGGCTCTATTTTTGCTGGGGTGAGGTCTATCATTGCTGGGGGGGGGGGGTCTACTGTTGCTGGGGTAGGGTCTATTGTTGCTCACTGCAGGGGATCTATTTTACTGTCTTTCTTTGTTATCATTAACAAATTTCGTGCACATCGCTTAGTAGCAAAAATTGATACTAATCTCTAAAATGGGCGGTACTGGGAGGTCGGTAGGAGGTGGAACCAAGGAACGGTGCTCAGGGTGGGTAGGGAGCAGAAACAAAGGGTGAAGATCAGATTTCCTGCACCTATTCTCCGAGAAAAAAATCCCTGCAGCTACTCCTCCTGAGTATAGGAGTATATCACATGTGAGACTTTTTCACAGCCTAGCCATATAGAGGGGCACACAATCCAAGGAAGCACCTTCAGTTGTTCTAGGGACATTCATTTTGTATTTAATTTCCTGACTACCTATAAAATTTTTGGAGACCCTGGAACACCAGGACAGAAGAAACACCCACAAATGACCACATTTTGGAGAGTAAACGCCCCAAGGTATTTTTTAAAAGGTAAGTATTTTGAAGACTTTTATTTCCATTAGTTTAGAAACTAAAATGCATATTTTTACACCAAGTTGTCAATTTAGTGAGATATTTCTCATGTGTAGCATAGGCATACTTAGAATTACATCCCAAAACACATTCAGCTACTCCTCCTGATTATGACGATACCACATGTGTGAGATTTCTTTCACTGTCTGGACTGATTATGTACTGGACATTGCATCTTGTGGATCACACAGATCAACCAATTGTGTCTAAACCAATGCATTATAATGGTCACCTCTGTATGAGTACTCAGGGAATATAGCTTAGTGTAGCAGTACCTATAGCAGTCCAAGTCCCTTAGGTTCAACAAGCCTAGCCTACTGGTACATGGCTGCCCCCAGGAATGCCATGCCCACTGGCCTAGTGTCTTGTAGGAATGTAGTCAGTGGGATGTGCAGATGGCTCAGTTCAGGCCGTAGACAGAGACATGATCAGCAAAAAGTCAAAGGATCGGTCCAGGCAGTAGGCAAAAAGTGGTCAATAAACCGGCCAGGGTTAGTACAGGTGGCAGGCAGAGACAACACTGCACTAGTGTGGTGGCAATCAGGGACAATATGACTGGAGTAGCGGGGATTAGAGACAATATAACTGGTGTGGTGATCAGAGACACTGTAAGTGGACAGAGGTGATTAGGGACACTGAGTGGTGCGGCCGTGATTAGGGTTACGCACTGGTCTGGTGATATTGTACTGCTGTGACGGTGATCAGAGAGAATGGCTGGTGGCACAAATATACAGTGATACCAGAGCAGCTAGCCATTTTACATGATCACTGCTGCAGCAGTAAGTCACCATAGTGACACTGTACTGGTGACAATATGTACATAAAAAATTATATCTATATGTAGATATTCAATTTTTTTGTTTTAACATATGATCACTAGAGCCATGCAGTGTTACCATAGTGACACTGTACTACTCTGGGACCTTACTATTGGTATTGGTCACAGTAATCACATGATACAGAGCCACTGTGATTGGCCCTAGTACCATGTGATCTCTGACTAATCAGAGATCATCACAGTAGTAAGCAAGGTATTATCAATGCCAGCCTTGCTTACTATTGTAACTGCGATTGGTCACAGCAATCACATGGTACTAGGGCCAATGTAAGCGGGCCGGTACTGTGATTGGTAGTTGTGTCCAGTAGCCACAAGTCCGTTCCAGATCGCTTCACTATATGCCCCAGGGGGAGCATCCAAGGCGCAGTTCTGGGAGAACATACGGGTATGTCCTCCTGGAACTAGAGAGACCCTGCCTGGTTGTTTATGTACATTGCCCGGGTGGGAAGTGGTTAAACAATTACAGTGGAACCTCGGATTGCGAGTAACGCGGTTAACAGTGCCGTTCGGTAGGGATGAGCTTCGAGTTCGAGTCGAACTCATGTTCGACTCGAACATTGCCTGTTCGCCCGTTCGCCGAACAGCGAACAAATTGGGGTGTTCGCGGCAAATTCGAAAAATCTATGGGAGAAATTTAATTATAAAGGCTAATATGCAAGTTATTGTCCTAAAAAGTGTTTGGGGACCGGGGTCCTGCCCCAGGGGACATGTATCAATGCAAAAAGAAGTTTTAAAAACGGCCGTTTTTTCGGGAGCAGTGATTTTAATAATGCTTAAAATGAAAAAATAAAAGTGAAATATTCCTTTAAATTTTGTACCTGGGGGGTGTGTATGATATGCATGTGAAGTGGCGCATGTTTCCCGTGCTTAGAACTGTCCCTGCAAAAAATGTCATTTTTGAAAGAAAAAAGTCTTTTAAAACTGACTCGCAGCTATTAATGAATTGTCGGCTCCCGGCAATACATACAAAAGTCATTGATAAAAAAAAAAAAAAAAACGTGGGGGTTCCCCAGAATTCAATTACCAGGCCCTTCAGGTCTGGAATGGATATTAAGGGGAACCCCGCCGCAAATTAAAAAAAAAATTGACGTGGGGTTCCCCCAAATATCCATTCCAGGCCCTTCAGATCTGGCATGGATTTTAAGGGGAACTCCACCCCAAATTTTAAAAAAAAATGGCGTGGAGTCCCCCTAAAAATCCATACCAGACCCCTTATCCGAGCACGCAACCTGGCCGGCCGCAGGGGAAAAGGGGGGGACGAGAGAGCGGCCCCCCCTCCCTCCTGAACCGTACCAAGCCACATGCCCTCAACATGGGGAGGATGTCCCCATGTTGATGGGGACAAGGGCCTCATCCCCACAACCCTTGCCCGGTGGTTGTGGGGGTCTGCGGGCGGGGGGCTTATCGGAAAAATTTCTTTTTTTTGGGTTTTTAAAGATCATTTTTTGGATAAAACTCCAGACAAAAATGTACAACATGTACAATATTAATTTTCTAAATTAAAAGATTCCCCCAAAAAAGTGCAAATCTACAATTACAAAAAAAAGAAGAAAACTGAATTTGAAAACATATAAAAAATGTAAACCCTCCCAAGAACATGTTCTATTTTTAGTATTCTTTGCTCCATCTGCTTAGTGTTTTGCCTCATCTGGAACAAGTTCGCTTTCATTGTTTCCAGCTCACGAGAGCAGACCCTCAGTTCTTTCAGCAACATCTGGGCAGTGTGTCGGGTGAAGGTTGCTGGGGCCGCAGGCATTAAATTAAATTATAAAAATAAAAACGTCTTGCTAAATATACAGGCCTACATCTATTACCTGAGGCTGTGGTGTATGACACTGACCTGTTGAGTTGTCATTTCCCTCTTCAGCCACATCCTGCGGTTGTGGGTCTTGGGTTGGTGGTGCGGGGTTTGCAGCCTCCTGTCTCTTAGCTCTTTGAAGCCCTAGGAGATAGAACCCAAAGGTAGACTTGTGTAACTAAATATATTTAGGCCTGAAAGAGGAATATTAATCATTCTTTGGAAGTGTGTTACAATTGTATTTTTTGAAATTATTTAGAAGATGAACACATGATTGTATCCATTTCCCAAGCTGGTAGATTAATCTATTTTGGTCATGTTTCACACATGGAAACACACCAAGTATCCACTGGATCACCTGTGTGTGACACCATCAAAAGGTTGTTCTTGTGGCCCACACTTGTGCTAATGAGTCCAGATGTGTAAGCAGCTGCTGAGCATACTCTCGTAACCGTACACTGAATCCAGTTACATTAGTTAAATATAGTTACCAACACCTACACAACCATGTTTATAATTAATTATCACATAAACAGTTCAAGATGTCCTGTTTCATGTTCTTCGTCCCAAGAATCATCAGTCGTAGAAATCCTCGTTCAAACGTTCACTAAATGACGATCTTTTGGTCCGATTCACAGTGTGAACTACATTTGATCATTCCTAATAATAGGCATGTTCAAATTTAGTTAGCATTGTATTCCCCCAAAACATCGTTTTGGTGGTATTGAACGAGGATTTCGACGTTTGATTCTTGTGCCCAAGAACATGAAACAGGACATCTTGAACAGTAAAAGATGTCCTGTTTCATGTTCTTGGGCACACAAATCGATTGTAGAAATCCTCGTTCAAGCGTTCACTAAATAACGATCTTTTGGTCCGATTCAGTGTTAACTACATTTGATCATTCCTAATAATAGGCATGTTCAAATTTAGTTAGCACTGTATTCCCCCAAAACATCGTTTTGGTGGTATTGAACGAGGATTTCGACGTTTGATTCTTGTGCCCAAGAACATGAAACAGGACATCTTTTACTGTTCAAGATGTCCTGTTTCATGTTCTTGGGCACAAGAATCAAACGTCGAAATCCTCGTTCAATACCACCAAAACGATGTTTTGGGGGAATACAGTGCTAACTAAATTTGAACATGTCTATTATTAGGAATGATCAAATGTAGTTAACACTGTGAATCGGACCAAAAGATCGTCATTTAGTGAACGTTTGAACGCGTATTTCTACGATCGATTCGTGTGCCCAAGAACATGAAACAGGACATCTTGAACTGTACTACATACATTAAAGAAAAAGCACATGCAGCACCACGCTATTAATAAAAATGACAGTAAATGTAAATATACTTACTTTTTCGGATCACTTTTTTTATTTTTTTATATTGCTCCGGCTCACGCAATTTAATGTCCGACCATCGTTTGCGGATCTGTTCCTTCGACCTGCGAACCCCAAATTTCAGGAACAGCGTTTTGACCACTTTATCCATAATCTGGCCCTTCACCTGATTTGGCTTTTTGTAGGGCCCATGTTTGGCGTCATAATCCTCCCTCAGCAATATGGTGACCATATCCACCATCTCCTCAAACGACATGTTAGTGGCTTTATATCTTCTGTGTCTGGGCCTGCCTCCTTCCACACTTTCCACTTCATCTGGGTGATTCTCTGCCATGTTGTCAGTCTCCGTCATTAAGGACGAGCGAGAAGGGGCAGGGAAAGTAGTCTAACGAACGTCAGGGGCGGGAAAGCGCGCGGAGCGTCACGCATACGCACTGTATATAACGTTAAAAAACATCGTTGAAAGCGACGTTCAGTGAGTGGAAGAAGGTCGGAAGCAACGAACGTGTAGAACGCGGGTACGTAACATTTTTCATACTTGATATGTCGAGGGTTGAGCAGCCCCGAACAGAAAATTTAGTGACCGTACAGACCTATTTTTTGGGCTGGGTCCCGGAGCAGAAACCTAAACATTCACTGTATGTTCGGGGCCGGTGTTGGGCAATATGCATGTAACTTTGCGCTTGCTTCCCGTGCTGTTAGTCCTGGCCCTGCACAAAGTGTCATTTTCGAAGTTTGAAAAATCATTTAAAACTCAATTGTGGCTAGAATGAATTCTCGGCTCCCGGCAAATGGCAATACATTGAAAACTCAGTTTTAGAGAAAAAAAAAACACGTGGGGGTCCCCCCAAATTATATTTGCAGGCCCTTCAGGTCTGGCAAGGATTTTAAGGGGAACTCCACCACAAATTCAGGAAAAAAATGGCGTGGAGTCCCCACAAAAATCCATACCAGACCCTTATCCGAGCACGCAACACAGGGGAAGAGGGGGGGATGAGAGAGCGGCTCCCTCCTGAACCGTACCAGGCCACATGCCCTCAACATGGGGAGGATGTCCCCATGTTGATGGGGACAAGGGCCTCATCCCCACAACCCTTGCCCGGTGGTTGTGGGGGTCTGCGGGCGGGGGGCTTATCGGAATCTGGAAGACCCCTTTAACAAAGGGGACCCCCAGATCCCGGCCCCCCCTAGGTGAATTGGTAAGGGGTACGTTGTACCTCTACCATTTCACGAAGAAAGTGTACAAAATGTAAAAAATGACAATAGACGGTTTTTGACCATTCCTTTATTTTTTCTTTTGGCTTTCTTCCATCTTCTTCTTCCATCTTCTTCCTTCTTCTTTTCTCGATTCGTGTTTCTTCATCCATCTTCCTCTTCCTCTTCCTCTTCATCTTCCTTCTTCCTTCGGTGTTCTCGTCCGCATCTTGCTCTGGCATCTTGCTCCGGCTTCTTCTTTCTCCGGCCGCTCCGTTTGAATTGGAGGTTCCCGCTGTGTGACGCTTCAGTTCATCAGTTCTCCTCTTGGTCCGTGACCCCGCCCCCCTCTGACGCACATGGATTTCACGGGTACTTTCCCCGTGCTGTCAGAGGGGGCGGGGCCACCGTCTCGCAGTGAACCTAGAGGAGAACTGCATAACTTAAGCGGCAAACTCAAATTCAAACGGAGCGGCGGGAGAAGAAAGAAGAAGCCGGAGCAAGATGCGGAACGAGAAGCCCGAAGCAAGAAGGAAGAAGGAAGATGAAGATGAAGATGAAGATGGAGATGAAGATGAAGATGGAGATGAAGATGAAGATGGAGATGAAGATGGAGATGAAGATGAAGATGAAGATGAAGATGGAGATGAAGATGAAGATGAAGAGGAAGAGGAAGATGGAGGAAGAAACTCAAATGCAGAAAAGAAGAAGGAAGAAGATGGAAGAAAAACAAAAACAATAATAAAGGAATTATCAAAAAACGTCTATTGTCATTTTTTGGTTTTTGTCAAGTTTTGGGGTGAAATGGTAGGGGTACAATGTACCCCATTACCATTTCACATGGGGGGGGCCGGGATCTGGGGGTCCCCTTTGTTAAAGGGGTCTTCCAGATCCCGATAAGCCCCCCACCCGCAGACCCCCACAACCACCGGGCAAGGGTTGTGGGGATGAGGCCCTTGTCCCCATCAACATGGGGACATCCTCCCCATGTTGAGGGCATGTGGCCTGGTACGGTTCAGGAGGGAGGGGGCCGCTCTCTCGTCCCCCCCTCTTCCCCTGTGGCCGACCAGGTTGCGTGCTCGGATAAGGGTCTGGTATGGATTTTGGGGGGACTCCACGCCATTTTTTTTCAGAATTTGGGGTGGAGTTCCCCTTAAAATCCTTGCCAGACCTGAAGGGCCTGGTATGGATATTTGGGGGACTCCACGCCATATTTTTTTAAGTTTGGGGTGGAGTTCCCCTTAAAATCCTTGCCAGCCCTGAAGGGCCTGGTATGGATATTTGGGGGGACCACACGCATTTTGAAAAACATGGGCGGCGGGTTTCCCTTAATATCCATTCCAGACATGAAGGGCCTGGTAAGAGAATTTGGGGGAACCACAATGCTTTCTCAATGTTTGTATCAATGACTTTTCTATGTATTGCATTTGACGGGAGACAACAATTCATTATACCCAGGAGTGAATTTTGAGTTAATTTTGGAAAAGCACAATTGACACTTTGTGCAGGGACAGTTCTAGGTACTCCTTTACTTTTTTGGAGTCCTTTTAGTCCGCAGATTTTCGGGGCAACATTGACTTCAATGGGGTTTGGGTTCGGGGTCAAGTTCGGGTCAAGTCACGTCACGAACTCTAGCTTTTTACCAAGTTTACAAAAAAGAGTTGAACACAAACATCCAGGTGTCCACTCAACTGTATGATGACTGATCAATTGCTACGTTAGTGGCCTATATATGGTGAGAAAGATTTGGAGTAGTCTTGACTGACATTCGATTTTTGGTGTGTTTTTTGACTTGCAGCAAAAATGCAGGTATTTAACCTCCCTAGCGGTAATCCCGAGCGTGACTCGGGGTTGTTTTTTTATGCTAGGATCGGTAACCCCGAGTCACGCTCGGGGTAGACATTGCAGAGCTCGCAGCGGAGTTTCCCTACCTTCTCCTGGCGATCCAGCGATGATGTCCTCTGCTGTGATCGCCAGCGAGACCTCCGGCGAGTGTCGGCACTTTCGACCCCATCTGACTTCCTAGTTCCGTTCCCTGCGAGCCGCAGCGGCGCACGGGAGCGGAACTGGGCGGCAAATTCAAAAAGGTAAACACATAGTATACATACAGTATACTGTAATCTTACAGATTACAGTACTGTATGTAATAATTACACACCCCCTTTGTCCCTAGTGGTCTGCCCAGTGTCCTGCATGCACTTTTATATAATAAAAATCGTTCTTTCTGCCTGTAAACTGGAGATTGTCCATAGCAACCAAAAAGTGTCCCTTTATGTCAAAAGTGGTTTTAGACCAGCTAGAAAACAGCGATAATAAATTAGAATCACTTGCAGAATTGAGCGATAGCGATTTGTGGGGAAATTCGTCATCAAACACTAAATCTAATGACAGCGACAATTCTGCAACTGAGCAAATTTCAGTGTTTTTGATTTGATTACATTATTGAATAATTTTTATTATAATTAGATTACTATTTTTGATAATTATTTATAGTTATTTATTATATTATAATTTATAATTTTGTGTTTCATATTTATCATACCCGGGATGTTTACTAGACTCTGGTTTGCTCAGGTTTAAGTAAGTAATTACTAAGAATTGCAGGCCTATAATACATAACACCAAATTTTCATGCAAAATAATTGTACCGCTTTTGGTACATAATTCCAGACAGAATCATACCGCCAGGAAGGTTAAGGACCCCGACTTCATGTTGGAATTCCTGCAAAGATGGAAGAATCTTCCTGTTTTATGGGAGACCAAAAACAAACAAAATAAAAATAAAGAAGCCAGGAAGAGAGCACTGGAGACCTTGCTGGAATTTGTGCAAACTCAGATCCCCACAGCAACACTACAGGATGTGAAGACGAAAATTGGGACCATTAGGGGGACATACCGGACTCAACGAAACAAAGTCCGAACATCTATGCGGTCAGGAGCAGCTGCAGAGGACAGATATATTCCAAATCTCTGGTACTACCAGCATCTCAGTTTCCTCGATGACCACCTGGAATCCAGGGAATCCCTTTCCACCCTTTCACCCAGAACGAGCTCCAGCCTTCCCTGCAGCCAACCCTCCAGCCTTCCTTGCAGCCAACCCTCCAGCCTTCCCTCCAGCATTCCCTGCAGCCAACCCTCCAGCCTTCCCTCCAGCCAAGTTTAGGTCTCTTTGGAGGAACAAGCTCAACTCCTGGAGGAGCCGGATTTGAATATTTGGAGCCAGGTATAATATTTTGCAAAATATTTCTATTAATAAAAGTCTAATGTTGTCAAAGTTGAAAAAATTGTGTGAAAAATGTTACCAGTTAAACCAAAGTGTCTGACATATCAATAGACAGCAGTGGCCAGAAATTAGGGGGACAAGAATGAAAAATGCTGGTGTCAGAATGATTAACTTTAATATTTTTTAGCATTCAATTAGCAAATGTCATGAGGTGACAAATGTGTGTGAAAGATGAAGGACAAAATAACTATATGTAACTTTTTTTAACAGGATGAGGAGGCAGGCGTCAGTGTGACACACAAGGAGGCAGGTGCCAGTGGAACCCAGGAGGAGGCAGGCCCCAGTGTGACCCATGAGGAGGCAGGTGCCAGTGGAAGCCAGGAGGAGGCAGGCCCCAGTGGGACACAGGAGGAGGCAGGCCCCAGTGGGACACAGCGCAACACCAGGCCCCAGATACCTCCGCTGCAGATTCCACCAAAAAGGGCAAGGAGGTTTCTTCAAATGGAGGAGGAGACCCAGGCCCTAATTAGGGAGGCTACTGCAGCCCTCAGAGAGCCCCCCACCGCTGCAGAGGGATTTGCTGCCCTTATTGGGGACAAACTGCCCCAAAAGGAAATGGCCCAGCGTCTAAAAAGCGAGACCCTGATATTGAAGGTTGTAAATATGGGCATGTTGGGGAAACTGAATGATTTTACGGACGTTGTGGACGTTTCTTATGTCCTTACTCCAGTTCCTGCCCCACTCCCTGCTCCTGCCCCACTCCCTGCTCCTGCCCCACTCCATGCTCCTGTCCCAGTCCCTGCTCCTGTCCCAGTCCCTGCTCCAGTCCCTGCTCCTGCTCCAGTCCCTCCTCCACGGACACAGCCTCCAAGGAAGGCTGCAGGGAAGCCTGCAGGGAAGGCAAAAAAGAAAAGCAGAAAATGAGCCCAGGATATGTCCCTCAGATGGTCCCAATTTTCGTCTTCTCATCCTTTGGTGTTTGCTGTGGTGATCTGGGTCTGCACTAATT
Source organism: Rana muscosa (assembly GCA_029206835.1). Lineage (NCBI taxonomy): Eukaryota > Metazoa > Chordata > Amphibia > Anura > Ranidae > Rana > Rana muscosa. The sequence continues at coordinate 404,691,072 of CM055117.1, forward strand.
TCAGCAGGGTCTCCAGTGCTGTCTTCCTGGCTTCTTTAGATTTACTTTACATCTGGTTTTGATTTGGCTTACCCTTTAATTTGTTTTTAGGCCAGAATAAATGGAATTTTTGTTGGATGTTACAAAATGAACATGTGTTTTTATTTTAATAGACAGTTTGGTAGTGAGTAGGCAGGGACAGTGGATAAAAAAATGGGAAATTAACAAGGGACACTAACCTCCTTGAGGGTAAATTAGAATAAATAATAATGTTGTTGTGGTAACTTGACACACTCAAAAATATCAAATAATATGGAAAAACAGTCTAAAATATTATTAAAAAAAATCCTAAAAAAAATACATCTTCAAAACAAGATGGAAACTCTAAAATATTGGGTATTTAGGGAGATCTGGCTTACAATAAATATAGATTAATCATGAGAAAACAATAAATACTAAAGACCAAACTTTTTCATAACTCTGTGAGAATATCAGCAGCAAGAGAATTGGATTATTGCAGCATTAGAACGAAGAAAAGAATGTGCTGCATTAAACGATGCAATAATTTCCTGCATGACGAATGTGCCATCTCCATTCTGAACGGTAGTTTTACCAGAACGAGCGCTCCCTTCTCATCACTTGCTTCTGATCATGCGTGCTTTTTTCACGTCGTTAAAGCCTACGCACACCCATTTTTCATGACGAGAAAAACGACGACGTGCAAAACGGCGAGAAAAATTAGAGCATGTTCTAATTTTTCTCGTCGTTTTTAATGCAGTTTTTCACATCGAGAAAAACGGTCGTGTGTACGCGGCATAAGGGTCTTTTTTTTTTCAATTATTATTGCCGGAAATTCTTTTTTTTTACATTCAACTGTCAGCGGAGATCCTGAAATTCCCAGTATAATGACATGATCTTTAATTTGGATCTCCACATCATGGTCTTGGAGCCAGCTAGATTGATGATGCCAAGGGGGTTATGTTCTACTACCAGCAATTTGTAGCATGGTCAGAGATCCCTCCTGGGGAGGAAAGCGACTGCAGTGAGTTGAGAAAGAATAGAGCAGCTAAAGGCTAAATCAATATGAGATGTTGAACCATACTGTAAGAGGTGAAGAAATTAAGTAATGTTTGTCAGTTGGATGTTTCCACTGCCATTGTTTGGTAATTCTCAAAGCTTCCATCCAGTTCTGAAGATCCATGCTAGGGGAGCTATTGGAATTAGCCATATCAAGTGCAGTGTCAAAAATGACATTAAAATCTCCACAAATTATAGTTCTATATGAGTAGAGTGCTAGAACGTTATCAAATATGTTGGCTAAAACCTTCAGATCAAAGGGAGGAGGAATATACAAGTTAACAAACAAGTGAAATCTCTCTAATGCGTAAAACCACAGCCTCGTACCTGTCTGCCAGGACCGTGACAAATTCTGAATATTACACGCCAGAGCTTTACCAACGAGCATCTCTATATCTGGTATATACAGAGTATGAAGCATGAATAACACGTTGGTCCCAGGGTTTGTGTAGTGCTTGCAAACCAATGTTTTAACCAAAGAATCCTGTGCATGTGTATGGTTCAAAGTCCCAATGTGAAATCTGATAAATGGAAAACTTTAAGGCCTCTACAGCAAAACAAAGGGTTCAAGGGAAATCTGCCAGATGCTCTCCCAAGTCAATATCACTGCTTGTGGAATCTAACCCCCAGATAGACACCTTACATTAACCTTAGGGCTCTGGCAGACTCCGGCAACCGCCAGCTGTAAAGCAGCATGCACCAAGGCAGAAAATGCCTTCTACAAGGTTTCAAAACACTTGTCAGAAGCATATGCAGCGCTACCCCGCCCCCGCAGGAGCCGCTGGTATTTTTATTGGGTCCCTTCTGCCCTGCACCTGTGATGACTCGCCCCTTTCCTGGACCCGAGAACACTGACACACCTTGAAGGTTTAAATAGGCTTTATTTAATGGCAAAGCCATAGAAAGGAATGGGTTAATTAATGACAATTTAAAATATAGCAATGTAGGCACCTTGTTAAGTGACACAATTCGCAGGGTGTCCCTGTTCGTTCACCACATCCTCCTGGGAAGCAACTGGTGCACAAATGTGCATTAGGCAGGTGCTAGCAAGCGATACTGGCTTGTAATTGCAGATTAACGACAATCCAACACCGTACAGTGATACAAATGGCATTTTAAAAAGGCAATACAGCCTACCTACTACCTAATGCAGAGTTGTCCTTCCCAACCACTGGCCAGTGGGGCCCTGTAGAGAGTCTGCCGGTGATGGGGCCCTTGCGTGAGAGTACTCACTAAAGTAAACAAGATAGTGGCTGGAAGCCTCTCGCCACTGATGACTGATTCTAGTCCTGAGGGGTTCCTCTGTGGCTGGTGAAATTGTCCTTCCTCTTGAGCCAGCTCTCTGCAGATTTTGCAGGTAGCTGGAACATGTAGTCACTGGGGGAATGGGAGCTCCTCCCTCGCTGCATTTAAGTAGTGTTCAGCAAAGCAGCAGCCTACATGTCAGAACAGATCCTTTGGCAACAGCATGTGGTCAGCAGGTCACAACAACAGTTCTGTGGCTTCTTGCAGCCCTAAGCCCTGTAACACAAGCTTCCAGGCTAACACTCTCTGGGCACACTCAGAACAGTTCAACTCCCAGGCACTGTAATAGCAGTCACAGAAAGTTCTCAACATTGTTTCTTTACTCACAGAACACTTCCCGGGTATATATTGTACTGGCCAGGCACTCCTGTTCCCCACGTGGTTCTCAGGCTCTCTAAATGGGTCTCAGAGCCCTCTCATCATATGCCACATAGATCTCCTGCTTCTCTCAGTGGTGGTGGGGCTTAAAAATGTCCCACAGCCAATTGGGAACCAGCCTGGCTTAGGCAGGTAATCGGGAGTCATCCTTCCCCAGTGTTGCTAGGGGCAGGTCCTCTTCAGCTGTAGCAACAGCCAGTCAGGGCACAGTCCAGTCCCCTCTCTCGCTGGGCTCTACACATACATAAAGACAGGGACTTCATCCACTGGGCACATACGCTAAGCTTCTTTTTGAGATAAGTGACTGCCGCATCTACTGAGGGCATGCTCCTATTATTAGTGAAATTTTCGTCCATTGAGTATTGCTGAGTGAATCTCTTTGGTGGAGCAAACACTTTCTCAGGTTGAGTCCAGTCCACATAAATGACCTCCTTTACCACTACGGACTGTTTCACCCCCTTCTTACCCAGGCCATTTTTTTTGTTTTTGGACCAGACCCGACCTTTCCTGAATTCCTACTGAGGTGTTGTCAGGGCCCGGACTGGTGGCTAGTGAGGACACAGGAGGTGGATCCTCTGTGCCAGAGAGGCGAAGGCACGGGTCGCACTGGAGGACCGGTTCTAAGCAGCTACCGGTTTTCACCAGAGCCCGCCGCAAAGCGGGATGGACTTGCTGCGACGGTAGCAACCAGGTTGTGTCCCCCAGTAGCGGCTCGACTTCTCTGGCAGCTGAGATAGGCACGGTACACAGAGACTAGGCAGAGGCAAGGTCAGACATAGCGGAAGGTCAGGGCAGGCGGCAATGGTTCGTAGTCAGGGGCAACGGCAGAAGGTCAGATACACTGGCAAGGCAACTACAAAACGCTTTCTCAGGGCACTAAGGCAACAAGATCCGGCAAGGACAGGAAGGGGGAGTGGGTTTTTAAGTGTTTTGGGTGTGTACACAGTAATTGGACCAGGCACCAATCAATGGTGCACTGGCCCTTTAAATTTAAGAAGACCGGCGCGTGCCGGGACCGCGCGCGCCGGGACGGAGCAGGAGGAGGAGGCCGGTGAGCAGGATGGGATGCGATCTGCGGGCGGACAGGTGCCGCCGCATGGATCGCATCCCCACCAGCATCAGAGCAGTGCTCACGGTCAGAGGGGCCGACCGGAGCGCTGCAGGGGAACAGACGCCACGGGCGCTCTGGGATGGATGGGACACCCGGAGCGCTTGGCATTACAGTACCCCCCCCTTAGGTCTCCCCCTCTTCTTGGAACCCAAGAATCTACGGATGAGCTCTTTATCTAAAATGTTGGCCTCAGGTTCCCAGGATCTTTCCTTAGGACCACAGTTCTCCCAATCAACTAAAAAACATATTTTACCTCGGATGACCTTGGAGGCGAGGATCTCTTTCACCGAGAAGACATCAGAAGAACCAGAGACAGGAGCAGGAGCAGTGACCTTAGGGGAAAATCGGTTAAGAATGAGGGGTTTAAGAAGAGACACATGAAAAGAGCTGGGAATACGAAGAGAAGGAGGAAGGTGGAGCTTGTAAGAAACAGAATTGATTTGGTTTTTGATTTTAAATGGCCCGAGGTAACGAGGGCCCAGCTTGTAGCTAGGTACCCAAAACCGAACATATTTGGAGGAGAGCCACACTTTGTCACCAGGGGCATAGACAGGAGGGATTCTTCTTTTTTTATCTGCATGTCTCTTCATGCGGGCAGAGGCCAGTGACAGTGACTTTTGAGTCTCTTTCCAGATAGAGGCAAAGTCCTGAGTAATTCATCCACGGCGGAACTCCAGAAGACGTGGGAATGGGGAGGGGGGGCAATGGGTGATGGCCGTAGACCACAAAGAAAGGCGACTTGGAGGAAGATTCAGAGTTCTTGAAATTGTATGAGAATTCTGCCCAGGGCAATAGGTCGACCCAATCGTCTTGACGGGCGGAGACAAAATGTCGTAGGTAGTCGCCAAGGACCTGGTTAACTCTCTCCACCTGTCCAGTGGACTGCGGGTGATAAGCGGAAGAAAAATTCAACTTAATCTTTAGTTGAGTACAGAGAGCTCTCCAAAATTTTGAGATGAATTGAACGTCTCTATCCGAGACGATATGTGAGGGCAGCCCATGGAGGCGGAAAATTTGAAGAAAAAAATGCTTCGCCAACTGAGGTGCAGTAGGCAGACCAGGGAGCGGGACAAAATTAGCCATTTTAGAAAAGCGGTCAACGACCACCCAGATGACAGTGTTACTACGAGACAAAGGGAGGTCCGTGATGAAATCCATGGCGATGTGGGACCATGGTTGTTCAGGCACAGGTAGGGGAAGGAGAAGACCTGCAGGCTTCTGGCGAGGAGTCTTGTCACGTGCACAGATAGTGCAGGCCCGTACAAAGTCAGTCACATCTTCCTCCTGGGTAGGCCACCAATAGTGTCAGGCAATCAATTGTATGGATTTTTTGATCCCAGCGTGACCGGCTAGATGGGAGGAATGGCCCCACTTGAGTATCTGAAGCCGAAGGCGTGGAGGAACGAAAGTCTTTCCTGGAGGAATTGGCACGAGAGAAGCGGGAGCAGAGGAAATCAGACACTCAGGGGGTACGATGTGTTGAGGAGGAGTCTCGGTTTCAGAGGTATCGGAGAAACGGGACAAGGCATCAGCCCTGACATTTTTGTCTGCGGGCCGAAAATGGATCTGGAAGTTGAAGCGGGCAAAGAACAATGACCACCTGGCCTGGCGAGGATTTAGGCGCTGAGCGGACTGAAGGTAGGACAAATTTTTATGGTCAGTGTAGATGGAGATAGGGTGAAGGGATCCTTCCAGGAGATGTCTCCACTCTTCTAATGCCAACTTGATGGCCAACAGTTCATGGTCACCTATGGAATAGTTCTTTTCCGGAGTGGAGAAAGTTTTAGAGAAAAAAACACAAGTGACGTTTTTCCCTTTAGCGTTTTTTTGAAGAAGCACAGCTCCGGCTCCTACCAAGGAGGCGTCAACTTCAAGGAAGAACGGCTTTAGAGGATCTGGCCGAGACAGGACAGGTGCAGAGGAGAAGGCGGTCTTAAGGCGAGTAAAGGCTTCCTCCGCTTGAGGCGGCCAGGACCTAGGATTCGTGTCTTTTTTGGTCAGTGCCCCTATAGGAGCAACGATGGTGGAGAAGTGGGGTATGAACTGACGATAGTAGTTGGCGAATCCAAGGAAGCGTTGGATAGCATGAAGTCCAGAGGGGCGTGGCCAACCCAAGACTGCGGAGAGTTTGTCAGGGTCCATTTGAAGACCTTGTCCAGAGACCAGATAACCTAGGAAAGGAAGACTGCTGCGCTCAAAAAGGCATTTTTCAAATTTAGCGTAAAGATGATTTACGCGGAGGCGCTGGAGCACTTGACGGACATGGAGCCGATGTTCCTCAAGGTTGGCAGAGAAGATTAGGATGTCGTCAAGATAGACAACCACACAGGTATACAGTAGGTCCCGGAAGATTTCGTTGACAAAATCTTGAAAGACTGCAGGGGCGTTGCAAAGTCCAAACGGCATGACGAGATATTCAAAGTGACCATCTCTGGTGTTAAATGCGGTTTTCCATTCATCTCCTTTACGGATTCTAATGAGGTTATAAGCGCCCCTGAGGTCCAATTTAGAAAAAACGTTTGCTCCGCGCAGACGGTCAAAGAGCTCCGAGATGAGAGGCAGAGGGTAGCGGTTTTTAATAGTGATTTTATTGAGACCACGATAGTCTATGCAAGGGCGTAGAGATCCGTCCTTCTTGGCCACGAAGAAGAACCCCGCTCCGGCTGGAGAAGATGATTTCCTAATAAAACCTCTCTTGAGGTTCTCCTGAATGTATTCAGTCATGGCCTTGGTTTCAGGAGAGGAGAGAGGGTAAATTCTGCCATGGGTGGTGTAGTACCTGGGAGCAAGTCAATGGGGCAGTCGTAGGGTCTATGTGGTGGTAAGACCTCCGCCTGTTTTTTGCAAAAGACATCAGAAAAGTCCTGATAGGCCTTTGGAAGGCCAGGCAAAGGAGTAGTGATGGGGACTTGACAGGTCGGTACAGACTTAAGGCAATGCTTGTGACAGGAGTCACCCCAGGATTTGATGTCCCCAGTGGTCCAGTCGAGGGTAGGAGTGTGACGCTGGAGCCAGGGTAGGCCAAGAAGGATGTCAGAAGTACAGTTCGGCAAAACAAAGAATTCAATCTTTTCGTGGTGAAGAACACCAACGGACATGAGCAGGGGTTCGGTGCGGTAACGCACGGTACAATCCAAATTCTCTCCATTTACAGAGGAAATGAAGAAGGGTTTGATGAGACGGGTAACAGGAATGTTGAACCTGTTGATAAAAGAGGCTTCAATAAAGTTTCCTGCAGAACCAGAGTCCAGGAAGGCCACCGCAGGGAAGAGGGAGCCAGCAGAAGGAGAAATCCGCACAGGAATAGTCAGACGTGGAGAGGAAGAATTCACACCTAGTAACGCCTCTCCCACGTTCACTAGGTGCGAGCGTTTCCCTGACGCGGAGGACGAATAGGGCCGTCTTTTAGGAAGTGTTCAGAGCTCGCACAATAAAGGCATAAGTTCTCGTTCCTACGGCGAGACCTCTCTTGTAGGGTCAGGCGAGACCGGTCCACTTGCATTGCCTCCTCGGCGGGAGGCACGGTAACAGGATGCATTGGATTCAGAAAGAGAGGAGCCAGGCGCGGATAACGCCTGGTGCGAACGAGATCTTTCTCCTGGAAAAGCTCTTGGCGTCTTTCGACGTAGCGCATATCGATGCGGGTAGCTAAATGGATGAGTTCCGTCAAGGAAGAGGGTATCTCTCATGCGGCCAGACAATCCTTGATGTGGCCGGATAAACCCTTCTTGAAGGTCACGCAGAGAGCCTCATTATTCCAGGCTAGCTCTGAGGCCAGTGTGCGGAACTGTATGGCATATTCGCCCACAGAGGAGTTTCCTTGGACAAGGTTAAGCAGGGCGGTTTCAGCGGATGAGGCTCAGGCTGGTTCCTCAAAAACGCTGCGAACCTCAGCAAAGAAGGACTGAACGGTGGCTGTAGCAGGGTCGTTGCGGTCCCAGAGTGGCGTGGCCCAGGCCAAGGCCTTTCCAGACAACAGAGAGACCACGAATGCCACTTTAGACCGTTCTGTGGAAAACTGGTCAGACATCATCTCAAGATGCAGGGAACATTGGGACAAGAATCCCCGGCACATCCTAGAATCCCCGTCAAATTTCTCCGGAAGAGACAGGCAAATTCTCGAGGTAGTAGCGGCAGCTCGGAGAGGGGAAGATGCTGGAGGCTGTGGCGGCAGAAGCTGCTGGACCATGGCGGTCAACTGCGACAGCTGCTGTCCTTGTTGGACGATCTGTTGCGACTGCTGGGCAACCACGGTAGTGAGGTCAGCGAGATTTGGCAGCGGTACCTCAGCGGGATCCATGGCCGGATCTACTGTCAGGGCCCGGACTGGTGGCTAGTGAGGACACAGGAGGTGGATCCTCTGTGCCAGAGAGGCGAAGGCACGGGTCGCACTGGAGGACCGGTTCTAAGCAGCTACCGGTTTTCACCAGAGCCCGCCGCAAAGCGGGATGGACTTGCTGCGGCGGTAGCAACCAGGTCGTGTCCCCCAGTAGCGACTCGACTTCTCTGGCAGCTGAGATAGGCACGGTACACAGAGACTAGGCAGAGGCAAGGTCAGACATAGCGGAAGGTCAGGGCAGGTGGCAATGGTTTGTAGTCAGGGGCAACGGCAGAAGGTCAGATACACTGGCAAGGCAACTACAAAACGCTTTCTCAGGGCACTAAGGCAACAAGATCCGGCAAGGACAGGAAGGGGGAGTGGGTTTTTAAGTGTTTTGGGTGTGTACACAGTAATTGGACCAGGCACCAATCAATGGTGCACTGGCCCTTTAAATTTAAGAAGACCGGCGCGTGCGCGCCCTGGAGAGCAGCGGGACTGCACGCGCCGGGACGGAGCAGGAGGAGGAGGCCGGTGAGCAGGATGGGATGCGATCCGCGGGCGGACAGGTGCCGCCGCATGGATCGCATCCCCGCCAGCATCAGAGCAGCGCTCACGGTCAGAGGGGCCGACCGGAGCGCTGCAGGGGGACAGACCCCGCAGGCGCTCCGGGATGGATGGGACACCCGTAGCACTCGGCGTTACAGGTGTCTTGGTTGATGGAAGAAAGGACATAGACATTGTGGGTATTCTTTCATTTAAGTTCCAAAAGTTCCTCCTTGCGCAAACTTGCTGATTTCCCCTTTTAGCTTTGTGGACTGGTCCCAGTCTTTGTGGAAAGCCTTCGTGATTTGGTTGCATTGTACCACAAGCTACTGTTTGCTGCAGAAAAAGTGCCCTTTAAGAGTGTCCAGGTGCTGGACACACAGCAGTCTATGGGAAACTTCCCAGCTTGCAATCGGCTGATTGCAAGCTGGGAAGCTGATTTGCCCGAGTTTAGGGCGTGTTCGGGGCGCAAGCAATGTGCCCACAAACACTCCAACTCTTCACTGATTTGTCTCTGTCCTCCTTTCCTGTATTTTTGGTTTCCCGGCTCACTGCTGTGTGGAGTGGACCCGTATCGACGGGCTGGGACTGCCAGCGCGGCTCCTTAATGGTAGAGGTAAGCCCCTATGCAGGGTCGGTACAAGGCATGGACAGAAGGGACACTTGCCCTGGGAGAAACGGCTCTGTATAGATACAGGGACGCACTTGGAGTTGGAGCAGCTCGTCCTCTTAGTAGCAACAAGCAAATGCATGGAAGTAAATCTTTCACTCACATGATATCAGAGCTCACTGCACACTAGGCTCAGCCTTATTTATTGCAGGACAGACCCCAATCTTCCATTGTGACAGGTTGCCGGAGAGCTGCTATCTTCAGCTATCCCTGCACTGTTTGTTGAAATTGTCTCCAGTTAGGCCTGGTTCACACTGGGGCGACAAACGCTCCGACATTGGGAGCTCATGTCGCATGACGTGTGAAAATCAATGTTTCCCTATGGGAGCCGTCCTAACTGGTCCGACACATGTCGGTCCGACTTTGAGAATGCTCCCTGTACTACTCTGGTCCGACTTTGATCCGACTTCAGCCCATTGACTATCATTGAAGTCGGATCAAAGTCGGACCGCAGTCTTGCATGGTCCGACTTTGGCATGCGACTTGTGCTGTGCTGCTCTTGAGGGGGAACTCCAGACCAAATTTTAAATAAAAAAAACGGCGTGAGTTCCCCCTCCAGGAGCATACCAGGCCCTTGGGTCTTGTCTGGATTTGAACGGGCACCCCTACGCCAAAAAAACGGCGTGGGGGGGTCCCCCCAAAATCCAAACCAGACCCTTATCCGAGCACGCAACCTGGCAGGCCGCAGGGGGGGACGAGAGAGCGCCCCCCCCTCCCTCCTGAGCCATACCAGGCCGCATGCCCTCAACATGGGGGGTTTGGTGCTCTGGGGCAGGGGGGCCACCTGCGGCCCCCCACCCCAGAGCACCCTGCCCCCATGTTGATGAGGACAGGGCCTCTTCCCGACAACCCTGGCCGTTGGTTGTCGGGGTCTGCGGGCGGGGGGCTTATCGGAATCCGGGAGCCCCCTTCCATAAGGGAGCCCCCGGATCCCGGCCCCCCCACCCTATGTGAATGAGTATGGGGTACATCGTACCCCTACCCATTCACCTGGTGGAAAAAAATTGCAATAAAAAAAACACTACACAGGTTTTTAAAGTAATTTATTACACAGCTCCGGGGGTCTTCTTCCGACTCCGGCGCTCTTCTTCCGACTTCCGGGGGTCTTTTCCGACTTCGGGGGTCTCCGGTGTCGTCTCCGCGCTCTCCGGTTCTTTCTTCCGCCGGGCCTCCGCTAACTTCTTTTTAGCTCTCTTGCTAACAGAGGCCCGGTCTTCCCGTTGTCTCGTCCGGCTCTCCGTTGTCCTTCTGCCGGCCCCTCCACTAACTTCTTGGTAGCAGCTCTTTCGCTAGTGGAGGGGCCGGTCTTCCCGTCGTCGCCGTCGGCGTCTTCTTCCCTCTTCTCCTCCTCGATGTTGACGCGTCGCTTCCTCCCGCTGTAATACTGGCTCTCCGCTCCGCTCCGCATTAATATAGGCTTCTCATGACGTCACAGTCACATGTTCCCATGACGTCACAGTCACATGCTCCGGGGCCATGTGCCCTGGATCATGTGACTGTGACGTCATGAGAAGCCTATATTAATGCGGAGCGGAGCGGAGAGCCAGTATTACAGCGGGAGGAAGCGACGCGTCAACATCGAGGAGGAGAAGAGGGAAGAAGACGCCGACGGCGACGGGAAGCCCGGCCCCTCCACTAGCAAAAGAGCTAAAGAAGTTAGTGGAGGGGCCGGCAGAAGGACAACGGAGAGCCGGACGAGACAACGGGAAGACCGGGCCTCCGTTAGCAAGAGAGCTAAAAAGAAGTTATCGGAGGCCCGGCGGAAGAAAGAACCGGAGAGCGCGGAGACGACACCGGAGACCCCCGAAGTCGGAAAAGACCCCCGGAAGTCGGAAGAAGAGCGCCGGAGTCGGAAGAAGACCCCCGGAGCTGTGTAATAAATTACTTTAAAAACCTGTGTAGTGTTTTTTTTATTGCAATTTTTTTCCACCAGGTGAATGGGTAGGGGTACGATGTACCCCATACTCATTCACATAGGGTGGGGGGGCCGGGATCCGGGGGCTCCCTTATGGAAGGGGGCTCCCGGATTCCGATAAGCCCCCCGCCCGCAGACCCCGACAACCAACGGCCAGGGTTGTCGGGAAGAGGCCCTGTCCTCATCAACATGGGGGCAGGGTGCTCTGGGGTGGGGGGCCGCAGGTGGCCCCCCTGCCCCAGAGCACCAAACCCCCCATGTTGAGAGCATGCGGCCTGGTACGGTTTAGGAGGGAGGGCCGCTCTCTCGTCCCCCCCTCTTCCCCTGCGGCCGGCCAGGTTGTGTGCTCGGATAAGGGTCTGGTTTGGATTTTGGGGGGACCCCCACGCCGTTTTTTCGGCGTAGGGGCGCCCGTTCAAATCCAGACCAGACCCAAGGGCCTGGTATGCTCCTGGAGGGGAACCCACGCCGTTTTTTTTAATTTAAAATTTGGCCTGGAGTTCCCCCTCAAGATTCATACCAAACACAGTGCCTGATATTGGCGGGGATCCAAGTCGGATCCCCGCTCATTGAAAGTCGGACATATGTCGGCTTCATGTCGCAGGGCAAAGTCGGATCCAAAGTAGGACGGATGTCGTGTCGCACTAGTGTGAACCCAGCCTCAGAGTTATACTGTCCGGCAGTAAATAAGGCTGAGCCTGAGTGACTGTGCAGTGAATGTTCTGTTATCAGGTGAGGAGGTTAACCCTTTACTTCCCTGCATTTGTTTTTTTGGGTTCTCTCATTACCTACTGGAGGTAGGGTTGGAGCCCAGGTTCAGACTACTGCGATCACAGACATTACATGTGATTCGCACCCGCACCCGCGATTCCGTTTGCATATGAAGTCTGTGAGATGAGAGTTCAGCCATACAGTTCTATGGCTAAACTCGCATTCGATTCGCCCGAAAAAAAGTGCAGGGACTTTTTTCCCCTGCACTGAAATCGCATCGCATGGGTGTTCTCACCCATGCAATCTGATTCATGTGCGAGTTCACAGTTACAACTGCGATCTGTGATCCCATCTGGGGGTGTCATTAACATTGTAATAACACTCGCAGCGGTTCGCAGAGGGCAGTGTGAACTGCCTTTGGGAAAGATGTAATGCGGGAACCAGCGCTGTAATCACGCTGGTTCCCGCATCGCATCAGTGTGAACCTAGGCCAAAGGAGAAGGATCACCTCATAAAACCAGGGCTGGTGCTCCATGCTTCTAGATTAGAAGCATCCACTATTTTAGAATTCGGAATTTAGAATTCAACTGTTTGTTGAACCGGGGTGTATTACAATGATGAGGATAGCGATGACGGTGTATTATACAATGATGAGGATGGGTGTATTATACAATGATGAGGATAGCGATGACAATAATGAGGATGGGTGTATTATACAAGGATGAGGATGACAACGGGTGTATTTTACAATGATGAGGATAGCGATGACGGGTGTATTATACAAGAATGAGGATGGGTGAATTATAAAATGATGAGGATAGCGATGATGGGTATATTATACAATGATGAGTATATAATATGGGGATAAGGATAGTGATGATGGGTGTATAATATGGGGAGGACGATGATGGGTGTAATATACAATGACCGGAGCATCAGGGTGTCAGACCGTGTCAGTGAGTATGCCACACTCACTGGTGCCACATCATGTCTCGCTGGCTGCTTTGCAATACATGATTTTGGGGATTTCTGCCATGCCATGTGCTGACTATGTTACACTACATAATAGTCACAAATTGTGAGTACATCTGTCCTGTAATGTATACAGCTATATACACCCACCTTCTTCATTCCTGTATATAGAGACCTTCCTCCGTCATCACTGACTGCAGATATACATCATCTGTCCTGTTACTGTATATATAGCTGTATACAGGACAGATGATGTATATCTGCCGTCAGTGATGATAGAGGAAGGTCTCTGTATACAGGAATGAAGCAAGGTGGGTGTGTATATAGCTAGCTGTATACAGCACAGATGATGTATACCTGCATACCCTGATCTGTGAGGCTGAACTATATACCCTGATCTGTGAGGCTGAGCTGTATACTCTTTTCTGTGATGCTAGGGCTGTAAACTCCTGGCCTGTGATGCTAGGGCTGTATACTCCTGCCCTGTGATGCTAGGGCTGTATACTCCTGCCCTGTGATGCTAGGGCTGTATCCTCCTGTCCTGTGATGCTGAGCTGTATACTCCTGACACTGGGTGGAATACAGGGGATGGAGTGGGTGGATTCTATAAGGGGTGGGGCTTTTGAGAAGCGGGAGGGGTCAAAATGGAAGGGCGGGGTCTGGCACCACCCCATCCTAAAACTTCACCAGCTGCCACTGGGTGACATAATAAGGTTTCGTACTATTTTTGCGTTGTTACCCATGTAATTTTGGCATCCAGGGAGCCCGAGAAAGCTATCCCTCCCTACTTAAACATGGAGGTCATATGTGTATCCTGTGGTCAGGGCCGGTGCTACCACTAGACAAACTAGGCAGCCTACCCTCTTCTCTCTACAGCAAGCAACTAAGTCTCAGCATCAGCAGCGAACTGGGTCTGTGTCCCGACTCCTGAATGAATGGAAGCAAGCAAACATTCATTGATGGACACTGGTAGGCTGCAATAATGGGCACTGGTGAGGCTGCATTTGTTGGGCACTGGTGAGGCTGCATTTGATGGGCACTGGTGAAGCTGCATTTGATGGGCTCTAGTGAGGCTACATTTGATAGGTGCTGGTGAGGCTACATTTGATGGATGCTGGTGAGGCTACATTTGATGGATGCTTGTGAGGCTGCATTTGATGGATGCTGGTGAGGCTGCATTTGATGGGCTCCAGTGAGGCTACATTTGATGGGTGCTGGTGAGGGTGCATTTGATGGGTGCTGGTGAGGCTGCATTTGATGGGTGCTGGTGAGGCTGCATTTGATAGGCGCTGGTAAGCTGCATTTGATCGGTGCTTCATTAACCACTTAAGCCCCGGACCATTTTGTAGCTAAAGGACCAGAGCTGTTTTCAGAATTTTGCACTGCGCTGCTTTAACTGTAAATTGTGCGGACATGCAATGTTGTACCGAAACGAAATTTGCGTCCTTTTCTTCCCACAAATAGAGCTTTTTTTTAATGGTATTTGATTGCCTCTGCGATTTTAATTTTTTGCGATATAAACGGAAAAAGACCGAAAATTTTGTAAAAAAATTATATTTTCCACTTTTTGTTATAAGAAAAATTGAATAAACTCAATTTTAGTCATACATTTAGGCCAAAATGTATTCAGCCACATGTCTTTAGTAAAAAAAAATGTCAATAAGCGTATATTTATTGGTTTGCGCAAAAGTTATAGCGTCTACAAACTAGGGTAAATTTTCTGGAATTTACACAGCTAATTTATGACTGCCTATCTCATTTCTTGAGGTGCTAAAATGGCAGGGCAGTACAAACCCCCCCCCAAATGACCCAATTTTGGAAAGTAGACACCCCAAGGAAATTGCTGAGAGGCATGTTGAGCCCATTGAATATTTTTTTTTTTTTTTTGTCTCAAGTGATTGAATAATGACTAAAAGAAAAAAAAAAATTACAAAAAGTTGTCACTAAATGATATATTGCTCACACATGCCATGGTTATATATGGAATTACACCCCAAAATACATTTTGCTGCTTCTCCTGAGTACGGGGATACCACATGTGTGGGACTTTTTGGGAGCCTAGCCGCGCACGGGACCCCGAAAACCAAGCACCGCCTTCAGGCTTTCTAAGGGTGTAAATTTTTGATTTCACTTCTCACTGCCTATCACAGTTTCGGAGGCCATGGAATGCCCAGATGGCACAAAACCCCCCCAAATGACCCCATTTTGGAAAGTAGACACCCCAAGCTATTTGCTGAGAGGTATGGTGAGTATTTTGCAGATCTCGCTTTTTGTCACAAAGTTTTGAAAATTGAAAAAAAAAAAAAATTCTGACCTTCGCGGTGATACCTCACATGCATGGTGCAATTGCTGTTTACATATGACGCCAGACCGATGCTTGCGTTCGCCATTGGGCAAGAGCAGGGCAGGACAGGGGTGCTTTTTTTTTTTTTAATTATTAATTTTGCTTTTTTATTTTATTTTTAAACTGTTGCTTCCATATTTTTTTTTTTTTTTTTTATCATTTTTATTGTTATCTCAGAGAATGTAAATATCCCCTATGATAGCAATAGGTAGTGACAGGTACTCTTTTTTTGAAAAAACTGGGGTCTATTGGACCCTAGATCTTTCCTCTGCCCTCAAAGCATCTGACCACACCAAGATCGGTGTGATAAAATGCTTTCCATATTTCCCAATGGCGCTTTTTATATCCGGGGGGGGACGACATTCCCTCCCACTGCTTGTAAAAGCAGTCCAGAGGCTAATTAGCCACTAGGATTGCTTTTACATGAAAGCTGGCCGCTGGCTGAAATGAATGATACCAAGATGATACCTAAACCCGCAGGCATCATTCTGGTATAAACATTCAAAGTCCAGCAACATACCAGTACGTTGCTGGTCCTTGTTGGACATGTATTGTAATCTTTTTTTTCATGCAGCCTGTTGGCTGAACAAAAAAAAAAGATTGATCGGTGGGTCACCATTAGAATACCGCCCTTCATCCACCCACTTCTAATGATGGGCATACATGCACCATTTATATATGCCGAAGCATGGGGGCATCTTTCCGCAAAAGTTATGCCGCGTACACATGGTCAGACTTTTCCACGGGCAAGCCTCCGTCGGAATTTCGACCGTATGTACGCGGCATTAGGAGCAAAATCACTCCTCCGCCCCTGCTGCCCCAATGCTTCGGCATATATGCTTTTTTTTTTAACTGTGGTGGTGAAATCACCTCCTACAGCACTGGAGTCGCAGGGATCAGGCCTGTCTCTGCGAACGCTGCAGTTATGTGTGTTGTGTTTTGCAATTGACAGTGATCGATCGATACTGCACTTGGGTGGCCTGGGCTGGACGGAGGGGCAAAACGCAGGTGCTAGCAGGTATCTGGGCTGATCCCGCTAACACTGCGTTTTTGGGAACCCTAAACAGCTGGGGACGCTAGTATAGATCTGATCAGATCAGATATTGATCTGTTCAGATACTATACCACTAAGGAGGGTGTATGCTTCACGCGTGGGTGTTAGCGCTACTGGCACTAACCTGATGCTGCCTGGGGTGTGACGCAGACCCTCTCTGACGCTAAAACCTAATTGATATCACCCGCCGGGCGATCAGGGGGTTAAACCTTTATTGGGTTATATACGGCGGGTGCCCTGACACTATAAAAAGCAAACTAACTAACCAGCGTCACCCGTAACACTTATATGGTGATTACTGGTGAAAGGGTTAACTAGGGGCAATTAGGGGGTTAAAACCTTTATTAGGTAATATATGGAGGTACCTGACGCTATATAAAAACCTGACGGCGAACCTAAAAAAAAAACTGGCTACCGATCGGCATCACCGACGCTAAGACAGCGATCAGAAAAATGATCGCTTAGCGACAGTGGTGATAGGGGGTGAAAGGGTTATCTGGGCGGCGATCAGGGGGTTAAACCTTTATTAGGGGGGGTTAGGGGGCTACACTGGACCTAAAACTAATTTTAGTGACACTTTTACAGTCACAAATGTCACTGATTGCAGTGATCAGTAAATAAATGGTCACTGCAATCAGTGACACTGTGTCTGGGGGCTGGGGGGTGATCTGGGGTGTCTGTGGGGACCTGGGGGGGGCGATTTATGTGCCTATGTGTCCTGGTGTCAGTGTAGTGTTTTGTGCACTAACCTGCATCTTCTCTTGTGCCGCAGGAGAGATGACATCACTTCCTCTGCCTGTGTTTACATTACACAGGCAGGGGAAGGATTCGATTCGCTGGGAGCGATCGAGAGGGGGTGGCCGGAATCGAACGGCCGTCCCCTCTTCCTGGATCGCTCCCGAAAACTTAACGACAGCTCACTGTAAAGAAGGGGGGTCCTATCGGACCCCCCAACTATACAAAGACGATCACTAGGGATGAGGTTCGACTCGAACATCGGCTGTTCGCGCGTTCGGCGAACAACGAACGATTTTGGCCGTTCGTGCCAAATTCGAGTGACGCGAACGGCCCACAATACACTGCGCCATCGCAGTATAATCCCGGCGCTGTGATTGGCCAAGCATGCACTGTGACCCTGCATGCTTGGCCAATCACAGCGCCGGCAGCGAGGAGAGCAATGATTGGCCACAGGCAGGATGCCTGTGGCCAATTATAGCTGAGGGGGTTTAGTACACACCCCACACTATAAAAGGCCGCCAGCGCGGCGGCCTTGTGTAGTGTGGTCCGGAGCAGGGAAAGTGAAGGATAGGCAGGGACAGTGTCAAATCTTGTCAAATCTGTTCTTTGCTAAACCTTGTGTGTAGGGACAGAGAAGGATAGGCAGGGAGAGTGTCAGTGTCATATTCTTTGCTAAACCTTGTGTGCAGGGAGAGAGAAGGATAGGCAGGGAGAGTGTCAGTGTCATATACTTTGATAAACCTTGTGTGCAGGGAGAGAGAAGGATAGGCAGGGGACAGTGTCAGTGTCATTGTTGCTAAGCCTCCTGCACATTATACACCTGAAGTTAGCCCGTATTGCTGCTTTTTCCTTGTGTGTTACACCAACAGGATTTTGCGGCACTTACAGCGGGCGGAGTGTGCCTCCTGACCATATTACACCTTAACTTAGCCTGTATTGCTGCTTTTTCCTGGTGTGTTACACCAACAGGATTTTGCGGCACTTACAGCGGGCGGAGTGTGCCTCCTGACCATATTACACCTTAACTTAGCCTGTATTGCTGCTTTTTCCTGGTGTGTTACACCAACAGGATTTTGCGGCACTTACAGCGGGCGGAGTGTGCCTCCTGACCATATTACACCTTAACTTAGCCTGTATTGCTGCTTTTCCCATTTCCCTGCAGGCCATTAGAATGTCTGGAAGGCAAACAAGGAGAGTCAGGAGCCAATAAAAGAGGGCAAGCAGGCTCTGTGTCTAGAGACAACAGTGCTGGTCGTGGACGCGGTGCATCGCCATCAGTACGTGGCCATGGGACACGCTTCTCCTTCTTTTCGGCAGCTGGACGTGTTGAGCCGCATCATGCCGAAGACTTGGTAGAGTGGATGACCAAGCCCTCCTCATTCTCCTCATCCTCTCTCACCCAGGCTCAGGGTACTGGCAAAGCAGCTGCCAAAGTGTCCTCTTCCCTGGTATCAATGTCATCATCAGTCACTCCTTCCCTAGACCAACCATGTCCTCCTGAGGAGTCCCCCGAACTGTTTGAGCACAGTGTTGGGTACATGCTCCAGGAGGATGCCCAGCGTTTCGAAGGGTCTGATGATGATACCCAGCTAGAGGAAGACAGTAGCGTGAGAGCAGAGAGAGGGGATGCTCAAGAAGGACACCAATCTGGCAGTCATGTTCCAGCACCTGCAGCATACTGCCAGATTGGCTCCAGTGATGAGGAGGGAGGGGATGATGAGGTCACTGACTCCACGTGGGTGCCTAATAGGAGAGAGGAGGAGGAGGAGGAGGATGAGGAGGAGGCACATCTCCAACGAGGCAGGATGCCCTCGGGGGCCAGCGTAAGGGCAGCACACCGACGGAATCACATCGCAGAGCTCCGCCTGTGCAGGGCGCTGCCTCTGCCCGTTATTCAAAAAGTTCTTTGGTGTGGGCCTTTTTTGAGTCGAGTGCATCAGATCACACAGCTGCTGTTTGCAACATATGTCTCAAGCGTATATCGCGTGGCCAAAACATCACCCGCTTGGGCACCACATGCTTGACCAGACATATGTTGACCTGCCATGCAGCTCATTGGCAAGCCTACCTTAAAGACCCACACCAAAGAACAAAGCTGACCTCTTCTTGCACCGCATCAGCTGGGATCTCCAACCCCACTATACCTTCAGTCCTCTCTGAATTCTGCTCTGAGAGGAATGAAGGTGTAGAATTAGGTGTGTCACAGCCAAGTACTTGCGGGCACTCTGCTAGCAGTTGTTGCCTTATGAGGAATTTTTATGAATAATTTCCTTGTAAATTGGGAATATCTGTAACATATATGTATATATATAATTTAGAGTAGGAAATATGTGGGTCTGCAAAGGGTTAAACTGGGCTGACAAGCTGGGCTTGAGGACAATCTAATTACCTGTCCTCTTATTTGAATATGCATGAATGCAGGGTAACAAGAGCTGCGGAGTCTTAGGGTCTGACGAGATAACTTAGGAGTCAACAAGCTAGAAAAGAGATCACATCTGAAACTGGTAGTCTATGCGGCACCGTTTTTATCCTCTAGATAAAGGCATGTGTATTCTCCCATATTAACACCCATATCCATTTAAGGGGTAATTCTTCCTGGCTAGTTCCATGCATAGCTAAGCGCCCTTCAAGGGAAGTTAACGACCTCCGGTTTAATTAATTTATCTTCAAATCCAATTATCACTAAAGAGTGGGCTAGGGTGGGAAATTAATATAACGGCAGGAAGGAGGAGAGAAATAACCACAACCAATCGTAGCCGCCCTGGGTTAGTCAATGGGAGAGGGCTCCATAAAAGGACCCCCCATCCAGTAGAGAGAGAGAGATGAGAGAACCTGGGCCCAGGATTCATTATAGGTAATTATTAAGACCATCTCCCAGCACTTACCCCTTATGCTTGCATTTTTCCTATGTTTGTCTGTCTATTTGTAATGTAATGTATATACTTTGTGTTTGAAACTAATATTTACTCCCTTGCCAAAGACTGTAAATGTTTGCGGTGTATTAGATAGACTAATAACCTTAATTCTTTAATAAATGCTTGTTATATTGAAGTTTTCAAATCCTGTCAAAAAGGACTCTTATTTAAACCATATCAATAATCATACTCATATTAATTGAATATTAAATATTAAATATTAATATTTAAAAATCAACAGTTGGCGACCACGAAGATAAGTACAGGACTGAAAGCATTTAATATAATAACAAAATCTGTATATTGGAGATTAAGGTTATTAGGAGGAATTCAAGCTGAGTCAGCTTAGCCAATCTATCTAGGGAAAATATAGGTAAATATTTTTGTTTTATTAGTGGGTATTACCTCCAAGGAGAGAATATACACCACAGGTTATTTTTTTTTTATCCCAAAATCATAATTGATAAAAATACTTTGGATGTACCATTATAACCGGTCAATTTAATGGGGAGGAAGTACAGAATGGGAAAAAAATGTTTGTTTTATTAATTGTTGTTTTTGAGACACTTAAATAGTGATCCTTAGTTTTGTGGAAAAAAAATATATTTTTACAGAGCGAAAACATTTTTTGTTTTGATTTTTGTTGTTTTATTGGAAGGAGGACACTGAAATCGTGGTCCTTGGTTTTGTGGAGAAAAAGTGTATTTACTTTTTTTTGCAATTTATTAATTTTAATTTAAAATTTTTGTTATTGAATTATTATTTTTTTTTTTAATAATTCTTGTTATCATAAATTTTTGGTAACCTGGCTTAGTTTTAGCCTTTATTTTTTTTTTATTTTTTTGGGTTTTAGTTTCTTTGTTTAAGACACAGACACGTGCTTGTGTTCTGGTGTGTGTAGGTTGAAACAGGCTCAATAGGGTTTTGCTTGTTATTTAATTTGCATGTCCACTAACATTAAAAATAGGACATTGCAAATAACCTACAAGAGATTTTTTTTTTCTTCTTTACTCTTATTTTTGTTTTTGGTTTTTATTGTACCTTTTTTTTTTTAACTGTAAGAAGTTACAAACAGTCATATTCTCATTGGTGTCAATTAAAGTACAAGTCTGTGGAAGTCTTGCTACTGAAACCTGAGAAAGATTATTAGGATTTTAAAAGGTGCATTGAACTTTTTTGTTTTTTTTGTTTTTTGTTTTTGTTTTTTTTTCTACTGAATTGAGTGTTACAAATAGTAGTGTAAACACTGCCGTGTTGACATTCCTATTATCAGACTACAGGTATTCATTCTAATTGATCCCTGTGGGGCTTCTATTGTCCCTTGGTCTATTGAGTAGGCTCAGACAAGATAGGCTAAATGCTATTGTTAGTATAATTAGTTTTCCCCACTGTTTATTGAGAGCTGGAAAATATTGTTTAACTTTTACTATATTTTCTGCAGCTTATTTCATTTGAGTTCCTATTTATTGTTTTTTTTTGGCTTCCTTTTCTTTTTTTTTTTCCTTTTACTGTAATCACAAGGGAATTTATAGTATAAGGGAACAATTAATTTAATTTAGCTCACAAATTGTGCATACTATCACAATGGCTGCCATGACCCGTCTAGAAAGTTTTGTAGCAACTTATACTCTTAAACATAAGAGCAATGAATTTGCCTGTGATGCTAAATTATTGGAAGAACAAGAAAAAACAATCAAAAAGAACAAAAAGCTTAAAAGTCTAGCCATAGCAGGCATATTGGCTATGAAGGCTAAAATGCAGAAATTGAAAGATATAGTCTATAATCAAAATATTACAATTTCTGAGAGGGAGAAGGAGAATACAGCTTTACAAAGCCAATTACAAACCTTAACTACCCTTAATCAAATAGTTAATGCCTCACAGGAGGAAAATGGTAAAAATTACAAATTGGCCCAAAAAGACGGGGTACAATATAAAAGCATGCCAACTAAAGCTGACACTGAACTGGACCATATAACAAGTGCATACAAAGTGCTAGATCGCACACAGGGCACGCAAACAGAGCCACAGTTGCTACAAACAATTTCAATCCTTAAAGGACAGACTATGGCCAGCACATGCGAACATAGTAATGCTAGGGCACCTACTTGTGCCTATGAAATTGGGGATACTGAGAAATATGAAGAGTATTGGGGAGAGGAAGATATGGATCCTAATTCTACTTTTCCGGTGGCAATGGGAGAAATCGCAGAGCCACAGGAAAATCGAGAATGCACCATGGTCATAGACCCACCAGACAATGGGGACCAGCTATCCACAAATGAGGAGCATGTCAAGTTCCCCATCATGGTTAGGACCCAGATCTCCTCCTCTACTGAAGGAAATCAAACATTTTTGGGGTTTGATAATGAAGGAAATTAGGTGATTTCCAATGTATATCCAATTCAACCGGTAAAAATCCTTATGAGTGTGGCTGATTTCATTGACAAAATTAAATCTAGTGAACACATGACTTCATATGCAACCATGACAGATATTTTAACTGATTTTTCTTCCCCAAAGAATCTTTTTCAGTACATTGACAATTTACTTAAAGCCACATGCGACAAAGAAAAGCATTTGCGGCTATTGGAGGAACTCCTACGGATCCTAGGAAAAACGGAACTGAAGTGTAATCCCATTAAGGCACAATTGTTGCAGGAATTTGTGTCTTCTCTTGGGATTACAGTGACAGCATACGGTAGTAAGATAGTAACTGAGAAGGTAGAAACCAGTCTACAATTACCTCTGTCAGTAAGTATGCCTACTCTCAGATCTTTCCTAGGAATGGTAAATTATTTGCGGCCTTTCATCCCTGATTGTGCCCAAAAGTCTGCACCACTGTATGATTGGTGGAAAAAGGATACCCGATGGCACTGGACTGAGCAACACACCAATCCAGTGCAGGAGCTTAAAGAAGCTTTAGCGCAAGCGCCAGCATTAGCCAACCCAAAGAACCAACTGCCCTTTCACAGTGAGACTGCCATATCAGAGACAACCATGTCAGCGGTTCTGTCACAGGAAAACCATTGGCCTCGGTTGCTCCATGATCGAGACAAACACACAAATAATTCTTCCACTAGGGCCCATGGCCTCCTTTACCAAGGAGTACCACATGAATGTGATATCATACCACAATCAGTTGCACAACAATTCTTTAGACCTTTGTCAGCAAAGGAAAATGTCCCTGAAAATGCAGTCCAAATTTTCACAGATGGATCATGTTTTTACGTGGAGGGTTCACCACATGCAGGATTTGGAATATACCTTAACAATCCACATGCAAAGACCCAAACATCAATCTTTCGGTCATGGCAAGTCAAATCAGCACAATTTGCTGAGCTGGCTTCAATTTCTCATGCCCTTGAACTGATGAAAAGGGACCAAGAAATAGTTTTATACTCAGATTCTGCGTGGGTCTGTAATACTATTACAGAAATTCTGCCCTTCTGGCACACCCACCAGTACATGTCCTCAGATGGGTCTCCACTTAAACATGCATCCCTGTTGAAATTTATTGTAACATTGGTGCAAAAGTTGCCAGTCAAACCATGGGGGTGCAAAGTAAAAGGTAATTTAGGCACTGCCCCATACTGGGAACAAAATGAGGTAGCAGATTGTTTGGCCAAACAAGGAGCACAAGGGGGGGGAGATCTGGGAAATTCCTTGGAATTTACTGGACTCAGTCTTGTGCCCCAGCGTTTGTGCCCTCACAAAATCCTGCAACTAAAATGTTCTGCTTTCTTCCCTTTTAGAGCCATGAAGTCGAGGTGGATTGTGATCCTGCTCCATCTGATCGGACACACCAAGGGAGAGGAGAATGGAATGCTCATCAGCGTGATCGTTGACCAAGAATCCGGTCTACTACCTAGAGGGGAAATCCATCTTATTACATGTGTCCCCAAAGACTAACACCCCTGCTCCTACAACTGTGCCCAAAAATACAGTTGCAATCCCCTATTATGAACCAACATCCTTGGAATGCCCATCAATGCAAGAGGGACCACCTAGCAGCCTAACGGCAACCTCAATCCCATTAATATTGTTTAATAACCTTAAGTTCATTCATGTGCCGTTGGTACTTAATTTGTCCCAGTGGAACATGGCCGAATTCGGCTCATGTGCCCGGACAAATGGGTCTGTTTTACTCTTCCTTGCTAGTATATTTGATTGCCTCCCATGCAAGCCGAACTCAGGATCCATTTTCAGAACCAAACCTCCCTCCCCACAGGGGCATTTTCAGATCCAGAAAGTTAAAGGGTTTGGACAGCATACTTGCATCCATCCCAGGACTTTTTGGATCTGGCATGTCAATTTGGAACAGAGCCGATTTGTCAGCAATTCGCAGGCATATCGGAAATTTTTAACAGAAGGAGGGTCGGCAAGTGCTGAAACCAGTTCTGCAGGGTGTTGAGGGGCTTGCAGAGGAGGAAAGGTTTACGGTTTATAACATGAAGCTAGAGAGGATGGTATGGGCAAAGAGGTATAATGCACTGCGTATGGAAAGTAAAAGATATAGACCTTACCCAGTGGTATTGTACTCACACTAATACTAGTGGTGGAATGAATGTACATTCTGGAGACAAGTGCAAACCTGTGCCAGTTTCCACAATTCAAAATATAGGGATAGTGACACCACACCCAAATAGAGGGCCATTTGCTTGCAAGAAGAGCCAGTCACTGTCCACATATCGTGACCTACTGTACGTGTCCTTCACAATGTCGCTGCCCATGTTCCATCCACAAGATGACTGCTTTACACATTGGCGTCCATACACTCCCTCGGATACCTCAAAAATGACGTGTACAAGGAAAGGTTGCACCTCCCCAAAATGCTCATTCAAGTTCAAGGGCGATGGAAAGCACCACACACTGCCTGCTGCACTGTCAAAGACAATAGATACTTATGCCGTTGTGATGTGTTCGAAATGGACACTCCAGTCTGTGGTCTAAGCAATGACCCAGTTCCCACAGCCAAAGTAGCAAGGGACCCCCAACTGGAATGTCCACGCCAACCACCTCAAGAAACCAGTCCATGCCAACCACCTCCAGCCAAGTGAGATGTAAGCTAAACTGCCCAGTGAAGTCGTCAAAATGGAGAACACCAAGCACAAGGGTCACCTACCACATGGATGGACTGTACTGTGTCGTTACCAATCACCAGACATTTCTCTATGGGGGTCAGTCGTGTCCAATACCCTATCCAAATTTTTGCTTCATTCCACAGGAGTACACTACTAGTGGGGAAACTGTAGTAACCCCCATACCAGTGTTAACAGAAGACTATATCATTGAGAGTACCCCTGATGTCCCAGATCCTACCACATACATACCCCATTTTGATGTAAAAAATTGATACTCTGTCAGTAAATCACAATTTGCTTGCAAGGAAGGTTACCCATATAATTTATATTAGTAATGATATGGTGAAAACAGGGAAGAGTTTGAATTAACTTTTACATGCTGGGGATTTCAGCTTAGTCACAACTAGGACCTGGGTGGAAATGGGAATAAAAGGTGTTCTCATATTGCAATGTGGGGTACTGATTTTCATGACGGGCATGGAGATATATCTTGGCCGACTTCTAAGATGGCAGAGGGAGAAAATTAACAATTTAACGGAAATTAGACATAAACAATTACTCACTTAAGTGTGGCCTCTTCTCGTCTGTCTCAACTTGCCACAAGGGGTCATCTGTTGCCTTATGAGGAATTTTTATGAATAATTTCCTTGTAAATTGGGAATATCTGTAACATATATGTATATATATAATTTAGAGTAGGAAATATGTGGGTCTGCAAAGGGTTAAACTGGGCTGACAAGCTGGGCTTGAGGACAATCTAATTACCTGTCCTCTTATTTGAATATGCATGAATGCAGGGTAACAAGAGCTGCGGAGTCTTAGGGTCTGACGAGATAACTTAGGAGTCAACAAGCTAGAAAAGAGATCACATCTGAAACTGGTAGTCTATGCGGCACTGTTTTTATCCTCTAGATAAAGGCGTGTGTATTCTCCCATATTAACACCCATATCCATTTAAGGGGTAATTCTTCCTGGCTAGTTCCATGCATAGCTAAGCGCCCCTTCAAGGGAAGTTAACGACCTCCGGTTTAATTAATTTATCTTCAAATCCAATTATCACTAAAGAGTGGGCTAGGGTGGGAAATTAATATAACGGCAGGAAGGAGGAGAGAAATAACCACAACCAATTGTAGCCGCCCTGGGTTAGTCAATGGGAGAGGGCTCCATAAAAGGACCCCCCATCCAGTAGAGAGAGAGAGATGAGAGAACCTGGGCCCAGGATTCATTATAGGTAATTATTAAGACCATCTCCCAGCACTTACCCCTTATGCTTGCATTTTTCCTATGTTTGTCTGTCTATTTGTAATGTAATGTATATACTTTGTGTTTGAAACTAATATTTACTCCCTTGCCAAAGACTGTAAATGTTTGCAGTGTATTAGATAGACTAATAACCTTAATTCTTTAATAAATGCTTGTTATATTGAAGTTTTCAAATCCTGTCAAAAAGGACTCTTATTTAAACCATATCAATAATCATACTCATATTAATTGAATATTAAATATTAAATATTAATATTTAAAAATCAACACAGTACACCGACGTCCGATTCTAGCAGGCAAATTTCCCTGCCCCAGCTGCTGGACCATCGAAAGAAGTTCACTCCCAGCCATCCACATGCCCAGCGGTTGAATGCTAGCTTGGCTAAATTGCTAGCGCTTCAACTCCTGCCTTTTCAGTTGGTAGACTCGGCCCCCTTCCGTGAGTTTGTGCAATGTGCGGTTCCTCAGTGGCAGGTTCCCAAACGCCACTTTTTCTCACGGAAGACGATTCCCGCTCTCTACCGGCATGTGGAAGGCAATGTCTTGGCCTCGCTGGACAGGGCGGTCAGCGGTAAGGTGCATATTACCGCTGACTCCTGGTCCAGCAGGCATGGACAGGGACGTTACCTTTCTTTCAAGGCCCATTGGGTCACTCTTTTGGCAGCTGGGAAGGATGCAGGACAAGGTGCAGTAGTGTTGGAAGTTGTTCCACCGCCACGCCTCCAAAATGCTACTACTGGTTGTGACACACCTCTGTCCTCCACCCCCTCCTCTTCTTCTTCCTCCGTGGCCTCTTCCTGTGCTTTGTCCTCGGAACCAGCGGTGCTCCGTAGGCGTTCAAGGGGCTACGCAAGTACGCAGTCAAAAAGATGCCATGCCGTGCTTGCGCTGGTGTGTTTGGGGGACAGGAGCCACACTGGGGCAGAGGTTCTGTCTGCTCTGCAGGGGCAGGCTGAGAGGTGGTTGACGCCACGCCAGCTTAAGCCAGGAATGGTAGTTTGCGACAATGGCACCAACCTCCTCTCCGCTCTCCGACAGGGACAACTGATCCATGTGCCCTGTGTGGCTCACGTCCTTAACCTGGTGGTGCAGCGGTTCTTGGGCAGGTACCTGGGCTTACAGGATGTCCTAAGGCAGGCCAGGAAAGTCTGTGTGCATTTCCGAAGATCTTATAATGCCAGTGCTCGCCTGGCTGAGCTGCAAAAGGAGTTGAACCTGCCCAAGAACCGCCTTATATGTGACATGCCCACCAGGTGGAACTCAACCTTGGCCATGCTGCAGCGGCTGCACACGCAGCAGAGGGCCATCAATGAGTACCTGTGCGACTACGGCACCAGGACAGGGTCAGGGGAGCTCGGGTTTTTTTCACCACGCCAGTGGGGCATGATCAGGGATGCATGCACTGTCCTGGCACCATTTGAGGAGGCCACGAGGATGGTGAGCAGTGACAGTGCATGCATCGGTGACACTGTACCTCTTGTCCACCTGTTGGAACATACGCTGCATGGAATAATGGACAGGGCACTTGAGGCAGAACAGAGGCAGGAAGAGGAGGACTTTCTTGCCTCTCAAGGCCCCCTTTACCCAGACAGTGTTCCTTCTGTCCCACCCATCGCACAGGAAGAAGAGGAGGAGGAGGATTGTGTCAGCATGGAGGTGGAGCCTGGCACTCAGCATCATCAGCAGCAGTCTTTTAGGGATGATTTACAGTCCCAAGAAACCAGTGGACTTGTACGTGGCTGGGAGGAGGTGGCTGCGGATCATGTCGTCCTTAAAGACCCAGAGGACTGAATGCCTCAGCTAACCTACGCTGCATGGCCTCCCTGATCCTGCAAAGTCTGCGGAAGGATCCTCGTATTCTTCGGATCAAGGAGAGGGACCATTACTGGCTGGCCACTCTCCTTGATCCACGGTACAAGGGTAAGGTTGCGGACCTTATCTTACCGTCGCAGAGGGAGCAGAGGCCTTGCAGAAAGGTCTGTGCAACGCGTTCCCAGAGACTGGGAGGTTACAAACTCCTGGTCCTGGACAACGAGTTGCTGAGGCTTCGGTCAGTCAAAGAAGGAGCGGTGGGGAAGGTGGCCGTCTGACCGATGCGTTCAGACAATTCTTTAGTCCACAGCCCCAAGGTATGATCGGTTCCAGCAACCATCGCCAGCGTCTGATATACATGGTGCAGGAATACCTAGGGGCAAGGTCAGACTTGGACACCTTCCCCACCGAAAATCCTGTGGCTTACTGGGTCTTGAGGATGGATCACTGGCCAGAGCTTGCACAGTATGCAATTGAGCTACTGGCCTGTCCTGCATCCAGCGTTCTTTCAGAACGCACATTCAGTGCTGCTGGAGGATTTGTCACGGATCACAGGGTGCGCCTGTCCACCGACTCTGTTGATCGACTGACCTTCATAAAGATGAACCAGTCTTGGATCACCACCAGCTACCAAACACCTGAAGCTGATATAACAGACTAATTTATTTTCAAATGTCACATCCCTTCAAGACTGATGCTGATGCTGAGAGACTGTTCTGTTATGTTGACTGACTATCCTCCTCCTCCTCAATGATCCGATTGATGATGATAGCTTGGAAGAACATTTTTGTTTCTGGGTGCCGCCACCAGTGGCTAAGGCCCAATTTTTCAGCCCCTGTTTAACAGGGGTGTGTTATTACAATTTTTTACGCAATGCTTTGCAGCAGGGCTCATTCCTGCACTCCAACTAGAGTATCTGGGAGTGGTTGCAGTGTCGTGGCACCAGCACCAGTGGCTAAGGCCCAATTTTTCAGCCCCTGTTTAACAGGGGCGTGTAATTAAAATTTTTGATGCAATACTTTGCAACAGGGCTCATTGCTGTGCTCCAAGTACAGTATCTGTGAGGGGTTGCAGTGTTGTGGCACCAGTGCCTAAGGCCCAATTTTTCTGCCCCTGTTTAACAGGGGCATGTAATTACAATTCTTGATCTAATAATTCACAGCAGGGCCCATTCCTGCGCCCACCAAGACTAACTGTGAGGCCTTACAGTGTTGTGTCAACACCACCACCACCACCACCACCACCAAAGGCCCAATTTTTCAGCCCCTGTTTAACAGGGGCATGTAATTACAATTTTTGATGTAATACTTTGCAACAGGGCTCATTGCTGTGCTCCAAGTACAGTATCTGTGAGGGGTTGCAGTGTTGTGGCACCAGTGCCTAAGGCCCAATTTTTATGCCCCTGTTCAACAGGGGCATGTAATTACAATTCTTGATCTAATAATTCACAGCAGGGCCCATTCCTGCGCCCACCAAGACTAACTGTGAGGCCTAACAGTGTTGTGTCAACACCACCACCACCACCACCACCAAAGGCCCAATTTTTCAGCCCCTGTTCAACAGGGGCATGCAATTACAATTCTTGATCTAATAATTCACAGCAGGGCCCACCATGCGCCCACCAAGAGTAACTGTGAGGGCTCACAGTGTTGTGGCAACACCAACATGTAAGGGGCAAATTTCAGCTATATTTATATACGGCAGGCCCCTACTTTCAAACATCCAACTTACAAACGACTCCTCCTTGCAAACGGAAGGATACAACAGGAAGTGAGAGGAAATCTACCCCTAGGAAGGCAAATTCTCTCCTGTAAGAGTTAATATGGGAAAAAAAGTGTCTCCTCTCCACTGATGCTTTATCACCAATTCTTGTTTCAATAAAAAAAACAAATTTTCAAAAAACATTTGTCATTAGGACGGAAAGTGAGGTGAACTGTTCTGAACAGGTGCACACTGCACAGACAGCAAAACAAATGTTACAGGGGTGATAACCCTTCCCTATGTTTTCCAAAAAGCTTAAAAATAGATTTTTTTGCCTGGAGCTACACTTAAACAATGTACCTGTTCAAAATTACAAACAGATTCTACATGAGAACAAACCTACAGTCCCTGTCTTGTATGCACCGCCTGTATACGGCTGTTCAGAGTATATAGGGCCTTTTTTATTTTGTGTGCGGGGTTCCCCTTAATATCCATACAAGACCCAAAGGGGCTGGTAATGGGCTGGGGTAGGAGGGGGGGGGGGTGATGGGGTAGCTAACTAGCCATGCCATTTTTCTCAAAGATTTCCATCCATATTGCCAGGACAAGACATGACATTAAAGCCGCAAGCAGTTTTAAATGGCTTTTTTTCCTTTAGAAATGTAATTTTGTGCAGGGACAGTTCTAAACACGGGAAACACGTGGCACTTCACAGGCATACTTTAGACACCCCCCAGGTACGATATTTAAAGGAATATTTGACTTTTTTTTTTCACTTTATGCATCATTAAAATGACTGCTCCCAAAAAACGTCCGTTTTTAAAACTTCTTTTTGCATTGATACATGTCCCCTGGTGCAGAACCCGGGTTCCCAAACCCTTTTTAGGACAATAACATGCATAATAGTCGTTATAATTAGCACTTTAGATTTCGAACGTTCGCATCCATTGTATTTAATAGGGTTCTAAAGTTCGTGCAAACTTTCGGTCCGTTCGCGGGTTCTGGTGCGAACCGAACCCGGGGGTGTTCGGCTCATCACTAGCGATCACGTACATATACGTGATTCTGCCTGTTGGTGCCATTCTGCCGACGTATTTTTACAGTGGGCGGTCGTTAAGTGGTTAAAAAGGTGGGGTATACATGGGCAGGGCAAAGGGGGTGGAGTCAGGGGGAAGCAAAATGAGGTTTTGCCTAGGGTGTCAAAAATCATTGCACCAGACCTGCCTGTGGTACTCACACAAAGTTTATATAACTTCACCCCATATCTGGCACATTTAGGCCTTTTTCACCCGGGCGCCTTTAGGTCAGTTAGAAAAACAATTCGTATATCCCCCAAGTAACAAACCCCCACTCAATCCTGAAAGATATTTCTCTTGATTTTGCCTGGTTTTCTGTGTTTAAAGTGATTGTAAATGCTCTTTAAATTAAAAAAATTTAAAAAAAAGCTGGTTTATACTTACCTGGAATTGCACAGAGCAGCCATACACAATATTTATAATGGACTCTGGCTCCCAAAGTAACCGAGTACAACAACTGCCGAGTGCAAAGGAGTGTGCACAGGACCCAGTCCCATACACGAACAAGAGAGGAGAGATGACCTGATGTGCTCCTCATCCTCCCACCCCTACCCCTCTGTCTGCCCACCCACACTCGAATCCCCGGTGTTCTGTCTCAGGAAAGAGATGTGTGGGCTGGAATGCTAAAGTTCAGCAACTGGCAGGTACATTATGGATGAAAGATGTCAATGCCTGAGCCTCCATCCTCAGGTGAGTGAGCTCACCATCCAATGTCTGTGATTAAAGTCTCCCCCACCCTTCCTTCTCTCTCCTGCCTTTGAGCAAGTGAATACACTGAGGTAAGGGGGACTCAGATGTAAGGGATGCCCTGTGGACTGTGATGTAGGAGAGTCCACTGCAATTCCCCCCCAAAAAAATTATAAATTGCCGCGAGCCGCTAAAGTGTTCAGGTCTGGCTTGAAGAAAAGGTGGCAACCCTACACAGAGATGAAACAAATCCTTCTACATAGGTTTTACTTGTTTATCTGCAGTCCTCTATACACCTTTTAAAATGGCAGATTGTGTTAAAAATCTTTCTTCATCTCCCAGGAGTAGAGAGGGCCGAGAGGCTGCAGTTAATTTGTGAGAGCTGATTGGAGGAAAGAAACACCCCCCTCCACACAGCGGAACAACTGTGTTCTGAATAGACAAGCTCTGTTCTGAACTTTTTCCTCGACACAAATTTTATCTCATGTGTTGGGAAAACTTCTCAGAATTGACTCATGCTGATAACAGAGGAACGACGCACCAGAGAGAAACAACACTTAGAACTTTGGAGAGAGATAAGCAAACACTACAGATATACAGTATGTACGGTACTTCGCTCAGATGCCATGACTGAGGTTTACAACCACTTTAAGCACGCTTTTCACTTTGCTTTATTTCTATAATTTACTTAGATTGTAAGATCTAATGAGCAGGGCTCTCTGATTCCTACTGTTTTAAACTGTATTGTAATTGTACTGTGTAGCGCTACCCCCGGAAGGGCCGCTGTAATATACGGGTCTTCTGTCCCACACCAGTAATGGCTCACCCTCATCTGGATTCAAGTAACACCAATAAACTGTTTAAACTTTTAGCTGGGCTTTATTAAAACTAGCAATAAGCCCTGAAAAGAAATAAACTGATTAACAGAATACTAATATTAAATGCAATGATATAATACAACTGCTCGGTAAATTAAAACAGGATTGTGTTTGTTCACTTTAACCGCCAGTGAGAGGCCTTGCCTGAAATGCACTGAGCGAGTGGTGAACGAAACTGTCAGTTGCACAATACAAAAATAATGTTCAACAGTTTCCCAGAGGTGATATTACTGACTTTAAGAGCCTATCTAGGTCTTGTAGGTTCTAGCTAACCACTGGCCAGTGGGAATTCTACACACACACACACAGTCTGCCAGCCTTAGGGCCCTTTAAATCCTGTGTTTGAGTATTCAGACTTTTGTGAAGCAATATTTGTAATCCACAGAATGGAAAGGGGTATCTTCGCACACAGGGTAACAAAGATTAACCAATGTGATGATCCACCTTCAGATAGAGCTACATTAGCAGTAAATAGAACCTAGCAGGATTAAGCAAAATCCACTTACATAAGGATGGCAGAGGATCTCTCAACATTAGATGCACTTGATATATCTTACTTAAAGCAATTGGTAGATTGATTGCTGTCTCAGTCGACTGGATGGTGATGGGAGCAACACAGGCCACAGAATTCTCCAAACAGGATGATGATGATTGCTGCAGTACTGAAATTCGTCTCTAGATTTCACTGCACTGTTGGCACATCTTCGGTAATCAGGAAAAAGGGCAGAACACGCTGCAAACTCCCCTCACAGACTCTGGAAGTGCTCAGGAGACAAACAAATGGGATACTTTCCCCTGTCTGGCTGCCACAATGCCAGTCCGTGTCTCTCCTCCTGTGTCCTCCTCTCTCCCCCCATCACAGCTCTCCTGTGCTGCTATACAATCCTGTACTTCCTTGTTTTTGTTGTTAGGGGTGGGCTTTCTTCTTAACTGTGAACAACAAAAACTGCGCCGATACAAATATGTATGAAAGGCAGCAATAATGGTGGTATAAACACAAATTAGAAATAAACAGGAAAAAACTGCGCCAATCATAAAAACATCCCGGGGCTGGTCTGTGTGAAGCAGCGCATAAAGCGCAAACACCAGCCACTATAGACAAAAGACAATAGTAGTAGTTATAAGTCCAAATGATTTGGCTGATTAATGGACCCAACACAGAACTTCAATGATGTTGAATCAGTCCCATATGTAGTGTGAGGGGGTTGGCTCGGCAGCGGGTGTGTGTGACCCCCGAGATGGGCTCCCCACACAAAAACAGGCCCAGCAAACGGAGGTTGTGGTTTTCAAAATCAAAAAGGTGCGGTTTATTTTCTATTTACAGTGACAAAACACAGCAAAGAAAAAGAAACATAAACAAAATAAATCCTGGTCAACTTGACCTCTGACTAAACATACAGGTTTCCTAACTAACAACTGGGATTAGCTTAGTGCTGTCCTAGTCCCTAAGTC
Organism: Rana muscosa; assembly: GCA_029206835.1. Classification (NCBI taxonomy): domain Eukaryota; kingdom Metazoa; phylum Chordata; class Amphibia; order Anura; family Ranidae; genus Rana; species Rana muscosa. The sequence goes on from CM055117.1 coordinate 404,725,058, forward strand.
CCTGGTTTTAAATGTCCAAGCAAATAGCCACACAGGCTTTGTCTAACCGCACAGGGGTTCACTCTACCTAGACAGTCCACACAGGTCTGGGTCCAGGCATGAGCTAACATCTAATGAAGCTGGGAGTTCTTATAGAGGCCTAAATGAGCTGACAAGCTTCAGCTGGTCTCATCAACTCCCTGTCTGCACGACGCCCCACACTCTCCCTAGAGGTATGAGTCATCCATGAGCCCACTAGCCTTATACAACTCTCCACCTAGTTGTATAAGTCGGCGTAAAGCCTGAATCTGGGCGAAATATATCTACCCCCCTGGATGCAACCAGGTGACTTTACCTTCCTGCTGTCACATACCCCCCCCCTCTTGTTTTAACCTCGGGGTTGGAACACCAGCAATCAGGCATTCATGTACTCGAGACAAAGCATCCACATTCCCCATTTGAACGCCAGGGCGATGCTTTACTGTGAAGTTGAATTCCTGGAGGGCCAGGAACCACCTATTCACTCTTCTATTTGTTTCCTTGTTTTGAGCCATCCACTTTAACGGAGCGTGATCCGTAACCAAGTCAAAGTGCCTACCTAGCAGGTAGTACCGAAGGGAATCTAGAGCCCACTTCACCGCTAAACACCCCTTTTCAACGGTGGCGTAATTTACCTCATGGGACTTCAACTTCCTGCTGAGGTAAATGACTGGGTGCTCTTCCCCGTTCCAGACCTGGGACAATACTGCTCCTAACCCCACATCTGACGCATCACTTTGTACGACAAAGTCTTTAGAGAAGTCGGGTGAGTACAACACTGGCTGGCTACATAAGGCTTGTTTCAAGAATTGGAATGCTGCCTCAGCCTCGGGGGTCCATTTAATCATGACCGACCCTTTCCCCTTCGTCAGGTTGGTTAGGGGCACAGCCTTAGAAGCAAAGTGGGGAATGAATCGCCGATAATACCCAGCGATTCCCAGAAAGGCTCGTACCTGCTTCTTGCTGTTGGGACGTGGCCAACTCTGGATGGCCTCGACTTTGTTGAGTTGGGGTTTTATTACTCCCCTCCCAATGGTGTACCCAAGATATTTGGCCTCCTCCTGCCCAATGGTACACTTCTTGGGGTTAGCCGTAAACCCCGCTTCCCGAACAGAGTCCAGGACTGCTTGCACTTTTGGCAGATGTGAGGCCCAATCTGTGCTATGGACAATTACGTCATCCAGGTAAGCCGCAGCATACTTCCGATGAGGCCTCAGCATCTGGTCCATTTTCCGCTGGAATGTGGCCGGCGCATTCTGTAACCCGAACGGCATTCTTTTATATTGGAACGCCCCGTCTGGGGTTACAAATGCGGTTTTCTCTTTGGCCGACTTGGCCAGGGGGATTTGCCAATACCCTTTTGTGAGGTCAAGAGTCGTCATGTATCGGGCTGTTCCCAGCCGGTCGATCAACTCATCTATACGTGGCATGGGGTAGGTGTCAAATTTTGTAACTTTATTCAACTGACGAAAATCGTTACAAAATCGCCAGCTCCCATCCGGTTTAGGCACCAACACAATGGGACTAGACCAATCACTTTGGGACTCCTCTATCACCCCTAAGTTCAGCATTTTCTGTACTTCCTCCCGTATTGCCTCCCGTCGGGCCTCTGGGATCCGATAGGGTTTTAACTTCACCCTTTCACCGGGCGGGGTAATGATGTCATGCTCTACCCCAGATGTTTGTCCCGGCAGCTCAGAGAATACCTCCTTGTTGCGAAGCACAAACTCCTTAACCTCCTGTTGTTGGGGTTGTGACAAGGTGGCTGCTATTCCAACCTCAGGAATCACGCAACCAGTTTGAGCTGGTGACCAAGTGTCTGCGACTAGGGACTCTCTATCCCTCCAGGCTTTCAACAGATTAACGTGATAGATCTGTTCGGGCTTTCGCCTTCCTGGTTGTCTGACCTTGTAATTCACTTCGCTCACTTTTTCCATTATCTCGTAGGGGCCTTGCCATTTGGCAAGGAATTTACTTTCAACCGTAGGGACAAGTACCAGTATCCTATCCCCCGGGGAAAAGGTACGGGTCTTGGCTCCACGGTTGTACACTCTCTGCTGTGCTAACTGCGCTTGGGCCAAATGTTCCTTCACGATGGGCATTACCTGTGCAATTCGGTCTTGCATCAGGGCGACATGCTCAATCACACTCCTGTGGGGAGAACTCTCACTTTCCCAAGTTTCCTTGGCAATATCCAACAGCCCTCTTGGGTGTCTCCCATACAGTAACTCAAAGGGGGAGAATCCCGTAGAGGATTGGGGCACCTCCCTAATAGCAAACATCAGATAAGGAAGTAGACAGTCCCAATCCTTTCCATCTCTATCCACCACTTTCTTCAACATTTGTTTTAGGGTTTTGTTGAATCTTTCAACCAGCCCATCGGTTTGGGGGTGATACACAGATGTACGTAATTGCGTCACTTTGAACAATTTACACAGCTCCTTCATAACCCGGGACATAAAGGGTGTACCTTGGTCCGTAAGCAGTTCTTTACAAATACCCACCCGGCTAAACACAAGAGATAGCTCTTTGGCTATGGTTTTGGCCGAGGTATTTCGGAGAGGGATCGCTTCTGGATAACGGGTGGCATAGTCCATTATAACTAATATGTACTGGTGCCCCCTAGCGGACTTGATTATAGGACCTACCAAATCCATGGCGATCCTCTCAAACGGGACCTCAATGATGGGTAGAGGGACCAGCGGGCTACGGAAATGTGGCATCGGGGCCGACCTCTGACACACAGGGCAGGAGGAACAATAATTTTCTATGTCCTTCATCACCCCCGGCCAATAGAATCTCTGTAATACCCTCTCTCGGGTTTTCTCTGTCCCCAGATGACCTCCAAGAATGTGCCCATGGGCCAACTCCAACACCAACTTCCTGTAAGGTTTGGGCACCACAAGCTGCTCAACGGTTTCTTCTGCCCTTTTTGCCACCCGATACAGTAGGTCCTTCTCTACGCTGAAGTATGGGTAAGTGCAGGTATTATCTGGGTTCACTAACTCGCCATCTATTTTCACTACGTTTTCCCGTGCCTTTATTAGGGCGGGGTCTTTCAACTGTTCTGTGGCAAAGTTTTCCCTGTGAACCTCAAGATCAGAAAACTCCACAGACGGTAGGTTTTCGTCTGAGGAGGTGGGCTCCTCTCCAGTTTCTTGAGTCTCCCCTGCCAATACTGATAAGGGAAATTCCGGAGAGTCCTCACCACTCTCAGGGGAGTTCTGGCTATCACATTCCTGGTACATAGGGGCACCAGTGGGGGGCTCAGGATCATCCCACAGTTCCCAGAACTTCGGAAAATCCCTTCCCACAATGGCGTCATGCGGTAACTGAGATACTAAGCCCACTGGATGAGAGAGGGTACCTTTGGGGGTCTCGAAACACACTGTAGTCACTGGATACTCTCGGGTGTCCCCATGCACACAAATAACAGCTACCTTGCTATTCCCAGAGACCTCTGTTTTAACTAACTCAGCCTTTATCAGGGTCACAAGGCTACCTGAATCCAGCAATACCACAACATTTCTACCATTAACACACATTTTGCATAAATGTTTCTCAGTTCCTCGAATGGCAGTGCATGCGACTGTCGCACACAGCGACTGACGTCTGCCCGTCAGAAAGTTACACTGCATGGGTTCCTCCACAACCGGGCAATTGGCTGCAATATGTCCCGCTTGCCGGCAGCGGTAGCAAACGATCCTTCTTGCGGCCTCTTGAGCCGCTGATTTCCCAGGCTGTTCTCGCCAAACTTGGGGTAGAGCTCCCACCCTCTCACTCTCTCCACCCTCACCCCTTGGAATCCTCTTATCCGCCCCTGGGGATGGTCTGGTCTTAGGGTGGAAAGTCCGAGTGTCTCTGGAAGAGGCCGTCAGGTTCTCTGTAGCCAAGTATTTCTCCACACGATCCACAAGACCATCGGCCGTCTCTGGGTCTCCATGGCTTACCCACTTTTGGATGGCAGTAGGAAGAGCTCTCAAAAACCGATCCATTACAACACGTTCCACAATCTTTGGTGCGGACAAAGTCTCTGGCTGTAGCCACTTTCTGCTCAGGTGAATGAGATCATACATTTGAGACCTGGGGGGTTTTCCAAGCTGGAAAGTCCAGTTATGCACACGCTGAGCCCGGACAGCCTGGGTGACACCCAGCCTTGCCAATATTTCAGCTTTTAGCATCACATAGTCTTTTGCTTGGTTAGGCTCTAGGTCATAGTAAGCTTTCTGCGATTCACCAGTTAACAGAGGAGCCACCAGTCCAGCCCACTGCTCCTCAGGCCACTTTTCTCTTTCAGCGGTCCTTTCAAATGTGGTCAAAAATACCTCTGGATCATCCTCTCCAGTCATTTTTGTCAATAAACGACTCACCCCAAAGGACGCGGTATTAGTGGGACGGCTTTCCTCACTGGTCTGCGGACGTTGCTGCATTACTGCTTCCATCTGTTGTTGTAGTCTCTGCTCTTGCTTCTGCAACAGGTCTATGAAGCGGGCCTCAGATTGCTGCTGGGCTTGTTGCTGAGCCTCCAGACTCTGTTGCAAAGTTGTGTTTGTCTGCTGCTGGGCTGCAAGGCTCTGTTGATGAGCTTGCTGCTGGGCTGCGAAGTTCTTTTGCAAACCTGCATTTGTCTGCTGTTGATTGGCATTTGCTAGAGCCAGCTGCTTCAGTATCTCCTCCATGCTGGCTTAAAAAAAAACTGCCACTGGTTCTCCACCAACTGTGAGGGGGTTGGCTCGGCAGCGGGTGTGTGTGACCCCCGAGATGGGCTCCCCACACAAAAACAGGCCCAGCAAACGGAGGTTGTGGTTTTCAAAATCAAAAAGGTGCGGTTTATTTTCTATTTACAGTGACAAAACACAGCAAAGAAAAAGAAACATAAACAAAATAAATCCTGGTCAACTTGACCTCTGACTAAACATACAGGTTTCCTAACTAACAACTGGGATCAGCCTAGTGCTGTCCTAGTCCCTAAGTCCCTGGTTTTAAATGTCCAAGCAAATAGCCACACAGGCTTTGTCTCACCGCACAGGGGTTCACTCTCCCTAGACAGTCCACACAGGTCTGGGTCCAGGCATGAGCTAACATCTAATGAAGCTGGGAGTTCTTATAGAGGCCTAAATGAGCTGACAAGCTTCAGCTGGTCTCATCAACTCCCTGTCTGCACGACGCCCCACACTCTCCCTAGAGGTATGAGTCATCCATGAGCCCACTAGCCTTATACAACTCTCCACCTAGTTGTATAAGTCGGCGTAAAGCCTGAATCTGGGCGAAATATATCTACCCCCCTGGATGCAACCAGGTGACTTTACCTTCCTGCTGTCACAGTAGCTAGAAGGCTTTCTTCTTAACTACAGCAGTAACCAATCTGCCTTCAATCCTGCAGCTATACCCAATAGAGTCTCTCCTGGGCTGCTATCAGTTTAGACAGAAAATGCAATGCAATGTTTCAGAGAGCAATACTCTGCATATATTAGAGGCAATACTAAGCCAGTGCTACAACTGTCTGCGCTTATGTTGTAAAGCGCTGCATAAACTGTTGGCGCTATATAAATCCCACTTTCTATTCCCGCTATATAAATCCTGTATAATAATTTTTTGTTTACAAAAGTTTTATTTGGAAGATTCAAAAATAAGTTACAAAACTGTGAGGAAGTATTACAGTAGAAGATATAATGCAATATGATATATACCATGAGAATAGAGTAGAGTTTTTATTAAGAGCAGAAAATCATATGACAATATAGGGATAGGGTACCTAGTGAGTTTGGTGCAAAGCAGAGGAAGGGGTAACAATGGGGTTTATAGGAACAGGAAAAAAAAGAGTCAAAATAAAAAAAAAATTAAAAAAAAAAAGTTCCTGAGATTCGGAAGGTATATGTTTCAATCGTTAGACCAGTACATCCATTTTGAATTAAAGGTGTGAATGCTATCAGTTAGGGTATGATGGATTCTTTCGGATAACTGTAGATTTCTCATTCTGGCTAAAACCTGGGGCCAGGGTAGGTTATTGGATTTCCAATTGAGAGCAATCATCCATTGAATTGAGCTTACTAGTGAATGGATCAGTCTAACACAGGGTGTGGGGATATCTGGGATATTAGCATAGAGAATACATATTTGTGGGGAGAGGGTAATTCTCTTTTTGACTATGGTTTCTATTTTCAATTCGGCGTGTCTCCATATTGATTCTAAAAATCTACAACTCCAGAAAATGTGAGTGTATGTGCCAGTTTCTATGCAACCTCTAAAGCAGCATGGAGAAGATGATGGGTAGAAAGAGTGAATTTTTTCAGGAGTCAGATATAGTCTAGTAAATAGTTTCATTGGGGATTCTCTGTATGCTGGAGCTATGTTGCATTTGCGGAGATTGTCCGTCATAGTGTTCCAGGATTCTATGGGGATGAAGCAATCTAGTTCGGATTCCCAGTGTAACATTTGGATAGATTTGTCAGGCATCGAGGAGCTGTTAAGGTCTTTATAAAAAAGGGAGATTAGGCCCCTATCTCTCGAGGAGTTTAAACAAACGTGTTCGAATATCGTCGAAGGGGGACGAATACATAAAGAGTAATGCTAGTTGAAAAAGTTTTTGATTTGAAAGTAGTTTGTGAGTTCCGAGGATGGGAGATCGTATTTAGATTGGAGAGCGGGGAATGTGAGGAATGTATTGTTAGAGGACAATGATTTTAGGGAGGACAAATTATTATTTCGCCATAGGGGGAACGAACTTATGTTATTCAAGTTCTGTGTAAGTCTGGGGTCACCTAAAAAGGAGGCAAGAGGGGGAGTGTCAGGTGAAAGTTTGAGGGTTTTAGTAAGTGTAAGCCATAGTCGGAGAAAATGGGCGACAATAAGGTTATGTTTGAGAAGTTTTTGGTGATGTATACAGTTAGACCAGATGATGCCTTGTAGGTGGTATGGAGCAATGGAGAAGGATTCGAATTTAAGCCATGGGAGCTGTGGAGTGGGAGCATGCCATTGGGCAATCTGTGAAAGTTTAGTGGCAATAAAGTAGTGCCAGATATTGGGAAGGCCTAGGCCGCCCTTATTTTGGGGTCTGAACATGAGAGGGTAGCCACATCTTGGTTTTTTTGATGACCAGATAAATTTGTTAATCTCCCTTTGAAGGGATTCAATCCTTGTTTTGGGGACATTGATAGGTAAAGCTCTAAAAAAATATAATAATTTTGGAAGGAGGGTCATTTTAAAGGCGCAGATCCTACCGAGGAGTGAAATGTGGTATGTGGACCATACTTTGAGTAGGGAGCTAATCTGTTGGAATAGGGGGGTAAAGTTGGTAGTATATAAGGTTTTGTGATGGGAAGTGATAAGGACACCTAGATATCTAAATGATGTAGAGCACCATATAAAGTTGAAGTTTTTTTGTAGGGTAGTGGTAAGGTCAGTGGGGAGGTTGATAGGGAGGGCAGAACATTTGTTGACATTAATACCTAAACCAGAAATGTTGTGAAACGATTTAAGTTCAGAGATAAGGTTTGGTAAAGATATTAAGGGGTTCGAAAGAAACACCAGCGCGTCATCAGCATAGAGGCTAAGTTTGAATTCATGTGGGCCTTTGTTATACCCTTTGATGTTTGGGTTGTTTCTTATGGCTTGTGCTAGAGGTTCAATTGCTAAGGCGAATAAAAGTGGGGAGAGGGGGCAGCCCTGTCTGGTACCTCTGCTTAGGGGGAAGAAGTCAGAATTGTGGCCTGGGATTTTGATTCTGGTCTGGGGGTGGTGGTAGAGTGCTTTGAATCCATGAATAAATTTGTCTGTGATGCCGAATTTAGGGAGAAGAGAGTTAAGATAGGACCAATTTACACTATCAAATGCCTTATGAATGTCGAGACTAAGGAGGCATAGTGGGCTGGAGGAAAGATTAGCATCTTGGATGATATTGGTAACAAGTCGGATGTTGTCTGTGATTTGACGGCCAGGAATGAACCCTGATTGGTCAATATGGATAAGGGGGGTGATGACTGAAGCTAGTCTATCAGCAAGGAGTCGGCCAAAAAATTTCAAATCATTATTAAGAACTGATATTGGGCGAAAATTTTGGGGAAGGGAGTGGTCTTTAAGAGGTTTGGGAATAAGAGACAAATTTGCAAGGAGCATGTCTTCTGGGAAATGGCCACCTGTGAGGATATGGTTAAAAAGTTTAGTTAATCTAGGTACTAAAAGGGGTGAAGATTTTTTGTAGTATAATGTGGAGAAGCCATCAGGACCCGGCGCTGTCGAAGTTTTGAGAGATTTAATGATGTTAGTAATTTCTAGCTCTGTACAGGGATTATTGAGAATTGCAGTTTGTTGGTCATTAAGGGTGGGGAGATGTATATTATCTAACCAATTAAGTGAGGAGGTGGAGGGGTGGGTCTGGTTCCCTGAAAGGAGATTTTTATAGAAAGTGGAGAAGATGTCCAGGACATCACGGGGATGTGTAACCAAGTTACCTTTGTGGTTACGTAGTTTGTATGTGTGTGGGGGATTATGTTCCTGGTTGAGTTTGCGTGCAAACATTTTGGATGTGGCGTTGCTATGTAACATGAATTTTGCTTTGGAAAATCTAAGGGATTTCTCAGTGTCAGCTGATAGGATAGTGTCTAGGGATTGGCGTTTGGAATGGATTTGGTTTGTAATTTCTGGAGATGGGGATTGGCTAAATTTGTTGTATAACAGGTCTAATTCTTTAGTTAGAGTTTTGATTTCTGTAAGTTTAGCTTTATTTTTGGCTGCAGCAATGCTAATCAAGTGTCCTCTCAGGACAACTTTGTGTGCCGACCAGAGTGAGGTAGGAGCGATGTCTTCAGTTGAGTTGTTGGCAAAATAGTCTACAATGTGAGAGTTATTGTCTTGTAGTGTGTGTGGGTCAGATAAAAGGGAGTCATTAAGGCACCAGTTAAATGCAGTGGGGGCGAGCCCCACTTGAGAGGTGTCAAATTCAACCATGTCATGGTCAGACCAGGGACAAGGGTGAATTCGAGCTCTAGAGGAGTTCGCTAGAAGAATGGGGGTACAAAATATATAATCTAGTCTGGCGTAGCAGTCATGTGGGTGGGAGTAATGGGTATAGGCCTTTATGCCAACATTGTGGGATCTCCATGAGTCGATCAGTTGGAATTTATTGAGTGAGCGGCACATTGATCTGGAGAAGGCTTTTGAGGAGGGAGTCATCTTACTCCTATCTAGAGAGGGGTGTGCAGCTAAATTAAAGTCACCCCCTAACACAAGATGAGGGGAGCTGTGTCGGTCAAGGGTATCAAAAAAGGTATTAAAGAATGTAGAGTGTGTATCATTAGGTGCGTAGATGGAGGCGATCGTGATCGATCGTTTGTTTATTGTGCCTTTTAGTATGATGAAACGGCTTTCTGTGTCTCTATATATGCTTTGTATGTCAAAGATGATAGAATTACGAATGAAGATTGCAACCCCTTTTGACTTGTTAGAGAATGTGGTAAAGAAGTGTTGGTTATATGTTTTATCAAAGTAATTTGGGTGGTTTCCTGAGGAAAAATGGGTTTCTTGTAGGAGAATGATATCAGCGCCCAATCTTTTATAGTGCCTGAATGCTTTTTTGCGTTTGTGTGGTGAGTTAAACCCATGGACGTTATGAGAAATGATTTTAAGACCCATTGATAAAGGGGATGTGTACGCTGAGTATTTGGGACAGGATAGCGAGGGTTCTGTATGGTATTTGGATCGTGTAAGAAGGTACTGTAAGAAGTTGTGTGACATAATTGTCCACAACAGGGTGTAAAGTAGTGTCATAAAGAGCATAGGTATGATTTATAGAAGGATAGTGTTCGTATAGTAGTAGTTTGAGTATCCTCAAGGGTGTAGAAACAGAATCATAACTGCAAAGAGATTCAAAGGAAATTCTAGTGCGAGAAAATGCTTTATGGGCAACTTGAAAAGTTTTGTAATATATCAAAGTGGGGTCAGGTAGCAGAAAATCTACTGACCATTTGGAATTTAATCTTCCGTAATATTTCTCAGTCATATGAAAAACAATGTGAATAACAAATAACCGATAGAGTATAAGTAAAAGGGAGTTAGAGGACTGGGAGTCCACTAACCTAAAAAATTGTAAAGATGGACAGTAAAGTCCGAAACTCACAACCAAGGCCCAGCGAAGCCACCAAAACAAGGGGGAAGCCACGCCGGGATATGGACGAGAGTGTGGGGTCAAACCAGCGGCGACGGATGTGCCAGGGAATATAAGATAGTTATATCAGTTGTGTGCATGTTAAGGGTTAGAACGTAGGGACAAACATAACAGTTGAAATAGAGCCATTATTGTATGAACAATAGTTATATAGGCCTAGAAACATATAGGATGGTAACATACTTTTCTACCTGTAGTGTGTTCCTATGCCGTAGGAACATCACCGTCTTATGTGCACATTCTCTGTCCCCACCCCCCATCCCTCGCCAGGGTAGGAGGCGGGGAGGGAGAATCCCATACACAAAAAAAAAAAAAAAAAGGGGGGGAGGGGGCAAGGGGGAAGGAATCATACACCAAGCATATGATATTTATCAGAGAGTCCGGAAATCACGATATAAAGTTATTGTAAAAAATATTTTTTTTTTTTTTAGGACTGGGAGGTAAAAGTATGGCAAAAAAAAAAGGGGGGGAGGGGGCAAGGGGGAAGGAATCATACACCAAGCATATGATATTTATCAGAGAGTCCGGAAATCACGATATAAAGTTATTGTAATAAATAAATAAAAAAAAAATTTAGGACTGGGAGGTAAAAGTATGGCAAAAAAAAAGGGGGGGCAAGGGGGAAGGAATCATACACCAAGCATATGGTATTTATCAGAGAGTCCGGAAATCACGATATAAAGTTATTGTAAAAAAAAAAAAAAAAATTTTAGGACTGGGAGGTAAAAGTATGGCAAAAAAAAAAAAAAAAGGGGGGGGGGAAAAGAGCGAAGATGGGAAGTCATAAAAGGCAGAGAAGAGGAAATATCTTATCCTTTAGTCCTGGTCTTGGAGGGAGTTTCGCCATCTTCTCTGGTCTCTTGGATTACGTCTGGTAGAAGGTGTGGTCCAGATGGGAGATGAGCGAGGAGTCGCAGGAGGTCGGTTTGGGGGTTCAGGATCTAGTAGGCCTAACTTGACCAGTAGTTCTTTTCCTTCAATGACGTTGTATATTGTGTGTGTAGTTCCATTATGCATCACTGACAGTTTGAAGGGAAAGCCCCAACGGTATTTAATTCTGGCTGTTTGGAGGATTGTGGTAACTTCCTTCATCCTGCGTCTGCGATCCAGGGTGGCAGGAGAAATGTCAGGGTAAATTTGTAGTTTGAAGCCCTCAAGTTCAATATTGGATGTATTTCTGGAGGCCCTCATTATGTCCTCTTTGGTGAGGAAGTCCTTCATACACAAAATTATATCACGTGGAGGTTTGTCAGGAGGTGGTTTGGGGCGAAGAGCTCTATGAATCCTATCGCAGGCAAAAGCTGAGGCCGGTTTATCAGGCAGGAGCATTTGAAACACTTTAGAAACTGCAGGAAATAGCTCTGTGATGGATTCAGGAATGCCACGAAGTCTAATATTGTTCCTGCGATTTCGATTGTCCAAATCTTCTATGTGTGCCTGCATATAGGAGAAGCTATCAGCCAGCGTCTCATAATCCCTTCTGAGGTCATTGTGTGCCAGGGAAAGTTCGTCATGTTTAGTCTCTAAAATGTCTGTGCGGCCCCCAATATTAGCAATCTCCTGTGATAAGGCACAGGTGGATTTATGTAGTTCATGTTGGAATTTATCTGCCAACTTATCATATATAGCAGATAGGCTTGCATCAAGATCAGCCTTAGACAGAGAGGAGTTGTACTCACCGTCTTTAGCAGGCTGGAGATGCTTCTGTGTAGAGCTGTGTGAAGCAGCCGGCGCCATTTTGGGACATCTTCACAGTGTGTCCTTCCAGGCCTAGAAGGTAAAGTTCGTGAGGTAGTGGTTATAGCGGCGTTTGCCCTTGTTTTTGTGCGGAATCATGCACCGCAATGTTTCCCAGGGGTGCTGGAGAGTTATCGTGCGGTGATGTGCGGAATTAGCCCCGGGAATCGAGCCTAGCAGAGCCGGTCAGACGGAGCACTCAGCAAGCACGTCTGTTCCGCATCGCGTCGCGCATGCGCCCCCCCTGTATAATAATTTATCCATACTTGCCAACTATCACGAATTTCCCGAGACATTCCCGGGATTTAGACCTTTGTCCTGAATTTATCGTTTCCTGGGAAATGTCCCGAAAAATTTGGCTTGTACCGATTTTTCGCCACCGAGGTCCGCGCTGCTGGCCGCTAGAGGTCCGCGGCAGGCGGAGACAATGTCTCTGCCGGCCGCCATTTTCTAGAAAACCAGAAGAAATAGGCTGGCCGGATAGCTGCAATAGATATTAAGCTGCGGCGCCACCCTGTCCCGCCCCGCTGTCAGTCTCTGTGACCTGTTATAGAAAGGGGAGGGGGATGGGCGGTGCGGCAGCTCAATGTCTATTGTAACCTATCTGTAGAACCCAGCCCATGTGATGGGTCGCCAAATGTGACGAAACACCACAGTGTCACCGCTACAGGCCACCCTCTCCTATGTGTTAGGCACAGTGTGGCCGCCATGTTGTTGTATCTCAGGCACCATCATCTCCAGGTGGAAGCTTCAGGAAAATGTCTCCGGACACAGGGACAGGTGAGAATAGGGAACAGTCTTGGAAGATGCTGATAAGGAGGACATTGGTGGGATTGAAGGAGACTGGTGAGGAGGGGGAGCTGTTTATGTCTTATATCTAAAGCAGCAAAAGAACCACAACTCCCAGCAGGCTATGGGCTGGGTTATACAGCTTGTAGGCTTTGCTGGGACTTGTAGTTCAGTTCTAGGTGGAGGGAGGGTACACAGAGCATGCTGGGATATGTAGTACTCCGGTGTGGGGGAGGGGAGGCGACCCATCACATTTGGCTACGGAAGTGACGTGTTTTGTCGTAAAAGTGTTGGAACGCATATGGCAGCGTCGCGCATGCACACTCCAGCGAGTAGCCAAATGTGATGGGTCGCCATATGTGACGAAACACCAGCTCCGCCTCTATTTTGTTCCCCCTCAGCCTCTCTTTTGTAATGGCGGTGGAGACACCGCTAGAATACAGATGTAAGGAGGAGCTCCGCTGGGGACACTGATGTATGGAGGGGCTCCGCTGGGGACACTGATGTAAGGAGGGACTCTCCTGGGGACACTGATGTAAGGAGGGACTCTGCCGGGGACACTGATGTAAGGAGGGGCTCCGCTGGAGACACTGATGTAATGAGGGGCTCCGCTGGGGACACCAGATGTATGGAGGGGCTCTGCTGGGGACGCCTGATCTAAGGAGGGGCTCCGCTGGGGATGCCTGTTGTAAGGAGGGACTCTGCTGGGGACACCTGATGTAAGGACGGACTCTGCTGGGGACACCTGATGGCATCTGGTGGCAGGCGACGTGGCAGGTGACACGCTCAGGGCTTCCACTGATTCGGCATTATGGTGAATTGAATAATTTCATTCTATATTACAATGTAATAATATAAATAATGCGCTTCAATCACCCTGACACCATAACAACCATGGTGCTGGGATGATTGAAGCGCTAACACCAGGTGTTTGGAGTATCTTTATCTGCTGATTTGTTAAACTTTCTGGAATACACATATTTCTATTGTGGTGTAGGATCTCGGCCTGCTGTCCCTCCATCCCTCTTTCTTTCTCCCTTTCTGTCTCCCTTTCTCTCCCTCTTTTTCTTTCTTTCTTTCTTTCTTTCTTTCTTTCTTTCTTTCTCTCTTTCTTTCTCTTTCTTGCTCTCTTTCTTTCTCTCCCTCTTTCTTTCTTTCTCTCTTTCTTTCTCTCCCTCTCTTTCTTTCTTTCTTTCTCTCCCTCTGTCTTTCTCTTTCTCCCTCCATCCCTCATTCATCTCAGACTCTAACCACACCCCCTTATGAGCCACGCCCATTAAAGCCACTATTCCTCGTAAACCACGGCCATTGTCCGGCGCGCCGCATTTTTCGCTACCCTGTGCCACGCCTACAAACGAATGCCCCTCCCCTAATTATAACAAGGCTCCGCCTACATGCAAAAAAGTGTCCCGATTTTTTTTTTTGCAATGTTGGCAACTATGTTTATCTATCAAGCATGTACTAAGAGAAATACTGTATATAGGCTGCTATTTCTGAAATTCTTTTGAAAAGTTGGAAATGATGTTGCATCATCCTCTAACCTCAGAATGACAATTGTACAGTGTACAATTGTCTGGCAAGTTGACTTCCTGGCACTCAACATGTTCTTGTTTCTAAACACTGTGTTAAGTTTCTTCTGAGGAAAGCTAACTTGAGCTGAATTGCCTTCAGTGTGTTAACTTGTTCCTTGTTCCTGATAACCCCTTGCAATGACCTGATTTGTTTCGTAATCAATCATAATCTCTCTTTTCTTACTTTCACTGGACTCCTGCCACTTGTTTCCTGGTTGCCTCATGTAATGCAGCTTGTTTACTGACTTAGCTGTTGCTGGGTCATTGGCACTTATACCTGCCAATCCTGTGCTATACTAACTATTCTAGTACAACTATTGTCTGTTTTTATCTCTTGTTTTTTTCCTGTTTGCCTTTATCACCAAATGGGGGGCATTTTAAGGGGCAATCATGCTTCTGAAAGACAAGGGTGAATTTCTTAGACTCCAGAGATAAATGTAGCACAGTCCCTAAAGAGCCCTTGGTGAAACTGATGCTCTTCCCCCAAATAAGTACACACACAGCCAGGCACACATTTGCTTCACTCTTTCACTGGTTCAAAGGAACAGTCTAGGGGTGTACTTTTAGTTTTTTTTTGTTTGGAACAATAAACTTTGATGGGGTAAAGGGGGCATGAGCTACCCCCGAAACAGATGAACTGAGCACTTTTCTTGCTGAACTGCAAAACAATGTCCCACAGAACTCTAATGCTGACAGGTGATTAGTACTTTTTCTAAAAGACCCAATTGCACACAGTCACTAACTTCCTAGGTCATTTACTCACACGGCCACTGAATTATCAGTTGCCTCCTTCCGATATCCACCAGGCACTCTCTATTGAGGGAGATACGGACTCCCAACATCATAGGACAGCTGGAAGCCTTTTCACCAACTACCTCTTGGTACTCTCTGGTGAGCTTCTCCAGACCCAAATGAACTCCAGGACTCGGCTTAGCGAATAGGCCCCCAGTTACAGCCTGAGCTGGAACCTCGATGTCTTCTAGATGGCGCCTTCAGTAAACCTGCCCTAAGGGGCAGAGCCCCTTGCACAGGGGTCTCCAGCAGGCCTGGACCCAGGACCTCTGCTCTCCCTGCCTCAGGCCCCAGACTATGTGCTCTCCCATCACCTACTGGGCAAACCTCTCCTGGGATTGTCTGCAGTGCCATACATATTTAGGCTGCTTACTATGTTCTTACTCCCACTATAATTCTAGAATCCTCTAGAGCAGTGGTCATCATCCCTGTCCTCAGGGCCCACTAACAGGCCAGGTTTGCAAGGTAACTGAAATACATCACAGGTGATATCATTTGCTGCTCAGTGATTGCAGTATTCTAGTCTGCATCTCCCCAAGGTGAAATCTGGCCTTTTAGTGGGCCCTGAGGACAGGGTTGATGACCAATGCTCTAGAGTACAGGGGGAAGCATTCAGAGGAGCAGCCTGTGAGACACTGAGCAGGCCTGAATAATCGACCCCAACTTCACTGATTACAGAGGACCTAACTAAATTTGCCTTACAATCTACACTACTCTAGGAGGGTGCTACACCTACCCCCCTGCAAAAAATAGGTCCTATCCTTTACAGGCAAAAAAATACTCCTGGAGCTCCAGGGTATCCCATGCTAAAAGAGGAGGGGAAAAGATAAGTAAACATTAACTGAATCATGTGGCATTCAACATGATGAAAAAAAGGGAATAATCGGAAACCGTATACATTTAAAAGCAAACACTTGAAATATAAACTTTACACAGCAAAATGGATAACTGGCACCAAGTCATGTTGGGGCTGGCCCAGATTTCTGTACTCATTTACACTAGTATTTAGAACCTATCTAGGTAGAGCTATACCGCTGTCTACGACAATACAATTGGAGCAATCTTCCATGTAATCCTCCTGTAAGAGTCAATCGTACATCCACTAGCACATCATCAAGCTGAAGCACTGTCTCCTAGGAGATGATCTTTCACTAAATCAATAACCCAATCTATATCTAAAGTGCAATATCAAAAGTCCTCATTCCTATTAACCTCTTGCCTACTGGGCACTTTTACCCCCTTCTTTCCCAGGCCTTTTACCACTTTCAGCGCTGTCACACTTTGAATCACAATTGCGTGGCCATGCAGCACTGTACCCATATAACCTTTTTTATATTTTTTTTCACACAAATAGAGCTTTCTTTTGGAGGTATTTAATCACCACTGGGTTTTTTATTTTTCTTTAAACTATTTTTTTTCATAGATGGGTGGCACTGAAGGGCACTGATAGGTGACACTGATGGTGAGGAACTGATTGGCAGCACTGATGGACACTGATATGTGGCACTGGTGAGCACTGGTGAGCACTGATTAGCAGTACTGATGGGCACTGGTAGGTGGCACTGATTAGCAGCGCTGGTGGGCAAATGTTAGGACCGATGTCCCTTTTTACAGAAGCCGCTTATGTCAGCGTGAGGGAAAAAAAGCCGATAACCAGCTTCTGTTTACATCATGTGATCAGCTAATCATATGGTAAAGGGCCACTGTGATTGGCCCTTTACCCCGATCTGTGATCAGCAGAGTCGGGCAGCGCAAGCACGGGAGGACTTCCATGGGCGCCCTCCCGGTATTTTAAGCCCACGCTGTAGCCGTCTTTCGGCTATAGCGTGGGTGGGAACAGGTTAATGTATCATTTTAAAAAAAGATCACACAACGGGTAAGTTGGACATTGTCCATACATTTACTTTGCACAAGCTATACATGCTTATGCTGGCCATACACTATACGAAAAATCGTCCGAACGAACTTTCGAAAAACGAAAGTTCTTTCGTGAGCGCAAACGATAGTGCCATCATGTAATGACCGATAAATCGTTCAGTGGACATAAATAAAAAACATTTATTTTTATTTTTATTTTTCACATATACCTAGTGCAGAATGTTCGGACAGGAAACACATTAACCTTCCGATTTATCGTTCGTTCGGCAGAACATTTCCAAACTTGTCCTTCGTTTTTTCAGCTCAAAAACATCCCAAAGATTATCGATTTTGTGCCCATTAACTGTTCGAAAAACGAAAGAACTGTCTGAACGACAGATTTTCGCCCGATTTTTCGTATAGTGTATGGCCAGCATTAGAGCAGTTACAGAATAACAAGACCTTGAACTCAAACAATTAGGGGAACCATACAGAAAAGTTTAAATGTGTTTCACAGGACATAGCCCACTTTTTCAGGAGGAACAACACACTTAAATGTCTGGAATAGGGATGAGCTGAACACCCCCCAGTTCGGTTCGCACCAGAACCTGCGAACAGGCAAAAAATTTGTTTGAATACGCTAACACCTTTAAAGTCTATGGGACACAAACATGGAAAATCAAAAGTGCTAATTTTAAGTGTTAATATGCAAGTTATTGTCATAAAAAGTGTTTGGGGACCCGGGTCCTGCCCCAGGGGACATGTATCAATGCAAAAAAAAGTTTTAAAAACGGCAGTTTTTTTCGGGAGCAGTGATTTTAATAATACTTAACCAGTTGCTGACCGCCACACGACGATGTACGTCGACAGAATGGCACGGGCAGGCATATGGGCGTACAGGTACGTCCCTGCCTTCCAGCGGGTGGGGGGCTTGATCGAGCCCCCCCCGGTGCCCGCGGCGGTCGGTATCACTTCAGGAGCGATCAGTGATGAGGGGGCGGCCATTGATTTCTGGCCACCCCCTCACGATCGCTCCTGGCGAAGGAGAAGCTTCAAAAAGGGAAAAAATTGCGCTAATGGGTTCAAAAGTAATAATAAAGTCCAATAAAGGTCTAATTAAGGAATATTGGAATAGACACAGATGTCAAAATACGCAAAACTTGTCCTGGGTCCTAAATACACTTGACAGGATATGTGCTTACCAGACAATAAGCCAAAACTGACAAATGGCTATAACCCAGCCCGGGCCTTTGATTGGTGCACCAGTGCCAATTTCTTCAATGTTGATGGGAAGCAGCAGTGGGAAGATGACTCCACAATATATGTAGATAAGTGTACCCAAAAACGTGTTATGTGAAGAAACAAAAAAAAAAAAGGAAAAAACATAGCGTGATCCTGCCACATAAGATGTCACTATATGGGATCAATACTATAGGGTATGGGAGACAGAACAGCACCCAGTGTATGACTACTAATTGAAGTGAACCATCACTGCACATAGAGTCTCCTTATCAGATTAAAATAAAAAAACAGGCCTTAATAACAGTTGGAAGTCACAAACAAAACCACCAAAGTGTGAACCGCCACCTCACACAAAGTCTGCTTACCAGATACTAGAGGTTATATGCAATGAGATTCAACCGCAGGCTAATGGATGGCTGGATGGATGTAAGCGTCTCACTTGTGGATAAGGCTGCTATAGTGGATGGATGTGTGTTCCTCGCTGTTGAAGATGTTACTTCGTGGGGCCCATAAAGATGTGTACCAAAAAAGCAAATGGAGACTAGATAGTGTGATATCGCCACAACATTTATTTGTAAAAAGTTTAAAATACACTTACTCAGTAAGCAGTATGCAAGATATAAAAAATCTGGCCGGCTAGAAAACAGACTCCCGTCCTATGTGCGTGGTGACGTCAGCACGTACCCACTTAGACGCGTTTCGTCATCACAGACATTGTCAATAAGGGACGGGTAGCAAGCTGAATCACCACATTATATAATACCATGCCTCGTTATGGGATCCGGACCTGAGTGTGCGGCTACCATCTTGGAAGATGGAAAGCCGCTTCTATATCAATAGGCCTGTTGTGGTATTGCCAATAGTTCAAAAACTAAACAGGAAATGTCAGAAACCCGGAAAATAATTACATTTAACCTCAATCTGAGTCCTGGACATGAGTCAATAACCGCCATTTAGACTATTGGCAAAACTATACCCACACCAAAAACTAGCCCATACATAGAAATGAATCAATATGGATAAATGAGAAAGTAAAATTTTAATTTACAGAGGACAAAAAGAAACACTAATCCGTCAAAACTGGATTATATGTTTCAAGAAAAATAAAAAATATAGAAAAATATAAACTTTTTAACCGTAAGTGCCAAATATTATAAACCTATTTACAGGTCTATTTTGTATGCCTAAATGTATGTAAAAGTGAAACTATTATTATTATTATTATGGATTATATACAATATAGTATAATCAGATACAATCTAATATAATCAATATGTGTATATGGAGAGAATGTGTGACAAACAACATTTCTCTCGATGCAATTTAGTGCAAGAAATAAAAAATAATAAATATGGGAAATATGCCCCCAAAAAGAAATATTTGTGAAAAAATAGGTGTATGTGTTTATAGACATGTAGGAAAAACATTTAGGAAAAAAACCGTCAGCTACCCATGTAGGCTACTAAAAGTTAAACCGATTGGGTGTAATGAATAGATGAACCAATTAAATTATAGAATTATATTAAATTCCAATTGGTTATTAATTGTTGATAAATTCCTATTCGGAAACCAATTGATGTCAACTTGAGGGTACATAAATGGGTAAATTAAAAAAGAATATGGAAATGAAATCAGACCCCAGTTTAAATAAAACCACGTGCATGACCCAGATCAAGTTTACAACAGTAAACACCTATGAATTATCGATGAAAGCATTAACGTCCACGTCAATATTTAATCCATGAGGTATATAAGTTTTGGCCTTGAAAATCCATGACATCTCCAATTTGGAGATATCCCTGACAAGACAACTAGCCCTCCATTTGGGGCTGAATTTGTCGATGCCCAAAAACAAGGTGTTTGAGGGATCTCTTTTGTGCACTAGTCTATAATGTTTAGATACAGAGTGGTTTTTAAAGCCAGATTTAATATTTGTGATGTGTTTGTTTAATCTGACCTGTAGGGGGCGTTTGGTCCTCCCTATATACTGTAATCCACAGGGGCATTG
The DNA here is from genome assembly GCA_029206835.1 of Rana muscosa. Taxonomy (NCBI): domain Eukaryota; kingdom Metazoa; phylum Chordata; class Amphibia; order Anura; family Ranidae; genus Rana; species Rana muscosa. The sequence goes on from CM055117.1 coordinate 404,745,234, forward strand.
GAGTAAATAAACTACGCCCTCTGTGGAGCAAGTGATGAATGGTTTAATGTCATGTCTAATTTGCGTACTAGTGGACAAAAAATGACTTGTCCTTCTCTGGGTACAACTATTAAGGGAACAAACTCTGCATTTACGGCATTGGTAATACCGTAAAGTGTCCAAAGAAACTGACTCTAGATGGAGGGTCGAGAATATTGGATGACACCCTGTTTCTCAGGGAAGGAGCTCCCCTTAAAATAACTTGGGGTCTCTCAGGTAAGATGTCCCTTAATGTGCGGTCATTATTAACCACTTAACGACCGCTCACTGTATATATACGTCGGCAGAATGGCACCGACAGGCACAATCACGTAGAGTGTACGTGATCGCCTTTGTACAGTTGGGGGGTCCGATCGGACCCCCTCCTATACAGTGAGCGGCCGTTAATCGTTGGGGAGCGATCAGAGATGAGGGGGTGACCATTCGATTTCGGCCACCCCCTCGCGATCGCTCCCGGCCAGTGAAAATGCTTCCTCCGCCATGTGATGTAAACACAGGCAGGAGGAAGTGATGTCATCTCCCTCGCGGCGGTCTTTTCGATTCCGGCGCCGAGGAGAGAGGAAGCAGGTTAGTGCACCAACAGTCCACTGACACGTAGGTACACATAGGCACACATTTCACCCCCCAGTCACCCCCAGATCACCCCCCAGGTCACCCCCCAGCCCCCAATCACAGTGTCACTGATTGCAGTGATCATTAATTTTACTGATCACTGCTTTTAGTGTCATATGTGATAGTAAAAAGTTGCAGGGCAGTTAGGTTTAGGCCCCTTTAGGTCCAGGGTATCCCCCTAACCCCCCCTAATAAAGGTTTAACCCCTTGATCGCCCCCCAGGTAACCCTTTCACACCCTAACGCCAGCGTCACTAAGCGATCGTATTTTCGATCGCTGTATTTAGTGCCGGTGGTGCCCTAGATAGCCAGTTATTTATTTTTAGTTTCGCCGCAGGTTTTTAGAGCGTCAGGTACCCCCATATATTATTTTAACCCCCTGATTGCCCCTAGAGTTAACCCTTTCACCAGTGATCACTGTATAAGCGTCACTGGTGACACTGGTTACCCAGTTAATTATTTAGTTATTTAGGTAACCCGTCAGGTTTTTATATAGCGTCGGGTACCCCCATATTTAACCTAATAAAGGTTTTAACCCCCTGATTGCCCCTAGTTAACCCTTTCACCAGTGATCACCATATAAAGGTTACGGGTGACACTGGTTGGTTAGTTTGCTTTTTATAGCATCAGGGCACCCGCCGTATATAACCCAATAAAGGTTTAACCCCCTGATCGCCCGGCGGGTGAGATCAATTAGGTTTTAGCGCCAGAGAGGGTCTGCGTCGCCCCAGGCAGCGTTAGGTTAGTGCCAGTAACGCTAACACCCACGCGCAAAGCATACACCTCCCTTAGTGGTATAGTATCTGATCAGATCTATACTAGCGTCCCCAGCGGTTTAGGGTTCCCAAAAACACAGTGTTAGCGTAATCAGCCCAGATACCTGCTAGCACCTGCGTTTAGCCCCTCCGCCCAGCCCAGCCCAGCCCACCCAAGTGCAGTATCGATCGATCACTGTCACTTACCAAACACAAAACACATAACTGCAGCGTTCGCAGAGACAGTCCTGATCCCTGCGACCGCTAACAGTTTTTTTTGTAGCGTTTGATATATTTGCTGACGACAGTCGGGTGCTTTTTTTCCTGTGAATCTTACTAGTGTACCCCTAAATTTAGAGCCCAAAATGGCAAGTCGAAGGTACACTAGTAAAGAGGCCTACGAGATTCTGAGCATGACAGATAGTGAAGAGGAGGTCACGTATCTGTCAGATTCAGGCTCAGAATATCTTCCCGTAGAAGACAGTGACGTCAGCGGCCCCACGTCAGATAGCTCTGACGACGAAGTTGAGGTCCCTGCTAAGGTCAGGCGTACCCGATCCCGATCTTCTGAGGTTGTTGAGGAGCAAGAACTGCAGGGCTTTCGTATCATGGAGCAGAGGAGTACTAGCGCCGCTATTCCTTCTGGTGAATTGGCAAGCACCAGCGGCCTAGTACAGCCTGGGCGTACATCCAGCACTGCAGTATCACGTGGTGACGTGGCGAGTCCCATTAGTGCAGTTCAAGCTGGCGAGGTGGCAAGCACAAGTAGTGTCCCGCTGCCACCAAGAAGACAAAGGCAGGCCCGTCGTACCCATAGTGCTCTTCCTGCAGAATTCGCCTATCCTGATTGGGTCCCCACCACTTCTGCAGAACCCGTACTTCCCCCATTCACTGCCCAACCCGGTATTCAGGTGGAAACAGCTGATTTTATGCCAATCGATTATTATTCGCTGTTTTTCACGGAAGATCTCTATAGATCTATTGTGGACCAGAGTAATTTATATATAAAACACAGTCATATAAAAACTCCCATAAAAAAGTTCAGAATAAAACTGTAGCAGCGCTACGGACAAACAATGTTCATTTGTGCGTCTTCTATATAATTGAATATATCGGTGATGATGATAGTGAATGGTGGGTTTGGTTCTACTTGATCCTAGTTTCAGTGCTTCTTTTCACCCAGATGTGATTCACCACGTGGGAGGTAAAAACAGTCCCCCTATGGGGATGCACTCACCAGATAATAGATCAAAAAAGGCATGTATGAACCATCCTCATTCCATGTGACTGCAACTTTAAACTTGGACACCGCTTTTTTCTGCAAAGAATTCATTTTCTCCAGCTGTTCTATGAGAGTGCCTTACACCTGAACTCCAGGCAGATCTCCAGATAGATTCTATAGATCCTGTCTATATTCATTTTTCTCCTCTGACTTGTCCTCTCCAGTGTCTGTATGTGTGTATGAACCGCTCTCCTTCTTTCCTCCACTAACGTTGTTGGCGCTATATTCCTGTGAGAGTGGGAAAGGCACAGGGACTGGGGGAGGTGGAGGGAGGGAGGGAGGGGGTGGGGGATGGCTCCAATAATGGCTCCGAGGAGAAAAGAAAAGGGGATCTCCAATAGTGAAGTATGTAATAATTATTGGTCCCCTGAAGAAGTCACGAGGTGTGTGACGTAACGCCGTAGGGAGATTGAGAGGTACCGCAGACAGGGAAGTACCTGGACTAAGAGTAAGACGGCGTCAGGGGACCAATAATTATTACATACTTCACTATTGGAGATCCCCTTTTCTTTTCTCCTCGGAGCCATTATTGGAGCCGTCCCCCACCCCCCTCCCTCCCTCCACCTCCCCCAGTCCCTGTGCCTTTCCCACTCTCACAGGAATATAGCGCCAACAACGTTAGTGGAGGAAAGAAGGAGAGCGGTTCATACACACATACAGACACTGGAGAGGACAAGTCAGAGGAGAAAGATTATATAGATCCTGTCTATATTCATTTATCTGGAGACCTGCCTGGAGTTCAGGTGTAAGGCACTCTCATAGAACAGCTGGAGAAAATTAATTCTTTGCAGAAAAAAGCGGTGTCCAAGTTTAAAGTTGCAGTCACATGGAATGAGGATGGTTCATACATGCCTTTTTTGATCTATTATCTGGTGAGTGCATCCCCATAGGGGGACTGTTTTTACCTCCCACGTGGTGAATCACATCTGGGTGAAAAGAAGCACTGAAACTAGGATCAAGTAGAACCAAACCCACCATTCACTATCATCATCACCGATATATTCAATTATATAGAAGACGCACAAATGAACATTGTTTGTCCGTAGCGCTGCTACAGTTTTATTCTGAACTTTTTTATGGGAGTTTTTATATGACTGTGTTTTATATGTACTTGTGATTTTTAAGCAGCTGCTGTCATCTTTTATATCCCTATTTTAGCATTATTCCTGTAGAGTTTTTATCCATAAGCGCAGAGTGATACTAAAAGGGAGGGCCATTATATTTTAGTATCTTTTATAGAGTAATTTATATGCTGGTCAATTCATCGCCGCTAATCCCCAGTTGCCTTCCATTGCCAAAGATTGGAAACCAATTACGGTTTCCGAATTTAAGACCTTTCTGGTCCTTTCCCTCAACATGGGCACACATAAATTCCCGTCATTGCGTGCTTATTGGTCCACGCACCCAATTGACCACATGCCCGTGTTCTCTGCCTCCATGCCCAGGAAACGATACGAGAAGATTTTGCGGTTCATGCACTTCAACGACAATGAACTTTGTCGTCCACCTGGGGACCCTGAATACGACCGGCTCTATAAAATTCGGCCCCTCATAAACCACTTCAACGAACGTTTTGCAGCCTTGTTTATTCCCGATCAAGCTGTCTGCGTTGATGAGTCCCTGATTAAATTTTCTGGCCGCTTGGCTTTCAAGCAGTACCTTCCCAGCAAGCGTGCCAGATACAGGGTCAAGCTCTATAAGTGCTGTGACAGGGCAACAGGCTATGTATGGAGCTTTATGGTTTATGAGGGAAAAGATAGTCAGGTTGAGCCGGTCAACTGCCCGGATTACATAGGGAGCGCTGGCAAGATAGTGTGGAACTTGGTGTCACCCTTATTCGGAAAGGGGTACCACTTGTATGTGGACAATTATTACACGAGCGTGCCACTGTTTAGTCACTTGTTTGATCATCAGATTGGAGCATGTGGCACCGTGCGACCTAATCGCCGGGGCTTTCCCCAGCAGCTTGTAGATGCCCGTCTTAGGCTGGGGGAGAGAGCCTGCGTAAAGTGTAATAACTTGCTCGCTATGAAGTGGAGGGACAATAAGAATGTTTTCCTTCTTACCTCCCTTCATGCAGACACGACAGTCCAAATTCCTACGGCGACTGGTGTTGTGGAGAAACCCCTCTGTGTCCACGAATATAACAAAAATATGGGAGGGGTGGACCTCAACGACCAGTTGATGGCGCCGTATCTAATTGACCGTAAGGCGAGACGCTGGTACAAAAAAGTGTCTCTATCCTTATTCCAATTGGCTTTGCTGAACGCTCATGTGCTATACAGAGCTTCAGGCGGGACTTTATCTCTTCTAAAATTCCAGAATGAGATAGTCACAGAACTCCTGTATCCAGGCGGTTCTGCACCTCACCATCCCCTACCAAATGCAGTAAGCCGGCTGCATGAGAGGCATTATACGCATCTCCTCCCGAGTACCCCAACCCAACGAGCACCCCAAAAAAGATGTCGTGTCTGTAGCAAGCGCGGATTTAGGCGTGACACACGTTATTATTGTCCACTCTGTCCTGACAAACCTGGTCTTTGCCTTGGTGAATGTTTTGAACGCTACCACTCAAAAGTGAAGTTTTAGCGTAGGGTACAGCATTTCACAGACTAGGGCACACTTACACAGGGTCTCCCAAGATGCCATTACATTTTGAGAGACCCGAATCATTACAGTTGTTAAAGTTTAAAAAAAAAAGTGTAAAAAAGAAAAAAAAAAACGTAAAAAACAAAAACACAAAAAAATTTAAAATAAAAAAACCAAAAATAGTTGTCGTTTTATTGTTCTCTCTCTCTCTCTCTCTATTTTCTCTCTATTGTTCTGCTCTTTTTTACTGTATTCCATTCTGCAATGTTTTATCATGCTTGCTTTTCGGGTATGTAATTTTTTGTTTTCAGGTGCGCCATTCAACTGCAGCGCGGAATTATTTATCTTGACAGCAACAGCGTTTGCTCCCACGATACATAAAGCCGTGACTCCAGTGCTGTAGGAGGTGATTTCACCACCACAGTTAAAAAAAAAGAGCATATATGCCGAAGCATGGGGGCAGCAGGGGCGGAGGAGCGATTTTGCTCCTAATGCCGCGTATATACGGTCGAAATTCCGACGGAGGCTTGCCCGTGGAAAAGTCCGACCGTGTGTACGCGGCATAACTTTTTTGCGGGAGGATGCCCCCATGCTTCGGCATATATATATTTTAGGCACAGGTTGCGTTAAAAAAATGTTTTATTTTTTACTAGGTTTTGTTTTGGTATTTGCTTTGCAGGTATGGTATGGTAAGGTCTTACTGTTGTACTGTAATGTTACTTTGTTTTAATGTTAACCATCATTTGCTTAGCAGGTACGCCATTCAGTTGCATCGCGGATTTATTTATCTTGACAGCAACAGCGTTTGCTCCCACGATACATAAAGCCGTGACTCCAACGCTGTAGGAGGTGATTTCACCACCACAGTTAAAAAAAGAGCATATATGCCGAAGCATGGGGGCAGCAGGGGCGGAGGAGCGATTTTGCTCCTAATGCCGCGTATATGCGGTCGAAATTCCGACGGAGGCTTGCCCGTGGAAAAGTTCGACCGTGTGTACGCGGCATAACCTTTTATGCCGCGTACATACGGTCGAAATTCCGACGAAGGCTTGCCCGTGGAAAAGTCCGACCGTGTGTATGCGGCATAACTTTTTTGCGGGAGGATGCCCCCATGCTTCGGCATATATATATTTTAGCCACAGGTTGCGTTAAAAAAAAATTCTATTTTTTACTAGGTTTTGTTTTGGTATTTGCTTTGCAGGTATGGTATGGTAAGGTCTTACTGTTGTACTGTAATGTTACTTTGTTTTAATGTTAACCATCATTTGCTTAGCAGGTACGCCATTCAGTTGCATCGCGGATTTATTTATCTTGACAGCAACAGCATTTGCTCCCACGATACATAAAGCCGTGACTCCAACGCTGTAGGAGGTGATTTCACCACCACAGTTAAAAAAAGAGCATACTGTATATGCCGAAGCATGGGGGCAGCAGGGGCGGAGGAGCGATTTTGCTCCTAATGCCGCGTATATACGGTCGAAATTCCGACGGAGGCTTGCCCGTGGAAAAGTTCGACCGTGTGTACGCGGCATAACCTTTTATGCCGCGTACATACGGTCGAAATTCCGATGAAGGCTTGCCCGTGGAAAAGTCCGACCGTGTGTACGCGGCATAACTTTTTTGCGGGAGGATGCCCCCATGCTTCGGCATATATGCCCATCATTAGAAGTGGGTGGATGAAGGGAGGTATTCTAATGGTGGGCATACCCACCGATCAATCTCTTTTTTTCGTTCAGCCAACAGGCTGCATGAAAAAAAAGATTACAATACATGTCCAACAAGGACCAGCAACGTACTGGTATGTTGCTGGACTTTGAATGTTTATACCAGAATGATGCCTCCAGGTTTAGGTATCATCTTGGTATCATTCTTTTCAGCCAGTGGCCGGCTTTCATGTAAAAGCAATTCTAGCAGATAATTAGCCTCTAGACTGCTTTTACAAGCAGTGGGAGGGAATGCCCCCCCCCGGATATAAACAGCGCCATTGGGAAATTGGGAAAGCATTTTATCACACCGATCTTGGTGTGGTCAGATGCTTTGAGGGCAGAGGAAAGATCTAGGGTCTAACCCCCATTTTTTTTCAAAAAAAGAGTACCTGTCACTACTTATTGCTATCATAGGGGATATTTACATTCCCTGAGATAACAATAAAAATGATAAAAAAAAAAAATATGGAAGGAACAGTTTAAAAATAAAATAAAAAAGCAAAATAAATAATAAAAAAAAAAAAAAAAAAAAGCACCGCTGTCCCCCCCTGCTCTTGCGCAAAGGCGAACGCAAGCGTCGGTCTAGCGTCATATGTAAACAGCAATTGCATCATGCATGTGAGGTATCACCGCGAAGGTCAGATCGAGGGCAATACTTTTTGCAGTAGACCTCCTCTGTAAATCTAACGTGGTAACCTGTAAAGGCTTTTAAATGCTTTTAAAAATGAATGTAGTTTCTCGCCGCTGCGCGTTTGTGCGCAATTTTAAAGCATGTCATGTTTGGTATCCATGTACTCGGCCTAAGATCATCTTTTTTATTTCATCAAACATTTGGGCAATATAGTGTTTTTTAGTGCATTAAAAATAAAAAAGTGTGTTTTTCCCCCAAAAAATGCGTTTGAAAAATCGCTGCGCAAATACTGTGTGGAAAAAAAAATGCAACACCCACTATTTTAATCTGTAGGGCCTTTGCTTTAAAAAAATATATAATGTTTGGGGGTTCAACATAATTTTCTTGCAAAAAAAAAATGTTTTCATGTAAACAAAAAGTGTCAGAAAGGGCTTTGTCTTCAAGTGGTTAGAAGAGTGGATGATGTGTGACATAAGCTTCCTAATGTTGTGCATAAAATGCCAGGACAGTTCAAACCCCCCCCCCCCCCCCAAATGACCCCATTTTGGAAAGTAGACACCTCAAGCTATTTGCTGAGAGGCATGTTGAGCCCATTGAATATTTTTTTTTTTTGTCCCAAGTGATTGAATAATGACAAAAAGAAAAAAAAAATGTACAAAAAGTTGTCACTAAATTATATATTGCTCAAACATGCCATGGTTATATGTGGAATTGCACCCCAAAATACATTCTGTTGCTTCTCCTGAGTACGGGGATACCACATGTGTGAGACATTTTGGGAGCCTAGCCGCGTACAGGACCCCGAAAACCAAGCACCGCCTTCAGGATTTCTATGGGTGTAAATTTTTGATTTCACTCCTCACTGCCTATCACAGTTTCGGAGGCCATGGAATGCCCAGATGGCACAAAACCCCCCCAAATGACCCCATTTTGGAAAGTAGACACCCCAAGCTATTTGCTGAGAGGTATGTTGAGTATTTTGCAGATCTCGCTTTTTGTCACAATGTTTTAAAAATTGAAAAAATAAAAAAAAATTAAAAATATGTCTTTCTTCATTTTCAAAAACAAATGAGAGCTGTAAAATACTCACCATGCCTCTCGGCAAATAGCTTGGGGTGTCTACTTTCCAAAATGGGGTAATTTGTGGGGGTTTTGGGCTATCTTGGCATTTTATGGCCTTCAAAACTGTGATAGGTAGTGAGGAGTGAAATCAAAAATTTGTGCCCTTAGAAATCCTGAAGGCGGTGCTTGGTTTTCGGGGGCCCGTACGCAGCTAGGCTCTCAAAAAGTCCCACACATGTGGTATCCCCATACTCAGGAGAAGCAGCCAAATGTATTTTGGGGTGCAACTCCGCATATAACCATGGCATGTTTGAGCAGTATATTATTTAGTGACAACTTTTTGTACATTTTTTTTTTCTTTTTGTCATTATTCAATCACTTGGGACAAAAAAAAAAAAATATTCAATGGGCTCAACATGTCTCTCAGCAATTTCCTTGGGGTGTCTACTTTCCAAAATGGGGTCATTTTGGGGGGTTTTGTGCTATCTTGGCATTTTATGGCCTTCAAAACTGTGATAGGTAGTGAGGAGTGAAATCAAAAATTTATGCCCTTAGAAACCTTGAAGGCGGTGCTTGATTTTTGGGGTCCCGTACGCGGCTAGGCTCCCAAAAAGTCCCACACATGTGGTATCCCCGTACTCAGGAGAAGCAGCAGAATGTATTTTGGGGTGTAATTTCACATATGCCCATGGCATGTGTGAGCAATATATCATTTAGTGACAACTTTGTGCAAAAAAAACAAAGTTTGTCATATTCCCGCAACTTGTGGCAAAATATAAAATATTCCATGGACTGAACATGCCTCTCAGTAAATAGCTTGGGGTGTCTACTTTCCAAAATGGGGTCATTTGGGGGGGTTTTGTGCTATTTTGGCATTTTATGGCCTTCGAAACTGTGATAGGTAGTGAGGAGTGAAATCAAAAATTTACGCCCTTAGAAATCCTGAAGGCGGTGCTTGGATTTTGGGGCCCCGTACCCGGCTAGGCTTCCAAAAAGTCCCACACATGTGGTATCCCCGTACTCAGGAGAAGCAGCAGAATGTATTTTGGGGTGCAATTCTACATATAACCATGGCATGTGTGAGCAATATATCATTTAGTGACAATTTTTTGTACATTTTTTCTTTTTTTTTTCTTTTTATCATTATTCAATCATTTGGGACAAAAAAAATATTCAATGGGCTCAACATGCCTCTCAGCAAATAGCTTGGGGTGTCTACTTTCCAAAATGGGGTCATTTGGGGGGGGGGGGTTTGTGCCATCTTGGCATTTTATGGCCTTCAAAACTGTGATAGGTAGTGATAGGTAGTGAGGAGTGAAATCAAAAATTTGCGCCCTTAGAAATCCTGAAGGCGGTGCTTGGTTTCCGGGGTCCCGTGCGTGGCTAGGCTCCTAAAAAGTCCCACACATGTGGTATCCCCGTACTCAGGAGAAGCAGCAGAATGTATTTTGGGGTGCAATTCCACATATAACCATGGCATGTGTGAGCAATATATCATTTAGTGCCAACTTTTTGTAATTTTTTTTTTAATTTTTTTTTTTGTCATTATTCAATCACTTGGGACAAAAAAAAAAATATTCAATGGGCTCAACATGCCTCTCAGCAATTTCCTTGGGGTGTCTACTTTCCAAAATGGGGTCATTTTGGGGGGTTTTGTACTGCCCTGCCATTTTAGCACCTCAAGAAATGAGATAGGCAGTCATAAATTAAAAGCTGTGTAAATTCCAGAAAATGTACCCTAGTTTGTAGACGCTATAACTTTTGCGCAAACCAATAAATATACGCTTATTGTAATTTTTTTTACTAAAGACATGTGGCTGAATACATTTTGGCCTAAATGTATGACTACAATTGAGTTTATTCGATTTTTCTTATAACAAAAATTAGAAAATATAATTTTTTTTCAAAATTTTCGGTCTTTTTCCGTTTATATCGCAAAAAATAAAAATCGCAGAGGCAATCAAATACCATTAAAAGAAAGCTCTATTTGTGGGAAGAAAAGGACGCAAATTTCGTTTGGGTACAACATTGCATGTCCGCACAATTTACAGTTAAAGCAGCGCAGTGCAAAATTCGGAATTCACCTCTGGTCCTTTAGCTACCAAATGGTCCGGGGCTTAAGTGGTTAACTATATGCCAATGTCGGAACAACATTTGTGTGATTTTTTTATGTTGTAAGGAGTAGGTAGTAATGAATGGAACACCCTGTGAGAAGGCGCCCTCCTGTTGGCGAGGTTTTTCAACAAGGAGATCGTCTCGATTGAGTAGTTTCACTGTATCTAGCGTGGTCATCAGATTTGATTCAGTGTAACCCTTTTCAATAAACCTTTGGGAAAGTATTTGTGCTTGTTGTAGAAACTCATCTTGACTCGAAAAATTCCTTTTGAGTCTAATATACTGACTCTTCGGGATTGATCCAAGCCAAGGCCTGTGATAGCAACTAGTTGTTGGTATAAATGAGTTTCTATCCGTGGATTTGAAATATGTAGAGGTAATCAATTTGTTACCTTCAACTTTGATTTTCAAATACAGGAAGTTTATTTCAGAATAACTCATTTCATATTTCAATTCTATTCCCCTCTGATTGTCGTTAAGAGAGGTCATAAAGGCATGGAGAGACGGGGGATCTTCATCCCACAGGAGGAGGATGTCATCTATGTACCTAGCCCACAAACCAAGCTGTGGTATGCGGTGGGCATAGATGACATCCTCCTCCCACCTGGCCATAAATAAGTTGGCCAGGCTGGGGGCATATTTAGCTCCCATAGCTTCTCCTCTGTCCTGTCTGTAAAATTGATTACAAAACCAAAAATAATTATGGGTGGCTGCGAATTCCAATAATTCCATCAAAAATAAAATCTGATCTGAATGAAGCCCTGAGTCTCTATTGAGGAAACAAAGGACTGCCTCAAATCCTAAATTATGAGGGATGATTGTGTAAAGGGACGTGACGTCAGCAGTTACCAACATTGTACCAGGTTTGATGTCTATTTGGGACAAGATGTTAATCACATGTCGTGAATCCTTGACATATGAAGGCATCCGTCGAACAAGAGAAGCTTCCCCTGCTTCTGTAAATGTAAACAGAAGCAGAGGAAGTGATGTCATCTCACCTCCCGGCGGTCTTTTCGTACGGAGCACCGAGGAGAGAAGACATCAAGTAAGTGCACCAACACTGCACTGACACCAGTACACGTAGGTACACTTTTCACCCCCCGATCACCCCCCAGATTACCCCCTGCACCCCCAGTCACAGTGTCACGGATTGCAGTGGTCATTTTTTTACTGATCACTGCATGCAGTGTCATTTGTGACTATAAAAAGTTGCAGGGCAGTAAGTGTTAGGTCCAGGGTACCCCTCTAGCCCCCCCCCACTAATAAAGGTTTAACCCCTTGATCGCCCCCCAGGTAACCCTTTCACCCCCTGTCGCCAGTGTCACTAAGCGATCATTTTTTGATCGCCGTATTAGTGTCGCTGGTGACGCTAGGTAGCCAGTTCGTTATTTAGGTTCACCGCCAGGTTTTTATAACATCAGGTACTCCCATATACAACCTAATAAAGGTTTTAACCCCCTGATTGCCCCCTAGTTAACCCTTTCACCAGTGATCACCGTATAAGTGTCACTGGTGACGCTAGTTAGGCAGTTGGCTATTTGGGTTCACCGCCAGGTTTTTATATAGTGTCAGGTACCCCCATATATTACCTAATAAAGGTTTTAACCCCCTGATTGTCCCCTAGTTAACCCTTTCACCAGTGATCACCTTATAAGTGTTACGGGTGACGCTGGTTAGTTAGTTTGCTTTTTATAGTGTCAGGGCACCCGCCGTTTATTACCCAATAAAGGTTTAACCCCCTGATCACCCAGTGGGTGATATCAGTAAGGTTTTAGCGTCAGATAGGGTCTGCGTCGCCCCAGGCAGTGTCAGGTTAGTGCCAGTAGCGCTAACACCCACGCACACAGCATACACCTCCCTTAGTGGTATAGTATCTGAACAGATCAATATCTGATCTGATCAGATCTATACTAGCGTCCCCAGCAGTTTAGGGTTCCCAAAAATGCATTGTTAGCGGGATCAGCCCAGATACCTGCTAGCACCTGCGTTTTTCCCCTCCGCCCAGCCCAGCCCAGCCCACCTAAGTGCAGTATCGATCGATCACTGTCACTTACAAAACACTAAATGCATAACTGCAGCGTTCGCAGAGTCAGGCCTAAACACTGCTATCGCTAACAGTTTTTTTGGTAGCGTTTGATACAGTTGCTGACAGTCAGGTGCTTTTTTACCTGTGAATCTAACTAGTGTACCAGGAAATTTAGACCCCAAAATGGCAAATCGAAGGTACACTAGTGAAGAGGCCTACACGTTTCTGAGCATGACAGATAGTGAAGAGGAGGTCACGCATCTGTCAGATTCAGGCTCAGAATACGATCCTGTAGATGACAGCGGCTCCATGACAGATAGCTTTGACGACAAAGTTGAGGTTTCTACCAAGGTCAGGTGTACCCGACCCAGTTCTTCTGCTGTTGTTGAGGTGCAAGAACCGCAGGGCTCTCGTATGGAGCAGAGAAGTACTAGTGCCGCTCATCCTTCTGGTGAACTGGCAAGCACCAGCGGCCTAGTACACCCTGGTCGTTCATCCAGCACTGCAGTAACACTTAGTGACGTGGCGAGTCCCATAAGTGCAGTTCAAGCTGGCGAGGTGGCAAGTAGTGTCCCACTGCCACCAAGAAGAAGACAAAGACAGGCTCGTCGTGCCCATAGTGTCCTTCCTGCAGAATTTGCCAATCCTGATTGGATGCCCACCACTTCTGCGGAACCCGTACTTCCCCCATTCACTGGCCAATCTAGAATTCAGGTGGAAACAGTTGATTTTACGGCACTTGATTTTTATTCAATGTTTTTCACGGAAGATCTCTATAGATCTATTGTGGACCAAAATAATTTGTATGCTGGTCAATACATCGCCGCTATTCCCCAGTCCTCCCTTGCTAGAGAATGGAAACCAATTACGGTTTACAAATTTAAGACCTTTCTGGGCCATTCCCTCGACATGGGCGTAGCTAAATTGAGTGATCTGCAGTTATATTGGTCCACTAACCCAGCTTACCATGTGCCCGTTCTCTGCCTCCATGGCCAGGGCACGGTATGAGCAGATCTTGCAGTTCATGCATTTCAACAACAATGAACTTTGTCGTCCTCGTGAAGACCCTGAATTCGATCGGCTCTACAAAATTCGGCCCCTCATAAACCACTTCAACGAACGTTTTGCAGCCTTGTATACTCCCCATCAAGTTGTCTGCGTTGACGAGTCCCTGATTAAATTTTCTGGTTTCTTGTCTTTCAAACAGTACCATCCCAGCAAGCGTGCCAGATATGGGGTCAATATGTATAAGCTCTGTGACAGGGCCACAGGCTATACATGTTGTTTTTTTGGTTTATGAGGGAAAAGATAGTTAGGTAGAGCCGGAGAACTGCCCAGATTACATAGGGAGCGCTATCAAGATAGTGTGGAAATTGGTGTCACCCTTATTCGGAAAGGGGTACCACTTGTATGTGGACAATTATTACATGAGCGTGCCACTTTTTAGTCACTTGTTTGGTCAGCAAATTGGTGCATGTGGCACCGTGCGACCTAATTGCCGGGCCTTACCCCAGTGGCTTGTAGATTCCCATCTTAGGCTGGGGGAGAGAGCCTGCTCAAGGTGTAATAATTTGCTCGTTGTGAAGTGGAGGGATAATAAGAATGTTTTCGTTCTTTCCTCCCCTCACGCAGACATGACAGTCCAAATTCGTACGGCGACTGGTGTTGTGGAGAAACCCTTCTGTGTCCACGAATATAACCAAAATATGGGAGGGGTGGACCTCAACGACCAGTTGTTGGCGCCGTACCTAGTTGCCCGTAAGGCCAGACGCTGGTACAAAAAAGTGTCTGTATATTTATTTCAATTGGCTTTGCTGAATGCTTTTGTGCTATACAGAGCTTCAGGACGGACTGGATCTTTCCTTTAATTCCAGGGAGATATTGTCCTAGCCCTCCTGTATCCAGGCGGTGCTGCACCTCGCCATCCCCAACCAAATGCAGTAAGCCGGCTGCATGAGAGGAATTTTCTGTATGTCCTCCAGAGTACCCCTACCCAACGAGCCCCCCAAAGAAAACGTGTCTGTAGAAAGCGCAAATTTAGGCGAGACACCCGTTATTATTGTCCACATTGTCCTGACAATCCTGGTCTTTGCATTGGTGAATGTTTTGAACGCTACCACACGCTACTGCAGTATTAGCGTAGCGTACAGCATTTCACAGACTAGGACACACTTGCACAGGGTCTCCCAAGATGCCATTGCATTTTGAGAGACCCAAACCTGTAACCGAACAGTTGAACAGTTAGTTACAAAAAAAGTTTTTTTTTTTAAAAAAGTAAAAATAAAAAACACAAAAAAAATATATAAAATAATAAAACCAAAAATAGTTGTCGTTTTTTTGTTCTCTCCCTCTCTATTCTCTCTCTATTGTTCTGCTCTTTTTTTACTGTATTCTATTCTGCAATGTTTATTGCTATTATGTTTTATCATGCTTGCTTTTCAGGTATGTAATTTTTTTACTGTGTTTTATTGTTAACCATTTTTTTGTTTTTAGGTACGCCATTCAGCTGCAGCGCGGATTTATTTATCTTGACAGCAACATCGTTTGCTCCCACGATACATAAAGCCGTGACTCCAGTGCTGTAGGAGGTGATTTCACCACCACAGTTAAAAAAAGAGCATATATGCCGAAGCATGGGGGCAGCAGGGGCGGAGGAGCGATTTTCTCCTAATGTGGCATACATTTGGTCGAAATTTAGACGGAGGCTTGCCCGTGGAAAGGTCCGACCGTGTGTACACGGCATAACTTTTGCGGGAGGATGCCCCCATGCGTCGGCATATATATATATTTTAGGCACAGGTTGCGTTAAAAAATGTTTTATTTTTTACTATGTTTTTTTTTTGGTATTTGCTTTGCATGTATGGTATAGTAAGGTCTTACTGTTTGTACTGACACCCCAAATACGAAAGGGGTTTAACGCTGTTTAGATCTCTTCCCTCTCCTGGACACAAATTCACTGTCGATCCTCCACAGTCAGACGACCACTTCCCATAGGAATTAATCCTTCCAAAAGAACGAGACGCACTCTGTATCTTTCCAGGATAGACTGACATTTATTGAGAAACACTGTAACTTTTTATACACTCAAACAATACTGCATTAATCTAAATGAACAATGGTCCCGCTCCACCCACAACATAACAAGGGCCAATACACATTATTTTGACACCTCTTAGACGACAACAGGTTAGCTTTTGTTTCCCAATCCACATTATCAAACGACTTCACATAATGAAAGGATCTGTAGCATACACAAGCAGGCAGGTGACTCATCAGCATTTCTTCAATTAACCTGTCTGTCTGCTAGTTCCACAACCTATAATTATAGGCTTAATTCCCATTATCAAAAGACTTTACACAATAGAAACATAACAAGCTCCCCTATAATTACAGACTTCATTACCACAAGCCACACTAGACAGTAGAATGTAAATCACCCCCCACCTCATCACAGCAATGATTACACAACCCCCACACACAGTATACATCCAATCTATATACAAAATATATACTGCATTGAATCTTATTATCACCGATCATAGTGGGGTTTTCCTTCACCCTGTGCCCCTAAGTGAGACACAGGGTGGTTTACACATAAGAGGCATTGGGGAAGCTGAAGCAAGGGTATCTCATACTGTCTAAGAGATTCTGGGTTCCCCGGGCCTTCCCGTTACACTGTTATATTGTAATGTTACTTTGTTTTAATGTTAACCATCATTTGCTTAGCAGGTACGCCATTCAGTTGCAGCGCGGATTTATTTATCTTGACAGCAACAGCGTTTGCTCCCACGATACATAAAGCTGTGACTTCAACGCTGTAGGAGGTGTTTTTACCACCACAGTTAAAAAAAAAAGAGCATATATGCCGAAGCATAGGGGCAGCAGGGGCGGAGGAGTGATTTTCTCCTAATGCGGCGTACATACGGTCGAAATTCCGACGGAGGCTTGCCCGTGGAAAAGTCTGACCGTGTGTACGCGGCATAACTTTTGCGGGAGGATGCCCCCATGCTTCTTCATATATAAATGGTGCATGTATGCACATCATTAGAAGTGGATGGATGAAGGGAGGTATTCTAATGGTGGGCATACCCACCGATCAATCTCTTTTTTTCGTTTAGCCAACAGGCTGCATGAAAAAAAAAGATTACCATATATGCCCAACAAGGACCAGCAACGTACTTGTATGTTGCTGGACTTTGATTGGTTATACCAGAATGATGCCTGCAGGTTTAGGTATCATCTTGGTATCATTCTTTTCAGCCAGCAGTTGGCTTTCATGTAAAAGCAATCCTAGCAGCTAATTAGCCTCTAGACTGCTTTTACAAGCAGTGGGAGGGAATGCCCCCCCCCCTCCCACCATCTTCCATGGTTTTCTCTGGCTCTCTTGTCCCAACAGAGAACCTGAGAATGCAGCCGGTGGTTCCGCCAGCTGACCATAGAGCTAATAAGAGACCAGAATGGCTCCAATCATCTCTATGGCCAGAAGCTACGAGCATTTCATGACTTATGCCGCGTACACACGACCGTTTTTCATGACGAGAAAATGCAATTTTTTATTTGGTCATTAAAAACGACCGTGTGTGGGCTCCAGAGCATTTTTCACGACGTGAAAAATGGGCATTAAAAATTTGGAACATGCTCTAATTTTTCTCGTCGTTTTTCACGTCGTCGTTTTTCTCGTCATGAAAAACGGCCGTGTGTAGGCTTTAACGACGTGAAAAAACCGCGCGTGCTCAGAAGCAAGTGATGAGACGGGAGCGCTCGTTCTGGTAAAACTAGAGTTCGTAATGGAGATATCACATTTGTCACGCTGTAACAGACTGAAGAGCACAAGGCTGAAAAGCGCGAATCGTCTCTCACCAAACTTTACTAACACGAGGATCAGCAAAAGCAGCCCAAAGGGTGGCGCCATCCGAATGGAACTTCCCCTTTATAGTGCCGTCGTACATTTCGTACGTCACCGCGCTTTGCTCGAGCATTTTTTTTCATGATAGTGTGTAGGCATTGCAGGCTTGAGAAGAATCACGTCGAGAAAAACATCAGTTTTTTCAATGACATTAAAAACGGTCGTGTGTACGCGGCATTAGATTTCGCCGGCTATAAACAGCGCCATTGGGAAATTGGGAAAGCATTTTATCACACCGATCTTGGTGTGGTCAGATGCTTTGAGGGCAGAGGAGAGATCTAGGGTCTAATAGACCCCCGTTTTTTCAAAAAAGAGTACCTGTCACTACCTATTGCTATCATAGGGGATATTTACATTCCCTGAGATAACAAAAAATAAAAGGAACAGGATCCTGAAGGCGGTGCTTGGTTTTCGCGGCCCCGTACGCAACTAGGCTCCCAAAAAGTTCCACACATGTGGTATCCCCGTACTCAGGAGAAGCAGCAGAATGTATTTTGGGATGTAATTTCACATATGCCCATGTCATGTGTGAGCAATATATCATTTAGTGACAACTTTGTGCCCAAAAAAAGTTTGTAATTTTCCCGCAACTTGTGGCAAAATAGAAAATATTTCATGGACTCAACATGCCTCTCAGCAAATAGCTTGGGGTGTCTACTTTCCAAAATGGGGTCATTTGGGGGGGTTTTGTGCTATTTTGGCATTTTATGGCTGTCAGGGTCACCTGTGGCCAGGTGACAGATGCACACCGTAGGGGGACAGGAGTGCACCGCGAGGTAGTGAACCCTATGGCTGGCTTCTGCGGATAGGAAACTGGGTGGTTGTGGAAAGCGGGACCAGGGGAGCACAACCGGGATCCAAACGGAAGCTAGAGCCAAGATTCCCCAGGGCGCGGAGTCTAAGACCCAGCTGGTCTTCTCCAGGGCCTCTAGTGGTGAGGATGTTAGCTGCAGGCTGGGACCAGGTCGCGGCCCCTGGAGTTTCCTAGCTCACGCCCCGTAGGATAAGGGGAAAAGAGGGGAAGCAGCAGCACACGATAAGAGAGAACCGAACAACAAGCTGAAGGTCAGGGGCCACAAGCAGACAAGGATAACGAAGAACGAGCCGAAGGTCAAGGGTCACGAGCAGACAGGGATAGTCGGGGACAAGCCAATAACGTAACAGAGAGACAGACGTAGCACACGGCAGGCAGGAACCCAAACACACAATGCCTAACAAACACGTTGATCAGCAAAGCAGGCTTGCAGTGCACAGGTTAATATAGTGTTCAGTGATAGGGCCTGGGGTGGAGTCAGGCTGGGAGGAGATTATAAAGGAAGCCAGGTGAAGGAGGTCTGGTCTCTAGATGAACACATGAGGAGGAAGGTAAGATGGCAGACAGACAAACACTACTGCATATCCATGACAGTACCCTCCCTCTTATGGGCCCTGGCTTAAAGGGAAATCTCTGATGAAACCTTCTCAACAGATGAGGTGCAGCGACATCAGATGCAGCGATCCAAGACGCCTCCTCAGGACCAAAACCTCTCCAATGCACAAGGTACTGAAGAATGCCTCTGCAGAGCCGAGAATCCAGAACTTGTCTAACCTCGTACTTAAGATTATCCTCAGAGACCGAAAACGAGGTAGGGAGATGACAAGAAGATCTATTGAGGACCAAAGGCTCTCTAGGAATAAGCAAGGGCATGAGAGGATCAACAGGAATCTGAGGAGGGTCCCCTAAACCCTTAAAGGGGAACTGGTCATCTTGCACAGGACCATCAGGCTGGGCAGATGTCAGTGGAACCCTGAAGTCAGGTTGGTTAGAAGGTGACATGTCGCCGGAGTCAAACTGAATAGCTGAAGGACAAGCAGAATGTCCTGAACAAGAAAAAGTAGGAGGCTCACTGGGCATGGGCTGGACTGGCATAACTAGTACAGAGGCAGAGTGAATAGCTGAGTCAGGTGTAGCGACTACCTGAATCGCATCGCAAGACGTAGCGACTGCAGGACTTGTAGACAAGCTAGCCTGGCTGTGCGTCCAAGGGTGGTTAGGGACAGAGAAATGTAAGTGGTTATGCAACCTGGAATGAATGACCGGCTCAGATTCACAGGGGGCAACCTTGGGTAGGCAGGACGAGGAACAGGAGGGACCCCAAGCCAGGATCTGTCCAGTAGTCCAGTCCACATGAGGAGAATGGAGCTGTAACCATGGGAGACCCAAAATTATAGGCGTTGAGGCCTTGGGTAAGATAAGGAAGGATATCCACTCCTGGTGGAGTGTCCCTACCGACATCTTAACAGGGAGGGTCTGGAAGCGGATAGGTCCCCCTGGGAGAACAGTACCATCAATCGCCAAGACCACCAATGGTGTGGTGAGGGGCAAAAGAGTAAGTCTCATGGACGATGCGATTTCCCAGTCCATAAAATTACCAGCGGCTCCGGAATCCAGATATGCTGAGACCGAATGAGAAGAAGCACCAACATGAAGGAACACAGAAAGCAGAAGACGAGAAGGGGAAGGTGATATTTCTGGGTCCAATACTCCACTTTCCAGATGAAGTGGACCCGAACGTTTTTCTGGACAAAGAGAGCAAGTGTCACGAAAAATAGGATTTTTATAACAGCTTACCTGTAAAATCCTTTTCTTGGAGTACATCACGGGACACAGAGCGACATAGTCATTACTAATGGGTTATATAGATACTGTCAGGTGCTGGCACTGGCAACTTCCAAAACCGGAAGTACCCTCCCCTATATAAGCCCCTCCCATCCGGGAGCACCTCAGTTTTGTAGCAAAGCAATAAGTGTCCCCAAAGAGGGGCGGGAGCTCTGTGTCCCGTGATGTACTCCAAGAAAAGGATTTTACAGGTAAGCTGTTATAAAAATCCTATTTTCTTTCTCGTACATCACGGGACACAGAGCGACATAGTCATTACTAATGGGATGTCCTAAAGCAATGCCGAATGAGGGGGGGGATACACCATATATAAGCTGAGCGCTATCAGACATGAGGATCTTTTGCGGCCTGCAACACACTGCGCCCAAAGGCGACATCCTCCTGACTTCTAACGTCCACCTGGTAGAACCTAGTAAACGTGTGAACTGAAGACCATGTTGCGGCCTTACAGATTTGAGCCAGGGAGGCCTGGTGATGCACTGCCCATGAAGTTCCAACTGCTCTCGTGGAGTGCGCTCTAACTTTGAACGGAGGCGGTCTCCTTCTCAAGCCATAGGCTTGTATTATGACCTGTCGAATCCACTTGGCTAAAGTAGATTTTGACGCTGCCTGACCCTTTCTGGGGCCTTCCGGCAGAATAAACAAAGTATCCGTTCTGCGAATCTGAGCAGTGGCTTTTAGATAAGCTTTAACTGCTCTTACTACATCCAAAGAATGCAATAACTTTTCCTCTACCGAAGTAGGTTTGGGGAAAAAAGAAGGAAGAACCACATCTTGGTTCAAATGAAACCTCGATACCACCTTAGGAAGAAAGGCTGGATGAGGACGTAACACTACTTTGTCCTTATGGATAACCAGATATGGCTCTTTACAGGACATAGCTGCTAATTCCGACACTCTTTTAGCCGAACAAATGGCTACTAGAAAAATCAATTTCCTGGTGAGAAGCACCAAGGAAATATGCTGTAATGGTTCAAATGGTTGTTTCTGTAAAACCGACAGAACCAAGTTTAGATCCCATGGACATATGGGAATATTAACCGGAGGACTAATACGCATCACTCCTTGTATAAAGGCTTTGACTAGTGAATGCGAAGCCAAGGGCCTTTGAAAAAATATTGACAAGGCCGAAATCTGACCCTTGATAGTACTCAAGGCAAGCTTCCTATCTACAGCCCATTGTAGGAAGTCCAGAATCCTACCTATTACGTATTTACGTGGATGCCATTTCTTGGCCTCACACCAGGCGATGTACGCCTTCCAGATTCTATAGTAGATCTGCCTGGATACCGGCTTCCTGGCATTGATCATGGTAGATACCACAGCATTAGAGAGCCCTCTCTTTTTTAGAATGTGGGCTTCAATAGCCAGGCCGTCAAACCTAGGGCTGGTAAGGAAGGGTGGTATATCGGTCCTTGCGAAAGCAGGTCCGGACGATGTGGGAGGGTCCAAGGACTCCCCACAGACATTTTTACAATCTCCGCGTACCATGCTCTTCGGGGCCACGCTGGAGCCACCAGAATCACTGGTTTCTTTTCTACCCTGATTCTGCGGAGTAATCGAGGTAACAATTGTGGCGGTGGGAATGCATATATCAGCTTGAACTGATCCCAAGGGAACACTAGGGCATCCGAGCCGCAAGCTAGGGGATCCCTTGTCCAAGAGACAAACCTGTCCACTTTTGTGTTGAATCTGGATGCTAGCAGATCTACATCCGGTGTTCCCCACCGCTGACATATTGTCCGGAAAACCTCGGGATGAAGGGACCATTCCCCTGGGCATAATTGTTGGCGACTTAGAAAGTCCGCCTTCCAATTCTCCACTCCTGGAATGAATACCGCAGATATGGCTGGGACATATCTTTCTGCCCATCTCAGGATGTAATTTACTTCCCTTTGGGCTGCACGACTCCTGGTGCCCCCCTGACGATTGATATATGCCACTGCTGTGGCATTGTCTGATTGAATTCTGACAGGGGACCCTTGGAGTTTGGATGTCCATGCTACTAGGGCATACCGGGCTGCTCGTATCTCTAAGAGATTGATGGGCAGGGCCTTTTCCGCATCCGACCATCTGCCCTGGAGAGACCATTGCTCCAGTACTGCTCCCCAGCCTATAAGGCTGGCATCTGTAGTGACCACCTTCCAGGAAATCGGACTGAAGGATTTCCCTCTTTCCAGATTCTGGGGAACCAACCACCAGCGGAGGCTCTTGCGAACGGAAGGGGACAAGGACATTGGTAAGTCCAGAGCCTGAACTTTTTTGTTCCAGGCTGACAGTATGGCCCTTTGCAACTTCCTTGAATGGAATTGACCGTAGGGTACTGCTTCGAATGATGCCACCATTTTTCCCAGCAGCCTCATGCACAGGCGTATGGATGGCTGTCTTTTTGAACCCACTAAGTGGATCAAATCTCTCAAAGACTACCCCTTTTCTTGAGGCAAGAAAATTTTTCTCTGGTCTGAATCCAGCCTTAGCCCCAAGTATTCCAGACTTTTGACTGGTTTTAGGGCTGACTTGTCTCGGTTGATAATCCAACCGTGATATTCCAGATACTTGATTGTCTCGTGAACAACCACTTCTAGTTTTTCCACTGAGTGGTCTATCAGCAACAAGTCGTCTAGATATGCCATTATCGTTACACCTCGTGTTCTTAGATTGGCCAATAATGGGGCCAGAATTTTTGTGAACACTCTTGGTGCTGTGGCCAGACCGAAGGGTAAGGCTCTGAACTGAAAATGGCGCCCTTCTACCGCAAAGCGTAGAAATTTTTGGTGGGCTGGAAAGATGGGAATGTGCAAATAAGCATCTTTGATGTCGATCGAGGCTAACCATTCCTCCCCTTGTAGGGCAGTGGCTACCGATCGGATCGACTCCATCCGGAAAGTCCTGATATGTAGGAATTTGTTTAGCCCTTTTAGATTAAATATGGGCCTCACGTCCCCGTTTGGCTTCGGGACTGTAAAGAGGTTTGAGTAAAACCCGAACCCCCATTCTTCCAGGGGAACCTCTATAATTACTGCTTAGAGCAATAATTGTTCTAGTGCCAACAGGAGGGATCCTCTCTTCTGGGGATCCCTTGGCACGTTTGACCTTATAAAGCGGGAAGGAGGGGAGTTTTTTAACTCCAATTTGTATCCCAGATTTACTGCGGAGAGCACCCATCTGTCTCGGATCGTGTCCCGCCAGGTCTCTGTGAACAACTGAAGTCTTCCCCCCACCCGATTGGGTGGGGGCAACCCTTCATGCATTTGACTTTGGGGGAGGTTTTGTACCTCTCCTGCTCCAGGGCTTCTTGTTACCCTGCAATTGTCCCTGATTTTTACCTCCGGGATTTGACCGAGGAGGCCGTCGGAACTGTTTCACAGCCGATGTCCTAGGGACTGGAGAAGCAGGCCTCTTAAAAGAGGGACCTCTAACTCTATTTTTAACCGGCAAAAGTGTACTTTTACCGCTGGAAATTCTCTGGATATATTTGTCCAGGTCTTCCCCGAATAAGCGTTCACCATGAAATGGGAAGCTGACCAGCAATTTTTTACAGGGAGCTTCAGCAGACCAGTTTTTGAGCCATAGAAGCCTGCGCATATGTACTACAGACAGCGTAAGGCGGGAGGCCTGATGGATTGAATCCTTTATAGCGTCCACCGCAAAGCATAAGGCTCTAGGTAGATCAGCTAGGGCAAGAGCCTGCTGATCTGGCAAGTCCCTTAAGACCTGTTTCAACTGATCCTTCACTGCTTGGCAGACCCCAATAGCTGCCACTGCTGGTTGTGTCACCAATCCTGCTGTAGAAAAAGCAGATTTTAATAAGGACTCCAATTTTTTATCTATTGGGTCCTTGAACATTTGGACATTATCCACCGGACATGTCAGTGATTTATTCACACAAGAGATGGCTGCGTCCACTGTAGGGACCCTCCATTTTCTGATGAACTTATCCTCCATGGGATAGACCACCGGAAATCTCTTGGGGGGAGTAAATATTTTGTCAGGATGCTCCCAATCCTGGTAAATGAGCCCTTCCAGTAAAGGATGGATCGGAAAGGAACAAACAGTCTGGGGAGCTTTTAGCGACCCCAACGAGGAGACAGAAGTGGATGATGGCTCCGCAAGTGGCATTTTAAATGCTGATCGGACCATATTAGTCAGGGACTGAACCCATAACCTTTCAGCATGTGATGCTGAGAACGGCTCTTCCACTGTTGATTCCTCTACAACCGAATCGACCTCATCCTGATCCCCTTCAGGTAGGTCGATCCCTGTATGGGACTGTTGCTCTGTTAACAGGCACTCTGAGGGAGGAGACGGAGATCGGGCGCTTTTCTCCTGTGACAGGGAAGCCGCGATCAATGCTGACAATCTCTCTTCCAGCCCTCCCAGAGCTGAGGAAAAAACCTCCTCTGTTACATACACAGGAGCAGGTGAACTGAGGACAGCCACAGTACCAGGTACTCCTGAGGGTGCTCTACGGTCACTAACCTCTGATTCTTCAGGGGAGACTGGTGCAGCCGAAGCATGCCCAAGATCCTCAGAGCCCGATGGAGACCCCCTATTCCTCCTGGAATTTCTAGTCCCGGAGTTTTTAGACGGCATATTCCTAAGCCACAAAGCTGAGGTATTCCAGCCGAAATACACCAGTTACTGACAATAGTCTAGCATAAATGCTGCTATAAGAAACAGTTGGTGTCTACTAATGTGCCTTTCTAGGGGATGCCTGTATCAACCGCTTGCTGTATGCCTTTTTTAAATGTTGCCAGCTCTGTCTCTGTACTTCATAGCCAGCTCACCACACAAAATTGTGGTTTTTAACATGCTGGGACGCCCGCACATGCGCAGAAGCGCTGCGGCGCGCACAGAGCGTCATCCCCCAGGCTCCGCCCCCTTTCCCGGCTCACCTCTATATATAGAGGCGCGTGCACGCGCGCGGCCACGTGCGCCTTCGGCGCTAATTTCGAAAATGGAAACCAGGGACACGAGCCAGGGCCCCTTTGCCGCAGGCCGGGGGATGGACGAGCATTGCAACATGGCAGAGGAAGCAGTTTCCCATAAGAGAACTCACCATCTGCCTGGACTCGCTCTGATGAGAAGAAACTAGTCCACATGACAAGAAACGTTCCACAGCGGCCTCTAGTGGACAAACACAGGTACCGCAGTCTAATATATTAAATATATATATATATATAAAAATTTTTTTTTTTTTTTCTTGACCACCATTAAAAATTATTACATTTTTTTAGTAGTTACAGGCATGCACAGAATTTTGCGGGAATACCATTAGGTAACAGACAGAAAGACAAATTAGGCTTGGGGGTCCCCCAATAGAACCAAGTTCCTGGGGGCCCCCACTTACCTGTTCCCCGCCGCAGGACTTTGTTTGGTCCACAAAAGCCCAAACTTCACCTATCACGGCAGGCATTGTAATCAAACCTTCAGGGACCGGGTTCCCAAGGATTCCACTCCCCTGGACCTGTATAGCACCCTGCACAGAAAACATCTTGGTCGTGGGTATGACCAGAGCTCTGGATCCCAGGGTCCAGCTCTCCTAAGAGAAGCATTACAGGCAAAACCTTGCTCTTCTCTGCAATGCCCGGGTACCGACCGTTTAGCTATGAAGCTTTTTTGGTCGGATCCGGAATAGCTTACTGAGGCCCAAAAGAACCTGTACGCAAGCTCAGTGAAAAACACATGTTTCTTCTTGGCCAACACCTTAGACACTGGCAAAAAACTGAGGTGCTCCCGGATGGGAGGGGCTTATATAGGGGAGGGTACTTCCGGTTTTGGAAGTTGCCAGTGCCAGCACCTGACGGTATCTATATAACCCATTAGTAATGACTATGTCGCTCTGTGTCCCGTGATGTACGAGAAAGAAATGACCTTTGCCCCCACAGCAAAGACACAGACCAAGAGTTCTGCGCCTAGCACGTTCCTCGGGGGATAGCCTGGTCCGACCCAGCTGCATGGGTTCCTCAGCTGGTAGGAGATGCTCTACGGGTCGAAGAGAGGGGAGCTCAGGCTGACTAAGAACCAAGGAGTGCTGGCGTTGCTTTTCTAAGGTCCTCTCCTGAAAGCGAATATCGATCTGGTTACACAAGGAGATAACGCCGGCCATATCAGTGGGGATGGTTCTTCCTGCTAATTCATCCTTCACTCTATCAGACAGGCCATGCAAAAAGGTTGCGACTAAGGCCTCATTGTTCCAGCTCAACTCAGCCGACAGTATGCGGTAATGAAGGGCATACTGTCCCACAGAAGCAGACTCTTGGCGGAGACGTAAAAGGGCGCTGGCCGCTGAAGAGACACGAGCCGGTTCTTCGAAGATATTCCGAAAAAGTTTCAAGAAGCCAGACAGGCTAGAAACCACTGGATCATTCAGTTCCCACAGAGGGGCTGCCCAGGCTAAAGCTTCACCAGAGAGGAGGGAAATGATATAGGCTACCTTAGCCCGATCAGACAGGAAGTTTTGGGGCTGGAGCTCAAAATGAATTGTGCATTGGCTAAGGAACCCCCTGCAAGCCTTGGAGTCCCCAGAGAAACGGGACGGAGCTGGCAGTTGTAGTGAGTGTGTGGCTGCCACTGGTGCAATAGGTGCAGCCGCTGGTTGTATTTGAGGTTGCGGATTCAGGGTTCCCAAGGAGGCCTGAAGCTGCTCGAAGCGAGAAGCCAGATCCTGGAGGAATCGCATCACCTGAGTCTGATTCGATTCCTGGGTTTCAAGTCTGCAAACTATGCCCTGCAACGGATCATCCACGGGTAACGGGATGTCAGCCGGGTTCATGGCTGATCAAACTGTCAGGGTCACCTGTGGCCAGGTGACAGATGCACACCGTAGGGGGACAGGAGTGCACCGCGTGGTAGTGAACCCTATGGCTGGCTTCTGCGGATAGGAAACTGGGTGGTTGTGGAAAGCGGGACCAGGGGAGCACAACCGGGATCCAAACGGAAGCTAGAGCCAAGATTCCCCAGGGCGCGGAGTCTAAGACCCAGCTGGTCTTCTCCAGGGCCTCTAGTGGTGAGGATGTTAGCTGCAGGCTGGGACCAGGTCGCGGCCCCTGGAGTTTCCTAGCTCACGCCCCGTAGGATAAGGGGAAAAGAGGGGAAGCAGCAGCACACGATAAGAGAGAACCGAATAACAAGCTGAAGGTCAGGGGCCACAAGCAGACAAGGATAACGAAGAACGAGCCGAAGGTCAAGGGTCACGAGCAGACAGGGATAGTCGGGGACAAGCCAATAACGTAACAGAGAGACAGACGTAGCACACGGCAGGCAGGAACCCAAACACACAATGCCTAACAAACACGTTGATCAGCAAAGCAGGCTTGCAGTGCACAGGTTAATATAGTGTTCAGTGATAGGGCCTGGGGTGGAGTCAGGCTGGGAGGAGATTATAAAGGAAGCCAGGTGAAGGAGGTCTGGTCTCTAGATGAACACATAAGGAGGAAGGTAAGATGGCAGACAGACAAACACTACTGCATATCCATGACAATGGCCTTCGATACTGTGATGGGTATTGAGGAGTGAAATCAAAAATTTGGGCCCTTAGAAATCCTGAAGGAGGTGCTTGGATTTCGGGGCCCCGTACGCGGCTAGGCTCCTAAAAAGTCCCACACATGTGGTATGTGGAGAAGCAGCATAATGTATTTTGGGGTTCAATTCCACATATAACCATGGCATGTGTGAGCAATATATCATTTCGTGACAACTTTTTGTAAAAATATATATATATATATATATATATATATATATATATTTTTGTCATTATTCAATGAGCTCAACTTGCCTCTCAGCAATTTCCTTGGGGTGTCTACTTTCCAAAATGGGGTCATTTTGGGGGGTTTTGTACTGTCCTGCCATTTTAGCCCCTCAAGAAATGAGGTAGGCAGTCATAAATTAAAAGCTGTGTAAATTCCAGAAAATGTACCCTAGTTTGTAGACGCTATAACTTTTGTGCAGACCAATAAATAAACGCTTATTGACATTTTTTTATTACTAAAGATGTGGCTGAATAAATGTTGGCCTAAATGTATGACTAAAATTGAGTTTATTCGATTTTTCTTATAACAAAAAGTAGAAAATATCTTTTTTTTTTTTTTTTTTTTAATTTTCGGTCTTTTTCCGTTTATATCACAAAAAATAAAATCGCAGAGGCAATCAAATACCATCAAAAGAAAGCTCTATTTGTGGGAAAAAAGGACGCAAATTTTGTTTGGGTACAACATTGCATGACAGCGCAATTACCAGTTAAAGCAGCGCAGTGCCAAATTGTATAAAGACCTCTGTTCTTTAAGCTGACAAATGGTCTGGGGTTAAAGTGAAACAATAAAAATAAAAATAAAATTCCTTTAAATTCCGTACTTGGGGTGTGTGTATAGTATGCCTGTAAAGTAGCGCATGTTTCCCGTGTTTTTTTTTTTTTTTTTTGGTGCGGGGTTTTTCTTAAAATCCACACTAGACCTGAAGGGTCTGGTATGGAGTTTTGGGGGGGACCCCACGCCATTTTTTTTACATTTTGGTTCGGGGTTCCCCTTAATATCCATACCAGACCTGAAGGGCCTGATTATGGAATTTAGGGGGAACCCCCACGCTTTTTTTTTTTAGGACCCGACAATTCATTATAGCCGCGAGTATTTTTAAATGACTTTTTTTCCTTTTGAAATTACATTTTGTGCAGGGACAGTTCTAAACACGGGAAACATGCGCTACTTTACAGGCATACTATATACACCCCCCAGGTACGAAATTTAAAGGAATATTTCACTTTTATCATTTCACTTTAAGCATTATTAAAATCACTGCTCCCGATAAAAACTTTAGTTTTTAAAACTTTTTGTGCATTGATACATGTCCCCTGGGGCAGGACCCGGGTCCCCAAACACTTTTTATGACAATAACTTGCATATTAACCTTTAAAATTAGCACTTTAGATTTCTCCCATAGACTTTTAAAGGGTGTTCCGCAGTTTTTCGAATTTGCCACGAACACCCCAAATTGTTAGCTGTTTGCCGAACGGGCGAACAGCCAATGTTCGAGTCAAACTTATGTTCTACTCGAACATAAAGCTCATCCCTAGTCTGGAAGTACAAAGAAAGATGTCAACTTATATTCAATGGAAATCCAAGTGCATATACTGTATATCTCAGTAATACAAACCTTACACATGACTACCGTTAGTGGATGCCGAACTATAGTGCAGTGTCTAAAATCTGGGGTGGAACAGCAACCCCTATAGATGAATGGACTCTCAAGTTCCCAGCCTCCAAGCAACAATAGAAATAATTCTGGGTATCAATCCTATCATGGAGCAAAGAAATAGCATACTATAGATCTTTGAGGCTGTCAAATTCCCACAAAAAAGATTATAATCCTTTTGAATTATTGTTATGTCACTGATTTGTTATAATTAGAAAATCCCATTTAATTATATAATTACATGACAGGTGAGGGTAGGAAGGAAGGAAGGAAGGAAAGAAACCCCCAAACAAGGAAGGTAATATGTAATTAAACCCCATATAACACAGATTTTATCTAACATAATTATCTAGTTTTTCTTAATATTATTTAGTTCTAACCGTAATATGGTGGTGGCCCAGAATTTCCAACTACACCTCTACTCCCCAAATGTATATTATCTGCCCATCCAAGCCATAGATGGTACTGGTAGTTCATCTGATGGGGCTGCCACCAAAGAAAAATAATGCATAATCGGTTTAGCCTACCCAGAACAGTCCCATATATAACAAATTCTGCCATCTTAATTAGCAACATCCCAAATGCTGCATTAATGAAGGGGCATAATAAAAAATAAGACAACCTACCTCAAAAAGGAATAAAACATTATTACTAAACTAAGAAAACATAATCTGTTGCCAATCCTACATAGGTTTCATAAGCCTTCAGTAGTGATGAGCCGAACACCCCCGGGTCCGGTTCGCACCAGAACCCGCGAACGGACCGAAAGTTCGCACGAACTTTAGAACCCTATTAAATACAATGGATGCGAACGTTCGAAATCTAAAGTGCTAATTATAACGACTATTATGCATGTTATTGTCCTAAAAAGGGTTTGGGAACCCGGGTTCTGCACCAGGGGACATGTATCAATGCAAAAAGAAGTTTTAAAAACGGCCGTTTTTCTGGAGCAGTAATTTTAATGATGCATAAAGTGAAAAAAAAAAAGTCAAATATTCCTTTAAATATCGTACCTGGGGGGTGTCTAAAGTATGCCTGTGAAGTGCCACGTGTTTCCCGTGTTTAGAACTGTCCCTGCACAAAATTACATTTCTAAAGGAAAAAAAGCCATTTAAAACTGCTTGCGGCTTTAATGTAATGTCTGGTCCCGGTAATATGGATGAAAATCTTTAAGAAAAATGGCATAGCTACCCCATCACACCCCCCCCCCACCCCAGCCCATTACCAGCCCCTTTGGGTCTTGTATGGATATTAAGGGGAACCCCGCACACAAAATAAAAAAGGCCCTATATACTCTGAACAGCCGTATACAGGCGGTGCATACAAGACAGGGACTGTAGGTTTGTTCTTATGTAGAATCTGTTTGTAATTTTGAACAGGTACATTGTTTAAGTGTAGCTCCAGCCAAAAAATATATTTTTAAGCTTTTTGGAAAACATAGGGAAGGGTTATCACCCCTGTAACATTTGTTTTGCTGTCTGTGCAGTGTGCACCTGTTCAGAACAGTTCACCTCACTTTCCGTCCTAATGACAAATGTTTTTTGAAAATTTGGGGTTTTTATTGAAACAAGAATTGGTGATAATATGGGAAAAAAAGTGTCTCCTCTCCACTGATTCTTTAACTCTTACAGGAGAGAATTTGCCTTCCTAGGGGTAGATTTCCTCTCACTTCCTGTTGTATCCTTCCGTTTGCAAGGAGGAGTCGTTTGTAAGTTGGATGTTTGAAAGTAGGGGCCTGCCGTATATACTCAGCTGAAATTTGCCCCTTACATGTTGGTGTTGTCACAACACTGTGAGCCCTCACAGTTACTCTTGGTGGGCGCATGAATGGGCCCTGCTGTGAATTATTAGATCAAGAATTGTAATTGCATGCCCCTGTTGAACAGGGGCTGAAAAATTGGGCCTTTGGTGGTGGTGGTGGTGGTGGTGTTGACACAACACTGTAAGGCCTCACAGTTAGTCTTGGTGGGCCCAGGAATGGGCCCTGCTGTGAATTATTAGATCAAGAATTGTAATTGCATGCCCCTGTTGAACAGGGGCTGAAAAATTGGGCCTTTGGTGGTGGTGGTGTTGACACAACACTGTAAGGCCTCACAGTTAGTCTTGGTGGGCGCAGGAATGGGCCCTGCTGTGAATTATTAGATCAAGAATTGTAATTACATGCCCTTGTTAAACAGGGGCAGAAAAATTGAGCCTTAGGCACTGGTGCCACAATACTGCAACCCCTCACAGATACTGTACTTGGAGCACAGCAATGAGCCCTGTTGCAAAGTATTGCATCAAAAATTGTAATTACACGCCCCTGTTAAACACGACACTGCAACCACTCCCAGATACTCTAGTTGGAGTGCAGGAATGAGCCATGCTGCAAAGCATTGCATAAAAAATTGTAATAACACACCCCTGTTAAACAGGGGCTGAAAAATTGGGCCTTAGCCACTGGTGGCGGCACCCAGAAACAAAAATGTTCTTCCAAGCTATCATCGTCAATCGGATCATTGAGGAGGAGGAGGATAGTCAGTCAACATAACAGGACAAACTCTCAGCATCAGCATCAGTCTTGAAGGGATGTGACATTTGAAAATAAATTAGTCTGTTATATCAGCTTCAGGTGTTTGGTAGCTGGTGGTGATCCAAGACTGGTTCATCTTTATGAAGGTCAGTCGATCAACAGAGTCGGTGGACAGGCGCACCCTGTGATCCGTGACAAATCCTCCAGCAGCACTGAATGTGCGTTCTGAAAGAACGCTGGATGCAGGACAGGCCAGTAGCTCAATTGCATACTGTGCAAGCTCTGGCCAGTGATCCATCCTCAAGACCCAGTAAGCCAGAGGATTTTCGGTGGGGAAGGTGTCCAAGTCTGACCTTGCCCCTAGGTATTCCTGCACCATGTATATCAGACGCTGGCGATGGTTGCTGGAACCGATCATACCTTGGGGCTGCGGACTAAAGAATTGTCTGAACGCTTCGGTCAGACGGCCACCTTCCCCACCGCTCCTTCTTTGACTGACCGAAGCCTCAGCAACTCGTTGTCCAAGACCAGGAGTTTGTAACCTCCCAGTCTCTGGGAACGCGTTGCACAGACCTTTCTGCAAGGCCTCCCGGAGTTGTCTCATCCTCTGCTCCCTCTGTGACGGTAAGATAAGGTCCGCAACCTTACCCTTGTACCGTGGATCAAGGAGAGTGGCCAGCCAGTAATGGTCCCTCTCCTTGATCCGAAGAATACGAGGATCCTTCCGCAGACTTTGCAGGATCAGGGAGGCCATGCAGCGTAGGTTAGCTGAGGCATTCAGTCCGGAGTCCTCTGGGTCACTAAGGACGACATGATCCGCAGCCACCTCCTCCCAGCCACGTACAAGTCCACTGGTTTCTTGGGACTGTAAATCATCCCTAAAAGACTGCTGCTGATGATGCTGAGTGCCAGGCTCCACCTCCATGCTGACACAATCCTCCTTCTCCTCCTCCTCCTCCTCTTCTTCCTGTGTGATGGGTGGGACAGAAGGAACACTGTCTGGGTAAAGGGGGCCTTGAGAGGCAAGGAAGTCCTCCTCTTCCTGCCTCTGTTCTGCCTCAAGTGCCCTGTCCATTATTCCACGCAGCGTATGTTCCAACAGGTGGACAAGAGGTACATTGTCACTGATGCATACACTGTCACTGCTCACCATCCTCGTGGCCTCCTCAAATGGTGCCAGGACAGTGCATGCATCCCTGATCATGCCGCACTGGCGTGGTGAAAAAAAACCAAGCTCCCCTGACCCTGTCCTGGTGCCGTAGTCGCACAGGTACTCATTGATGGCCCTCTGCTGCGTGTGCAGCCGCTGCAGCATGGCCAACGTTGAGTTCCACCTGGTGGGCATGTCACATATAAGGCGGTTCTTGGGCAGGTTCAACTCCTTTTGCAGCTCAGCCAGGCGAGCACTGGCATTATAAGATCTGCGGAAATGCACACAGACTTTCCTGGCCTGCCTCAGGACATCATGTAAGCCCGGGTACCTGCCCAAGAACCGCTGCACCACCAGGTTAAGGACGTGAGCCACACAGGGCACATGGGTCAGTTGTCCCTGTCGGAGAGCGGAGAGGAGGTTGGTGCCATTGTCGCAAACTACCATTCCTGGCTTAAGCTGGCGAGGCGTCAACCACCTCTCGGCCTGCCCCTGCAGAGCAGACAGAACCTCTGCCCCAGTGTGGCTCCTGTCCCCCAAACACACCAGCGCAAGCACGGCATGGCATCTTTTTGCCTGTGTACTTGCAAAGCCCCTTGAACGCCTACGGAGCACCGCTGGTTCCGAGGACAAAGCACAGGAAGAGGCCACAGAGGAAGAAGAAGAGGAGGGGGTGGAGGACAGAGGTGTGTCACAACCAGTAGTAGCATTTTGGAGGCGTGGCGGTGGAACAACCTCCAACACTACTGCACCTTGTCCTGCATCCTTCCCAGCTGCCAAAAGAGTGACCCAATGGGCCGTGAAAGAAAGGTAACGTCCCTGTCCATGCCTGCTGGACCATGAGTCAGCGGTAATATGCACCTTACCGCTGACCGCCTTGTCCAGCGAGGCCAAGACATTGCCTTCCACATGCCGGTAGAGAGCCTGAATCGCCTTCCGTGAGAAAAAGTGGCGTTTGGGAACCTGCCACTGAGGAACCGCACGTTGCACAAACTCACGGAAGGGGGCCGAGTCTACCAACTGAAAAGGCAGCAGTTGAAGCGCTAGCAATTTAGCCAACCGCTGGGCGTGTGGATGGCTGGGAGTGAACTTCTTTCGACGGTCCAGCAGCTGGGGCAGGGAAATTTGCCTGCTAGAATCGGACGTTGGTGTACTGCTAGCAGAGTGCCCGCAAGTACTTGGCTGTGACACACCTAATTCTACACCTTCATTCCTCTCAGAGCAGGTTTCAGAGAGGACTGAAGGTATAGTGGGGTTGGAGATCCCAGCTGATGCGGTGCAAGAAGAGGTCAGCTTTG
Organism: Rana muscosa; assembly: GCA_029206835.1. Classification (NCBI taxonomy): domain Eukaryota; kingdom Metazoa; phylum Chordata; class Amphibia; order Anura; family Ranidae; genus Rana; species Rana muscosa. Next base: position 404,779,761 of record CM055117.1, read on the forward strand.
TTCTTTGGTGTGGGTCTTTAAGGTAGGCTTGCCAACGAGCTGCATGGCAGGTCAACATATGTCTGGTCAAGCATGTGGTGCCCAAGCGGGTGATGTTTTGGCCACGCGATATACGCTTGAGACATATGTTGCAAACAGCAGCTGTGCGATCTGATGCACTCGACTCAAAAAAGGCCCACACCAAAGAACTTTTTGAATAACGGGCAGAGGCAGCGCCTTGCACAGGCGGAGCTCTGCGGTGTAATTCCGTCGGTGTGCTGCCCTTACGCTGGCCCCCCGAGGGCATCCTGCCTCGTTGGAGATGTGCCTCCTCCTCATCCTCCTCCTCCTCCTCCTCCTCCTCTCTCCTATTAGGCACCCACGTGGAGTCAGTGACCTCATCATCCCCTCCCTCCTCATCACTGGAGCCAATCTGGCAGTATGCTGCAGCTGCTGGAACATGACTGCCAGATTGGTGTCCTTCTTGAGCATCCCCTCTCTCTGCTCTCACGCTACTGCCTTCCTCTAGCTGGGTATCATCATCAGACCCTTCGAAACGCTGGGCATCCTCCTGGAGCATGTACCCAACACTGTGCTCAAACAGTTCGGGGGACTCCTCAGGAGGACATGGTTGGTCTAGGGAAGGAGTGACTGATGATGACATTGATACCAGGGAAGAGGACGCTTTGGCAGCTGCTTTGCCAGTACCCTGAGCCTGGGTGAGAGAGGATGAGGAGGATGAGGGGGGCTTGGTCATCCACTCTACCAAGTCTTCGGCATGATGCGGCTCAACACGTCCAGCTGCCGAAAAGAAGGACAAGCGTGTCCCATGGCCACGTGCTGATGTCGATGCACCGCGTCCATGACCAGCACTGTTGTCTCTAGACACAGAGCATGCTTGCCCTCTTTTTTTGGCTCCTGACTGTCTGCCTCTCCTTGTTTGCCTTCCAGACATTCTAATGGCCTGCAGGGAAATGGGAAAAGCAGCAATACAGGCTAAGTTAAGGTGTAATATGGTCAGGAGGCACACTCCGCCCGCTGTAAGTGCCGCAAAATCCTGTTTGTGTAACACACCAGGAAAAAGCAGCAATACAGGCTAAGTTAAGGTGTAATATGGTCAGGAGGCACACTCCGCCCGCTGTAAGTGCCGCAAAATCCTGTTTGTGTAACACACCAGGAAAAAGCAGCAATACAGGCTAAGTTAAGGTGTAATATGGTCAGGAGGCACACTCCGCCCGCTGTAAGTGCCGCAAAATCCTGTTTGTGTGACACACCAGGAAAAAGCAGCAATACAGGCTAAGTTAAGGTGTAATATGGTCAGGAGGTACACTCCGCCCGCTGTAAGTGCCGCAAAATCCTGTTGGTGTAACACACCAGGAAAAAGCAGCAATACAGGCTAAGTTAAGGTGTAATATGGTCAGGAGATACACTCCGTCCGCTGTAAGTGCCGCAAAATCCTGTTGGTGTAACACACCAGGAAAAATCAGCAATACGGGCTAACTTCAGGTGTATAATGTGCAGGAGGCTTAGCAACAATGACACTGACACTGTCCCCTGCCTATCCTTCTCTCTCCCTGCACACAAGATTTATCAAAGTATATGACACTGACACTCTCCCTGCCTATCCTTCTCTCTCCCTGCACACAAGGTTTAGCAAAGAATATGACACTGACACTGTCCCCTGCCTATCCTACTCTCTCCCTGTACACAAGGTTTATCAAAGTATATGACACTGACACTCTCCCTTCCTATCCTTCTCTCTCCCTGCACACAAGGTTTAGCAAAGAATATGACACTGACACTGTCCCCTGCCTATCCTTCTCTCTCCCTGTACACAAGGTTTATCAAAGTATATGACACTGACACTCTCCCTGCCTATCCTTCTCTCTCCCTACACACAAGGTTTAGCAAAGAATATGACACTGACACTCTCCCTGCCTATCCTTTTCTGTCCCTACACACAAGGTTTAGCAAAGAATAGATTTGACAAGATTTGACACTGTCCCTGCCTATCCTTCACTTTCCCTGCTCCGGACCACACTACACAAGGCCGCCGCGCTGGCGGCCTTTTATAGTGTGGGGCGTGTACTAAACCCCCTCAGCTATAATTGGCCACAGGCATCCTGCCTGTGGCCAATCATTGCTCTCCTCACTGCCGGCGCTGTGATTGGCCAAGCATGCATGCTTGGCCAATCACAGCGCCGGGATTACACTGCGATGGCGCAGTGTATTGTGGGCCGTTCGCGTCACTCGAATTTGGCGCGAACGGCCCAAATCGTTCGTTGTTCGCCGAACGCTGCGAACAGCCGATGTTCGAGTCGAACCTATGTTCGACTCGAACACCGAGATCATCCCTAGCCTTCAGGAAAGAAAGATGTATTGCAGCATGGGGCAGTAAACAAAGATACGTTGCTGTTGGGGGGCGATGAATGGACTGCCTGAATCTATATGGCCCCACTAATGGAGTTCCTCCCTCCATCTGGTGCTAAATGTCGGTGTTCTGGCACCACCGCACTTCAGGCTGCTTACTCTGTTCTTGCTCCCACTATAATTCTAGAATACAGGGAGAAGAAATCGGAGCAACAGCCTGTAAGACACTGAGCAGGCCTGAATAATCAACCCCCACGCCACTGCTTACAGAGGATCAAACTAAATTTACCTAACAATCTACACTATGGTAGGAGGGTGCTACACGAAAAAAGAATAACTGTGTAGCAATACCCCCGAAGGGGCCGCTAGTTTAAGATTTTTGGGCCTGCCGTTACCTTACTGTTCACCACATCCATCTTAGGGGTCTTTCTTGAAAAGTTGTTCACAAATGTCTGCACCAAACACTCTTTTTCTCAAGGGTTTTATTAAAGAACTTCCAGACAGAGGGATGGAGGGTTGGGGGAGATTCAGGTACCTTGCTTGCGGATCACGGATACTTCCTAATCCAGAGGACAACAGTTTTCCATTCTGTTTCATGTTGCACCCCTATCATATACTCTGTACCGAAAATACATAAAGACAGCATCAATCCACCTTCAAGACCTATAGTTAATGGGATAGACTCCCTTACATCCAGAATGGGAGAATACATAGATCACTACTTACAACCGGCAGTACAAGGAACACGGACTTACTTTAGAGACACCAAACAAATGTTGCAAATCTTGGAAGAGATCCCTACAACAGAAAGACCGTGGATAATGGCCACGGCAGATGTCTCTTCACTCTATACGGTCATTCCACTCCATCTAGCATGTGAGGCAGTCAAATGGGGACTAACACACCTCTCTACCATGTGTACAGAGAAAATACCTGGTGAAAAGTCTAGACTTCGGTCTTAAAAACAACTACTTTTGGTACAATCGCAACTACTACTTCCAGAGAACAGGAGTCGCAATGGGAGCGAAATCTGCACCCAGCGTCGCAGGCCTCTTCATGGCACAATGGGAGGAAGAAGCAGTTTTCTCAAACATCCCAAGTGAACTAATTATTTTCAGAAGATATATTGATGATATTTTTATCTCATTAAGAATGACCTGAACATCTAATTGAGCTGGGATATTAGTGAGAAAAAAAATCACATTCTTGGACTTGGAAATTATACAAGTCAATCAAAACATCACCACAAGAACACATTTCAAGAATGTAGATAGAAACAGCTACCTTCCCTTTGAAAGCTGCCATCATAAAAACTGGCTGTGCAACATCCCAAAAGGACAACTAATGCGACTGAGACAAAATTGTACCCACATAGACATGTTTACATCGCAAGCAAATCACATAGGAGAGAGATTCATTAAAAAAGGTTATAACCCCAGAGACATTGAAGACAAATTTAAAGAAGTGACAACAATGAACCGTCGTGATCTAATTAAAGACAAGAGAAAACAAGATCCCACTGTGGACAGAGTTCCCATTGTTCTAGATTTTAACATACAACAAAAAAATAGAACAAATCATCAGGCGACATTGGAATATTTTATTATCTGACAAACAATTACAAGAGATACTACCAAATCATCCCATCTTTATTTATAGAAGAGCTCCCACACTTCGGGACAAGCTTGTAAAAAACATACCCGATCCCCCCACTAAGGGATTTACTTTTTTCACTGGGAAAGGATTTTTTCCTTGTAAGTGTTGCTTTGCTTGTACCAAAACCAAACGACCTAACGAGAAAAAAATTCAAATTCACCTCAACTAGCACAGGCAATTCATATGACGTGAAGGAGTTCATATGCTGCAACCCAGAAGGAGCAGTATATATGCTAGAATGCAGTTGTGGATTTCAATACGTGGGACGCACTAAAAGACCACTGAGGGTCAAAATAAAAGAACATGTACAGAACATTATAAAAGGTTTCGACAAAAAAAATGTGTCTAAACAGTTTTTACTACACCACAACAAAGATCCCACTCAGTTAAAATTTTGGGGGATAGAGCCCTACACTAGACATTGGAGAGGTGGACATAAGGTGAGGACACTCACCCAATTGGAATCAAAGTGGATATTCCTTTTGGATACCTTTGCACCTCGGGGCCTAACATAGAATTCGATTTAAATTGTTTTTTGAGCAACTTTTAGATTTTGGCCACCTTTTTAAGACCTCCACTTTTTACATTTAAAATGTCTCTTTTTTTAAATTCTCACCTCACCACAGTTCACTTGCACGTTCATGTTGTACGTTTAATGTACTAAATCTGTTTTCATCCGTGCCATTTCCGGCAGCAAGTTTTAAACATTTTAAATTAACTTTATCCCCTGCTGTGGAATAAACATTTTATTTTATTTTAAGTTGTAGCAATATGGACAATAAAATATATGTCCTTGGTTTTAAATTACTTACACATCATTATTCACCAATGAATTTACATTTTACAGCTATATAACCAACAGGCTGGACCTAAGTTTGCATTTTTCACCTACGCCACAAATCACTCTATACAAAACATAGGGTTTGACTACCAACAAAATGGCCGCGCTCAGCGCTGTACATATACTTCCATAAACATGGCCGCCAGATCACTTCCTGCGACTGAGCTCTGGGAAAATGGCCGCCGTAATTAGAATATTACACACAGATAAAAGGACAACTTCTAGGCTTGTTTTCCATCCCCTGATGAAGTCACATGGTCTATGACGATACGCGTAGGGACGCAAACAAGCTCTGGAAGTGACGTGGACAAGTTTGGCACTCGTATTTATATGCACGATTTTACTATTTAAAATGTGAGTACTTATATGATTGTTTTAATAAAAGCAAATGTTTTACAAAAATACTACACCATATTGGGATTCATTTATCTTCCCCTGGTAATCTATACCTGGCATTTGGAGACCCCACACACCCCCCGGATAGACGATTTGCCTAGTATACCCAGATCCTACATCCCCAGGCTCCAAGGAACCATCCAGACAGCACCAGGATCCATATAGGATTGATACACATGCTGTAACCTCACAGCAGTGAGGTAAGGGGCCACTTAATCACATTAATAGAGGGGATACACACGGTGTTGGAAGCCATAGAAGAAATCATCACCCAGCACTTAAATCCAGCACCTACTTATATTTTTCTGGACTTTAAAATATTGACCATAAACTTTGCACGTTCACCATTCTTCTTATATTTTTAAGGAATTTATTTTGTTTGGAATTTGCATGTTTGCACTGTAATAGGGCTACAGTAATTTTACATTAAGGATTTATTTTGTGTTGTCACAATTTTTTTGCACATTTGCACTTTACCTTTGCTTCAGTACTTGCTGACAGAGCACGTTACCTTACTAATACAGACAGTATATTTGGGTTTTGGAGTGTTTTACATCTACTGTATGTCACAGCCTCTTTTTGCACGGTTGCACTTTACCATTACTTCAGTACTTGCTGACATAGCAAGTTACCCTATTAATACAGGGAGTATATTAAGGTTTTGGATTGCTTTAATATTTACTTAATGTCACCAGATTCCCTGTACTTTGCACTTTATTTACAGGTTTTTTATTGTGCAATACTTTTTTAGTACTGTCAGTACACTAAAGTTTTTGGGTTAATATTGATATCACGAAGATTTACACATAGCACTTTCCTCAGAGTCACTTTAACAGCTCAGCACTACCTCTTATACATATTGTTTCCATTCAGGCTATGGTTTCTGCCTCTCCAGGGCTTTGTAGCAGTTGACACATTACTAGCATAGTAGTGCGGCAATACCTTTAGTATACATAGTTTTCCACTCTGGATCTAGCAACCACCGGATAGGCCTCTCTCACTGACCTAGCAGCCGGTGCGGTGCTCGGTCAAAAGTCTCTGCTACAGACTTGAAGAATACACATAGTCTCTGCCACAGACTTGAAGAATACACCTAGTCTCTGCCACAGACTTGAAGAATACACATAGTCTCTGCCACAGACTTGAAGAATACACATAGTCTCTGCCACAGACTTGAAGAATACACATAGTCTCTGCCACAGACTTGAAGAATCACACCTTTGGTAAAGTTCTGAAAACATAACATACAGTACAAGGATCTTTCAGCCAGCTGGCAGCACTGTGAGGTAGATTTTTATCCTGATCCATCCTCAAATTGAGCCCTCAATTGTTCGGTCCTTTCCCGCAGGCAAGGCGACACGGACCATCCCCAGATCAGTAGGCTCCAGAAACTCCTGGGACTACTCTCAGTAACGGAGCCTCAGGCCTGCAAGCCGTGAGGCAGAACAACTACTAACACATCCCTGAGGCCAAGAGGGCCGTCAGGTCAGGATCAGAAGACCCGAGAAAACGGTGTCTGTCCCTTAAGTGCCCTCTCCCAGAATGCACAGCGGGTGACCACTCCCACTGCGCTGTTTCTTGGAAAGGAATACCCAATGCATCCAGCCTACTGCATTTCCAACCTTGACCTGTGGTGACAACGACTTCTACAGTCAGGTGGAAAATGTGCAACCCAGCTGAACTGGAACAGAGACCAATAATTTGGTACAATCATTCTGAGATAAACTACAGCTCAGACAACTAAATTTACACTAGCGCCTTCCCAATAGGAGCAGGGCGCTACAACTGTTTATCTCCAAGCAGTGGCGGGACAAGGTCATCCGGTGCCCAGGGTAAAGATGTCAAACTGCGCCTCTCAGGTGGAGTAGCTGGCAGGCTAAAAACAGTGCATGCAGCGCTGAGCTGAAATGTATGCAGTGGTTGTGATGTGCACTAAAATAGTGCCAATGGTCGTGGCACACCACAGTGAACTGAAGAGTTTAATAGTGGTGCACATTCTGTCCTGCAGAAAAATATGGACTAACAGAGGTGAAGGAAGAAATGCCCTGACATTGGTGTGGGGTAAAAATGCCAGAGAATCCTCCCTGCAGCAGCTATGGAGGCCCCTATTGCTTCTGACAGTTGTTTTATAACTTTCACTCCTTTCAATGAGGCAGCTAAAGATTGGAGCTACCACACGATCCCAGTGCACTCTCCACCCCACTACATCACATAGCTTCACAAGAATATGCCTCTTCTGCCTCCCTGGTCCTGAGGGAGATCCCTGTAGTAATGAACAAAAAGTAACAGGAGAACCCTGTTTAATAATATGAATGAATCATCAGGACTCCATTTTGTGTAACCCTGCCATTTTGTATATCCCTGCCATCTCAGTATAATCTCTCATTGCTATTATGTGTATGAGTATGTGGGAATGTTGTACTGCAACAAACCCCCTATTGTGTTTAATTGTGGTCAAGCTCTTCCAAGTATGTATATCCTGTTTATCCTTAGGCAATCAGCTTTGATTCACGACTAAATCTAACTGTTTATAGATAACAAAACTTGTTAGTCCCTAGTCATTTAACTAAACACCTCCCAGCCCCATTTCCTTTGATCTGTATTAAATATAAGCTGTATGCTCTCTTAGTAAAGACAGACATTCTGTGAAGTCACTTCCTGTTTCATGTGTCTTCATCTGAGTGTCTCACAGTACCGAGGGCTACGGTGGCTTGCTGAATTTAATCCAAAAAGGATGGTTGTCCAGAACCAGAATTCCTATCACCCTGTACTGGAGGACAGATACAATATTGGAAAAATCAGAGAGCCCAATAATGGAGTAATGAAAGTCCCCTCCTAACTGGAAATACATGCATTAACTTCAAACCCTCCTTACAAAGTTCAACCACTAATGAGGGTCTAGAAGTAATTAGGGGAGTAAGCCCCCCTCCACACACAAACGTTCAGCTGTTCAGAGAAAATATTCAGAGATCCCTACTACTAAGGAATGCATAAGGGGTGATCTGAGGGGACTCTTCACTCCCATCCAGAATACAGACAAGTAAAGCGGGACCCCCTTCCCCACCTCTAGTAGGAGACCCCATCCAGGCGGAGTGCAGTGGATAATCAAAGGGGGTGCCTCCTTCTCATCCAGGAATATAGGCAAGTACAGGGAGACCCTGTCCGAAAATTCAGGAACCTCCCTCCAGTAGAAGGCGAGCCCCATCCAGGATGAGTGCAGGGGGTGATCAAAGGGGCCTCTTATCCAGAAATACAGTGACCCTTTCTCCACCCACTCCCAGTTAGGTCCTCATGCACACAGGGTTTAAAAAACACTTTTTTTACAAGCGTTTACTTTTTTTTAGCCTGTAAAACACCTCTATGATAGCCTGGTGTTCATGCACACATTGACGTTTACAGGCATGTTAGAGGAGCATTTACAGGCTGAAAAAGAACCCGTCACCAGTGTGTTCATTAGAGGAGCTTTTGGGCAGAATAAATGCAAAGCGCGCATAAACACTAGACATGTTAAGGCACATTCGGGCATTATTATTATTTATTCTGGACATTAGAATGCATTATGTTGAAGGCACAAAAACACACATAAACGTGTGTGCAGTATGCTTTTAGGATGCTTTTTCCTGCCCGGAGTAAAAGGCCTTAATAGAAGAAAATCAAATGCTCTGTGTAAATGAGGCCTAAGCAGGACCTCCGGCCAGGAGGAGTGCAGGCCCCCCCACCCTCGGGAGAAGGTGAATAAAGAAATAAAGTAAACAGACACCCCTGAAGTTATATGCACAAAGGAGCCCCCTGTCCCAGAGGGGGAGGGGTTGAGGGGTTGACTTAGTGGCGTAACTAGAACCTTCAGGGCCCCAATGCAAGAAACCATGAAGGGCCCCCCTGACTCCCGGATGGGGCCCTTCCCTCCGAGCCCAGTGGCAGAACACCAGGGCCTGGTCACAAGTAAAAAGTTTGTGTGGTAGTTCTGCCACTGGTGTCAGTAGTTTTTGTTTTTTCTACCATTTTTTTTATTCATTTTTTAATTATTTTTTAAAAATATTTTGTTACAATTTTTTAGGAACCCCATTGGGGGCTTTGGTGAGATATCTCGAGTCTAAACAGACCTCTGATGTTTCACCTTTGAGCCTCAGCTGCACAGAATGAATGGACAGGAATAGCTCTGTACAGATCTTCCCGTTCATTCATAAACTGAAGCATAGTAATCACAGTTTACTATGTTTCAGTTATGAATAGACTGAGCCAGTGATCGGTACGGATTACTGACTCTCCATTCAGAAAAGGCTTCATCCTGACAGATCCCCCACAGCAGCCAGCGGGAGAGGAGAGAACCCTGCAGGACGAGGGGGCAGGAAAAAGCACAGGGGGACTGGAGGACACATAGGGGGCAACAGAAAGAAGCTGCATAAGAGGAGCTGTGGGAGTGGCTACATATAAAGCAGTGGTCATCAACCCTGTCCTCAGGGCCCACTAACAGGCCAGGTTTTATGTATTACCTTGGGGAAATGTAGACTACTAGAATACTGCAATCACTGAGCAGCAAATGATATCACCTGTGATATATTTCAGTTATCTTGCAAACCTGGCCTGCTAGTGGGCCCTGAGGACAGGGTTGATTATCACTGATATAAAGGAACCGATCTCTACTTCCCCCCTCCCCCCCGCTTCTCCTCCTCTCCCTCCCACAGGCATTCAGCTGCTGCAGGAGGAAAATGGAGAGTTTGGTTCCTCTATGCCAGTGTTTCTCAATCTTTTTCATACACATATATAAACACATACACACACACATACTGTATATATAAGCACACACTTACATGCGCACACACACAGGAAAAATATATTAAATTTTTTCAGGTGACAAGGCACATTCCAATGAAAAATCATATAGGATATCCATGCTAAAACATATAAATTACAAATGAGCAGCCGCTTACGCAATCTGAAGAATTGTGATAAATATATGAAGCAGCGCTAAAACAATTGAACTCAATATTGTGAAAACACAAAAATAAATCAATGTAATGACATCAAACTTTTTAGATGAAAAAACGTGTATAAAGAAATCACACCAAATATGTAAATAAGTGTCCATAAGAGCCCATTCACTAAGGCTGAAAAGGAAAAATATATGTGAAACAACAAAGTCCAAAGGTAAAAAATCCAAAGGTTACATCATAGGCAAATATGCTTTTTATTTAAATTTTTCATCCTGCTGATGAACCGACCCCTGACTGTATCACGTTTTGTGCTTTGGAGTTTCCCTTTATAAGGAAATGTAACACGCGCATTTGACCATATTATATGATGGTCCACAGGATCCGGTAAAAGGCTTTAATACTTGGTGTCACCTGGTGGTGTAAGCACTACAAATTGTGATTGCGGGGACACTGGTGGAGCAAGTGAATCGTGGATGATTTGTTTCCTTTGGACTTTCTTGTTTCACATATATTTTTCCTTTTCAGCCTTAGTGAATGGGCTCTTATGGACACGTATTTACATATTTGGTGTGATTTCTTTATACATGTTTTTTCACCTAATAAGTTTGATGTCATTATATTGATTTATTTTTGTGTTTTCACAATATTGAGTTCAATTCTTTTAGTGCTGTTTTATATATGTATTTATCACATTCCAATGAAAGGCAGCAGTATTTAATAAATTAACATTTGATACTTTAAAATGCTTTGTAAGTATGCAGTGCATATATTCAGAATGTTTTGCAAAGAGAATGAAAAATATATAAAAGAGAAGCAGAGAGGTCTCAGAATAATATTTTATGCCATTCTATGAGGAAGTGAATCCTAAAAAGACGTCTTTAACTTTATTTCCTCTTTTGATGTTGTAATACACATTATGCTGCAGTTGCATAATATTACTGACAATTGGCCTTCACTTGACACTCACTATGCTTAGGGCTTATTCACACCATGACATGTGGCAGCAATGTGTTACAATATGTTTTCAAATGTGCTGCATTTTTAAAATGTACTATTTCATAGAGTTAAAACGGAAAATTTATATCAAATACTTACCGTAATTTTCCTTTCCTGATGGACTCCATGGCAGCCTACGTGTGGGTTAATCCCGCCCCTCATACCTCATAGGACCCTTCTCCCATAAATCTTTGCTCTGGGCCAGAGGCCGTGTTCCATAATTTAGCCTACTCCAGCCACTGGGAGGGAACTCCTGCTGCCATGGAGTCCATCAGGAAAGGAAAATTACGGTAAGTATTTGATATAAATTTTCCGTTTTCCTGACAGACTCCATGGCAGCCTACGTGTGGGAAATAACTAGCCATACACACCCGGGTGGGAAGAGTGCTGGACAAAAGAAAAAAGGTTTAATTGGCACCATCAACAGACAAGATACGTAAACCACTACGCAGTAGTGTGCCATGAACGTGTTAATTGAAGACCACAAGGCCACCTTACAAATAACTTCTGGAGGCACGTGACGTAATGCCGCCCATGATGAAGACACTTCTAGTTAAGTGAGCAGTCACCACTTCTGGAGGCGCCAAGCCCTTGGCTTTATAGGCCCACTGAATGGCCTGAACAATCCATGCTCCGATAGATCTGGAAGAGGCACGCATTCCCTTATACTTCCTGTGAAAAGAACGAGCAGGTGGTCGGTCTGACGGAAAGAAGCTGTAGCTTCAAGATACTGACTCAGAGCTTTTCCAACATCTAAGGGATAAACACTGGAATCCTTGGTAGATCTGAACGTTGGAAGAGCAATCTCCTGATTGTCATGAAACACAGATGCCACTTTGGGGTTTGAACCCAACATAGGAATTAAAAAGTTTAGAAATGGCTCCTTGCATCCCTGAGAGCTGATTTCAGAGACCCTCTTGGCCGATGTTATAGCCACCAAGAGGACAACTATTAGAGAGAGTCATTTGACAGAAGATTGATCTTCATGTTCCAACTCTCTACCCAAGAAAAAATCCAGGACAAGGGGAAGATCCCAATTAGAAAAACTTGGCTCTGAGGTCTTAGCCTTATTGCTCCTCTGAAAAACTACTGAGTAAGAGGGTGTCTAGCCCAGGAAACACCCGTAAAGGCAGAGATTACAGCGATTTGGACTCGCAGCGAGCTGACTGACAATGAGAGATCCAATCCTGATTGTAAGAAGCCCAGGATATCATGTATCTTTGGGTTATTGCAAGAACCTGCAGTGGAAGAGGTGTAGTCTGAAAACTTTTTCCAAATCCTCTGGTAGACCCTGTTGGTGCCTGTTCTTGTGGCATTTAATATTGTGGAGATGGCCCTACTTGGACAGCCTAGGGCCTCTAACCTTCCCCTCTCAAGAACCAGATCATCAGATGTAGATGGGGCCGGGCATGGATGTAGAAATGCCCCTTGTGATAGGAGATCTGGTCTGGAGGGTAGAGGAACTGGGTCCCGGAAGCTGAGTTGCATCAGCAGTGGAAACCATGGCTTGTTTGGCCAGTACGGGACTATTGCCACTATCTCTGCTTCTTCCATCCTGAGCCTCGACAAAAAACGGAGAATGACAGGAATCGGGGGAAAGGCATAGGCCCTGTGGAACCGCCAATGGTCTGTCAGAGCATCTACCCAAAAGCCTGGGGATACCAAGACCTCGTGTAGTATCTCTCTAGTCTGAAGTTGCATGGGGAGGCGAACAAGTCTACTTCCTGAATGAGTCCCAGGGACAGGACCCACCTGAAGTCTTCGGTGGGGAAGTCCACTCGTTGTCCAGAGAAACTCAACAGAAAATCTGCCTGAACGTTCGGGACTCCAGGGAGATAGACAGCTGTCAGGTTGGCCAGGTTTTTCTGGGCCCAGATCATGATGGGCTCTATTTCCTTTGACAGGGAGAGACTGCGAGTACCCCCCTGTCTCTTGATGTATGCGACTGCCGTTGTGTTGTCCAGTCTTAGGAGGACTGAGTCTCCTGCTGTTAAGTGGTGAAAGGCCTGCAGAGCGCAGAACGCTGCCCGGAGTTCCAGAACATTGGAGACTATCCTGTGAGAGGGAAAATTCCATATGCCTTGGGCTACTTCTGTCAGCCCCTGTTGCTGGCATCTGTAGTGATGGTGACCCAAGACACAGGTGCGATGGACTGACAATTGAGGAGGTTCCTCTGTTGTAGCCACCAAGGAAAGCTCTCCCGCATGGATGAGGTTATTTGGATAAAATGATCCCGAAGCCCTGGATTATACTGCTGGAGGAAACCCTTCTGGAAGGGCCGCATTTTCCACTGAGCCCACTTTACCATGGGTGTTGTTGCCACCATGGTGCCAATGAACTTTAGGCATTGAGAGGCTTGGAGATGAGAACGACATTGCAAGCCAAACTCTGTCCCGGATCACTGGGATTTTTCCAGGGGTAACAAGATGGTGCTCTTGATAGCGTTGAAGTGTGCCCCGAGGAATACCAGGGACTGCGTAGGATCCAGATGGCTCTTTTACAGATTCAGAAGCCAACCAAACTCGAGTAGAGTGGAGATGACCTGGGATCTGTGGATTAGCAACTGCTCCTTGTCCCGAGACAACAGCAGGTCGTCTAGATAGTGATACAAACGGATACCTCTGGTCCTGATCAGAGCCACGACAGCCAACAAGTTTTGAAAACACACGAGGCGATGTTGTAAGCCCGAAGGGGAGACAGGTAAACTGCAGACGGATTTGATCGACAGCAAAGCGAAGGTATTTCTGGAATTCTGACGCTATCGGAACATGGAAGTAGGCGTCCTTCCGGTCTATAGAGACAAACCAATCGCCTGGTTGGATTGCTTGACTGATCATGAGTAGTGTCTCCATCTTGAACTTCTCCTTCTAGATAAAAGAATTCAAGTGGGTTAGGTCTATAACTGGCCTCCAGGAGACGTTTTTCTTCAACACCATGAAGAGGGGCGAGTAGACCCCTTAAAACCTTTTGTCATCTGGAACTGGAATTGCAGCTCCCTGAGCCACAAGAGAGACAGGAGAATTCGCTTTTTCTCTTCCGAGAGAGGCAAGGATGCCGACTCGCTCTGTTTTAGGCAGGTGCAATATCATAAAGACTTAGGGGATTATTGTCAACCGGAAGATGCCCCTTTTGAAAACTTCTGGCCTGAAGGCTGTTTTTTCTTCCAGGTCTTCTTGAACTCACGGCCAGGCCTATAGTAGCGAGCATTCCTTGCTCGATCTGAACTTTGCCTGGGCTGTGTTCTCTTCTGGTTTAGCAGACGGCGATCCTGGGGAAGGAACCCCGACTTGCCCCCTGTGGCACGGGTGATGGCACTGTCCTATATGTTCTCAAAGAGGGACGAACCCCCAAATGGAATCCTGCACCATGCCTGCTTGGAGGCAGGGTTAGCTACCCATGGGCGCAGCCACAAGGCACGCTTAGCCGTGACAGATGTCAGCATGATCCGAGCCACCAGGCGAATTATGTCTAGGGAAGCCCCACGAGAAAAGCCAACGTCAACCTTAGCCCATGAATAGGTGAGCTCCTGGCCAGTTCTTCCGAGATGCTCCTCAGAGAAGCATCTACGTCATCTGCCCAGACTTCCATCGCTTTAGAAAGGGCTGCGAGAGCTAGAGCTGGTTTGCAGGTCATACCCGCTGTAATGTAGATCCGCTTGAGGGCGGTATAAATTTTCCACTCCAGGCAATCCCTAAAGGAAACAGTATCCTACAATGGGAGTGTGACGTGCCTCACCATCCTCATTAGGGCTGAGTCAATGAGAGGAGCCGACTCCAGGTGTTTTACATCCTTGCTTTTAAATGGGTACATTTTTGATACCTTCATTAACAGGCAATTCTTCCTTTCAACACCACCCCATTTGTCGGTAATTATTGCGCTGAGTTCACCCAAAAAGGAGAAATTAGGGTGTTCTTTTTTGAGGTGTTTAAAATATTTCCTCTGTTTGGAGGGTGCCTCCACTGGCTCTTCCATCTCAAAGCTTCTTTGACAGCTTTTGACCAGCTGTGGTACTAGGGCAAATTCAAAACCTGCACCAGGGTCATCTACCTCCACCTCACTGTCTGAGGCTTCAATTGAGGAATGGCTCGGCTGTGAAGGGCCTGGAGCCTTGAGATCATCCCTAATAGGGACTGACATAGTGTCACCAGCAGGGTTGTGGGTATGACCAGAATCCCCTTTACTCAGGGACTCACGGACCACCTTTCTGACCAGTGCTTCCACTTGTTGGTCTCCACCCTCTCTTTCTTATGCGACTTTAGAAAAGCATCGCTTGCAGAGCGATTTGCCTTCAGGAACCTGGGCCCCGCATAACCAGCAGGCTTTCCTCACAGAGCGGCTGGAGTGGCGGTGAGAGTGACGCCCAGAGGTGGTTTTAGACTCCTATCTGTGGTACCTAGATCTAAAGGAAGATCTGACGTCTGTACCTTGAAGAGGAGTGACAACGTTGAGACCTAGGACGGTCTTTGCCGTGCTTTGGTGTTCAGACCTAGAAAAGCTGAGTGAAAAAGAAAGGGTTAAGAGCTCCTGAATAAGTGAACCCAAGCATCACAGGTAGAAAATAAATAAATCCTACCTGCAGCGCAAGGGTTGGCCACAAGAGGGCGGTGACAGATCCATGGCAAGGCAGTTTGAAAGTGAAATGAATCATTACAGCCTTATGAGAAACAGGAGTGACAACAGGCATGAGAGAGCACATAATAAAACATAGCCAGCACCCAGGGAGCCTGCAGCAAACAATTTACCTTGTAAACCAGAGCCCAGTGCCTGGATAAACACTGCATAAGCCTGCAAGTCATCCCAAGTAATAGCTGCTTTGACAGCTATTTAAATCTGCCACCGTTAACGATGTCACCGCCCCATAGCGGTTGCCATCCGGTGGCGGCCAATCGCATGCGCGACCGCCGCCGCCATTTTGGCGAAACTGCGCCTGCACGAACCAAGCACGGAATCTTCGTTCGCAACTTGCGGATGCGCAGCGACTATCTGAAACGGCGAGCTGGAACGCAGCTGCGCTCCAGCCGCCGTGGCCACTCACTGGAGCTTGATAGAAAATAGGGAGACACACAAAACACAGAGATACGGCTGCCATATAAAAGGAATATCTTTGTACATTACCACCACCATGGCACGATCCGGACCAGAACCTGGGACTGGGGAGCTGTTCGCTCGACCCACCGCACGATCGGGCGTTTACAAAGCCTCCCGCTAATAGCTGGGACGTTTGGCCATATTGCCGCTTGCCTGCCAATGGCCAGGTTAGTAAGCTCTTCATGGTATCACATCATATCGCCCATGTCCACCTGCTAATAGCTAGGATTGCTGGACTGCAGAGAGGATCACCGCTAACCACCAACGTATCGCCGTGCACACCGCCAGGCCTGGATTACAGAAAAACTTCATGAAAAGGTAAGACTATATCTTGGTCCTAAGAGGAGGACAAAAAAAGGAACACGGCCTCTGGCCCAGAGCAAAGATTTATGGGAGAAGGGTCCTATGAGGTATGAGGGGCGGGATTAACCCACACGTAGGCTGCCATGGAGTCTTTTAGGAAATGTCTTTATTTGAGCAATGCATTCAAAAAATTCAGTATGATGTCCAGCAACACAGCTTGAGAAATATTAAATTTAAAAGCCTTTTTTCCTGCATTTATTGATAGGCACAGGGTAACTCAGCTAGTGTTAGACCCCTTTCACACTGGAGCGCCTGTGCCGTTAGCGCTAAAGAGCCGCTTGTTTTTGCAGCGCTCTAGAGCTGTTTTAGTGGCGATTTTGCAGCGCTTTTTGGTCGATAGCGGGCGGTTTTTACCTTAAAAACAAGGTAAAAAGTCCCAGTTTTGCTGCGCTTTTAAAGCGCTTTTAAGGCAATTTAGAAGCGCTGCCCATTCAGTGCAATGGGCAGGGGCGTTTTGGGAGCACTAAATACATCGCCCCAAAGATGCTGCTTGCAGGACTTTTTCTAACGTCCCACAAGCACACCGTCAGAGTGTGAAAGCACTCATTGCCCAGAATGTGAAGCAGTTTTCAGGCGCTTTTTAGGGGCTATCTCAAGCGCTAAATTGCCTGAAAATTGCCTCAGTGTGAAAGGGGTCTTCATGCACTAGCATAAATGCATTTGGCTCACATAGTTACATAGTTGCATAGTAGGTGAGGTTGAAAAAAGACACAAGTCCATCAAGTCCAACCTATGTGTGTGATTATATGTCAGTATTACATTGTATATCCCTGTATGTTGTGGTCGTTCAGGTGCTTATCTAATAGTTTTTTAAAACTATTGATGCCCCCTGCTGAGACCACCACCTGTGGAAGAGAATTCCACATCCTTGTTGCTCTTACAGTAAAAGAACCCTCTACGTAGTTTAAGGTCTTGTTAAACTCCCTTCCGCAAAAAAGTTTTATCCCTATTGTGGGGTCAACAGTATGGTATTTGTAAGTTGAAATCATATCCCCTCCCAAGCGTTTCTTCTCCAGAGAGAATATGTTCAGTACTCGCAACCTTTTTTCACAACTAATGTCCTCCAGACCCTTTATTAGCTTTGTTGCCCTTCTTTGTACTTGCTCCATTTCCAGTACATCCTTCCTGAGGACTGGTGCTCAGAACTGGACAGCATACTCCAGGTGCGGCCGGACCAGAGTCTTGTAGAGTGGGAGAATTATTGCTTTATCCCTGGAGTTAATACCTTTTTTAATGCATGACAACATTTTGTTTTCTTTGTTAGCAGCAGCTTGGCATTGCATGCCATTGCTGAGCCTATCATCTACCGCAGGTCCTTTTCCATCCTAGATTCTCCCAGAGGTCCTCCCCCCAGTGTATAGATTGCATTCATATTTTTGCCACCCAAATGCATTATTTTAAATTTTTCTACATTTAACCTCATTTGCCATGGAGTTGCCCAACTGTCACGTACCTGGTAGGAGTCTGATATGATGAGGTCGGCCTCCCTTGTATCTCCAGCCCAAGCCCCACTGAGAGTGGAACAGATGATGGCTAGGGTCAGGAGGAACACGAGTGCCTGTACGTGTTGCTTGCAGAACTTGCAGATATAGATGTAGGCTTGGAGACACAGGCAGGTCAACAGGAACAGAGCACGGGTAATGCTCGGAGGATCAGCCGATGTTAAGGGGAACTCCAACCAACTTGCAGGTTCTGGATTAGCAGCTTGCTGGAACTTCCGGAAGTCAGAGGTCAGAGGAATAGCCGGGTTGGGTAACAGGCGGGCAGCAAAGAACAAAGGCATCAGCGGGAGCAGGGTTAATGGAAGCCGGGATCAGGAGCCAGTAATCAGAGAAGTATCAGAGTCCAGAGGCAGAGTCAGGGAAGGCCAAAGTCAGCAACGGGAATCAAGCAGAACAAAACAGGAATCAGGAAATCAGGACACAGCTAAAGACCAGTCAGCACCACTTGAGAGTCAGAGCCCCCTTTAAATAGGCAGACTGGCGCCAAGTGAGATTAGGGACGCGCTCCTGCGCATGAACGCCATCCGTTGCACATGCGCATGCGCACTAGCGTTTTGGAAGGGCTGCTGCGGCCAGTGTTTCAGGAAGCCTGTCATTGTTCTTGAACGCGCGCATGCGCACGAGTGTGTACCAGTGGCGTTCTAGTACTTCTCTTACACCACCCCATTAATTTGTTTAGATCTTCTTGCAAGGTTTCCACATCCTGCAGAGAAGTTATTGCCTTGCTTAGCTTTGTATGATCTGCAAAATACAGAGATTGAACTGTTTATCCCATCCTCCAGGTGGTTAATGAACAAATTAAATAGGATTGGTCCCAGCACAGAACCCTGGGGGACCACACTACCCACCCCTGACCACTCTGAGTATTCCCCATTTATTACCACCCTCTGAACTCGCCCTTGTAGCCAGTTTTAAATCCATGTACTCACCCTATGGTCCATGCCAACGGACCTTATTTTGTACAGTAAACGCTCATGGGGAACTGTGTCAAATGCTTTTGCAAAATCCAGATACACCACGTCTACGGGCCTTCCTTTATCTAGATGGCAACTCACCTCCTCATAAAAGGTTAATAGATTGGTTTGGCAAGAACAATTCATCATGAATCCATGCTGATTACTGCTAATAATACCGTTTTCATTACTAAAATCTTGTATACAGTCCTTATCATCCCCTCCAAGAGCTTGCATACTATTGATGCTAGGCTAACTGGTCTGTAATTCCCAGGGATGTATTTTGGGCCCTTTTTAAATATTGGTGCTACATTGGCCTTTCTCCAATCCGCTGGTGCCATTCCAGTCAGTAGTCTGTCAGTAAGAATTAGGAACAATGGTCAGGCAATTACTTGCCTGAGTTCCCTAAGTACCCTCGGTTGCAAGCCATCCGGTCCCGGTGATTTATTAATGTTAAGTTTCCCAAGTCTAATTCAAATTCTGTCCTCTGTTAGCCATGAGGGTGCTTCCTGTGATGTGTCAAGAGGAGAAACACTGCAGTTTTGGTTACTGCCCCCTGATTCCCTCTTGAAGACTGAGGAGAAGAATAAATTCAATACCTTCGCCATCTCCCCATCCTTTGTAACCAGATGTCCTCCCATATTCTTTATGGGGCCAATATGGTCTGTCCTCCCTTTTTTACTCTTTACTAGGGATGAGCCAAACTCCCGCCCCCCGGTTCTGTTTGTGGCAGAACATGCGAACTACCAAAAAGTATGTGTGAACACCGTTAAAGTCTATGAGACACGAACGTGAAAAATCAAAAGTTCTAACTTTAACCACTTCCCTACCCGCCCATAGTAATATGACGTCCACAGATGGGATCTCCCATCCTGGGTGGACGTCATATGACGTCCTGGGCTTTGTGGGGGGATATCTGAATGATGCCTGCAGCTAGAGGCATCATTCAGATATCCTTGTCTTCTGCCGACAATTCTGCGCACCATAAGAATGATCATAGCGGCGGTTCCACCGCTTGATTGTTCTTATAGGCGGCGGGAGGGGACATCCCCCCTCCCGCCGCCATCTGGTGCATCTCCAGGCTCTCCCGTGCCATCGGGGGCCCGGAGAATGAATCGTCCAGCGCCGGAGGTGAACCATAGAGATGACTGGTGACCAGATGGTCACCAGTCATCTCTATGACCGTCGGAGGCCCAGGCGCGATGTGATGACGTCACGCCTGGGTCCTCAGAAGTAAACAAAGCCATCATTGCGGCTGGTAAGCATGAGATCAGTGAATTTCTTTTCACGATCTCATGCTTTCCAGCCTGGAGGAGAGATGTGGGGTCTTATTGTTCCTGCATCTCTCCATAAAGAGGACCTGTCACACACCATTCCTATTACAAGGCATGTTTACATTCCTTGTAATAGGAATAAAAGTGATCAAAAAAAAAATGTAAAAAAAAAATAAAAAATTAAAACCCCTGTCCACGGTAGCTCGCGATCAGAAGCGAACGCACACGTAAGTCCCGCCCACATATGTAAACGCCGTTCAAACCACATATGTGAGGTATCGCCGCGTGCGTTAAAGCCCGTGCAACAATTCTAGCACTAGACCTCCTCTGTAACTCTAACCTGGTAACCTGTAAAAAATTTCAAAGCGTCGCCTATGGAGATTTTTAAGTACCGAAGTTTGGTGCCATTCCATGAGTGTGCGCAATTTTAAAGCCTGACATGTTAAGTATCTATTTACTCGGCGTAACATCATCTTTCTGTAGCGGGCTGGTTCCCTCCCCCGTCCCCTCTATTAAAAGTTCTGCTCGCAATGTCTCTGGTCTAGGGGTATGATAGAGGAGGGAGAGGGTGCGCTACGCCAGGCTTCCACCACAGGTGTATAAGTGGTATCGGCAATGTCTTTCGTTACCTTCGGGCCTGTGTTGTGCATCGGATCCTCCCTCCAAGAGTCTCCGAGAACCCCGTCTGCCAGGAACTGAGCCCCACACCGTTAAGGTCCAACACTCCTTTATTGTAGAACATAACATGGACTCCCTTGGCTTCAGAACAAAAAAGGGGTGTGGGTGCGAATAGGCCCAGACACAAATTCGATCCTCCACTTTCCTCCAAAGAGTGGGTTATGGTCTCCGCACGAGGGAAATTCACCTTCCGGACGGTCTCCGACAAGAGACTCACCCGTCACCGGCAGTATGCTGCACCGGGTCTTCAGATGAGGAGCTCTCCCCGGTCCATTGCACCCACCTTGGATTCAGGCATCCATCTCCGGAGTACCTTAGGATCCTTCCCTCGCGGAACTCAGTGTTGGGCACTGAGCTCCGGACCGCCATCCGAGTACCTCACCCCAGGCTAAAGGTGCCTGAGATGGAACACGATCTCCGGTGGTCCTCTAGGCCTAGTTCGCCTAGAGGACGAGCACGAACTCCGTCCGCAGGCTAAAGGTGCCAGGGACCAACGACCCCGTGACCAAGATGGCCGGCCCCTTTATCCCCTCTCCCAGCAAGCACGGCGGGTTCCCCGCCCCACCATACCGCTGCCAAGAGAGGACAAAAAGTAGGCTCAGCACACAGCGGTATCCGCCCGTTGGCCCATAGTGACAGCGCCACCCAGTGGACCACCGGAGACACACCAGTGGTGTCACTGAAAAATTCAAAAATTACCCCAGGAAAGTAAGTACCCGCTACATACTCCCCCCTGTCTTTTGACACTGGTCCCCAGTGTCTGGAGTAAACCACATCTTCAACAACCGACATGAACCAGTCCAGAAACCACTAACAATTGAAAAAACAAAACTTTTTGGAAACTCTATCCTAACAAAGAAGTTGTGTCTGAGCCCCTGTAACAAAAAGAGGAGTAAAAGACAACATCAATTTTGAAATTACATTTCAACATTTTACTTTTCCCTCCCCATCCTAGCTAGAGTCCTCCCCAGAGTATGTAATCTTGCTGGGATGTTCTCCTGCAGAGGGAAAAGAAATAGAATCAACATGTAAAACCCTGACACATGTATCCGTGTGTGTGAGGAACAGAAACTTCTCCTAAAAGAAATCCCTGCTTCTCCAAAGAGTGAGTGCGTGAAATGTGTTGGTAACGTTGCGCGACACTGCCACCTGGTGACAGCCTCGCGGTAACTGCACCTGTGGAACTTCTTCTCCTTTCTCTCTAACCCTATCTACCCCAGAGTCTGTGATCTCCTTGCCGGAAGATAGAAACAAACAGGAACAGTTCCTTTCTTTTTTTTTCTCTTTGGACAAACAATACACAATTTCTCCAGAAAGTTCAGCGGCATGATAATATTGGAGTCTTTTTCTCCTAAATGTAAAAGCGTGGATGTGGCAGAATCAGTGGCTTTAAGTGCTGATCCATAGTCTCTAGATGGTACTCTACATCTTCGTCTTCTTTGCGTCTGATCACCACTTTGTCTGCGTGGATGTGTCTTCCCACCATCCATTCTGCCTTGCAGTCTTTGAAGCGCTGTGAAGCCTTTGGAGAACATGTTAAGTATCTGCGGGCGTGTGGAACTTTGAGGTGGGTCCACAAAAAGTCATTGTACCAGCGCTCCCGGCACACTTCCACC
The DNA here is from genome assembly GCA_029206835.1 of Rana muscosa. Classification (NCBI taxonomy): domain Eukaryota; kingdom Metazoa; phylum Chordata; class Amphibia; order Anura; family Ranidae; genus Rana; species Rana muscosa. Next base: position 404,802,407 of record CM055117.1, read on the forward strand.
TCATATAGCAAGTCCTTCGATAAGTAAGGGTACTCCCATCCATACTCTGCTGCAACCTTTTGGCTAAATAGGCGCTGTAGTCTTGCCAATGGAGGCATGGTAGCTCTGTCCCCTTCACCAGGCAAAACAACTGAGTCTGGATGACGAGGTGCCTTGACCACCTCCATTCTGGGCATTGGGGGCCGCAGTAACAGTCTCTTAACCCCAGCGTCAGGTACAGATGGCACCGGGGATGCAGGGACAAGTTGAAGAAGAGATTCTCCTTCAGGCGCTGACGCCTCCACCTGAGGTGTGCTCTCTCCCATGGACATAGGTGAATTCCGAATCCCATGGAATGAAGCAAGCGGTACCTTGTCCCAGCCCTTCTCGGCAAACAAGTCATCTATCAGGGCATCATCTCCCATATCTGAGAGAGATTCCAGGTCGGAGGTGTCACACTCCTCCGTGGATATGTAGCCCTGTGTGGAAACAGAACCTCCACACTCCGGGGACTTGCTAGGCCATGTCTTCCCGACACCTCCTCCCTCACACCAAGTCTTCTCCGCCGGCTTACCTCGGCCTTTCCCGGGACGTCCGGAACTCCCGTCAACGGATCCCTCTGGGCCTGGCGTAAGCACGCGAGACAGTCCACCACCACCGCTGGTCGGGGCTACCACGCTGGTTCTCTTCTTCGGTGGCAGACGCTGTGAGACAGTGGTGACCGAGTCAGCATCCTCGGATTTCTCCCGTTGATGTTTCACGACCTCCTCCGCGGTCGTTGCAGTGTGCGCAGGGGTGACTCTCACAGCCGCGATTCCTCCCTTCTGAGTAGCGATACCTGAAGCCCGGCCTGGGTAGATGGTTTTCGGTCTCTCAACCTCCCGATCCACCTCGAACGTGAACTCCCCACAGGCCTCACAACGTCCGAACGGCTTCAGCAGACACACCAGTCCCGAACACCCGGAGCAAATCATACCCAGGGCCTCAACGTCCATACACGAGTATAGGGCGAATCGACCCCTCGGCTTCAGTCGAATCCCCGTATCCGTTATGGGAGCAGCAGCAGTCAATGTTGTAGTCGCCGGGTGAACCGGAATCCACGAGGCGGGTCCAAACATGGTGACCTGTTGCTGTTCCATCTCACACTGCAGAGTTTTCGCGCCAATGTCCCACGTGTAGTCCGTCACACGTATTGGACTCCTCCCCTTTTGCTCCAGTTTGCGGGCTTTTCCACTTTGGCTTGGTTGAGACACGCCCACGAACTAAGCGGTGGGGGTTGTGTCTGATGGTGCAGTGCAATTAAAAGCCCCCACGTGTAGTCCGTCACACGGCTGGGCTTTCCCCCTTTCGCCACTCTTCCTGCGCGGGCCTTTCCCCTTTTGAGGTCATGTCCACGACTTTCGAGTAGGGCTGCACTTTGGCCTATTCGTTTAACTCTGTCCGGCAGACACCTTTTACAAAGTGATGCACAACACATATACCGGACCCGAGCCCCCACGTGTAGCGGGCTGGTTCCCTCCCCCGTCCCCTCTATTAAAAGTTCTGCTCGCAATGTCTCTGGTCTAAGGGTATGATAGAGGAGGGAGAGGGTGCGCTACGCCAGGCTTCCACCACAGGTGTATAAGTGGTATCGGCAATGTCTTTCGTTACCTTCGGACCTGTGTTGTGCATCGGATCCTCCCTCCAAGAGTCTCCGAGAACCCCGTCTGCCAGGAACTGAGCCCCACACCGTTAAGGTCCAACACTCCTTTATTGTAGAACATAACATGGACTCCCTTGGCTTCAGAACAAAAAAGGGGTGTGGGTGCGAATAGGCCCAGACACAAATTCGATCCTCCACTTTCCTCCAAAGAGTGGGTTATGGTCCCCCTGCACGAGGGAAATTCACCTTACGGACGGTCTCCGACAAGAGACTCACCCATCACCGGCAGTATGCTGCACCGGGTCTTCAGATGAGGAGCTCTTCCCGGTCCATTGCGCTCACCTTGGATTCAGGCATCCATCTCCGGAGTACCTTAGGATCCTTCCCTCGCGGAACTCAGTGTTGGGCACTGAGCTCCGGACCGCCGTCCGAGTACCTCACCCCAGGCTAAAGGTGCCTGAGATGGAACACGATCTCCGGTGGTCCTCTAGGCCTAGTCCGCCTAGAGGACGAGCACGAACTCCGTCCGCAGGCTAAAGGTGCCAGGGACCAACGACCCCGTGACCAAGATGGCCGGCCCCTTTACTCCTCTCCCAGCAAGCACGGCGGGTTCCCCGCCCCACCATACCGCTGCCAAGAGAGGACAAAAAGTAGGCTCAGCACACAGCGGTATCCGTCCGTCGGCCCATAGTGACAGCGCCACCCAGTGGACTGCCGGAGACACACCAGTGGTGTCACTGAAAAATTCAAAAATTACCCCGGGAAACTAAGTACCCGCTACATTTCATATTTTACAAAAAAATTGGGCTAACTTTACTGTTTTGTTATTTTTTTAATTCATGAAACCATTTTTTTTAAAAAAAAAAGGCGTTTGAAAAATTATTGCGCAAATACCGTGCAAGAAAAAAAGTTGCAATGACCGTCATTTTATTATTTTATTCCCTAGGGTGTCTGCTAAAAAAACTATATAATGTTTGGGGGTTCTGAGTAATTTTCTAGCAAAAGAATGATGATTTGTACATGTAGGAGAGAAGTGCCAGAATAGGCTCAGTATTGAGGTGGTAAAAAAAGCCCGGTGTTGAAGTGGTTAAAGGCTAATATGCAAGTTATTGCCATAAAAAGTGTTTGGGGACCTGGGTCCTGCCCCAGGGGACATGTATCAATGCAAAAAAAGTTTTTTCGGGAGCACTGATTTTAATAATGCTTAAAGTGAAACAATAAAATTGAAATATTCCTTTAAAGTTCGTACCTGGGGGCTGTCTATAGTATGCCTGTCTATAGTTGTTCCCGTGTTTAGAACAGTCCCTGCAGCAAAATGAAATTTCTAAAGGAAAAAAAGTCATTTAAAACTGCTTGCGGCTGTAATGTATAGTCGGGTCCCGGCAATATAGATGAAAATCATTGAGAAAAACAGCATGGGTCCCCCCCCCCAGTCCATTACCAGGCCCTTTGGGTCTGGTATGGATATTAGGGGAACCCCGCACCCAAATAAAAAAAAAACGTAAATTTTTTAAGTGTAGCTCCAGCCAAGAAATCTATTTTTAAGCTTTTTGGATAGCATAGGGAAGGGTTATCACCCCTGTGACATTTGTTTTGCTGCCTGTGACCTGTTCAGAAGATTTCTGTCCCAATGACAATTTGATTTTGAAAATTTTGGGTTAGTAGGGAAACAAGGATTGGTGATAAAGCATCAGTGGAGACACTTTTTTCCCATAATAACTCTTACAGATTACAAGTAGACTCTACTCTTACAAGTAGATTTTCTCTCACTTCCTGTTGTCTCCCTCTGTTTGTAAGTAGGAGTCGTTTGTAAGTCGGATGTTTGAAAGTAGGGGACTGCCTGTATATACTATACGGCCTGCCCTATATACTCTGCAGAAAATTGGGCCTTAGGTGTTGGTGGTACAAGAACACTGTAAGCCCTCACAGTTACTTATGGTGGGCGAAGGAACGGGCCCTGCTGTGAAATAGTATATCAAGAATTGTAATTACATGCCATTGTTAAACAGGGGCAGAAAAATTGGGCCTTTGGTGAGGGTGGTGGTGCCACAACACTGTAAGCCCTCACAGTTACTCTTGGTGGGCGCAGGAACGGGCCCTGCTCTGAAATATTATATCAAGAATTGTAATTGTAATTACATGCCACTGTTAAACAGGGGAAGATAAATTGGTGGTGGTGGTGGTGGTGGCACAACACTGTAAAGTTTCACAGTTAATCTTGGTGGAAACAGGAACGGGCCCTGCTGTGAAATATTAGATCAAAAATTGTAATTACACGTCCCTGTTAAACAGGGGTAGAAAAATTGGGTCTTAGGCAGTGGTGGTGGTGCCCTGAACCAAAAATATTCTTAGAAGCTAGCATCATCAAGATTGAGGAGGAATAGGATAGTCACTCAGCTGTTTCCTAAATTCCCCCGTATTTCCACATCCGTGATCAGGTCTGTATTGTTGGTAATCAGTAGATCCAGTAACGCTTTATTTCTAGTTGGTGAGTCTACCATCTGACCCATGAAATTATTCTGCAAGACATTTAGGAACTGGTGAGACTTGGACGAATGTCTGTCTGGAGAATTAAAATCCCTTATTATTAGACATGTGCAATTCGTTTTGTTCCAAATTCGTTTTTAAATGAATTTTGACAAATTAGTTAATTCCGAAAATTCTGAATTTCCGAAATCTTCAATTTCCGAAATTTTGAGTTTCCAAACTTTCGAAAATACAAAATTTCGGAAATTCGGAAATTTTTAAATTAAAAAATTCAGAAATTCGAAAACTCAAAAATTCAAAAATAATTAATTTGAAAAGCATTAATTTTAAAATTTTAAAAATCGAAATTTGAATATTCGAAATTAAGAAAATCGAAAATTCGAAAATTCTAAATCGAAATTTGGAAATTTGGAAATTCGAAAATGTGAAATTTGGAAATTCAAAATTCGAAAGGCGTTTATTAGAAAATCGGAAATTCAAAAAGCGTAAGTTTGAAAATTCTAAATTTCGGAAATTCGAATTTTGGAATATGGAAATTTTGGAAATTGGGAAATTTGAAAATTTCGGAAATTTGAATAACGAATGCCGCATCCTAATGAATGGAACGTAACGCTGTAATAATTAGTTCCATTCCATTTGTTTAGATGCAGCATTCGTTATTTTGGATAATTCATACATCGGGGAAATTCCAATACCTATAATTTAATAGTTATTAATAGTTAGTTATTATTTCGACTTTTACTGATTTTCTTTCTTTTTTTTCAGATTTTCTAAATTTTCGGAGATTCAAAAATTCGAAAATCGAAAAATCATAAATTCCAAAATTCGAAAATCGAAAAATCTGAAATTCCAAAATTTGAAAATTCGAAAATCGTAAATTCAAAAAGCATTAATTTGGAGATTCAAAAAATCGAAATTTGAATATTCCAAATTAACCACTTCCCGACCGCGTCATGGACAAAAGACGTCCACAGAGTGGTCGAGTTATCCTGAGCTCACGTCCCTGGGACGTCCTCGTGCATTCGCGCTTCCCGCGCGCCCCCTGGTGCGCGCTCGCGGAAGTGTCCGTGCTCGCTGAGTTCACGGCTCCCACTGCAACAAGGATCGCGGTGAAGAGCCAATGATAGCGGCTCTTTACCACCTGATCGCTCCCTCCAATGAGGGAGCGATCAGAATGTAAACAAACTGGGGTCAAACAGAGGTCCAGCTCTCTTCTCTCCTCACACCGATACAGCGTGTGAGGAGAGGAGAGATCCTTTTAACAGTGAGTGTCTCATATATATTCAGCAGTGCCCTTAAGTGCCACACAGTGCCACACAGTGCCACACAAGTGCCAATCTGTGCCCCACACTACCCATCAGCGCCCCTACAGCTCCCCTACAGTACCCATCTGTGTAAGCAGTGCCACAAAAATACTCATCAGTGCCACTACAGTGCCCATCAGTGCCACCAGTGCCACCAGAGTACCCATCAGTGCCACTAGTGTCCATCAGTGCCACCACAAGGCTGATCAGTGCCACCACAAGGCTGATCAGTGTCACTACAAGGCTGATCAGTGTCACTACAAGGCTGATCAGTGTCACTACAAAGCTCATCAGTGCCACCAGTGCTCATCAGTGCCACCTCTGCCACTTCAGTGCCCATCGGTGCCGCCAGTGCTCCACCAGTGCCACTACAGTGCCCAGTGCCACTACAGTGCCCCATCGGTGCCATCAGTACCACATCAGCGCCACTATAGTGCTCATCTGCACCCTCATCAGTTACCAGCAGTGCATCCTCATCAGAACCCAGAAGCACCCTCCTCAGAACCCAGCAGCACCCTCATCAGAACCCAGCAGTGCAGCCTTATTAGACCAGCCTCATCAGCACCCATCAGTGCAGCCATATCTGTTCCAGTTTTCCTACCACAGTTTGTCACCACAGCCCACAGTCACCAGTATGGCAAAAAAAATGTTTTCCGCTGAGGAGGCATACCAACAGCTTTGCTTGACTGACGAGAGCAGCGACGAGCTCTCTGAGTCTGATTCTGGTTCAGAATATGAACCTGTTATAAGCAGTGGGTCTTCTACAGATTCAGAGGAAGAGGAAAGTGTGCCCAGGAAACGAAGGCATTCTGACATGGATCAGCAGGCTACCACAAGTAGCGCTGTGGCATCAACCAGCAGCTCAGTGCCATCCACCAGTAGCACAGTGCCATCCACAAGAAATGAAGTACCACTACAGCAAAGGCCAAGAACTAGCGGGGTGTCATCTCAGCCCCAAAGGGTTAGGACCCATGCCAGCCTTCCCTATGCCCTTGAAAACCCTCTGTGGCTTCCCCCCAATTCAGGAGCAGCAAACATCCCCCCTTTCACCGCCCAGCCAGGTGTTCAGGTGAACACAGAGAATTTTGCCCCTATTGATTTTTTTAATTTAATTTTTACCCAAGACCTATTATCCTCCATCGTGACCCAGTGCAACCTCTTTGCACAACAATTCATAACTAACAACCCTGATTCAAGTTATGCCCGTCCCTATGTGTGGAGAGAATTGACAGTGGAGGAATTTAAATTATTTTTAGGCCTAACGTTCAACATGGGGCTCTCAAAAAAAAATGAAGTATACTCCTATTGGTCCTCCAAACCCATCCAGCACATGCCAGTCTTTTCATCCATTATGTCAAGATCCAGATACCTCATGATAATGCGCTTTCTCCATTACAATGACAATACCCAGTGCCCTCCCCGAAATGACCCATCACATGACAAATTATTTAAAATTCGGCCACTTCTAAATTTTTTTCCTGAGAAATTCCCCCAGTTATATATCCCCGACCAAAATATATCCGTGGATGAGTCATTGGTCCACTTCACAGGCAGGCTTGGCATCAAGCAGTTTATTCCAAGCAAAAGGACCCGATATGGGGTTAAAATCTACAAGCTATGTGACCGGGTCACTGGCTACATTTACGCCTTCCTGGTGTATGAAGGGAAGGACTCCCAACTGCATCCCCCTGAATGTCCTGAGTACATCGGTGCCAGCGGAAAGGTTGTTTGGGAGCTTATATATCCACTCCTTGAAAAGGGTTACCACCTTTATGTGGATAATTACTATACCAGCATCCCCCTCTTCCGCAACCTTTACCGGAAGGGCACTCCAGCGTGTGGTACAGTGCGAGCCAACAGGAAGGGTTTCCCGCAAAGACTCGTTACTGAAAGACTACGAAAAGGGGAGACGGCGTCTTTGCGGAATGAAGAGCTATTGGCTATCAGGTGGAGGGACAAAAGAAATGTCCACATGCTCTCAACGATACATAACGACACCTACGTGGAAATCCCCAAAAGAAACGGCCCTATCCAAAAACCAGCATGTGTTCATGATTATAATTTGTTCATGGGGGGAGTCGATTTTAATGATCAGATGATTGAACCCTATCTTCCCACAAGAAAAAGCCGCTATTGGTATAAAAAGGTCTCCATATATCTTTTCAGTATGGCCCTTTACAATACTTATGTCATTTACCGTAAATCTACAAGGACCCCCTTATCTTATTTTCAGTACCAAGAAGAAATTATCGAAGCCCTTTTGTACCCTGAAGACCCACCAGAAAGCATTCGCTCAGATTCAGTGAGCAGACTCCATGAACGCCACTTTCCTGATAAACTCCCCCCCCCATGAAACAGGCCGAAAACGTCAGAAGAGATGCCGGGTGTGCTCCAAAGAAGGAACTAGAAGAGACACTGTGTATTATTGTCCCGATTGTCCTTCCCAACCAGGCCTTTGTTTTGGTCGATGTTTCCGTCGTTACCATACTTTTCTACATTATTAGGAAAGTATGGTAAACCTAATTGTCATTTACCGCCACACCCCTTATGCCACTGTACATACCGCTGCCTTCTCCGGAACTGACCCTGACCTGCTAAATGACCACGCCTCTGCCTAACGCTAAACTGTACCTACCTCTGCCTGCCCTGGAACTGACCCTGGCCTGTTATACGACCACGCTTCTGCCTAACCCTAAACTGTACCTACCTCTGCCTGCTCTGGAACTGACCCTGGCTTGTTATACGACCACGCTTCTGCCTAACCCTAAACTGTACCTACCTCTGCCTGCTCTGGAACTGACCCTGGACTGTTTGACCACGTTTTTTGCCTGCCTCTTGGATTGATCTTTTACCCTGCTATGCTAATGGGGACACAGGGGTCTCACATATGTGAGGGGCTCCAGAATTGTTTTTCTGGATGAAGAAAACAAATTTTTTAGTTTTCTCATTCCCGGATTAGGGTCTGGAGACTCGGAGGCTTCAAAGAGATTTGGGTGGGAGAAGCCTCTACCCCTGTCCCCATTCTTTCCTGGCCTGCTACTTGGACCATGTTCCTGCTTACTACCAGGACCAATATTTTGGCACTGCTGGCAATGTCTCTACTTGCACTGACCTTGGACTGTATATGGACAGTATCTCTGCCTGTACTGACTATGGACAATATTCCTGCCTGCTGCCTGGACAACTACATTCACTGACGCTGACCACATCCCTGCCTGCTGCCTGGATCAGGGCTCTCCTTCTGTGGACAATTGCACTACTAAAACCACAGGTAATCTTTTGTTTACCATTTACTCAGCAGAATGTAGTTCAGGGTGTAATTCTTGGTATGTACATGCTATATGCTAGAAATATGAAGGGCCTTCAAAAATGTGATAGATTGTAAGGAAATTAGATGCGTAATTTATGTCCCTAGGTCACCTGATGGTGCTTCCTGGATATTGGGCCTCTATGTGGCCAGGCTGTGTAAAAGTCTCACACATGTGGTATCGCCATCAGGGCCGTCGGAACAGGACAGGCAAACCAAGCAACTGCTTGGGGCCCCCAGCTGGCCTGGGGCCCCAGCAGAGCTGCCTCCCCTCCCGCAATTGGTGGCCCCCCTCCCGCGATTGGCGCCCCCCCACCCACGATTGGCGGCCCCCTCCTCCCGCGATTTGGCGGCCCCCTCCTCCCGCGATTGGCGGCCCCCTCCTCCCGCGATTGGCGGCCCCCCCTCCCGCGATTGGCGGCCCCCTACTCCCGCGATTTGGCGGCCCCCTACTCCCGCGATTTGGCGGCCCCCCTCCCGCGATTGGCGGCCCCCTCCTCCCGCGATTTGGCGGCCCCCCCCCTCCCGCAATTGGCGGCCCCCTCCCACGATTGGCGGCCTCCCACGATTGGCGGCCTCCCCTCCCACGATATTGGCGGCCCCCCTCTCGCGATCGGCGTCGTCGATGTCCCGCGTTAGCACCCCCCCTTCTGAATTAAAAAAAAAAAGTAAAAAAATCAGGGGGCCCCAAATTCTCAATCTGCTTGGGGCCCCCAAATTCCTTCAAACGGCCCTGATCGCCATACTCAGGAGGAGTAAGAGAATATATTATGGGGTGTCATTTTTGCTATGTACATGCTATGTGTTGGAAATATCCTATAAATGGGCAACTTTGTGTAAAAAAATGTGTTTTTATTTTTTTTCCACATTTTCCAAAAACTTCTGGAAAAAAATGAACAGTTCAAAAGACTCATAATGCCTCATAGATTATACGTTGGGGTGTTTGCTTTCCAAAATGGGGTCACTTTGTTGGCGTTTCCATTGTCCTGGTGTTCCAGGGCCTTCAAAAGTGTAATAGGTGTTTGAGAGATTAGATGTGTAATTTATGCTCCTAGAACGCCTGAAGTTGCTACTTCAATGTTGGGCCTCTGTATGTGGCCAGGCTGTGTAAAAGTCTCACATATGTGGTACCGCCATACTCAGGAGGAGTAGGAGAATATATTTTGGGGTGTAATTTTTGCTATGTACATGCTATGTGTTGGAAATATCTTATAAATGGACAACTTTGTGTAAAAAAAATGCGTTTTCATTTTTTTTCCACATATTCCAAAAACTTCTGGAAAAAAATGAACAGTTCAAAAGACTCATAATGCCTCATAGATTATACGTTGGGGTGTTTGCTTTCCAAAATGGGGTCACTTTGTTGGCGTTTCCATTGTCCTGGTGCTCCAGGGCCTTCAAAAGTGTAATAGGTGTTTGAGAGATTAGATGTGTAACTTATGCTCCTAGAACGCCTGAAGTTGCTACTTCAATGTTGGGCCTCTGTATGTGGCCAGGCTGTGTAAAAGTCTCACATATGTGGTACCGCCATACTCAGGAGGAGTAGGAGAATATATTTTGGGGTGTAATTTTTGCTATGTACATGCTATGTGTTGGAAATATCTTATAAATGGACAACTTTGTGTAAAAAAAAAATGCGTTTTCATTTTTTTTTCCACATTTTCCAAAAACTTCTGGAAAAAAATGAACAGTTCAAAAGACTCATAATGCCTCATAGATTATACGTTGGGGTGTTTGCTTTCCAAAATGGGGTCACTTTGTTGGCGTTTCCATTGTCCTGGTGCTCCAGGGCCTTCAAAAGTGTAATAGGTGGTTGAGAGATTAGATGTGTAATTTATGCTCCTAGAACGCCTGAAGGGGCTACTTCAATGTTGGGCCTCTGTATGTGGGCAGGCTGTATAAAAGTCTCACACATGTGGTACCACCATACTCAGGAGGAGTAGCAGAATATATTTTGTGGTGTTATTTGTGGAATGTACATGCCATGTGAGAGAAATAACCTTTTATAATGACAATTTGGTGTGAAAAAAAATAAAAATAAAAAAAATCTTCATTTTGCAAAGAATTGTGAGAAAAAATGACAACCTCAAAAAACTAACTATGCCTCTTACTAACTACCTTGGAATGTCTACTTTCCAAAAAGGGGTCATTTGGGGGGTAATTGTTCTTTTCTGGCTTGTTAGGGTCTCAAGAAATGAGATAGGCTGTCAGTACATCAGGTGTAATCAAATTGATACATTTTCAGTGATTGGCACCATAGCTTGTAGACCCTATAACTTTCACCCAGACTAAATAATATCCACTAATTTCGGTTATTTTTACCAAAGATATGTAGCAGTATACATTTTTTCCCAAATTTATGAAGAAAAATTACTTATTTGCAAAATTTTATAATAGAAATTAAGAAAAATTCATTTTTTTACAAAATTTTCGGTCTATTTTCATTTATAGCACAAAAAAAAAAAAACCCAGAGGCAATCAAATACCACCAAAAGAAAGCTCTATTTGTGTGAAAAAAAAGGACGAAAATTTCATATGGGTACAGTGTTGCATGACTGAGTAATTGTCATTCAAAATGTGAGAGCACCGAAAGCTGAAAATTCGTCTGGTTAGGAAGGGGGTTTAAGTGCCAAGTTGTCAAGTGGTTAGGAAAATCGAAAATTCAAAAATCAGAAATTCGAAACTCGAAAATTCCGAAGATTAGAAATTAGAAATTTGGAAATTCAAAATTCGAAAAGCGTTAATAAGAAAATCAGAAATTCGAAAAGCGGAAGTTTGAAAATTCGAAGTTAGGAAATACGAAATTTCGGAAATTTGAAAATTAGAATTTTGGAATATGGAAAATTCGAAATTGGGGAAATTCTAAAATTTCGGAAATTCGAATAACGAATGCTGCATCCTAATGAATGGAATTTAACGCTCTAATAATAATTTGTTCCATTCTGTTTGTTTAGAACCGGCATTCGTTATTTTGGATAATTCGTAACTTCGGGAAATTCCAATACCTACAATTTAATAGTTATTAATAGTTAGTTGTTATTTAGAATTTTACAGATTTTCTTTCTTTTTTTCAAAATTCGAAAATCGAAAAATCAGAAATTCAAAAATTAGAAAATCAGAAATTTGAAAATTCGGAAATTGGAAAATTCAAAAAATTCGGAAATTGGAAAATCTGAAAATCCAAATTTTAGAATTTCCGAATTTCCGAATTTCCGAATTCCGATTTTTAGAATTTTCGCATTTCCGAATTTTTACATTTTAGAATTTCCGAAAAAAGCAAAAAATATTAATGAAACAAAAACAAATGAATTTTTCGGCAGTGCACATGTCTACCCATTATGATAAAATTTCCCATCCTTGATGCTAATCCAAATTGTGATAGGAGGTCCGCCTCCACCTCCTCCCTAGCTAGCGATGTTTAGCAATTGCCTTTAAACTTTGCAAAACACAAGTTTTCATCTTCCCCAAACTTATCCTAGATGTTTCATGGATTTTTGGTTTCCACAAAGCAAATGAGTGACATTAACCACTTCAATACAGGGCTTTTTGTACCTATTCAATACCGGGCCTATTTTGGCACTTCTCTCCTACATGTACAAATCATCATTTTTTGCTAGAAAATTACTCAGAACCCCCAAACATTATATATGTTTTTTTAGCAGACACCCTAGGGAATAAAATGACGGTCATTGCAACATTTTTTCTTGCACAATATTTGCGCAATAATTTTTCAAACGCCTTTTTTTTTAAAAAAAAATGGTTTCATGAATTAAAAAATAACAAAACAGTAAAGTTAGCCCAATTTTTTGGGAACATATGAAAGATAATGTTACGCCGAGTAAATAGATACCCAACATGTCACGCTTTAAAATTGCGCACACTCATGGAATGGCGCCAAACTTCGGTACTTAAAAATCTCCATAGGCGACGCTTTAATTTTTTTTACAGGTTACCAGGTTAGAATTACAGAGGAGGTCTAGTGCTAGAATTGTTGCACGCGCTCTAACGCACGCGGCGATACCTCACATGCGTGGTTTGAACGGCGTTTACATATGTGGGCGACTTACGTGTGCATTCGCTTCTGATCGCGAGCTACCGGGGACAGGGGCGTTTTAATTTTTTTTTATTATTATTTATTTATTTATTTTACTTATTTATTTATTTTTTTACAATGATTTTACTTTTTTTGATCACTTTTATTCCTATTACAAGGAATGTAAACATCCCTTGTAATAGGAATGTGTGTGACAGGTTCTCTTTATTGAGAGATGCGGGGTCAATAAGACCCCACATCTCTCCTCCAGGCTGGAAAGCATGAGATCAGTGAAATTTTTTTCACTGATTTCATACTTACAGCCGCAATGGCGGCTTTGTTTACATTTGAGGACCCGGGCGTGACGTCATCACATCGCGCCCGGGCCTCCGACGATCATAGAGATGACTGGTGACCATCTGGTCACCAGTCATCTCTATGCTCATCACGTGACTCCACCAACGATGCCGGAAGATTCGCTCCGGGTCCCCGATCGCACGGGGGAGCCCGGAGAAGCACCGGATGGCGGCGGGAGGGGGGTGTCCCCTCCCGCCGACTATAAGAACGGTCAAGCTGCGGAAGCGCCGCTATGATCATTCTTGTGGTGCACAGAATCGCCGGCACTTTAAAAGGATATCTGAATGATGCCTCTAGCTGCAGGCATCATTCAGATATCCCCCTACAAAGCCGAGGACGTCATATGACGTCCACCCAGGATGCGAGATCCCATCTGTGGACGTCATTTGTCTATGGCTGGGTAGGGAAGTGGTTAAGCTTGTTTTTAAAAACAATAGTTAAAAATAGTTTGTGAATAACTTTTGGTGTGAATTACCAAATGAGCTGAAATTTTCAGAATATGTTGGCATAGATAGTCTTCTAATGTGTGAAGTTTGGGGAAAATTGGTTTATATCGAATCTCTTTTTTTGTAAATTAAGCTACATTAACCACTTGACCACTGGGCACTTAAACCCCCTTAATAACAGACCAATTTTCAGCTTTCGGTGCTCTCACATTTTGAATGACAATTACTCAGTCATACAACACTGTACCTATATGAATTTTTTGTCCTTTTTTCACACAAATAGAGCTTTCTTTTGGTGGTATTTACCGTATTTATCGGCGTATAACACGCACCTTTTTCCCCTTAAAATCAGGGGGAAATCGTGGGTGCGTGTTATACGCCGATACTCCGTCGAATTCCCCTGCTGAAACGAGCGAGAGGAGCGAGCGGAGCCGAAGCCGAAGTACACTCGGCTTTACTCGGCTCCTCTCGCAGTCCCGCCCATCTCTGACTGCGCCGCTGACATAGAGAAAGCCGAGTGTACTTCGGCTAGTCTCGGCTCCTCTCGCAGTCCTGCCCCTGACTGTGAGCAGAGCCGAGTCTAGCCGAAGTACACTCGGCTTTCTCTGTCAGCGGCGCAGTCAGTGGAGATGGGCGGGACTGCGAGAGGAGCCGAGTCTAGCCGAAGTACACTCGGCTTTCTCTGTCAGCGGCGCAGTCAGTGGAGATGGGCGGGACTGCGAGAGGAGCCGAGTCTAGCCGAAGTACACTCGGCCCCGCTCGCTCCTCTCCACAGAAATCGGCGCCAAATTTAAAAAAACGCAGAGACTGACAAGATTGCAAAGGCACTGGGCAAGGCTGCAGATGGACACTGGGCAAGGCTGCAGATGGACAGATGGACACTGGGCAAGGCTGCAGATGGACAGATGGACACTGGGCAAGGCTGAAGATGGACAGATGGACACTGGGCAAGGCTGCAGATGGACACTGGGCAAGGCTGCATGCTGCATTTAAATGTAAGTTTTTTTTCCTTGAATTTCCCTCCTAAAAGTTTTTTCCTTAAAATTCCCTCCTAAACTTAGGGTGCGTGTTATACGCCGGCGCGTGTTATACGCCGATAAATACGGTAATCACCATTGGGTTTTTAATTTTTTGCGCTATAAGAGAAAAAAGACTGAAAATACTGTAAAAAAATGATTTTTTTTTTCGTTTCTGTTATAAAATTTAGCAAATTACTATTTTTTCTTCATAAATTTTGGCCAAAATTTATACTGCTACATATCTTTGGTAAAAATAAGTACAAATTGGTTCATATTATTTGGTCTTTGTGAAAGTTATAGAGTCCACAAGCTATGGTGCCAATATCTGAAAATTGATCACACCTGAAGTACTGACGGCCTATCTCATTTCTTGAGACCCTAACATGCCAGAAAAGTACAAATACCCCCCAAATGACCCCTTTTTTGGAAAGAAGACATTCCAAGGTATTTAGAAAGAGGCATTGTGAGTTTTTTGAAGTTGTCATTTTTTCCCACAATTCTTTGCAAAATCAAGATTTTTTTTTCTCTTTTTTTTTTTTTTAACAAAATTGTCATATTAGCAGGTTATTTCTCACACACAGCATATGCATACCACAAATTACACCCCAAAACACATTCTGCTATTACTCCCGAGTATGGCAATACCACATGTGTGAGACTTTTACACAGCGTGGCCACATACAGAGGCCCAACATGCAGGGAGCACCATCAGGCGTTCTGGAGCACCCAGGCCAATTCTGACATTTCTCTCCTACATGTAAAAATCATCATTTGTTTGCTAGAAAATTACATAGAACCCCAAAACATTATATATGTTTTTTTAGCAAAGACCTTATAGAATATAATGGTGGTCGTTGCAACTTTTTATCTCGCACGATATTTGCGCAGCAATTTTTTTAACGCGTTTTTTACAGAAAAAAAATGTTTTGTGCTAAAAAAAAAAAAAAACAGTAAAGTTAGCCCAATGTTTTTACATAATGTGAAAGGTGAAGTTACACCGAGTAAATAGATACCTAACATGTCACCCTTCAAAATTGCACACGCTCGTGGAATGGCGCCAAACTTTGCTACTTAAAAATCCCCATAGGCGATGTTTTAAATATTTTTACTGGTTACATGTTTTGAGTTACAGAGGAGGTCTAGGGACAAAATTATTGCTCTCGCTCTAAGGTTCGCGGCGATACCTCACATGTGTGGTTTGAACACCGTTTTCATATGTGGGCGGGACTTACGTATGCGTTCGCTTCTGTATGCGAGCTCACGGGGGCAGGGGCGCTTAAAAAAATATATATTTTTTTTATTGTTCATTTTACTTTATTTATTTTAGTTTGACATGTTTTTCCGCCCCCAAATTTTTTTTGATCACTTTTATACCTATTACAAGGAACGTAAACATCCCTTGTAATAGGAATATGGCATGACAGGTCCTCTTTACAGTGAGATATGGGGTCAATAGGACCCCACATCTCACCTCTAGGCTGGGAAGCCTGAAAAAAAAAACAAAAAAAACAAAAAACAATCCTGGCTTTGATCATAGCGGTGAGTCGGTAGAAGCACCAGAGGGTGGCGGGGGGGACATCCCCTCTCGCCTCCCGTAAGAATGATCAAGCGGGGGAACAGCCGCTATGATTGTTGTTATGGTGTAGGGAATCGCCGGCTGAAAAAGCTGATATCTGAATGATGCCTGTAGCTGCTCCCATCATTCAGATATCCCCGCACATAGTCAAGGACGTCATATGACGGCCGGCGGGCGGGAAGTGGTTATTGCGGAGTATTGCCGGGCATTGCGGAGTATTGCCGGGCATTGCGGAGTATTGCTGGGCATTGCGGAGTATTGCTGGGCATTGCGGAGTATTGCAGGGTATTGCACGGGGTATTGCACAGGGGGTATTGCGCAGAGTATTGCAGAGTATTGCAGAGTATTGTGCAGGGTATTGCAGAGTATTGTGCAGGGTATTGCAGAGTATTGTGCAGAGTATTGTGCAGGGTATTGCAGAGTATTGTGCAGGGTATTGCAGAGTATTGTGCAGGGTATTGCAGAGTATTGTGCAGAGTATTGTGCAGAGTATTGTGCAGAGTATTGTGCAGGGTATTGCAGAGTATTGTGCAGGGTATTGCAGAGTATTTTGCAGAGTATTGCGCATGGTATTGCAGAGTATTGTGCAGGGTATTGCGCAGGGTATTGCGCAGGGTATTGCAGAGTATTGCAGAGTATTGCGCAGGGTATTGCAGAGTATTTTGCAGAGTATTGCGCAGGGTATTGCAGAGTATTGCGCAGGGTATTGCAGAGTATTGCGCAGGGTATTGCAGAGTATTGTGCAGGGTATTGCAGAGTATTGCGCAGGGTATTGCAGAGTATTGCGCAGGGTATTGCAGAGTATTGCACCAGGGTATTGCAGAGTATTGCACCAGGGTATTGCAGAATATTGCACCAGGGTATTGCAGAGTATTTTGCAGAGTATTGTGCAGGGTATTGCAGAGTATTGCGCAGGGTATTGCGCAGGGTATTGCAGAGTATTGCGCAGGGTATTGCAGAGTATTGCACCAGGGTATTGCAGAGTATTGCACCAGGGTATTGCAGAGTATTGCACCAGGGTATTTCAGAGTATTGCACCAGGGTATTGCAGAGTATTTTGCAGAGTATTGCGCAGGGTAATTTGCAGAGTATTGCGCAGGGATGGCTGAGCAGGGATGGATGGATTGCTGGATCTGTGACTGCAATTGTCACAGATCCAGCCCACAGCTGACATGGGGGAGGGAGCTGACATGATCCGCTCCCTCCCCTCTCCTCTCACACTGTACCGATCGGTACAGAGAGGGGAGAGAGGAACCGGCGTCATCACATGACGCCGGTCTGTTTACAAGTGATTGCTCCGTCATTTGACGGAGCGATCACGTGGTAAACGGCC
Organism: Rana muscosa; assembly: GCA_029206835.1. NCBI lineage: Eukaryota > Metazoa > Chordata > Amphibia > Anura > Ranidae > Rana > Rana muscosa. The sequence goes on from CM055117.1 coordinate 404,819,890, forward strand.
GCTATCAGTCATGGAGTTTCCCGTGTGCACGCCCCAGGGGTATTCTGGGAGGACGTTATATAACGTCCTCCCAGAGTTAAGCAACCACCTTGTCGAAGTTATTTGTCGGCAGGTGGTTGCCAAGTGGTTAAAGCGGAGGTCCACACAATTTTTTAAGATCGCATTCTTGCATTGCATACAGTGTCAAATGGAAACATTTTTTTTTCAGAGGGGGTACCTGTATATCCGTGTTTTCTTGCTTGTTTCCTATCTCAGACCCCCGCGGGTATGGTCGTCATATCCTGCGGTGCACTGTGTCCTGGGAGCTCTGTGTCATTATTCCCAGGAGTCAGTGCGGATGCTGCTGTTCCGTCATGTCCGCTTGCCCCCTTCTCGGCGTATCAATACTATAGAGGAGTGTGGGGTGTAGCAAGTTGGCGGCGACGGAAGTGACGCCGTCTGTGCGTGTTTTTTGTGAGCTTCGTTGCCATCACAACGGGGCAAGAACTTCAGACGACGATGCCCGTTGTGATGGCAACGTGGAAGTTTACGGCGCTCCGCGCCGTACCAACTAGGCGTGCGCGGGAACGAGCGCTGAATGCTGGTAGCTCAGCATTAACTGCATCCAGGAAGTTTATGCTTGTGGGCTTCACATGCCCACAAGCAAGATGAAACCTGCCAGCAACACATTTTAAAAGTACGTTTTTCGTACGAAACCGGACATCGGGGGATAGATTTTCCCAAACAAGTGAGTGTAACATTGACAATATGTAAGGTTATTAATGTTTTTTTTTTTTAAATGTATTGTCGGTGGACCTCCGCTTTAATTTCCCCAAAAATCAAGCTTAATGTCCCTTAGTTTGCCTTGTGGAAGACTGAAATGCATGAAACTTTTAGGATAGGTCTGGAAAGTTAAAAACGTAGGCTATGCAAAGTTTCAGGGTAATTGATTGAGGTTTAGGCACTTTATTATAAGTTAAGCTACATTAAGCCATTTACACATTAAATGTTTTAGTATGTTCCTAATTTGCATCGTAGTTTATTGTACAAAAGAAAATGTAATTAATGCCCACGTTTTTATTATTTTTGGACAGCTTTGATGAATTGCTGGGTTTAGTCTTCAGCCACCTAGAGCATCAGAACACGACCTTACATGCTAGTAAGAAAAGACTACTGATATCCTTGAGGTAACCCACTCATACTAGCTTACCCACTTTAATACAGGGCACTTTCCTCCTTCCTGCCCAGGCCAATTTGCCTGCCCGTACCATTCTGCCAACGTACATCGGCGTGCGGCGGTCGGCAAGTGGTTAATGCTGCGCATTTAAATCTTTTTTATAATGCTACAATAATGAACAATAATGAACTTGTTTTGCTGCTGATATTCACACAGAGTTCTGACAAACTTTTTTTAATAATTTTTTTTGTGATCTCATGAATATTAATTTATATTTTATAGCCAGATCTCCTTAGTAATGTTTTTTTTTTATTTCTAGTGATCTCCATGATTTGATTTTTAATTTTGTTGTGTCAAGTTACCACAATCACATTATTATCTTGTATTTTTTTACCTCAAGGAGATTGGTTGGTGTTTGTGTCCCTTTTTTATTAGACCATGTATTTTTGAAATGTACCTGCCTACTCACAAACAAAATGTCCTTTTTTAAGCAAAACGCATAGGCAAGTATTTACTGTAAAAAAAAATCCATTTATTCTGGTATATAAGAAATTAAGGAGGAAGGCAACGCTGGAGAACCTGCTGCAATTTGCGCAGCCTTGGGACCCCAGGGCACACATCAACTCTGTGGACAAGAAAATTGGGAGCTTGAGAATCCGGTTCTGGACTTCCAGAGATCAGGAACAGCAGCAGATGACATATATGTCCCAAGTCTGTGGTACTACAACAGCCTGCCTTCTGTCAGACCAGACTGAAGCAAGGCCATCACTTTCTTGTCTTCTTTGTAACCTTCCCTGCAGCCTTCTTTGCAGCCTTCCCTGCAGCCTTCCTTGCACACTTCGTTGAAGCCTGTGGCACTGGAGGAGGACTTGTGTCAGGAGGAGGAGAAGGAGGTGGAGGAGGAGAAGGAGGTGGAGGTGGATGGGCGACCTCACAATCATTATTTTCTGTAATTGTGCCCATCAACCCCTTATTTAATAATTTTAAAAGGAGGGGCTCACATAGGAGGCGTTGGCCCCTCTCCATCTCCATCATTTTGGCACCAACTAGGCCGGCATAGCCTTCTTGAGTGGTGGTGGGTTCCTGGAGGCTGGCATGTGCCTCCCTAATGAGGGCCATTGCTGCCTCACTCAGGTTCCTATCCCTCTTGGCCCTTCTTGTTTGAAGGCGGAGGGGAGGCACCTGAGATGTTGTTCTGTCACTGGGCCTGGCCTCCTCCTGCCAGACACTGGGCCCGGCCTCCTCCTGCCTGACACTGGGCCCGGCCTCCTCCTGCCTGACACTTTCCCCTCCCTCATCCTGGCTGAGGTCACCCTGTGTATGAAAAAGGGACATAGTTTTAGTTTTTGTTTCATCAATCACACACAATTTTCAGCTCATGACTGTAGCAAATTGAATGGTAATAAATAGAAAAGACTATCATTCTGACCCCAGTTTTTTTCAGTCTTGTCCCAATCATTTTTGGCCACTACTGTCTATTGATATATCAAACACTTTTTGGTCAAACATTAATTTCTTATTAATATTAACATCTATTTTACATCATTAATGTTAGGACAATAAATCTTTCGAAAAGTACTATACCTGGCTCCAGAATTCCACATCCGGTTCTTCCAGGATGGAAGGCTCTGCTTGCTTCTGAGAAGGCTCATCTAAGCTGGATAGAAGGCTGGAGGGAAGGCTAGAAAGTGAAGGCCTCACTTCAAGGTGGTCATTTAGAAAGCTCAATTTGTTATAGTACCACAGACTTGGTACATATATATCAGCTGCTGCTGCTCCTGACCTCTGTGACTCCAGGACCTTAATGCGCTCCTTCCTGTATGTGCCCTTCAAGGTCACAATTTTAGTATCCACCTCATGGAGGGTTGCAGTGGGGGCCCGTGTCTGCACAAATTGGAGCATGGTCTCCAGCGCTGCCGTCCTTGCTCCTTTTTTTATGGATAGTATTTTTGGTTTGCCACAGAGCAGGTAGCTCCCTGTATCTGTCCATGAACTCACTCATAAAATCTTTATCTTTGAATGCATTCATTCTTTCTGCAAGACAGAACACAAGACAAAAATACTAATGCCAGTCTAAACTATAGTAATCCTTATCCCCATATACAGTAGGCCACAATCTGAGCTCAATATGTGGAAGAGTTGTTTAAAATAATCTGGTCGTTTTCCCTGGCATAGGTTTCAGCCAGGGACCTTCCAGTATCAATGGATTCAGCTCTTTGATATTCTGCTGTGATTTGGATACGGGTGTATCACTTCACATTTATCACATCCAACACACTAGGTTTTCATACACACATTTTTTATTTCAGACACTCCTTCCATTACTCTCGCAACATCACATACCACTCTATCACACCTCGCATCTCACGCTCACACTTTATCAGCCTACACCCCCGATTATTTTTATTTATTTATTTTTTCATTCACTTGTTTTGTTTTAGAATTTTCCCATCTTTTTTCACTCCACCCCTACCAGCCCCCCACACCACACTTTCCAACCATCACTTCACCCACATACACACCTTACCTATTCACCGCTGAACTTATCAAGATTCCACTATTATATAACCATATAAATATAATTAATATCCAAGCATACACTAATGGAAGGGCACAACCTTACGGACCTACCTGCCTACATAACAAGATGTCATATAATACAAAATTGTATGGAAGCATTACCAATGCATCCTACATTGATGCCTTTGATGTCCATTACAGGTGCTGGCTGCCTGTCCATGCGCGCCCCGCGTGGAGCTTCCCCCCTCCGGTATGGCTCCTTGTAGGTCGCACTTGTTCCTTGGTGCCGGGTTTAGGGATGTCGGGCGGCTGGGAGGCTGTTGGATCCCTGGAGGCATCCATTTTTTGGCGGAGCTCTGATTGGAAGCTAGGTTTTAATACACAGCTTATTGGTAATTATATATACCGTGTCTCTTACCATTGGGCATACACCAAGGTAATGAATTGATACTCACTATATAATTCTTTGCAGCAAACCACATACCCTCTGAAGAAGATCCCTTGTGATCGAAACGCGTCAGTAACATATACAGATGCATTTGACATGTATAACTGTATAGCATTGCTGTGTTTGTCCATGTTGTGTTTTTACATCCTGTGTGTATAACTAAAGCTTCCTCTATCAGAGCTTTAACTTGTCTGTAATTCCATGTACATGTAGCGATACCCCCAACTTAAGAGAGCCGCTGATATTGTTTTGGGCCCTGTACACAGCACTGCCAACCCCCGGAAATCTACTCGACCCTCCCCTGGCACAGTTAGTCTAGGGAATGATAGACTGGTAATGTCTCTGCGATTGTCTGACTCAGCCCCACAATAAAGCAAACAGTAATACAGTATAGTAATTGACACTGATACCGGAGTACTTAACTATAACAACTTTACTGTTGTATAAAAGTTAGTTAGAAATACAGTACATAACATATGCAGAGCCCTGCAAAATTAATGACACTTAGCAATACTGTATAAAATATATTAGCACACCACGCTGCAGCTATTCTCCCCGTGAGCAATATGGCGCCCAATAATGTTCTACGCTACCCAGTCAGGCCTGACTCAAAGTAAGGTATAGTCTTAGGGTAAGGAATCTTCGCATGCAAGGAAAACGGTGGTGCACATCAGGAACAATAATTATAATCCAACGGGACAGTGTCTCAGCAAAGTAACAACTCCCAGGAGACTATCAAACTCAGTTCTGGAAATATTCTCCTGCTAGGATAGTTGGCATAGCACTAAGGGCCAAGGCAGTCAGTAGGCCTAAACAAAGTACTTGGCCATAACTTTGAGAAAGTGCTCTCTCACCACACCGGACTTAGTCCCCGTCCGTAACTTCCACAACTGTGTATCCGCACACAGGGTCTGCGATAGCCGGGTCTTCGGTCCTCCTGATGTCAGTGAGAGACTAATGGAGATCAGGCGCCAAACAGGCTCCGCAGTGGAGTGGAAGGCTCTTTGGAAGTGCGCAAGGCCCAGGCTTCAGGCCTTGCACCAGCAGCCAGTCCGCACAGGGAATCCTCTTGTTAGAAGGGCGGCGTCCAAAGAGGCCGAGCTCCGCCTCCGTTTCACCTTTATAGCCCCCCCATGAGTCTCTGCGGTTGGCAATGCACCTTGGGTGCTGAACGGGGTTCTGGGTATCGTAGTCCTGGATCCTTAAAGGAGATTACCACTACACACTCCCCCCACTTAGACTCTTTGGTCCCCAAAGATAGTACTAACAAAAGGTACGTACTGTAGGGGTACAGTTGCTTCTAACCAGCCAGGCAGGTAAAAGCGCAATGCAGGAAAAATACTTCAGCGACCCCCCCCCCCTCAGATCTGGAGACATTAAATTGACACAGGAAAGCCTTTGCAATGTGCCCAAATGATGTCTGGTTTAATCAGCTTAACATCTCGGTATTTATGCCGGTCTTAGGGGACAAAGGTGGGGATGGGAGGAGTTTACATGATACAAATTCAGGTTAATAATTTCCTATTAGCTAGTACGTGTTACAAGTTCAGGTAATATTTCGCTGATGTAATATAAGACAAATTCTTACATCATTGTGAATTTTAACATAAGGACAGTTTTATATATACTTGCTATATTGACACAGGTGTTTGAGAACGCTTAGCTTATCTAAAACAAACATAAGCCAAGGCAAAATCTATACATACATGAATAACTAGGTGAAAGGTAAGAAACAACAGAAACTTTTGAATTCTTTAAAACCTTTTCTTTAACCCATGACATGGCGTCCTGAACTCAAAATGGAGGTTGTCATGCCATGTTCCCTTTACAATCCTCTCTTTGAGACAATTTCATATATGTCTCATCTACCTTTCACAGTTATGTAATCTTTCTTCTATCATAATAATAGTTATGGCAGCACTTCTCAAACATGTTAGAATTCCTACTCCAGAACTTAGGTTTGCAAAAAGGATCCCATGTCTTGGCAATGTTTCTAGCTTCATCTTGTAATTTGCTTACTTCCTTTCGGTGTTGTGCAATTATATCATAATAATCTGGTACCTTAATACTAGTGTTATGAAACCAGGTACAACACTCATAATCTTCTGTTGTCTCACATAACCCAGTTAAAGCAGCACTCATGCTTTCTATGGCTAACTTGTGTAGTTCTAATCATTTTTAATTGCTCTAGTTTCTATATTTAATTGAGTAATATCATCAGAATTCTTTTCCATTATTTCATCAATGATTCCAGTGTAATTATTCAACCTTTTCATTAAGTCTATTTAGATAGATATATATGTATATCTCAACATTATCAGACCCCTATGGTGGGGTCACTACCATATCTTCTCTACTTAGTATGATACCAGAGGGTCCACAGTACTACTTCACATCTATGTGGAGTAAAGCTCTTCTTAGGGTGTATGTGGATACATATCTTTACTCATTCATATCACCCATCTTGGCATCATACAAATCTGCTAATCTGACAATCTGATAACACTTTATCTCTTCCCTGGGGTCATCTTCCTCAGTTCTAATTATTGCATTTCACATTTATGATATTTAAAAGGTACAGCCATGAGAGGAATACTAACGGTGGAGGGGTGTAATTTACTACATATCCAACATTTTTCATATCCTGATTTCTGTGAATAGGCATATTTAAACTTCAATAATAACATTTTATCTGTATTAATTTCTGAGTTTTCATTTCTCTTGTGTCTGTCATGTGTATTTTTCATATTAATATTCTGTTGTGGAGTTTTAGAGGCTTCACAAATACTCTTTATGTGTCCCAAATCTTCAGGGTGATTAATACAGTTAGTTATCAGCCAAGTTGGCAAAAACATGATCAGGGCAGCCCAGCATAAGAGGCACAAGGCTTTCCCAGAAATCCGTGGTGAAATAAGCAACGTCATTTTGTTCAGAGCCTTGACCAACTGCTTCACTCAATTTTCCTTGGCTTGCTTCTTAGGTGTTTGGTTCACCTTCTTCACACGACTGGCATGGATCCAGGCCTGTTGTGTTTCCACCAGAATGGCTGTGCGAGTCACTGTGATCACTGTGGTTGGGAGTCCAAGAGATACTCCTGCTTCTTGGTGCGGCTCAAAGGGTGTGTTGGTTCCTGTGAAGAAACAAGGAGAGGTGCGAGCAACATTCCTTTCAACTTGATCTAAAGTTTCAATACGTTTTTTTACATATTCTTTCTTTTTAGAGGGTGTCATTCTTACCTCGGCTAGCACAGCTGGTAGGACCTTCTTCCAATTTGCATACGCACCTCCAGTGGCTTTCCTGATCTTATCTTTAATGGTTCTGTTCATCCTTTCCACTATACCTGAACTCTGGGGGTGGTAAGGAATATGAAACTTACATTCTATTTTCAGTGTTTGGCCACAAATGCAGGACCATTATCTGAGTTGATCTGAAGTGGGCAACCCCATCTGGGAATGATTTCCTGTGTGAGAATTCTTACTACTGTTTGTGCGTCTTCCTTTGTTGTTACAAACACTTCTATCCATCTTGAGAATATGTCCACTATTACTAGCAAATATTCCTGTCTTTTACCTAGTTTGGGCATGTGTGTAAAATCAATTTGTAAATGAGTGAATGGTGTAGATGGATATCTCAGATGTTCATGTTTTGCCTTGTGAGGGTTCCTGGGATTATTCTGAATGCATGTGATGCATCTGGAAACATATGCCTTAACCAGAGAGGGAAGACCTGGAATGTAAACATCCTTATCCAAAAGTTTACATGTGACTTTCCATCCTCTGTGACCTATCCCATGGTATTGTGAAATAGAAATGGGTGCGCTGGCTACAGGGATACATAGTCTCCCCTCTTGGCAGACAAGGCCAGTTTCTGGGCTTGTCTGCACACCTATTGAGTTCCATTGTTGGATGTCTTTGTCTGTAGCATATGTTTGGAGTTCATGCAATGTTTTATCTAGGAGTGAGATTTCAGGTGAGAGCAATGGCATTTGGATGTCTGCTGGCTGTGTGGATGCTGCCTCTCTTGCTGCTTTCTCAGCTAAAGCATTTCCTTTGGCTATGTCATCCTGTTGCCCTGTATGTGTCCTACAGTGTAGTGTGGTTGCATGTCCTAGAGTGAATGATGTAGCCATTTCCACCACCATCGCACAGGATACCAAAGCTCTGAGACACGCCAGCATGCCCTGCACTGGCATAGGCACAACCCTTGGGGAAAAACGATAGGGCGCAGTTTGCCTCCCATGTTTTTGCGCTAGGACTCCCGTCATGGTTTTACAGTTGTCCCTAGCAAATAGGTAAAACCTTTTGCTATACTCAGAGGCCAAGACCAGGAGCTGTTATCATAGATGTTTTGAGGTATACGCAAGCATTGTAAATTTCATCATTGCATTTTATACAATCTGGTATGTCAGTACCTGTGGTTTGTCTCAAGAGATTATCATAGTAGGAACAGTCAGGTAACTAATCATGCCAAGAAAGGACAGCATATCCTTCTTGGTCTGTGGGGGGGCTAGACCCACGGAGAGCAGCAGCTCATGACTGACTTTCCTTTCACCTTTTGTGAGTACAAAACCAAGGCATTCAACAGTTTCCTGACACCACTTGAAGTTTCTTTTTGGAAACTTTATGACGATTATCTGCCAACCAATGTAGCAGATCTGAACCATTCTCTTTGCAGGCAACCTGGCTTGGGTTACATATCAATCAACATATTGGAGTAGGACAGAACGATGGCAGGGAGTCCAGGACCGCAATGTGGCCTGGAGCACAACTGAGTAGACTACAGGGTCAACATAACCCATGACACCTTGTCATCTGGCAAAAATTTTTTTTTTTTTAAAAAACAGAAAGCAAGGATTGGCTGTGTCTCCTCATCCACAAGGACGATAAAAAATACATTTGTTAAATCAATCACAGAAAAATACTCTGCATCGGGTGGTATGGAGGTAAGGAGTGATGGCACATCAGGCACTATAGGCGCACACCAGGTTATCCACAGCTCGAAGGCCCTGAACAAATCCACAACCGCCACCCTGCCCGACAATGGGCACTCACTGCTCTCTTTCCCATTACATTTAAACATCCTGCTGCTTCTTTCTGTATTAAAGTTTCCTGAAATTGGTCAATTGTCTGTGTGGTCCATTCAGATATCATCTGTTTGACCATCAAGGCAAACTGGGGTTTTAGATTATTCATATAAGTTTGAATAAACAAAGCTCCCACATCAGTAGCTGCAGCTAATCCAGCTTCTGTTGTCCAATTTTCATGAAACCTTTTCCAGAACTCAACTACAGATTCTTCTGACTTTTGTTTGCATGCTATGGCAGTAGGAAGGGAACTTTTATTTTTTTTAAATACTTTCATCATTTCAGCTTCTAATTCTGTCCACATAGTGTTACTACCTGCTACTGTGTTTAAACCATATGCTCCTGCATTTCCAGTGTCAATAGTGTTTATACTTGGAACATTTGCCCAGCTCCAGGAACTGGTGTGTCCTATGATGCCATCAATGATAAGGCGCATGTCTTCCTGTGTGTAATTTCTACCCTTACATGCCTTTTTTCAGTAAGTTAAAGTACCTCCTGCTGAGGCAGTGGGTTTGGGGCAATGTTTCACTATCCTGTCAATGTCCTCAACGTCTATTACTTTTTTCAATATTTAATTTCCAATGGTTATGAAAGGCGCTTGAAGGTTAGTGTTACTATATACAATTCCACTCTTTGTTTTAGGGGGACTAAGTGCTTTACCCACTATAGCGTTCTCCTGTTCTTCCTCCTGCTCTTGGCCAGGTGGTGAAACTACACCTCATATAGCTCCCTGATCTTCTTCTGGTTCAGCTACCTCGACTCTAGCTTCCTGTCCTTGCCTCTGTAGGCCGCTGTCTATCTTGTTGTGGAGCGGGAGGGATCTGCCGTTGTCTGATTTCATGATGTTGAGCCAGAAGATCAATATCTTCCTCTCTTAAACTCGGATAGACATGTACATATGAGGGTGGAGGATGACTGACTACTGGCAGAGGTGGAGCTGTTGGGTCAGGGACAACTCTCTTTTTATCGGCTTCTTCTCTATGTTTCTGGTCATAATCTACCTTACTTAAACATTTGGTGGGCTTTTTATGCTTCTTTTTGTCCCTCTGAAACCAATATGGGGCATATTTTAACCAATTCTCTCCTCCCTTTTCCATATAATCCGTATCCCATGTGAAATTCATCATTACTACTATCCCGGGGAAAGGGGTCTATACTGTGTATGGTTCTGGTCTATCCCACTAAATTTTAAACTCATGGGACTATAAATTCATAATCAGTACCACAAATTCTGTCTACAAAATCCTTACACGTTTCTCCTGGGTTGGGAAGAGGGGGAGGATATTCTTTACCTTGTTTCTGACCCATATTGACAGTGGGAGACGACTGTTTTACCACACAGTCTTCTGATCCACACAACAAATTATTCTTAATACTTCTAATATCTTAACACTTCTATGCGACAGAAAGAAAAGCAAAGGTTTTGGGGTCACCGGAGTCTACCTCCTCATTAACCACTTCATATTCCTTGCCAAAAGGAATGTATCTATCATATTCCTTGCCAAGAGAAATGTATCTATATGCAGTACTGCTTATCTTTGTGGATTTACCAAAAATCCAATATTAACCTCCTGGCATGGTTCTTATCCCCTACTAATTTATGGGTCTAAAAGCTTTAATCAGAGCTGAGGCAAGAAAATATTTAGTCAATAAAGACAAAAAGGATTCTTACCTCAGATGATTTTGCTTTTCCCCGTACGGGCCACCAGTTGTAGGGGTACAGTTGCTTCTAACCAGCCAGGCAGGTAAAAGCGCAATGCAGGAAAAAGACTTCAGCGACCCCCCCCTCAGATCTGGAGACATTAAATTGACACAGGAAAGCCTTTGCAATGTGCCCAGATGATGTCTGGTTTAATCAGCTTAACATCTCAGTATTTATGCCGGTCTTAGGGGACAAAGGTGGGGATGGGAGGAGTTTACATGATACAAATTCAGGTTAATAATTTCCTATTAGCTAGTACGTGTTACAAGTTCAGGTAATATTTCGCTGATGTAATATAAGACAAATTCTTACATCATTGTGAATTTTAACATAAGGACAGTTTTATATATACTTGCTATATTGACACAGGTGTTTGAGAACGCTTAGCTTATCTAAAACAAACATAAGCCAAGGCAAAATCTATACATACATGAATAACTAGGTGAAAGGTAAGAAACAACAGAAACTTTTGAATTCTTTAAAACCTTTTCTTTAACCCATGACATGGCGTCCTGAACTCAAAATGGAGGTTGTCATGCCATGTTCCCTTTACACGTACAACATCAGTTAAAGCTGTAAGTGATGTCGGCAGGGGAAGTTCCCACCAAAAACGAGGAGGGGAATTACCCTACCCACAGGTCACATTGTCAGAAGTGACCTGCCTAGCTGTGCCAGAGGGTGAGTTAGGGTTGCCCTCCACCAAATGAACAGTGGAGGGGTCAGGGTTTTCTACACTCCTCCTGGCTGTTATCACAGTGTCCTCTGAACTCTCCCCCATTTGGGTGTAAGTCAACTTCCGGGGAGGACGTATGATTCTTTTCATTCTCTGTTCCCTTGGAATCCCTGGTACAGTCATTGTAGGTTCCTTTCCAGGAACAGACGTAGAAGCCTCCATAGTCTCTGGAGCATTCAGCTCAGATGCCGGAAGATACATAGATTCTCTTGGATCCTTTGCAGGGAGTGAGTCAAAGGCATCTTCCCATGTGTCTGATAGAGGGCTGAATGGGATAAACTCTGTGGCTTCTGCATTCAGTGTACTGTCTATGGTGCCTTCAGAAGGTGGGAGATCTATGGAAGAAGGTACAGGGTCCTGGGAAGGCCACAGCCACTCAAGCTCCTCTCTCTCATCCTCGCTGGGTTCAGAGACATCCATTCCTCCAGATTGAGAAGTCTGAGACTGGGTATTTGGCCTAGGAGTATCCAGGATGGAAGTTGGCTCAGGGGAGTCCTTTACAGGAGGTATCCGAACTGCCTCAGAAAGTGGAAGTAGATGATTTCTTTGCCAGGTCTTCAGTGGCCCCACTTTTCCCTCCGGCTTCAATTGGTAAACTAATAGACCAGGTATGGAGAGAGTTACCGCTCAGATGTGACTGGTGACTCATTCACAAGATCCAGAGCCGTGGGTGCAGGCAATGCATATAACAATGCAAAAAATCTGAGGAAAACGCTTGGACAGCCGCACTCCAAAAAAAGGTTATTTTATTTAAAATAAAAGCACAAACAACATGCCACAGCAAAAAAACAGCAAGTATGAGCTGACGTTTCGCACTGCGATTCAGTGCTTAATCATAGCTATGATTAAGCACTGAATCGCAGTGCAAAACGTCAGCTCATACTTGCTGTTTTTTTGCTGTGGCATGTTGTTTGTGCTTTTATTTTAAATAAAAGAACCTTTTTTGGAGTGCGGCTGTCCAAGCGTTTTCCTCAGATTTTTTGCATAGTAGACCAGGTATCTTCTTGCAGATGACATAGGGTTCGGGTCTCCATCTGTCTGCCAGCTTATGCTTCCCAGGGACCCCTAAGTTTCGCAGCAGCACTCTGTCTCCAGGTTGCAAATCCTGAATCCGAACTCTCAAGTCAAAATTTTGTTTGTTACGAGCTCCCCTTTGAGCCGAGGCTGCTTGTGCCTGTTCATAGGCCAACTTCAAACTTTGCCTCAGCCTACCCACGTATCCCTTGTGAGATGTGGCTGAGGTGTGATCTATGGAGGTGCCAAAGGCCAGGTCTATGGGTAGTCTTGCCTCTCTTCCAAACATAAGTCTATAGGGAGAGTACCCTGTGGCATCACTTGTTGTACTGTTATAAGCATGCACAATTGCTGCTATGTGTTTACTCCAGTGCTGTTTCTTTTCGCTGCTTAGAGTCCTTAGCATGTTTAGTAGGGTTCTGTTGAACCTCTCTGGCTGCGCATCCCCTTGTGGATGGTAGGGAGTGGTCCAGGTCTTCTTGATCCCTAAGGAGTCCAAGAGTTTCCGGATCAGCCTACTCTCGAAGTCCCTCCCTTGATCCGAGTGAGGGCGTTGCGGTAGCCTGTAGTGCACAAAGTATTTCTCCATGAGTACCTTGGCCACGGTGGAAGCCTTTTGGTCTTTGGTTGGGAAGACCTGAGCATACCGAGTGAAATGGTCGGTTACCACCAGGACATTTCCTAGTCCACTCAAGTCGGGTTCAAGGCGGAGAAAATCAATGCATACCAAATCCAATGGACCTTGGCTTTGTAGGTGGCCCATTGGGGCAGCTTGATGGGGTAGAGTCTTTCGTTGGATGCAGCGTACACAGGAGTGGCAGTATGCCTCCACTTCAGCCCTCATACAAGGCCAGTAGAACCGACTCCTGATAAGTTGAAAAGTTCTTTCAGCTCCCAGGTGACCATGGTTATCGTGTAGGGCCACTAAGACAGTCTCTCTGTGCTTCTCGGGCAGAAATAGTTGCCATTTGTCCTCCAGGTCATCAGAGGGGCCCCTTCGGTAGACCACCCCTTGATGCACCTGTAGCCTGTCCCACTCTTTCCGCAGCAGGCGGGCCTCCTTCGAAGGATGATGCAGAAGTTTGCCTGGATATTGATCTTCCAGGACCAGTTTCCCCTGATGGTCTTCCAGTTGGTCACATCTCAGCTCCTTCTTGGACAGCTTTGGCAAGTCATCTTCCTCTATTTGAGTCACTCCGCAGTATTGTTTGGGTACTCCCACTACTGTGACTCCTATCTCTTCTGCTCTGGATCCACCACTGGCTTGGAGTTCAGCTCCTTGACAGAGAGCCCGCACCCCATCTGGCGTCACTTGAGTCCAGTCTTCTGTACTGCCGGTGGGAGTATGAGACCTTCTGGACAGGGCATCCGCATCTCGGTTTCCAGCTCCAGGTCTGTATTTCGGCCTGAAATTGAATCCAGAGAGCGCAGCCATTCATTGGTGGCCAGTGGCATCCAGCTTTGCCGTGGTGAAGAGATAAGTGAGGGGGTTGTTATCAGTTTTCACGATAAATTCTACTCCATACAGGTAGTCTTTTAATTTATCTACCACAGCCCACTTGAGGGCCAAGAACTCCAACTTGTGGGTAGGATAGTTCTTCTCAGCTGGGGTTAAGCTCCTGCTCACGTAGGCAACGGGGCGTAGTTGCCCTTCATGCTCCTGGTAAAGCACCCCTCCCAGGCCATCGTGACTGGCATCCACATGGAGTTCATATGGCTTTTTTGTGTCTGCATAGGCCAAGACAGGGGCAGTGGTCAAGCTCTTCTTCAGCATTTGGAAGGCCTCCTCACACTTCCCATTCCACTGATTTTCAACCGACTCCCCCGGCTTACTCGGGCTCAAGTCATCCTCTTCTCCCTCTGTCTTCAACAGTTCGTTTAGGGGTCTGGCAATTCGTGCGAACCCTTCCACAAACCTCCGGTAGTATGAGCAGAATCCCAAGAAGGACCTGAGTTCCGTCACAGTGGTGGTCCGTGGCCAGGAGGTGACTGCCTCCAGCTTCTCGGGGTCTGTAGCTACCCCCTCTTTGGACACTGTGTCCCAGGTAGTGGACTGACGACTGGTAGAACTGGCATTTCTCTGGTGAAAGCTTGAGTCCCTCGTCACTAAGTCTTTTCAATACTTTTTCCAGTCTCTCTTCATGCTCCTCTAGAGTTTTCCCAAAGACAATGATATCATCTAGGTACACTAGAACTTCGATGAGGTTCATGTCTCCCACGGTTTTCTCCGGTTTTCCCCACAGGGGTTATGAAGGCTGTCTTCTCCTTATCTTCCGGATGCATCGGAATCTGGTAGTATCCGCTCTTAAGGTCCATGACGCTGAACCACTTAGCTCCAGACAAACTCTGTAGGGCATCCTCTATCCTCGGGTTGGTATACTGGTCAGGTATCGTTCTTCTGTTGAGGGTTCTGTAATCTATACATAGCCTCAGTGACCCATTCTTTTTCCTAACCACCACAATCGGGGAGGCATAGGGGCTTCTAGATTCCCGGAAAACACCGGTTCGCTTGAGCTCGGCGAGCTGTTCTCTCAGGTCTTCAAGGTTGGCTAGAGGAACTCGCCTGACCCTCTCCCTGAAGGGCTTGTCCTCCTGGAGGCAGATTTGATGGGTGGCACTCTTCGCACACCCCACATCGAACTCATCTTTGGAGAAAATCTTTCTCCATCTAATCAACTGGGCCTTTGCCCTCTCCTTCCAGGCCCTTGGCAGGTTCGGGTTTTCCATGCAGAGCTTCTCCCATGTGGTGCTTTCTCCCTCTGTCTTCTCCACATCTGACAAGACAACTGGGGCAGCTTGGCTCACCTGGCCCAGCAGCATCCTGGCTGGGATCTTCATGGGGGTGTCAGTGGTGTTTCTGTTGCTCACCGGCACCTTACAGTGTGCCTTCTTTAAAGCTCTTAGTGGGACCACTTCAGGGATCACTTCTAGACCTGAATGTTCCTCCCGAGGATCTGGTTCCAACACGACAAAGGGCCCAGGTTGCTCACAGGTGAGCTTTACAGTGGCTTTGAGACAGGTTACTTCACCGGGCTGTAGCACTATCCTGTTCTTCCCTAACCTCCAGACTTTCCCTACCCCCTCTTCTGAGGCCCTCTGCTCCAAGACTAGTCGCTGGTAGGCTAGCTTCAGCATCGGATGTATTCTGGTGGCTGTAGGGTTCTTCCCTTTTGTTAAGGGTGCCAGGAGCCTCCTGACCAGGTCTGTATTGGTCCAGATTATAAGGGAACTCTTGTTGGCTCCGGGTGGTCGAGGGCAGATCACTGCCAGAGTATCCATCACTTCAGCCTTCCCAGCCACTGAAGGGTCGAAGGTCAACTTTACTGGTAAGTAGCCATCGTAAGGGAAACTCTGTGTTCCGATCCCCCATATCTCCAAGTCTTCAAGTTTTTGGATGGGCAGGTGGCTCAGATGTTTATCATAAAAGTCCCTATATAGTAGGGTCACTTGTGCCCCAGTATCTAGGATTGCTCTTGTGTAGACTCCCTCCACTTGAATGGGTACTAGTGGAGAGGGTCCTACCAGCTTTTCTGGGAATGGTTTCTGGGAAGGTTCTTTCTTTTGATCCCTGCGTTTTCCCTTTAGGACTCTTCTTATTCCATTTTCCTCTTGACTCCGATCCCTCTTGGGCTTGGTATGCATTGATATCTCAGTTTTTTTTAGGTGTATACCCTCGCTGAGGGACATTATTCCTTTTTGGAGGGGGTTTGCCCCCTTTCTTGCTGGACTTTTCATTAAACTTTGATCCAATGGAGCTTACTGGAGATGGCGGGCACCCGGTTGACTCCTTCACCGGGGCCCTCTGGAGTTTTCCGCCGGCTTGTGATTATTAGCTTTCTTTTTCTTTGGACTGGGACATACTTTTCCAATATGACCAACTCCTCCACAGTTGTAGCAAATCGCATCCCCCTAATCCTGTAAGGGAGCGGGTGCAGAGGCATCTGGGATTAACTCCTCCTTTGGTCCCTCTTTCTCTGGGACCCTTGGATCCTTTGTCATCAAAGAGGTCAGCATCTCCAATACCTGAGACATCTGTGATTTAAGAGTATCTACTTCTAAATCTCTTTCAGGGGTCATAGCTGATCTGACCATTACAGGTGTAGAAGAGGTGTGTGTCTTGATGGCTTGCTGATCTTTTAGTAGAGCTTCTTCATCTCTGATGATCTTCACTAGTGATGAGCCGAACACCCCCGGGTTCGGTTCGCACCAGAACCCGCGAACGGACCGAAAGTTCGCACGAACATTAGAACCCTATTAAATACAATGGATGCGAACGTTCGGATTCTAAAGTGCTAATTATAACGACTATTATCCATGTTATTGTCCGAAACAGAGTTTGGGAACCCGGCTTCTGCACCAGGGGACATGTATCAATGCAAAAAGAAGTTTTAAAAACGGACGTTTTCCGGGAGCAGTCATTTTAATGATGCATAAAGTGAAAAAAAAAAAAGTCAAATATTCCTTTAAATATTGTACCTGGGGGGTGTCTAAAGTATGCCTGTGAAGTGCCACGTGTTTCCCGTGTTTAGAACTGTCCCTGCACAAAATAACATTTCTAAAGGGAAAAAAGTAATTTAAAACTGCTTGCGGCTTTAATGCAATGTCTGGTCCCGGTAATATGGATGAAAATCTTTAGGAAAAATGGCATAGCTACCCCATCAACCCCCCCCCCCCTACCCCAGCCCATTACCAGCCCCTTTGGGTCTTGTATGGATATTAAGGGGAACCCCGCACACAAAATAAAAAAGGACCTATATACTCTAAACAGCCGTATACAGGCGGTGCATACAAGACAGGGACTGTAGGTTTGTTCTTATGTAGAATCTGTTTATAATTTTGAACAGCTGCATTGTTTAAGTGGAGCTCCATGGCAAATTCCTTTTTTTTAGCTTTTTGTAAAACATAGGGAACGGTTATCACCCCTGTCACATTTTTTTTGCTGTCTGTGCCCCTGTTCAGAACATTTCACCTCACTTTGCGTCCCAATGACAACTGTTTTTGAAATGTGGTGTTTTTATTGAAACAAGGATTGGTGATAAAGCATCAGTAGAGAGGAGACACCTTTCTCCCATATTAATTCTTACAGGAGAGAATTTTCCTTCCAAGGGGTAGATTTCCTCTCACTTCCTGTTGTCTTCTTCCGTTTGCAAGTAGTAGTAGTTTGTAAGTTGGATGTTTGAAAGTAGGGGCCTTCCGTATATACTCTGCAGAAATTGGCCCCTTAGGTGTTGGTGTTGGCACAACACTGAAAGCACTCACAGTTATTCTTGGTGGGTGCTGGAACGTCCTGCTGTCAAGTATAATATCAGGAATTGTAATAACATATAATTGTTGATCAGTGGTAGTAAAAATTTGGCCTTTGATGGTGGTGCTGGTGCCACAACACTGTAAGGCCTGACAGTTACTCTTGGTGGGCGCAGCAATGGTCCCTGCTGTGAATTATTAGATCAATAATTATAATTGCATGCCCCTGTTGAACAGGGGCTGAAAATTTGGGCCTTTGGTGGTGGTGGTGGTGGTGATGGTGGTGCTGGTGCCACAACACTGTAAGGCCTGACAGTTACTCTTGGTGGGCGCAGCAATGGGCCCTGCTGTGAATTATTAGATCAATAATTATAATTGCATGCCCCTGTTGAACAGGGGCTGAAAAATTGGGCCTTTGGTGGTGGTGGTGGTGGTGATGGTGGTGCTGGTGCCACAACACTGTAAGGCCTGACAGTTACTCTTGGTGGGCGCAGCAATGGGCCCTGCTGTGAATTATTAGATCAATAATTATAATTGCATGCCCCTGTTGAACAGGGGCTGAAAAATTGGGCCTTAGGCACTGGTGGCACAACACTGCAACCCCTCACAGATACTGTACTTGGAGCACAGCAATGAGGCCTGTTGCAAAGTATTGCATCAAAAATTTTAATTACACGCCCCTGTTAAACAGGGGCTGAAAAATTGGGCCTTAGCCACTGGTGGCGTCACCCATAAACCAAAATGATCTTCCAAGCTATCATCGTTAATCGTATCATTGAGGAGGAGGAGGAGGATAGCCAGTCAACATAACAGCACAGGCACTCAGCATCAGCATCAGTCTTGAAGGGATGTGACATTTTAAAATCAATTAGTCTGTTATATCAGCATCTGGTGTGTGGTAGCTGGTGGTGATCCAAGACTGGTTCATCTTGATGAAAGTCAGTCGATCAACCGAGTCAGTGGACAGGCGCACCCTGTGATCCGTGACAAATCCTCCAGCAGCACTGAATGTGCGTTCTGAAAGAACGCTGGATGCAGGACAGGCCAGTAGCTCAATTGCATACTGTGCAAGCTCTGGCCAGTGATCCATCCTCAAGACCCAGTAAGCCAGAGGATTTTCGGTGGGGAAGGTGTCCAAGTCTGACCTTGCCCCTAGGTATTCCTGGACCATGTATATCAGACGCTGGCGATGGTTGCTGGAACCGATCATACTTTGGGGCTGCGGACTAAAGAATTGTCTGAACGCATCGGTCAGACGGCCACCTTCCCCACCGCTCCTTCTTTGACTGCCCGAAGCCTCAGCAACTCGTTGTCCAGGACCAGGAGTTTGTAACCTCCCAGTCTCTGGGAACGCGTTGCACAGACCTTTCTGCAAGGCCTCCCGGAGTTGTCTCATCCTCTGCTCCCTCTGCGACGGTACGATAAGGTCCGCAACCTTACCCTTGTACCGTGGATCAAGGAGAGTGGCCAGCCAGTAATGGTCCCTCTCCTTGATCCGAAGAATACGAGGATCCTCCTGCAGACTTTGCAGGATCAGGGAGGCCATGCAGCGTAGGTTAGCTGAGGCATTCAGTCCGGAGTCCTCTGGGTCACTAAGGACGACATGATCCGCAGCCACCTCCTCCCAGCCACGTACAAGTCCACTGGTTTCTTGGGACTGTAAATCATCCCTAAAAGACTGCTGCTGATGATGCTGAGTGCCAGCCTCCACCTCCATGCTGACACAATCCTCCTCCTCCTCCTCCTCTTCCTGTGCGATGGGTGGGACAGAAGGAACACTGTCTGGGTAAAGGGGGCCTTGAGAGGCAAGGAAGTCCTCCTCTTCCTGCCTCTGTTCTGCCTCAAGTGCCCTGTCCATTATTCCACGCAGCGTGTGCTCCAACAGGTGGACAAGAGGTACAGTGTCACTGATGCATGCACTGTCACTGCTCACCATCCTCGTGGCCTCCTCAAATGGTTCCAGGACAGTGCATGCATCCCTGATCATGCCCCACTGGCGTGGTGAAAAAAAACGAGCTCCCCTGACCCTGTCCTGGTGCCGTAGTCGCACAGGTACTCATTGATGGCCCTCTGCTGCGTGTGCAGCCGCTGCAGCATGGCCAACGTTGAGTTCCACCTGGTGGGCATGTCACATATAAGGCGGTTCTTGGGCAGGTTCAACTCCTTTTGAAGCTCAGCCAGGCGAGCACTGGCATTATAAGATCTGCGGAAATGCACACAGACTTTCCTGGCCTGCCTCAGGACATCCTGTAAGCCCGGGTACCTGCCCAAGAACCGCTGCACCACCAGGTTAAGGACGTGAGCCATACAGGGCACATGGGTCAGTTGTCCCTGTCGGAGGGCGGAGAGGAGGTTGGTGCCATTGTCGCAAACCACCATTCCTGGCTTAAGCTGGCGTGGCGTCAACCACCTCTCGGCCTGCCCCTGCAGAGCAGACAGGACCTCTGCCCCAGTGTGGCTCCTGTCCCCCAAACACACCAGCGCAAGCACGGCATGGCATCTTTTTGCCTGCGTACTTGCGTAGCCCCTTGAACGCCTACGGAGCACCGCTGGTTCCGAGGACAAACCACAGGAAGAGGCCATGGAGGAAGAAGAAGAGGAGGGGGTGGAGGAGAGAGGTGTGTCACAACCAGTAGTAGCATTTTTGAGGCGTGGCGGTGGAACAACCTCCAACACACTGCACCTTGTCCTGCATCCTTCCCAGCTGCCAAAAGAGTGACCCAATGGGCCGTGAAAGAAAGGTAACGTCCCTGTCCATGCCTGCTGGACCATGAGTCAGCGGTAATATGCACCTTACCGCTGACCGCCCTGTCCAGCGAGGCCAAGACATTGCCTTCCACATGCCTGTAGAGAGCCGGAATAGCCTTCCGTGCGAAAAAGTGTCGTTTGGGAACCTGCCACTGAGGAACCGCACATTGCACAAACTCACGGAAGGGGGCCGAGTCTACCAACTGAAAAGGCAGCAGTTGAAGCGCTAGCAATTTAGCCAAGCTAGCATTCAACCGCTGGGCATGTGGATGGCTGGGAGTGAACTTCTTTCGACGGTCCAGCAGCTGGGGCAGGGAAATTTGCCTGCTAGAATCGGACGTTGGTGTACTGCTAGCAGAGTGCCCGCAAGTACTTGCCTGTGACACACCTAATTCTACACCTTCATTCCTCTCAGAGCAGGTTTCAGAGAGGAGTGAAGGTATAGTGGGGTTGGAGATCCCAGCTGATGCGGTGCAAGAAGAGGTCAGCTTTGTTCTTTGGTGTGGGTCTTTAAGGTAGGCTTGCCAACGAGCTGCATGGCAGGTCAACATATGTCTGATCAAGCATGTGGTGCCCAAGCGGCTGATGTTTTGGCCACACGATATACGCTTGAGACATATGTTGCAAACAGCAGCTGTGCGATCTGATGCACTCGCCTCAAAAAAGGCCCACACCAAAGAACTTTTTGAATGACGGGCAGAGGCAGCGCCCTGCACAGGCGGAGCTCTGCGGTGTGATTCCGTCGGTGTGCTGCCCATACGCCGGCCACTCAAGGGCATCCTGCCTCGTTGGAGATGTGCCTCCTCCTCATCCTCCTCCTCCTCCTCTCTCCTATTAGGCACCCACGTGGAGTCAGTGACCTCATCATCCCCTCCCTCCTCATCACTGGAGCCAATCTGGCAGTATGCTGCAGCTGCTGGAACATGACTGCCAGATTGGTGTCCTTCTTGAGCATCCCCTCTCTCTACTCTCACGCTGCTGCCTTCCTCTAGCTGGGTATCATCATCAGATCCTTCCAAACGCTGGGCATCCTCCTGGAGCATATACCCAACACTGTGCTCAAACAGTTCGGGGGACTCCTCAGGAGGAGGGCATGGTGGGTCTAGGGAAGGATTGACTAATGAAGATAATGATACCAGAGAAGAGGACGCTTTGGCAGCTGCTTTGCCAGTACCCTGAGCCTGGGTGAGAGAGGATGAGGAGGATGAGGTGGGCTTGGTCATCCACTCTACCAAGTCTTCGGCATGATGTGGCTCAACATGTCCAGCTGCCGAAAACAAGGACAAGCGTGTCCCATGGCCATGTGCTGATGACAATGCACCGCGTACATGACCAGCACTGTTGCCCCCAGACACAGAGCCTGCTTGCCCTCTTTTTTTGCCTCCTGACTGTCTGCCTCTCCTTGGTTGCCTTCCAGACATTTTAATGGATGGCCTGCAGGGAGATGGGAAAAACAGCAATAAGGGCTACCTTCAGGTGTATATTGTGCAGGAGGCTTAGCAACAATGACACTGACACTGTCCCCTGCCTATCCTTCTCTGTCCCTAAACACAAGGATTGAAAATATGGTTCAGCAAAAAAGTTTTAGAACAGAATAGCACACTGACACTTTCCCTCACTGTCCTACTCTGTCCCTCCCTACAAACAAGATTTAGCACAGAATAGCACACTGATAATTTCTACGAGTGTCCTTCTCTGTCCCTAAACTCAAGGATTGAAAATATGGAACAGCAAAATTGGTTTAGAACAGAATAGCACACTGTCAGTTTCACTGACTGTACCTCTCTGTCCCTCAACTCAAGGATTGAAAATATGGAACAGCAAAATTGGTTTAGAACAGAATAGCACACTGTCAGTTTCACTCACTGTACCTCTCTGTCCCTCAACTCAAGGATTGAAAATATGGTTCAGCAAAATAGTTTTAGAACAGAATAGCACACTGACACTTTCCCTCACTGTCCTACTCTGTCCCTCCCTACAAACAAGATTTAGCACAGAATAGCACACTGATAATTTCTACGAGTGTCCTTCTCTGTCCCTAAACTCAAGGATTGAAAATATGGAACAGCAAAATTGGTTTAGAACAGAATAGCACACTGTCAGTTTCACTGACTGTACCTCTCTGTCCCTCAACTCAAGGATTGAAAATATGGAACAGCAAAATTGGTTTAGAACAGAATAGCACACTGTCAGTTTCACTCACTGTACCTCTCTGTCCCTCAACTCAAGGATTGAAAATATGGAACAGCAAAATTGGTTTAGAACAGAATAGCACACTGTCAGTTTCACTCACTGTACCTCTCTGTCCCTCAACTCAAGGATTGAAAATATGGTTCAGCAAAAAAGGGATTTTTATAACAGCTTACCTGTAAAATCCTTTTCTTGGAGTACATCACGGGACACAGAGCGACTTAGTCATTACTAATGGGTTATATAGATTACCTTCAGGTGCTGGCACTGGCAACTTCCAAACCGGAAGTACCCTCCCCTATATAAGCCCCTCCCATCCGGGAGCACCTCAGTTTTGTAGCAAAGCAATAAGTGTCCCTAAAAGAGGGGTGGGAGCTCTGTGTCCCGTGATGTACTCCAAGAAAAGGATTTTACAGGTAAGCTGTTATAAAAATCCCTTTTTCTTTTTCGTACATCACGGGACACAGAGCGACTTAGTCATTACTAATGGGATGTCCCAAAGCAATGCCAAATGAGGGGAGGGATACACTATACATAAGCTGGGCGCCATCAGGCATGAGGATCTTTTGCGGCCTGCAACACACTGCGCCCAAAGGCGACATCCTCCTGACTTCTAACGTCTACCTGGTAGAATCTAGTAAACGTGTGTACTGAAGACCATGTTGCGGCCTTACAGACTTGAGCCAGGGAGGCCTGGTGATGCACTGCCCATGAAGTTCCAACTGTTCTTGTGGAGTGCACCCTAACTTTGAACGGAGGCGGTCTCCTTTTCAAGCCATAGGCTTGTATTATGACCTGTCGAATCCACTTGGCTAAAGTAGATTTTGATGCTGCCTAACCCTCTCTGGGGCCTTCTGGCAGAACAAACAAAGAATCCGTTCTACGAATCTGAGCAGTGGCTTTTAGATAAGCTTTAACTGCTCTTACTACATCCAAAGAATGCAATAACTTTTCCTCTGCCGAACTAGGTTTGGGAAAAAAAGAAGGAAGAACCACATCTTGGTTCAAATGAAACCTCGATACCACCTTAGGAAGAAAGGCTGGATGAGGACGTAATACTACTCTGTCCTTATGGACAACCAGATATGGCTCCTTACAGGACAAGGCAGCTAATTCCGATACTCTTTTAGCCGAACAAATGGCTACTAAGAAAATCAATTTCCTGGTGAGAAGAACCAAGGAAATGTGCTGCAATGGTTCAAATGGTTGTTTCTGTAGAACCGACAGAACCAGGTTTAAGTCCCATGGACATATGGGAATACTAACCGGAGGGCTAATACGCATCACTCCTTGTATGAAAGCTTTGACTAATGAATGCAAAGCCAAGGGCCTTTGAAAGAATATTGACAAGGCCGAAATCTGACCCTTGATAGTACTCAAGGCAAGCTTCCTATCTACAGCCCACTGTAGGAAGTCCAGAATCCTACCTATTACGTACTTACGCGGATGCCATTTCCTGGCTTCACACCACGCGATGTACGCCTTCCAGATCCTATAATAGATCTGCCTGGATACCGGCTTCCTGGCATTGATCATGGTAGATACCACAGGATTAGAGAGCCCTCTCTTTCTTAGAATGTGGGCTTCAATAGCCAGGCCGTCAAACCCAGGGCTGGTAAGGAAGGGTGGTATATCGGTCCCTGCAAAAGCAGGTCCGGACGATGTGGGAGGGTCCAAGGACTCCCCACTGACATTTTTATGATCTCCGCGTACCATGCCCTTCGGGGCCACGCTGGAGCCACCAGAATCACTGGTTTCTTTTCTACCCTGATTCTGTGGATTAATCGCGGTAACAATTGTGGCGGTGGGAATGCATATATCAGTTTGAACTGATCCCAAGGGAACACTAGGGCATCCGAGCCGCAAGCTAGGGGATCCCTTGTGCGAGACACAAATCTGTCCACCTTTGCGTTGAATCTGGATGCTAGCAGATCTACATCCGGTGTTCCCCACCGCTGGCATATTGCCTGGAAAACCTCGGGGTGAAGAGACCATTCCCCCGGGCATAATTGCTGGCGACTTAGAAAGTCCGCTCTCCAATTTTCCACTCCTGGGATGAAAACCGCGGATATGGCTGGGACATATCTTTCTGCCCAATCCAGGATGCAATTCGCTTCCCTCTGGGCTGCACGACTCCTGGTGCCCCCCTGATGATTGATATATGCCACTGCTGTGGCATTGTCTGATTGAATTCTGACAGGGGACCTTTGGAGTTTGGATGTCCATGCTACTAGGGCATACCGGGCTGCTCGTATCTCTAAGAGATTGATGGGCAGGGCCTTCTCTGCTTCTGACCACTTGCCCTGGAGAGACCATTGCTCCAGTACTGCCCCCCAGCCTATAAGGCTGGCATCTGTAGTGACCACCTTCCAAGAAACTGGACTGAAAGGTTTCCCTTTTTCCAGATTCTGGGGCACCAACCACCAATGGAGGCTCTTGCGAACGGAAGGGGACAAGGACATTGGTAAGTCTAGGGCCTGAACTTTTTTGTTCCAGGCTGACAGTATGGCCCTCTGCAAGTTCCTTGAATGGAATTGACCGTAGGGTACTGCTTCGAATGAAGCCACCATTTTTCCCAGCAGCCTCATGCACAGGCGTATGGATGGTTTTCTTTTTGTACCCACTAAGTGGGTCAAATCTCCTAAAGACGACACCTTCTCTGGAGGTAAGAAAATCTTTCTCTGATTTGAATCCAGCCTTAGCCCCAAGTATTCCAGACTTTTGACTGGTCTTAGAGCTGACTTGTCTCGGTTGATAATCCAACCGTGATATTCCAGATACTTGATTGTCTCGTGAATAGCTACTTCCAGTTTTTCCACTGAGTGGTCTATTAGTAGCAGGTCATCTAAATATGCCATTATCGTTACACCCCGTGTTCTTAGATTGGCCAATAGTGGGGCCAGAATCTTTGTGAACACTCGTGGTGCTGTGGCCAGACCGAAAGGTAAGGCTCTGAACTGAAAATGGCGCCCTTCTACTGCAAAGCGTAGAAATTTCTGGTGGGCCGGAAAGATGGGAATATGCAGATAAGCATCTTTTATGTCGATCAAAGCTAACCATTCCTGCCCTTGTAGGGCGGTGGCCACTGATCGGATCGACTCGATCCGAAAAGTCCTGATATGTAGGAACTTGTTTAGCCCTTTTAGATTTAATATGGGCCTCACGTCCCCATTTGGCTTGGGGACTGTGAAGAGGTTCGAGTAAAACCCGAACCCGCTTTCTTCCAAGGGAACCTTCATGATTACACCTTGGAGCAATAGTTGTTCTAGTGCCAGAAGGAGGGATCCTCTCTTCTGGGGATCGCTTGGCACGTTTGACCTCATAAAATGGTCAGGAGGAGTGTCTTTTAACTCCAGCTTGTATCCCAGACTTACTGCGGAGATCACCCATTTGTCTCTGATGGTGTCCCGCCAGGTCTCTGTGAACAACTGAAGTCTTCCCCCCACCCGATTGAGTGGGGGCAAGCCTTCATGACTTGGGGGGAGGTTTTGTACCTCTCTTGACCCAGGGTTTCTTGTTACCCTGTGATTGTCCCTGATTTCTGCCCCCTGGATTTGACCGCGGAGGCCGTCGGAACTGTTTCACAGCCGATGTGCCAGGGACTGGAGAAGTAGGCCTCTTAAAAGAAGGACTTCTACCCTTGTTCTTAACCGGCAAGAGTGTACTTTTACCGGCAGAAATTTTCTGGATATATTTGTCCAGATCCTCTCCAAATAAGCGTTCTCCATGAAATGGGAAGCTAATCAGCAATTTCTTACAGGGAGCTTCAGCAGACCAGTTTTTGAGCCATAGAAGCCTACGCATATGTACTACAGACAGCGTACAGCGGGAGGCCTGTTGGATTGTATCCTTTATGGCGTCTACCGCAAAACACAAGGCTCTAGGTAGGTCAGCTAGGGCAAGAGCCTGCTGATCTGGTAAGTCTCTTAAGACTTGTTTCAACTGATCTTTCACTGCTTGGCAGACTCCAATCGCTGCTACCGCAGGTTGTGCCACCATGCTTGCTGTAGAGAAAGCAGATTTTAGTAAAGACTCCAATTTTTTATCTATTGGGTCTTTGAACATTGGAACATTATCTACTGGACATGTCAGTGATTTATTCACACAAGAGATGGCTGCGTCCACTGTAGGGACCCTCCATTTTTTTATGAACTTATCCTCCATGGGATAGATCACTGGAAATCTCTTGGGGGGAGTAAATATTTTATCAGGATGCTCCCAATCCTGGTAAAAAAGCCCTTCCAATAAAGGGTGGATTGGGAAGGAACAGACAGCCTGGGGAGCCTTCAGCGACCCCAGCGAGGAAACCATAGTGGTTGATGGTTCCGCCAGAGGCATTTTAAATGCTGATCGGACCATGTTAGTCAGAGACTGAACCCATAATCTTTCAGCCTGAGATGCTGAGAAAGGTTCTTCCACTGTTGATTCCTCTATAACCGAATCAACCTCATCCTGATCCCTTTCAGGTAGGTCGATCTCTGTGTGGGGCTGTTCCTCCACTAACAGGCACTCTGAAGGAGGAGACGGAGATCGGACGCGCTTTCCCTGTGACAGGGAAGCAGCGATCAATGCTGTTAATCTCTCTTCCAATCCTCCCAGAGTTGAGGATAAAACCTCCTCTGTTATATATACAGGAGCAGGTGGACTGGGGACAGCCGCAGCACCAGGTACTCCTGCGGGGTTCCTACGGCTACTGACCTCTGAATTTTCAGGGGAGATTGGTGCAGTACAAGCATGCCCAAAATCCTCAGAGCCCGATGGAGACCCCTTTGGCTTCCTGGAAGACTTATTTCCGGAGCGTCTGGACGACATATCCTTTAAGCACAAAGCTGAGGTATTCCCGTCGTCATACACCAATTTTGCTGGTAATAGTCTAACACAGTTGCTGCTATATACCAGCTGGTGTCCACTAAAGTGCCTTTCTATTGGGGATGCCTGCATCAACCGCCTCTGTGTGCCACCGTTTTGTTGCTAGCTCTGTTTGCATCCAGCTGACACTTGTACTGTGTCTTTTATCCATGCTGGGACGCCTGCACATGCGCAGAAGCGCCGCGGCGCGCATCGAGCGTCATCCACCCGCCCCGCCCCTTTCCTTTCATAGGAGGCGCGTGCACGCGCCCGCGCGCGCGCCCGTGCGCCTTCGGCGCCCTTTTTTGAAACCAAGCAGGGACTAGGAGCCAGGGCCCTTTTTGCCGGAGGGCCTGTGCGGTGGATGAGCGCAGCAACAGGGCAGAGGAAGTGGATTCCCACAGAGAAACTTACCAACTGCCTGGATCTTTTGACTTTAAAAAACCAAAGATCCACATGACAAGAAAAAATGGACCACAGCGGCCTCTAGTGGTTTAACACAGGTACCGCGGTCTCCTTTTTTTTTTTTCTTGACTACTATTAAAATTTTACATTTTCCAGTAGTTACAGGCATACACAGATATCAGCGGGAATACCGTTAGGTAACAGACAGAAAGACAAATTAGGCTTGGGGGTCCCCCAATAGAACCAAGTTCCTGGGGGCCCCCACTTACCTGATCCCCGCCGCAGGACTTTGTTTGGTCCACAGAAGCCCAAACTTCACCTATCACGGCAGGCATTGTAATTAAACCTTCAGGGACCGGGTTCCCAAGGATTCCACTCCCCTGGACCTGTATAGCACCCTGCACAGACAACATCTTGGTCGTGGGTATGACCAGAGCTCTGGATCCCAGGGTCCAGCCCTCCTAAGAGAGGCATTACAGGCAAAACCTTGCTCTTCTCTGCAATGCCCGGGTACCGACCGTTTAGCTATGAAGCTTTTTTGGTGGGATCCGGAACAGCTTACTAAGGCCCGTAAAAGAACCTGTACGCAAGCCCAGTGAAAACACATGTTACTCTTTGGCCAACACCTTAAACACTGGCAAAAAAACTGAGGTGCTCCCGGATGGGAGGGGCTTATATAGGGGAGGGTACTTCCGGTTTGGAAGTTGCCAGTGCCAGCACCTGAAGGTAATCTATGTAACCCATTAGTAATGACTAAGTCGCTCTGTGTCCCGTGATGTACGAAAAAGAAATAGTTTTAGAACAGAATAGCACACTGACACTTTCCCTCACTGTCCTACTCTGTCCCTCCCTACAAACAAGATTTAGCACAGAATAGCACACTGATAATTTCTACGAGTGTCCTTCTCTGTCCCTAAACTCAAGGATTGAAAATATGGAACAGCAAAATTGGTTTAGAACAGAATAGCACACTGTCAGTTTCACTGACTGTACCTCTCTGTCCCTCAACTCAAGGATTGAAAATATGGAACAGCAAAATTGGTTTAGAACAGAATAGCACACTGTCAGTTTCACTCACTGTACCTCTCTGTCCCTCAACTCAAGGATTGAAAATATGGTTCAGCAAAATAGTTTTAGAACAGAATAGCACACTGACACTTTCCCTCACTGTCCTACTCTGTCCCTCCCTACAAACAAGATTTAGCACAGAATAGCACACTGATAATTTCTATGAGTGTCCTTCTCTGTCCCTAAACTCAAGGATTGAAAATCTGGAACAGCAAAATTGGTTTAGAACAGAATAGCACACTGTCAGTTTCACTCACTGTACCTCTCTGTCCCTCAACTCAAGGATTGAAAATATGGAACAGCAAAATTGGTTTAGAACAGAATAGCACACTGTCAGTTTCACTCACTGTACCTCTCTGTCCCTCAACTCAAGGATTGAAAATATGGAACAGCAAAATTGGTTTAGAACAGAATAGCACACTGTCAGTTTCACTCACTGTACCTCTCTGTCCCTCAACTCAAGGATTGAAAATATGGTTCAGCAAAATAGTTTTAGAACAGAATAGCACACTGACACTTTCCCTCACTGTACCTCTCTGTCCCTAAACTCAAGGATTGAAAATATGGTTCAGCAAAATAGTTTTAGAACAGAATAGCACACTGACACTTTCCCTCACTGTACCTCTCTGTCCCTACAAACAAGGATTAGCACAGAATAGCACACTGTCACTGACACTCTCCCTACCTATCCTTATTTGTCCCTAAACACAAGGAATCCAGGAATAGTAAAGGAAAAATAATGACACTGTCCCTGCCTATGCTTCTCTTTCCCTGCTCCGGAACACACTACACAAGGCCGCCGCGCTGGCGGCCTTTTATAGTGTGCGGCGTGTACTAAACCCCATCAGCAATAATTGGCCACAGGCATCCTGCCTGTGGCCAATCATTGCTCTCCTCGCTGCCGGCGCTGTGATTGGCCAAGCATGCGGGGTCACAGTGCATGCTTGGCCAATCACAGCGCCTGGATGACACTGCGATGGCGTAGTGCATTGTGGGCCGTTCGCGTCACTCGAATTTGGCGCGAACGGCCCAAATCGTTCAATCTTCGTCGAACGATTGAACAGCCGATGTTCGAGTCGAACGTATGTTCGACTCGAACACGAAGCTCATCCCTAATCTTCACTAGATCAGAGTAATTCAATGACATGCCTCCTCCAGAGGTTTTCAGGTGGAGCCAGACCGGGTCTGAACGTAGTGCTCCCTTTAGGATCTGCTTCATCCTCGCCGCATCTATGGCTTGGGGCACCATTCCCTTTTTCAGCACGATTTGGCAAAGCATCCTATTCAATCTTCTCACATACTCCGACAGCTTTTCTCCTGGTTGCTGAAAGGTGTGTTCAAACTGATACACCAGTTCTGTCACCTTCTCCAACTGACTAAACTCTTCCTGCAGCATGGCCAAGTAGTCGTAAGCCATGCAAGCAGCATTGCTAAACCGGAGACTCTTTACTGCTTCAGCAGCCGCATCTATGGCTTGGGGCACCATACCCTTTTTCAGCACAATTTGGCAAAGCATCCTATTCAGTCTTCTCACATACTCCGACAGCTTTTCTCCTGGTTGCTGAAAAGTGTGTTCAAACTGATACACCAGTTCTGTCACTTTCTCCAACTGACCAAACTCTTCCTGCAGCATGGCCATGCGCCTTTCAAACTCTCAATCACGCGCTGCTTCTTCTGCGCTTCAGGCACCCTCCGATGCCTCTACCGCTAGTAATGCCTGCTCGATCCAGGTGTCGAAGTCTTACTCCCCTACAGGGACAGGGAGCTTCCCTGAAAAGATCCTTAGCTTTCGGTAACTAGCCTCTATGTGCACCGTGTTGGTTTTCTGACACTTAGTGAGCAGATCCCCTAGGGCATTTAAAAGTTCCGGTCCTATAGTAGTCAGGGGTGTCACTGGAGATCTCGCCCCCTTGCGCTTCTCTGATGTATGGGATGTCCCTGGCTGTGACCCCGGCGGGGATGGCAGGGGTAATTCCTTCTTTACAGTCACTGCGTGCGCCAAACCATAGGTCTTGTTATCTGCCGTCTGCACACTTCGACCTCTAAAATTCCCGGGTATTCCATTCTATCAGTGCATACTTGAACAAGGTTTCTGGATCCGACCTCATGTCTATCACCCATGACTCTCAATTCGGGGATGACGACACTGAGTCGCTCCACCGCATCCGTCGGCCATTCTTCTCCTGGGAGACTGAGGACCACTGACATGTCTGGGCTGGCCTTGACTTCCTCGCACCATGCTTTCACTGCTAGCGGGTCCATGCCGGTACCTTTGGCATGTTTGATTGCCGCGTACAGGATCCCGGACTCGGAGCCCCCACGTGTAGCGGTACCCCCAACTTAAGAGAGCCGCTGATATTGTTTTGGGCCCTGTACACAGCACTGCCAACCCCCGGAAATCTACTCGACCCTCCCCTGGCACAGTTAGTCTAGGGAATGATAGACTGGTAATGTCTCTGCGATTGTCTATGACTCAGCCCCACAATAAAGCAAACAGCAATACATTATAGTAATTGACACTGATACCGGCGTACTTAACTATAACAACTTTACTGTTGTATAAAAGTTAGGTAGAAATACAGTACATAACAACACATGCAGAGCCCTGCAAAATTAATGACACTTAGCAATACTGTATAAAATATATTAGCACACCACGCTGCAGCTATTCTCCCCGTGAGCAATATAGCACCCAATAATGTTCTATGCTACCCAGTCAGGCCTGACTCAAAGTAAGGTATAGTCTTAGGGTGAAGAATCTTCGCATGCAAGGAAAACGGTGGTGCACATCAGGAACAATAATTGTAATCCAACGGGACAGTGTCTCAGCAAAGTAACAACTCCCAGGAGACTATCAAACTCATTTCTGAAAATAGTCTCCTGCTTGGATAGTTGGCATAGCACTAAGGGCCAAGGCAGTCAGTAGGCCTAAACAAAGTACTTGGCTATAACTTTGAGCAAGTGCTCTCTCACCACACTGGACTTAGTCCCTGTCCGTAACTTCCACCACTGTGTATCCGCACACAGGGTCTGCGATAGCCGGGTCTTCGGTCCTCCTGATGTCAGTGAGAGACGAATGGAGATCAAGCACCAAACAGGCTCCGCAGTGGAGTGGAAGGCTCTTTGGAAGTGCGCAAGGCCCAGGCTTCAGGCCTTGCACCAGCAGCCAGTCCGCACAGGGAATCCTCTTGTTAGAAGGGCGGCGACCAAAGAGGCCGAGCTCCGCCTCCGTTTCACCTTTATAGCCCCCCCCCCCCATGAGTCTCTGCGGTTGGCAATGCACCTTGGGTGCTGAACGGGGTTCTGGGTATCATAGTCCTGGATCCTTAAAGGAGATTCCCGCTACATACATATGCAATAAATCTTTTTACTATACCTTAGCTTTTTGCTTAACTTTGCTTCTTAAATACCCCACAGGGGGGCATTCCTATTTCTCTATCATTCGGGGTGTGCAGCACCATTCGCTATCCCCACATGTGTCTACTCCATTTCAAGTAAAATTTGGGTGGCTAAACACCCCTTCCCCCTCAAGAGACACGAGAGAGAATACTGGATCTGCCAGAATTGATGGTTTTTCTGCTATTCCATTTTTTTCAGGCATGTATGTTGTTTTTATATGATGAGCAATTTTCAAGGTGACCATTGGGCTTAGAAAGTTCCACTGGTCCCCCATAGGGGGTTTGGAGTATAACTTAATCCTCCCCCCTTAAAACCAAGCAATGCCTTAGAGATCAAAATTGCAAACCATTAACACGTTTTTTACCATTACTATACACCTGATTGAAAATTCAATGCTATCCATTAGGCATTAGACAATCATCAATCTCCAGCTCCAGGTCTAAGACCAATATATTAATTTATATACCAACTTATTGCTAATAATGTGTATATACACCTATTAATTATTTTTATTTACACTGCAGTATTTGTGCCTTTGTATGCACAATGTGACCACTGTGAGATGGGGGTTGTTTAGCTCAAGTGGTAGATGCGTTTTCCCAGGGATTCAAGCCAGTCAGGAACTATATTTAAGGGCATGGTAGCCCATTTTTATTAAAAAAGGCAAAATAAAAGTCCAAACAAAGGTTTCCCATGCAGGGGTTCTTCTCCATCAAATACACATAACAGAAAATGCTAGCCCACCTGGCTCTCTGTAGCAGTACTTCTGCACTTTCCTGGTCACCCAGACCACGGACTCCTCAAAGTAGACGGCTTCCCTTTAGCGTCCACAACTCTGCCTCTTGCAGTCACCAATGTTCTGGCTGTCACCTACAGCCTCTCTGACTCCTGAAGACCTCCTGTCTCTTGGTGTGGAGCCGTCTCCAACTGGGAGCCATGAGGTCTTCCCATACATTCATTATAAGGGCTGTTGCTCACCTGAGCACACACCCTGCTGGTAATCAGCAAAGTCTGGACACAGGGTTGGAGATCCCATCCCTCCCAAGACACTGTGGAATCTCCAAACTACAAAGCCCCTTTCCAGAATACCAAAACCTGGAGAAAGCTGCGAAAGCAGTCTTCTCCAGTCCACATCTACGCTCTGTAGTCTTGCACCTTGCAAATGTGCAGACCCTGTGTCCAGAAAACTGTCCATTTTACCGTGACAGTAGCTCCTACTGTCACACCATATACTGGCTTCCCAATGGGCTCCTCCATTTGATTGGTATTTTTGGGGTTCATCCATGGCCTCTCCGCCGGCTGTCGTCTCGGCATGTTGGTGCCGCCCACGGGTGCGGCCTCCTGGCAAGGGGGAGGAGCACAAGGCCCTGTGCTCCTAGTATGCCCAATGGATGGCGGAGTTCCCCTCCGTCCTCCCTCTATGGGCGTCCCCTCTTGCCGGCGGCGTCCTCGATCCTCTCCTGGCGTCTCTACACCACTCATGTGTGGGCGATCCTCGTGCACCCGT
The DNA here is from genome assembly GCA_029206835.1 of Rana muscosa. Taxonomy (NCBI): domain Eukaryota; kingdom Metazoa; phylum Chordata; class Amphibia; order Anura; family Ranidae; genus Rana; species Rana muscosa. Next base: position 404,853,955 of record CM055117.1, read on the forward strand.
GTGACGTCGGGACGCCACGTGGTTTACGGCGGAGGTGACGTCAGTGGTCGGGGACAGGCGTTCTTTCGGGACCCTGAGGTAGTCATCCAGGGAGGGTTGCCATCGCGGCATGTTCGCCCCTGCGAGGCGACGCATGGAAGAGGACTATCTTAGGACATCTTCCTTAATTGAGGACTATATATACTGTAAATACATACAGGAAACTGGGTAGATCCCATGTTGATCCCCAGCTCCCTAACACGGCAGATCAGAAGGTCCAAATAATTGTAAGTACATCAGCCTACACAGGCTGATTGTAATTTTGCCCTCCTTTCTTCCCCTTTTGGGTAACACCCTATATGTATAATAGATATTATTTTAAACAACTCTTCCACATATTGAGCTCATTCATTCCACGGGCATTGGTCGTTTTCCCTGGCATAGGTTTCAGCCGGGGACCTTCCAGTATCAATGGATTCAGCTCTTTGATATTCTGCTGTGATTTGGATATGGGTGTATCACTTCACATTTATCACATCCAACACACTAGGTTTTCATACACACTTTTTTTATTTCATACACTCATTCCATTACTCTCGCAACATCACATACCACTCTATCACACCTCACATCTCACGCTCACACTTTATCAGCCTACACCCCCGATTATTTTTATTTATTTATTTTTTCATTCACTTGTTTTAGAATTTTCCCATCTTTTTTCACTCCACCCCTACCAGCCCCCCACACCACACTTTCCAACCATCACTTTACCCACATACACACCATTCACCGCTGAACTTATCAAATCAATAGATTCCACTATTATATAACCATCCAAATACATTAATATCCAAACATACACTAATGGAAGGGCACAACCTTACGGACCTCCTACCTGCCTACCTAACAAGATGTCATATAATACAAAATTGTATGGATGCATTACCCATGCATCCTACATTGCTGCCTTTGATGTCCATTACAGGTGCTGTCCGTGCGCGCCCCGCGTGGAGTTTCCCTCCTCCGGTATGGCTCCTTGTAGGTCGCACTTATTCCTTGGTGGCGCCGGGTTCCGGGATGTCGGGCAGCTGGGAGGCTGTTGGATCCCTGGAGGCATCCATTTTTTGGCGGAGCTCTGATTGGAAGCTAGGTTTTAATACAAAGCTTATTGGTAATTATATATCCCATGTCTCTTACTATTGGGCATACACCCAGGTAATGAATTGATACTCTCTATATAATTCTTTGCAGCAAACCACATACCCTCTGAAGAAGATCCCTTGTGATCGAAACGCGTCAGTAACATATACAGATGCATTTGACATGTATAACTGTATAGCATTGCTGTGTTTGTCCATGTTGTGTTTTTACATCCTGTGTGTGTAACTAAAGCTTCCTTTATCAGAGCTTTAACTTGTCTGTAATTCCATGTACATATGCAATAGATCTTTTTACTATACCTTAGCCTTTTGCTTAACTTTGCTGCTTAAAAACCCCACCAGGGGGCATTCCCACCCCCCCCTTCCCAAGGCATCTAATATGTCCTTTTCAGAGATGGCGGAGATGGTTGACATATTGAAGAGGACGGATTATGATGGCAAGCATGGGCCGTATTCCAACCCTAATGTAAGAAAGGCCAAAATAATGAAAAAAGTTGTTAAAAGTCTGCAGAAGAATTTTGGGGTACGACGATCCAAGGAGCAGCTTAGAAAGTGGTAGTCTGACCTCAAACTGAGGGAGCAGGATCAGTACAGAAGGATCAAGAGAATGCTTCAAAAAAGTAAGTATTTCTCCTGTGTTCCTATTATTTTAGTCTCATAACTTGCATGTTGCTCCATGTGCTTTGTTTTACTGTTGGACAGTTGAAAATGTAATCTTTCAGGATAGTGGGCACAGTAATCGATCGTTGGACACATCGTTCACCCACTACATACAATGTTTTTGGTAGATACAGGGTAAAATTAATTTTGACATGCCTGTTTGTATTTAAAGAATTTTATTACATTGTTGTCTATATGTGTTTGGAACTAGAATGAAATGCAAGCTTGATTCAGTGTAAAGGAGAGGACACTCAGCAGCTGTTTACACATCTGGACTCTGGAGCACTAGTGTGGGACACCAGAACAACCTTTTTAGGGTGTCTCACACAGGTGCTCCAGTGGATACTTGGGGTGCCTCCATGTGTGAAACCTGACCAAGGAAGGTAAGTATTCCAGCTTTGGTAAGGGAAAAAATAATGTTTTCATCTTGGAACGCAGCCAAAACAGACAATTTTACCCCACTTCCAAGCAATGTTTCATATTCCTATTTCTGGCATCAAATAGGCGTGTGGTAAGTATACCTTTTGTTTCATTCTCATAGGGGAGAGAAGACCGGGAGGATACCACTCACAGGACACCAGGAACCCCACACCTCCTAAACATCAGAGAGAACCCCAACCTGAGGATGTAAAGGAAGGAGAGGTGGAGAAAGGAGAGGTGGATAACGTGGTGGAAATTGTCACCAGAACAGGTCAGTGTCTGTCACCAAAGCTTCAGGTAAGGGATGTAGCCCTGCATATTTATAAGACCTTTTTTTTATATTTTTAGGGGATGAACATGTTGGTGAAGAAGAAACTCCTCATTTCTCAAGTGCTAGTGCCCAGATAATCATCACGGAAATCATAGTGTGTAGTCGAGAACTCAACATCATGAGGAATAGAATGAATGTTATGGAGCAAAAATTTAAGAACATTGTTGATGCTATGGGGCGAATCTAAACACACCCCCCCCCCTTTGTTTTTTTTAGGCACTTAAAACAAAGATTTTTGTATTTTCATCAAGCCAAATTTTGAAGATGCACACAGTGTGTCAACATGTGCTATCTGCCATCAGGGGATATTAATGTATGTGTTTTGGGGGTGCAACTCTTTCCTTGTAACTCTAGTAGGTGAGAGAAAGGGGTTGCACCCCCAAAACACGTACATTGATCCCTCATGATAGCACAGGTTGACGTTAGGCATGGGATCAGGAGGCAAAGCAACATTTTACATCCCAAATTGTGTGCAGCTTCAAAATTTGGCTTGTTCAGGGGTGACGTCACCCCATCTGATGAAGGGCAGATCCACACATTTTTGACATAATATAATGTCTGATATTGCCTTGAGGTTCTCAATGTTGACGTTTGTACGTTAATGAGTGTTGCGTATTTTTTGTTAAAAAAAAAACATGCCTGTTTATGGCAAAAAAAAAAAAAAAAAGATTCCAAAAAAAAATAGTATTTTAACCCACAAAATTTTAACAAGACCATGTGAATGTGCACAGAGTAAAAAATGTTGACAATGACAAAGTGTGGCTTCTTTTTCAAATCCTCAAAAAAAACTTTTTGGGTTATTTTTGGTGTTTCCAGTGACAATGGTGATTATTTACTAAAGGAAAAACCACTTGGCACTACAAGTGCACTAGGAGAACCTAGGAGACAGCTAAAAGAAACACAAGAAATACATCAAAAACAAGATTTTAGCAGAAATTTTGATTTTTATTCCTAAAAAATGGATTTAAACATTGGCTGGCATAGCAATGGCCCCCCTACCCATGAAATAATCAGTATATTTCTGGAAAACTTCACGGGCGCTTTGGGGGGGCAAGCCAGGACGGCCAGATTCAAGGTCCATCAGGGTATTCTCTGAAAGTCTGGCCTCAGGCTCAACTGAGGCAAGATAATTGGGTGAATGTTTTCTTAAAAAATTGTGCAGGATGCAGCAGCAAAAGACAATGTGGTTGAGTTTGTATTCCGCCATGTGGATTGCTGTCAGAAACAGGCGGAACCGGCTGGCCATTATCCCGAAGGCATTCTCAACAACTCTTCGGGCTCTGGCCAGCCGGTAGTTAAAAACCCTGGGGGAATGGCCTCATCAGGTGATTGCCCAGACTAAATGCTTCATCTGCAAGAAATACTAAGGGGAGTCCTTCCACATTATCTTGATCACGTGGCAATGCCAGGTCATCAGTCTGGAGACGGTGGGCAAACTCCGTCTGGGTGAAGACTCCTCCATCTGACATCCGGCCATTCTTCCCCACGTCCACATACAAGAACCCGTATTGTGCCGACACCACCACCATTAACACTATACTATTAAACCCCTTGTAATTATAATAGTATGACCCCCGAATGGGGTGGCGGCACTATGCGGACGTGCTTCCCATCTATTGCCCCTCCACAGTTAGGAAAGTCCCACTGCTGGGCAAACTGGGAAGCCACAGTCTGCCATTCCTGTGGCGTTGAAGGAAACTGTGGAGTCAAAACTGAAAAAACGAAATTTAGTACTTTTACACATAACATTGCAAGCAGATTATACAAAAACATCAGTATAACATTTATTTAAAGGAGTATTTAAAGCCCAAATTATAAGGCCCACATATCAGATTCCTCACCCCCTCTGATGGCCCATTGAACAATTTTTAGGGGGTTCTAGCTGAGTTTGGGTCCTCAAAAAAAAGCCTCAACCACTCTGCCTGAATTTAATGAGAAAAATAAACATTTGGACACATTTTAGGGGGGGGGGGGGGGGGAGAGCACTACAATAGAGCTGACAAAACACATTGGGAAGTGACTAGTCTAGGTGGATATGGGCCAAGGACAGCATGCTGGGGAGGTTAGTGAAGGCAAATATGCATGAAGGACAAAAAAGAGCATTAAAAGCTTACAGCATGCATGGGGACAAAGGGGACATTCACAGCATTACTTTGGAAAAAAGGAAGGTACCCCTGGGGGCTTTGTATTGCAGCATAGAGTAGAAATGATCGTGAAATGAGGTTCGTAAAAAAGTAGAAATTTTATTGTAATACTACAAAAAAGTATATATATATCAAATGTAAGTGGCCATCTGATAGGAATCAGGACATGAGCTCAATAGGACATAAATAAAAGCAAAAACATATACATGAAAACAACCACTGAAAATGGTACAGCATTATATATAGTTGCTAGGGACGCAAAAACTCCAACGCATTTCAACCTTTAGTAGTAGCGGTCTTCTTCAGGGGGAGAAAGAGTTTGCGAGTATAGATTCTATAATGGAAAATGTGCATATCAGTAAAAGCTGTTTTTGAGAACCAATCGATCAAAAATGAAACATACAAATACACCTAATGTGCATGCTTGCATACACATGTGTATATGGTTCATACATGTAGAGTCAGTAAATATTAGTAAATAATTGTAAAATACATACCAAGGTGAATGCCGTAAGCCGGAAACCGCGGTCAGCCAACGGTCCCACCGCCAGAAGCAAATACTCCCAAACCCTCCATAATGGGGAGGGAGAGGGTCAGATGGTACCATGGGCCAAACTGCAGAGCAAGGAAAAGCCACCCTCAGGCCTACGGGAGGTCGCAACCTGCGGCCCCGCATTGCAGAGGAAGTAGAGGCCGGTATGGGGGGCCCTGGCGGAGGAGGCCGTGAGAGCAGGAAAAGTGGACGGAGGCCGGACAGGCCGAAAGAGCACACCACCATGCGAAAATTAAATGTCCCTGTAAAATATATATATAAATAAGGAATGATGGTCTGAAAAAATATATTACTAGATAATAATCTGAAAGGTGTGGTACCCCTCAAGAAGTGGGGAGGACATGAGGTGAGACGAAATAGTGGGAAGATCGAAAATGGGAAAGAGAACAAAAAATAAAAAAATGTGCAAGTGGACGTAATTGTCAGTGTACAAGAGGGAAGAACCTATTATGAAATGAAAGAAATGAATAAATAAATAAGTGTGTGAGTGTGGTGCAACATAAATGTGAAAGCCTGAACAAAGGCGGTATGTATGTCCCCACATGGGGACTGGAAAAAAGTGATGAGTGAAAAACAATATTGCAGTGAAAACTAGTGTGGGTGAATGGGAGTGTGTGTGTGAGTATATTGGAATTGAAGATGTTGTAGTGTGAAATGAAAAAAAGAAAAGAAAGAAAGAAGGAAAGAGGGGAGAGACTGAGATGATGTGTAAGTGAGAGTGAAAATAGATATTAAGGTGGAGGGATACTGGAAATGAATGGGTGTATAACAGTTGGTGGGGAAAAGGAAAAGGGGGGGGGGAAGGGGGGGAGAAAGAAAGAAAAAATGTTGGAATGTGAAAAATATAAATATGTATAAGAGGAACAAAGAAGAGTGGGATGAATTGGGAGATACCTGAACTTTCAGCGGCGATGTCATACAGTGCTCAATGAAGCAATTTAGAGGTATGGAGGAAATCCGAGAGAAATTCCTTTAAGATAAAAAAAACACATTGGAGATGTCTGCATGGATGGGGATCTGCATGCAAAAAATAATAAAAAGTTTATGCATATTGGTTATTTGGACAGGGGTATAGATCATATTTAGAAAGCCATATAGAGGGTCAGGCTATTACTCACTATGATTGGTCTGCTATACGTATATTCCTCCATCCATGCCACCGTGGGAGCTCAGAGTGAGCCAAATCCTTGGGGCTATGCATTATATAGGGACAAGAAATCGAAAAAGTAGGCGTGCCCATGACCTGAGATCCGCCCCCTCCCCCCCCCCCAACAACACATAAACCTCCCCCAGGGATAGGCCGCATGGCGACCACCACCCCCCCAACCCAACATACCTTGCATGATGGGACGCCAAGGGCCACCATTGTGCGGCCTCCCCGGCGTTCCGGAAGGACTGGGGTCCCCGGCAACCGCCGTCTCTACCGCCATCATAGACGCGTGACGTACCCACGCGCCACGCACGTCAGGGCACGCATGCGCGGCGCTGTAGGCTAGGTCTGTGGTGTCCCAGAAGACACTAAGGGTGTCAATATGTTGCCAAAGGGGAAATTGAGAAGAATGACTGGGTAAATACAAAGTCTATAGCTCATGTCCAGAATCCACTGGTATCAAGCCTGGGGAACGGGTGTTTATCCACCCAAAAGAAAACGTAGCAAAGGGAAGGCGATGCCGGCTGTGGAAAAGAGTGCTGCACACCCCTAATAGAACTTTGGAAAAAAGGAAGGTACCCCTGGGGGCTTTGTATTGCAGCATAGAGTAGAAATTATCATGAAATGAGGTTTGTAAAAAAGTAGAAATTTTATTGTAATACTACAAAAAGTATATATATCAAATGTAAGTGGCCATCTGATAGGAATCAGGACATGAGCTCAATAGGACATAAATAAAAGCAAAAACATATACATGAAAACAACCACTGAAAATGGTACAGCATTATATATAGTTGCTAGGGACGCAAAAACCCCAACGCGTTTCGACCTTTAGTAGTAGCGGTCTTCTTCAGGGGAGAAAGAATTTGCGAGTATAGGTTCTCACCCCCTCTGATGGCCCATTGAACAATTTTTAGGGGGGTTCTAGCTGAGTTTGGGCCCTCAAAAAAAAGCCTCAACCACCCTGCCTGAATTTAATGAGAAAAATAAACATTTGGACACATTTTAGGGGGGGGGGGCACTACAATGGAGCTGACAAAACACATTGGGAAGTGACTAGTCTAGGTGGATATGGGCCAAGGACAGCATGCTAGAGAGGTTAGTGAAGGCAAATATGCATGAAGGACAAAAAAGAGCATTAAAAGCTTACAGCATGCATGGGGACAAAGGGGACATTCACAGCATATTACAATCATGGTAATTAGGGAAGGATTAAAGAAATAAAATACATTAGCAAACATTAAATACACAGAATGTGATGTTAACGGAGAAAACTTGCCTTCATATAATCCTTCTGCAGAACTTGAATGATGGCAGAACTGGTCTCTGGCATAATGATCCCCAGAGCCTGGGGGGAGATGCCTGTTGAGAACTTGAGGTCCTGCAGGCTTCTCCCAGTTGCCAGGTATCTCAACATGGCAACTAGCCTCTGCTCGGCAATGATGGCTTGCCGTATGACGGTGTCCTGCCTCGTGATATAGGGGGACAACAAAGCCAACAGACGGTGAAAAACGGGTCCGTCATCAGGATTATTCTCCTGGATCTCCCGCAGCAGAGGCATATGACAGAATTGGTCACGCTGAAGCAACCAATTATTGGTCCATGAACTCCTCCCCACCCTGTTCATGGACTGAGCTTGGTCCAAGAAAAGAAGCCCAACACCAAGCGCCCGCACACCATGAACTCTACGATGAGGACGTACCCGCAACATGGCTAGAAAACGGTCGGCTGGTCAGAATGAACTAACAGAACGCACTGAAGAACAGCAAGGCCTATGAAGAACGACCTGAAAATCTGAAACGAGCGGACAAGAACGCACTGAAAAACAGATACGCACTGACTACACGCTCTGAAAGATAAATACGAACCCAAAAGCACAAACTGAACACCAGAAAACGATCTGAAAGCACGAAGACTGAAAAGGGCGAATTGTCGCTCACAAAATTTTTACTAACACGAGATCAGCAAAAGCAGCCCAAAGGGTGGCGCCATTGGAATGGAACTTCCCCTTTATAGTGCCGTCGTACGTGTTGTACGTCCCTGCGCTTTGGACCAGCGGGATTTTGTATGACAGTCTGTATGCAAGACAAGCTTGGCAGGAAACCCGTCAAACTTGGCAGGAATCCCGTCGGGAAAAACAAAGTTTTTTCCTACCAGGAAAACCGGTCGTTTGTACAGGGCTTCACAATTACCAAAAAAAAAAAAACACAACATGGATAGCAAGTTTTTTGTTTTTTTTAAATAACAAAATCTATTTGAAAAAGTGGCTCAATAGAAATGGTAGCACAAAATAAATTATTTTAAATTTTTTCATTATTAAACATTATTTTTCATTATTAAACATTATTTTTCTTTTCAGGTACCTTGCAACTGGATATTTGTTTGCTAGCCTACATTACGAATTCATGGAGGGCATGTATATTATTATGGGAGGTACTCAAGGATTTAGTCATGAGGAAGCCATAAAATTGGGCCAACATTGTCCAAGTGTTTTGGAATCGTTGCAATTTTCCGAACTGTGTCGGAGCAATCGATGGCAAGCACATCAGAATCTTGATGCCAGTGGCTACTGGTAGTAGATATGTCAATTATAAAAAATGTTTTTCTTTTGTTCTTATGGCAGTAGCAGGTGCTAACTACTGCTTCACATATGTCGACATTGGCTCATATGGGAGCAATTCAGACTCAAGTATCTTTACACACTCCTCATTTGGGCAAATGTTGCACGACAATGAGCTGGACCTCCCAGAAAATTCACCATTACCTGGATCAAATGGGCCTCCTCTCCCATATGTGTTTGTAGGAGATGAGGCGTTTGCCCTGGGAGAACACCTGATGAGGTCATTTTTGAATCAAAACCTAAGTGTGGACAAGCAGCTATTCAATTACCATTTAACCAGGGCCAGAAAGGTGGTGGAATCCAGTTTTGGCATTTTGGCAAATAAGTGGAGTTTGCTGCATACGCCAACACATTTAAACATGGAGATTGACATATCCGCAGTCCAAGCCACATGTGTTCTCCACAATTTTGTAGGGCAGAGTGATGGGAATCAATTTGAGGAAGCAATTGTGCACGATTTGCAAAGTGCACAGTGGACTGTTAGCAGGGGCTCCACCACTGGCGCCGATATCAGAGATAAATTTAAAGACTTCTTCATGTCATCGGCGAGTGAAGTACTATGGCAGCTTCAAGCAATCTCATAATGTAGATATACATAGATTTTGTGTAATGACCTTCTGACTAATATGATGTGTGCTGTGCTTTGTTATTCTTGGTTGTATATGTAGCACCCTGGAGTTTAGGCAGGGATGCTCCTCACAAATTTACTTGCCAGGAGGAGTAGTTATCCTGGTTGATTGATAGAGATCTATTGATTTCTGTTTGGCCTTGTTGCACTTTTCTCTTCTACCACTAGGTGGCCTAGTACTTGGTGGTACTAGATATGAGAAGGGCAACGCAAGGTCAGGTTATGGGTATATGGGGTATCTCAGCCAATGGGCAGGGGTTTTCTTGGATCCCTTGGCCTGCTGGGAGAGCCTATATATTCGAATGTAGTCAGGTGATCTAGGTTCTGTGCCACCTGAACAGCTGTCTGGGTGGACGTGTGTTGGATTGCCAGGGCTGCTAGGCTGCAGATGGGGCCTATCCCAGGCACATTTGGCTGCTAGGCTAACTGAGGGCCTATCCAGAAGCAAGGGAGCAGCCCAGGGTTGGGACTGCGGCATGCAGTCCAACCAGAAGTGACGGTTCTGCCAGGCGGAGAACCTGTCGTGGTCAGAGGTATAGGGGAATCTGTCGCCAGTAGGGGACTGTCTGCTTTATTACCAGGGATTACAATGAACAACTGAAGCAAGTACCGGAGCAGCATTCTCACCAACCGGGGATGGTGAAGAATGAGGAAACTTCAGTGTGTATCAAGCCAGGGACCCAGCCAGCAGAGGTGACGCTTGCAGAGCAGCCTTGTGTGTCAAGCTATGGACCGAGAAGGCCAGCGGGGGTGAAGCTTGAGAGTTATCTAGAGTGTCAAGCTAGGGACCCAGCAGAGAAGCGGGGGTGAGGCTTGAGGAAGATACCACTGTGAAGATTGGAGGAGCTCAAGGGATTCAGTGGTCTAGTGAGAGCCCGGGAGCTCAGTGGGCTGAATAACTACAAGGAGCAATTGTAGTTAAAGTGAAAGAACTGTTACGCTTTGTGTTAAAGACTGTTGCCATAGGAGACAGCATTCCTGCACATGCAGATGTGGCGTCTTGCTGGATGCCTTTCCCTGCATGGCTGTCCTATTGAAGTCTCAGAGTCTAGTCTGTTAATTAATCTTGCAACTACCTAAGGGTGTCCTGGCCCTAACCTCTCTCCCCCAAAAAAGTTTGTTAAGAGAAATAAACGTTATTTTTCATTTAAGAAGTGTCTTGTTCCCAATGACTTTAAACATTAAAGAAGGATGTCAGCCTATCTCTGGCCCTGGAGGTTCTCATTAGACCGAAGGAGGCCTGGGACCTTGCTACATATATATTGTTTGAATAAAACCACCAGTGTCTTCAAGTTCAAATGTTTGCAAAATAGATTGTTCATTCAAATTATAAATTTTTTCTCAGATATGAAGTTTATGTGTGATATCTGTTTAGTTCCTGACGTGTTCAAATACATTTGGTGCAAAATTACAAACAAATGAATTATCTAATAAGAACTTAAATTTGGTTGGATTTATTTCACTGTTATTTTACTGCATCTGGTTATGTGATAAGGTACCGTAAAGCTTTTAGTAAATAACGAATGGATAACATAACATAACAGTGTACATTCCTGTTTTTTAAATTGAAAATTCACTCTCTCAGTCAAGAATGGCTATTTGTAATCCTCATGCTGATAGCATTGGTAAATAGATAGGAAAGTATGTCATATTCCTTTTTTTACTTTTTTTATTTCTTCAGTTACTTCCTGGTTTCCATGCCTAGGCAAATAATGTTTCCATGCCTAGGCAAATATCACAGGAGTCTTCAGAAGGGGAGGAGGGATTCTCAGCTAAGCACACCCTCCTGCCGGAATGCCTGGAATCAGGGCAGATAGATTCCAGGAAGTACAGCCGGTCCCCGAGTTACAAACATCCGACTTTCAAATGACTCCTACTTACAAACGGAGGGAGACAACAGGAAGTGAGAGGAAATCTACCCCTAGGAAGGGAAATTCACTCCTGTAAGAGTTATTGTGGGAAAAAGGTATCTCCACTGAAGCTTTATCACCAAGGCTTGTTTCCACAACAACCCAAAATTTTTAAAATCCAATTGTCATTGGGGCAGAAAGTGAGGTGAAATCTTCTGAACAGGGGGAAAGACAGCAAAACAAACATTACTGTCAGTAACAGGTGTGACCAGAACTGTGTGGACTGCAACAGAGGAAACCAAACGCATGTAAAGTGAAAATAAAGATGTTTATTTAAGATAGGTGATATAAATAAGTAAACACCCCCAATACAAACAGTGCACAACCAACCAAACAGAGACCCACAGACGATAACTAACTATATACAACAAAAGGGAAGCACCAGAATCATAAACGTTTAGCCAGACCAAGGTCGTTCACAGGGGATCAGCAGATGGGGCAAGGAACAGGACAGGAGAGGGAGAAGGTGGACGGGATCAGGATACAGAGCAGGGATGCAAGGAAACAGGAACACAGGAGGGACAAGATCAGGATAAACTCAGGATCATGATTGGGTACAGGCTCAGGATTAGGTACAGGATCAAGATAGCAGGCTCGTAGGTAAGGGCACAAGGACGATACCAAGGCAACTTGGTGTGTGTGTGTGTAGCTGGGTATTTATACACATCTCCTGCAATCAGGCTCAGGTGACGCCTGATCGCAGGAGATAATGTCGGCTCCACACTGCCGGAAAACACCCGCTGGTGGACACCGGTACTATGGTCCACGGATAGAACAGTGCCACCAGCAGGTGAAACCCTTTACTACAGATCCTGGCTGTTAGAACACACCTGCTGGTGGACACCGGTACTGCGATCCACAGGACTGACAGCGCCACCAAAGGGTGAACCCTTTTCTGACAATTACAGGGGTGTTAACCCTTCCCTATGCTATCCAAAAAGCTTAAAAATAGTTTTTTAGGCTGGAGCTACACTTAAAAAATGTACCTGTTCCGACTTACAAACAGATTCAACTTTAGAACAAACCTACAGACCCTATCTTGTTTGTAACCCAGGGACCGCCTGTAATTACTACATTAATCATCTGCCCTTATTTAAGGTGGCCATGGCCTCAAATGCTAGGGGGTGTTTTTCAAAGTGATTATTCAGCAAAATCAAGCATGGAGACATGGATGGTTGTGGGAGCTTGCCTTGAAAATTAAAAACTAAACAGTGATTTTGGTTTGTGGTGCTCAGATACAGTGTAGTTTCTTTTCATGGAATGTGTGGCTGCCTGATGCATGCTTCCAAAACAGTCTACAGCTGTCATTGGGGTTCGTCGCTAACATTTTTTATATAAGATTTTATTATCTTTTCAGATTAGGTAAAAAAAACTGCATGGGGTGTCCCCCAAAATTCATACACAGCACTTTGGCCATACCAGACCCTTATTTGAGCATGCAGCCTGGCAGGCCAGGAAAGGGGGGGCGAGCTAGTGCCCCCCCTCCTGAACCATACCAGGCCACATGCCCTCATCATGGGGGGTGGTGCTTTGGGGCCAGCACGCCAGCGCAGACCACACCGGTGAGCGGGTCTACCGTCCGGATCAGGATCTCCCGGTGCAGCCGGGTTATTGGCGCCTCCCATGCTGCACAGTTCCATCAATGGATGCGGTCAGCTCCTCACTGCTCTGGGGACCTCCAGTGTAACCGTAGGCTCCTTCTAATTTATTTCACATTCATTCTTTTTATCCATTATTCCAGCCCTGGTCTTTTGATCTAGTTCCTTTATGATCTTCATTGAATAAACTTGTTTATGTTCTTTATCACTGCCATTGAGGGGCTTATCTCTATTTAACCCATTGAGCGCTGAAATCCTTAATTTTATGTATGCACTATTAGACATTTCATAACTTCTACAGCAACAGTTATGTAGCTTTTTCGGGAAACCTGCATTCAGAGGAAACTTGTGTTCTAAGCAAGACACTTTCATTTCCCAATATTGCTTTAGAGAAAACAAAACAAATCTATATATCATATATACAGTATATAAATATATATATATATATATATATATATATATATATAGCGGGTATGTACTTTCCCGGGTGTAATTTTGAATTTGGCAGAGACATCAGTGATGTGTAATTCCCTGCAGCCCAGTGGGTGGCGTTGTCGCCCTGGGCTGGGGTTGAATCATTGCTGTGTGCCGTCCTCCTTTTTGTCCTCCCTCGGCAGCGGTATGGTGGGGCAGGGAACCCGCCGTGCTTGCTGGGAGAGGGTATAAAGAGGGCCGACCATCTTTGTCACGGGGTGGACGTCCCAGGCACCTTCAGCTTGCGGACGGTGGGTCGTGTCGCTCCTCTGGGTGGCTTAGGCCTAGAGGACAGCAGAGGTCGAGTTCCATCCCAGGCACCTTTGGCCTGGGGTGAGGTACTTGGATGGAGGTCCGGAGCTCAGTGTCCAACACTGAGTTCCGCAAGGGAAGGAGATCTTAGGGTGCCCAAGGATTGGGTACCCGAATCCGGAAGGCGCAATGGACCGGGGGGAGCTCCTCATTTGAAGATCCAGTGCAGCATATTGCCGGTGATAAGTGAGTCTCTCGTCGGAGACGGCCTGGAAGGAAATCTACCCTCGTGCGGAGACCAGGACACACTTCTAGGAAGGGAAGTGGCAGTTTACATTGTGTCTGGGCCTGTTCGCATCCACACCTCCTTTTCTGTTCTGTTCTATCAAGGGAGTTCAACTGTTTGTGTTCAGACAAGAAGAATAAAGGAGTGTTGAACTTTAATGGTGTGGAGCTCATTTTCTGACAGACATGGTTCGTGGTGACTCTTGGAGGGAGGATCCAGGTGCAAAACACTGACCCGAAGGTAATACAGAACTGTTGCTTATACCGCACTAACATCTGTGGTGGAAGCCAGGCGTAGTGTCCCCGCTCCCTCCCCTCTAAGATACCCCTAGACAAGAGAAAGACGAGACCAAGAGGGGAGTGTGAGGAGCAGCCGCTACAAATATATATATATATATATATATATATATATCACCACCTTCTCTGTTGCAGTATATCATATCTTACAAATAGTTTTCCCCTGTCTTCTGTATGTTTCCACCATCCTTATTCATCTATAACCTCTTTAGGGCAAGGTTAAAAAAAAGCTTAATGCAATAATGCAATGTTGTAACTTTCGACATGTGTTAGTAAAACTATACATATCATTGCAACTACTTAATGTATCCAGGTAAATTACCTTGAGGATAAAATGGGCCTTCCTTTGGTGGTAAATGTTAATGGATATCTCCTGATTTTTGTTCTTATTATCAAAAGAAAACTGTCCCAACATACTAAAAATGTATATATATTTTTTAACCTTGGCTGTACATTTCTTGTCATTACCATGACCCACCACCAGGGCAGCTGATAAGGCAGTACAGCCAGCCCTCCTGAACTGGGCCCAGACCCCATCAGTTCAAAAGTGGGGCCCGGGCTATGCTTCAGTTTGTGAATGAGCAGGGAGCCTCAAAGTGCTTCCTATTCATTCATCTGTGCAGCTGAGGCTACAGAGAAAGGAACTGATAAACCAATGTCCTCAGTCACTTTTGGCCAGGGGAAGGGAGCCCTGTCAGGCTGTATGGGGCCCGTGATTTCTAACAGCAGCCCTGCCCACCACAAAAAAAATCCCCAAAAGAATTTCTCTCATTCTGGATGTTCATGGCAGTATCATATATGTCTATATTATTTGTTGTTTATACTCACTGATTCTGAACTTTGACACTGACCGTACCTTGTGGCTGAGAATGACGTGTAGAGGGAGTCTTGGGGTGATGGTTGCGCCTGGACAGCCACAAGCATCTTGGGTAAGAAAATTAAGTGGCAAAGAAGAAATGTGATTGGTATTTGTATTTATATTGTTATGTTATGTTGTATACACTTAAGCCTCGTACACACGACCGTGTTTCTCGTCCAAAACCGGCAAGAAAAGTGCCGCGTGAGCTTTTTTGTCGAGAAAACCGTTCGTGTGTATCGTTTTACGACGAGAAAATTGCCGTGAATCTCGACGAGAAAATAGAGAACCTGCTCTCTATTTTCTCGTCAGGATTTCAGATTTCCTCGTCGTGTTTCTCGTCGGCCTGTTTTGTGACGAGAAAATGGTTCGTGTGTATGCTTTTACGACTCTTCCAAAAGCGCGAATGCTCACAAGCAACTATGAGACGGGAGCGCATCTTCTGGTAAAACAAGCCTTCGTAATGGAGATAGCACATTCGTCACGCTCCAAATTTTTGCATCGTTTAAATGTTGTGCATTGAAATCTTCGTTAGAATGTTACATTAATCCAAACAAATGAACTTCTTTTGCTGCTGATATTCACACAGAGTTATGACTATCTTTTTTTAACCTTTTTCATGCTGCTCTTAAGAAGATTTATGTGTATTATATCGTGCAAGTTTTTAGGAATATTTAAAACTTTGATATTTTTCAAACTGATGTTAATTGTAATTTCGCAATGTTTTGGTAGTGATCTCCCATTGAATCTTTTAATATATATTATTTAAATTTTACACCCTTTTTTGGGAAATACCATTTCATTATTTTTTTGGGGGGTTGGTATCTGTCCCTTTTTTTGTCAGTCAAATGTATCTGCTTACTCCAAAGCTAGATTTTACATTTTTACAAATACACATAGTCAAGTATGAACTTAAAGAAAAATAACATTTATTCATGTTTCAACTAAAATAAAGAGAAGGCAGCGCTGGAGAAGCTGCTGCCATTTGTGCATCCCAGGGACCCCAGACCACACATCAACCCTGTGTGGACACTAAAATTGGGAGCTTGAGAAGGCCAACATTTCTGAGCACAATCTGATGCTGGCCTCCCAGAGGTCAGGAACAGCAGCAGGTGATATATATGTCCCAAGTGTGTGGTACTACAACAGGCTGCCTTCTGTCCGACCACAATGAAGCAAGGCCATCACTTCCTCGTCTTCCTGGCAACCTTCCCTGCAACCTTTCCTGAAGCCTTCCCTGCAGCCTTCCTTCTTCGTTTGGCTGGAGGCTGGGCCACTGGAGGGGTACTCCTGTCAGGAGGAGGAGGAGGTGGAGGAGAAGGGGGTGGCGCAGAAGAACAAGGTGGAGGTGGAGGAGAAAGGGGTGAGGCAGAAGAACAAGGTGGAGGTGGAGGAGAAGGGGGTGGGGCAGAAGAAGAATGTGGAGGTGGAGGAGGAGGTTGAGGTTGGGACAGTTGTGCCACCTCACAAATGGCGGTATTGGGGGTAATTTTTCCCATCACCCCCTTGTTGAGCAAGGTGATGAGCAGGGGCTCGCATAGGAGGCGTTGCTCCATGCTCATCACCTTGAACTTTGCCTCCACTAGGCCGGCAATGGCCTCTTCAGGGGATGTGGGCTCTTTGAGGGTGGCATGGGCCTCTTTAATAAGGGCCATTGCTGCCTCACTGGTGGTCCTGTCCCTCCTGCCTCTTTTGGGAAGCCGGATGGGAGGCACCTGGGATCTGGTGCTTCTCCTTTGCCCTGCCACCTCCTGGCTGCCACTGGGCCCTGCCACTGGGCCCTGCCACCTCCTGGCTGCCACTGGGCCCTGCCACCTCCTGGCTCACAGTGGGCCCTGCCACCTCCTGGCTCACAGTGGGCCCTGCCTCCTCCTGGCTGCCACTGGGCCCTTCCTCCTCCTGCCTGACAGTTTCCAGACCCTCCTCCTGGCTGATTTCATCCTGTGTATGAAAAAGGGACATAGTTTAATATGTTGGTTTAATCTTTGCAGCAAACTTTATAAACATGATTGAAGCAATTAGAATGTAAATCCAGGAATCATTTTTTCTAATTTACACCTACATCAGATTGACTATTTAGCACCCAATTAAGTGCAGACTAATGTCTCGAGATCTTGATTTCACTTGTGGAAGCCAAAATATTGTATGTTTCTCATCTTGACATATTTGGCAAACATTAATTTTATCCCAATACATTTTCATTTAATACTATACCTGGCTCCAGATGGCCAAATCAGGATCATCCAGGATGGCTGCCTCCTCTTGCTCCAGAGAAGGCTCAGGTTGGCTGCAGGGAAGTCTGGGGGGAAGAGTGGAGAGTGATGGCCTTGCCTCAATGTGGTCATCCAGGAAGGACATCCTGCTGTAGTACCACAAAATCGGGACATACACATCACCTGCTGCTGCTCCTGACCTCTGAGAAGCCAGGACCTTAGAGCGTTCAGTCCTGTAGGTGCCTCTCAAGCTCCCAATTTTAGTGTCCACTTGTTTTGCTGTGGCTGTGGGCACCTTGGTCTGCACAAATGGGAGCAGCTTCTCCAGTGCTGCTTTTCTCACCCCTCTTTTTTTGTGGATGGGGTTTTTCGTCTCCCACAGAGCCGGCAGCTCCCTTACCCGGTCAATAAATTCCGCCAGGAACTCTTTGTCGCTAATAAAGACATTTATATTGTATCTGCAAGTTAAATAAATAATATATAACTAATGTGAGGCAAACAGTCTAACCTCCTTAACATCGTAGTCACCATATATATCCTACAACATTCTCAAGACAGTATAGGCCAACAATTTGGCACAGTCTCAAAATCACATACCTTCGTTCGCACGTCCGTCACTTGAACTCCTCTCTCCGCACACCGAACGTACTATAGTCACATGTGTGCTTGCTATATACACACCACACATGCGTCAAAATACGAACACGTCGCTCCGCACACGTCGCCCGCCCATGACGTTCTAACTAACATCTTTTCCCCGCCCCTTCTCTTTCGGCGCGCAGACAGATATGGTGGAGTTACAGCAGGTGTCTGATAATTCCGCAACTAACGAGGAGGAGACAAGCCCGGAGACCGAGGAAACGTCACGATCAAGGAGGAGATTCAAGGCATCGAATATGTCTTTTGCCGAGATGGCGGAGATGGTGGACATCTTGCTCAAGTCTGATTATGACGCAAAGCATGGGCCGTATAGCAAACCAAATAGAAGGAAGGCCAAAATCCTCACTAAAGTCGTGAAGAGTCTGAAGACGAATTTCGGGGTGAAACGCTCAAATGAGCAGCTCAGAAAGAGGTGGTCAGACCTCAAACTGAGGGAGCCAGAGCAGTTAAGGAGCATTAAGAGAATGCTCGCAAAAAGTAAGTAAAATGTACACTTTTATGCTATTAATCCTTTTCTAAACTGACATGTTGCTGGTTTAGTTTTTTTTTCTTATTGGACTCCCTTCCAAAATGTAATATTTTGAACTTGGTTGGCCACAGTAATCGTTCGCTACGTTACAGACACTTCGTTCGGCCACTATCCGCTGTTTTGGCTTATTTTACAGCCACAAAAGTAATTAGACATCTGCCATTTTTTTGGAAATTTGGGGCACAAAGTTTTAGGCTAGATGATGTGTTTGTAAAGAGAATGAAATGCAAACTGTAAACTGTAAAGGAGAGGACACTCAGCAGCTGCTTCCACATCTGTACTTTGGAGCACTATAGTGTGGGCCACCAGACCCGCCTTTTTTGGGTGTACCACACAGGTGCATCAGAGAATTTTTGTGTTGCCTACATGTCTAAAAAATGACAGACAAAGGTGAATACTAAGCATATTCTTGCTCAGAAATAATGCATTCATCTTTAACTTCCGCCCAAACACACACTTGTACCCCACTTCCAAGCAATTTAGCCTGTTTTTTTTTTTAACATAGAGAATTTCTGTGTGATAACTCTACCTTTTGTTTGATTCTCATAGGGGAGAGAAGACTGGGAGGAGGACACTCCAGGGAGCACAGGAACCCCACAGCTTCACAACAACCCCAAACTCCAAAAGACCAACAACCTAAAGATGTGGAGGAAGTTGAGGTGGAGGAAGGAGAAGTGCAGGAAGGAGAGGTGGATGACGTTGTGGAACTGGTCACCACAACAGGTCAGTATCTGTCACCACAGCTTCAGGTAAGACAGGTAGGCCTGCAGAGTTATAATACCTTTTTATTTTGTTTTTAGGGGATGTGAATGTTGGGGTGAAGGATAGTACAGGTTTCTCTGCTGACAGTGCCCTCCGCCTCATCCAGCAAGTGATGGAATGTAGCACGGAACTGGACAAAATTAAAGAAAGAATTCATGTGATGGATCAAACATTTAAAGACATTCTCGATGTTTTGGGGAGAATTCAATAAGGCATCCCAACCCCCTTTTTTTCATGTTTCTTCTTCAACTTTTAAAAAACTTTTTGACAATCAAACCAGCCAAAAATTGAATCTGCACACAGTGTGTCAACATGTGCTATCTGCCATCAGGGGATATCCATGTACGTCTTTTGGGGGTGCAACCCCTTCCTCGTATCTAAAGTAGGTGAACTGAGGAAGGGGTGGCACCCCCAAAACACGTCCATTGATCACCCCTGATGGCAGATAGCACATGTTGACAATAGGGATCAGGAGTTTAAAATCCCTATAGGAAAATAATCCCAATTGTGTGCATATTCAATTTTTGGCTGGGCAAGGGGTGGCAGGACCCCATATTAGGACGGGCACATAGAGACATATAGTTTGTGTAAGTGAATGTCTCAGATTGCTCCGAGGTATCCAATTTTGTAATTTTTGGAATGCAACTGTTGTTTTTGTATTTTCCTATGAAAACAATTGCCGGTTTGTGGCCAGGCAAACAAAAAATGTAAAATAAAAAAAAAAGGTGTGTGAATTTGCACATAGTAAAATATTTGAACACAAACAACGTGTAGCTTCTTTTTCTAATATGCTCTAACCTTATTTGGTACATTTTTAAAGGTTACATAGTGAAATGGTTGGTATTTACTAAAGGAAAATACACTTGGCACTACAAATGCACTAAGACAAACTAGGAGACAGGAAACCAACAAAAGTTAGAAGTTTAAACAAGATTTTTATTTGGATCGTTAGACAGGAATCTTTAGACATAGCCTGGCATAGGAATTGCCCCCCTACCCGTGAAATAGTCCATGTATTTGTCCCGAACCTCACGGCATTTTGGGGGGGCAAGCCAGCACGGGCAGATTCCAGGCCCGGCAGGGGATTATCAGGGGAAAGTCCAGCCTCAGGCAAAACTGAGGCCATATAGGAATTAGATTTGCGGCAAAGAAAATTGTGTAGCACACAGCAGCATAATACTACATAGTTTATTTTGTAGTCCGCCAAGTGTATTGAAGTCCTAAAAAGGCGGAACCGGCTGGCCATTATGCCAAAGGCATTTTCAACGACTCTTCGGCCCCTGGCCAGCCGGTAATTGAACACCCTCTTCTCTGGGGTCAGGGTCCTCTGAGGAAATGGCCTCATAAGATGTGGTCCGAGCCCGAAGGCTTCATCAGCCAAAAAAACAAAGGGGAGTCCTTCAATATTCCCTGCATCCGGTGGCAATGCAAGGTCGTCACTCTGGAGACGGAGGGCAAACTCCGTCTGGATGAAGGATCCCCCATCGGACATCCGGCCATTCTTCCCTACATCAACATAGAGGAATTCATACCGTGCTGACACCACCGCCATCAGCACAATGCTATGAAACCCCTTGTAATTGAAGTAGTAGGACCCAGAACGGGGTGGCGGCACGATGCGGACGTGCTTCCCGTCTATAGCACCACCGCAGTTGGGGAAGTCCCACCGCGTGGCAAACTCCGATGCCACAGTCTGCCATTCCTGTGGCGTGGAAGGAAGCTGTGGAGTCAAACAAGATGAAAAAATATTAGAATACACAAATCAAACATTACAAGTATATTCTAAGAAAATACATTAGAGGCCAACATCAAGCAAAGTCTACGTTTATTAAGGTGTTTTAAATAAGTATAATGGAAGGCTCATGTATCATATTCATCACCCCCTATGATGGTCCATTAATAAATTATAATGGGAAGGGGGGGGGGGTAGATGTGTTTGGACACAGGATAGCATTGCAGTGGCGGTGCGTCCAGAGTGGGCGCTGGAGCACTGCCCCCTCTCTCCTGTGCCCGTCACTCAGAACAATACATAGGTTCATGCCTTGCATTAACCTATGTATTGTCTATGCCGCCCACTATTCAGGTGGATGGCCCCCTGTTAAGCGACCGACATATGAAGAACTGCGGCATTTATGCGCTTAAAATTGCATATCAGAAACAGTAAGGAAAATTGTCTTGCACATTACAGCCTGAGGGATGTAATTGGCTTCAGAAAAGTTAAATAGGGGACGCAGGGGGGGGCATTCCTTGGGTAAACACTGACAGGCTGATCTGCCAATCATGTTCACCAAGTCTGTTTAATGGTAACATGATTGGCTGATGCAACATCAAGGGAAGGAGAAGACATCAAGGACAGAAAAAGGATGGCGCTGACCACAAGAAGGTAAGTGCAGGGCTGGGGGGGAACTGGCTGCATTGGAGGGGACAAAATGGCTGCATTAGAGGGAACAAAATGGCTGCATTGGAGGGAACAAATGGGGGCGTTTAATAGGCACCAGAGCAAAAAAGGAGGAAGTTTATTTCCTGAATTGGGGTTTGAACCCCCAAACATTTGGAGCAACAGGCGCCCCTGCTGGAAAGGTTAGTGAAGGAAAATATGCATGGAGGAGAAAAAAGGGGCAATCTAAAGCTTCAAGCATGCATGAGGACAAAGGGGACATTCTCAGCATATTACAATCATGGTAGTTAGGGAAGGATGAAAGAAATACAATACATTAGCATACATGTAATACATAAAATGTGATGTTAATGGAGAAAACTTACCCTAATATAGTCCTCCTGCAGGACTTGTATAATAGCAGAACAGGTGTCTGGGATTATGAGGCCCAGAGCCTGGGGGGAGATGCCTGTCGTGAACTTCAAGTCCTGAAGACTTCTCCCTGTCGCCAGATAACGTAACGTGGCGATGAGCCTCTGCTCAGCACTGATGGCTTCCCGCATAACGGTGTCCTTCCTGGTAATATAGGGGGACACCAAAGCCAACAGTTCCTGAAAAACGGGGTCAGACATCCGCAGAAAATTCCTGTAGTCCTCAGGATTATTCTCGACTATCTCCCGCAGCAGAGGCATGTGGCAGAATTGGTCCCGCTGGAGCAACCAATTCTTGGTCCATGAACTCCTCCTCACACCATTCATGGACTGGTCTTGGTCCAAAACAAGCAGACCAACACCAAGTGCACGCACAGCACGAACTCGACGATGAGAACGTCCAGGCGACATGGCTAGGAAACGGTCGTCTTATCAGAACGTACAGAACAGAACGCACTTTAGAACAGCAAGGCCTATGAATAACGAACTGAAAAATGGAAACGAACAGGCAAGAACGCACTGTAAAACAGATACAACCTGCCTAGACGCCCTGAAAGTCAAGATACGAACCCACAAGGACAAACTGAACCGCAGAAAACGAACTGAAAAGTACGAAGACTGAAAAGCGCGAATCGTCTCTTCCCAAACTTTTACTTCACACGCGGTAACACGAGATCAGCAAAAGCAGCCCAAGGGGTGGCGCCAAGAAAAAAGATCTTCCCATTATAGTGCCGTCGTACGTGCTGGACGTGACCGCGGAGAACAACGAGGAAATTGGAAAATGTCAGTGTGTACGCATGGAAAGCTTGACGAGAAAATCGACAAGGTTAACAAGAATCTCGTCGAAAAAAACGACGTGTTTTTTACGACGAGAAACTCGGTCGTGTGTACGAGGCCTTACTGTTATTTGTTTTATAAATTGTATTATAGATTCCAATATGTACTTCTCCTGATGAAGCGGCTTGGACCACGAAACCAGTAGAGCTCATCGGTGACCCACTTCTCCTTCCTGTTTGTATAGAATTTATTTATAGTACTGTACATGGTCCACATTTGGACAAAGCAGTTGACTTACAATTGTAATAAGCTTGTAGTGGGTTGGATATTTTTTATAATGAATTTTAATCTTTGTATATTATGTAAAAATAAAATTATGTTTGCTGATATGTGGTTGTCATTATTTGATACCTGGTGCCTTAAAAGCCCAAGTGCTTTAGTATTTTGTGATTGTAAACTAATAGGGTGTGCCACCTTTTATACCACCTGTATTTTGAATTGATATGATTTAGAGGGAAAACCTCATTGCATATTGAGGCCTGGTTCACACTGGGGCGACAAACGCTCCGACATTGGGAGCTCATGTCGCATGACGTGTGAAAATCAATGTTTCCCTATGGGAGCCGTCTTAACTGGTCCGACACATGTCGGTCCGACTTTGAGAATGCTCCCTGTACTACTTTGGTCCGACTTTGATCCGACTTCAGCCCATTGACTATCATTGAAGTCGGATCAAAGTCGGACCGCAGTCTTGCATGATCCGACTTTGGCATGCGACTTGTGCTGTGCTGCTCTTGAGGGGGAACTCCAGGCCAAATTTTAAATAAAAAAACGGCATGGGTTCCCCCTCCAGGAGCATACCAGGCCCTTGGGTCTGGTCTGGATTTGAAGGGGAACCCCTACGCCGAAAAAACAACGTGGGGGTCCCCCCAGAATCCAAACCAGACCCTTATCCGAGCACACAACCTGGCAGGCCGCAGGGGAAGAGGGGGGGACGAGAGAGCGCCCCCCCCTCCCTCCTGAACCGTACCAGGCCGCATGCCCTCAACATTGGGGGTTTGGTGCTCTGGGGCAGGGGGGCAACCTGCGGCCCTCCCACCCCAGAGCACCCTGCCCCCATGTTGATGAGGACAGGGCCTCTTCCCGACAACCCTGGCTGTTGGTTGTCGGGGTCTGCGGGCGGGGGGCTTATCGGAATCCGGGAGCCCCCTTCAATAAAGGGGCCCCCGGATCCCGGCCCCCCCACCCTATGTGAATGAGTATGGGGTACATCGTACCCCTACCCATTCACCTGGTGGAAAAAAATTGCAATAAAAAAACCACACAGCTTTTTAAAGTATTTTATTGCACAGCTCCGGGGGTCTTCTTCCGACTTCGGGGGTCTCCGGTGTCGTCGCCGCGCTCTCCGGTTCTTTCTTCTGCCGGGCCACCACTAACTTCTTTAGCTCTTTTGCTAGCGGAGGCCCGGTCTTCTCTGTCGCCTTCTTCTTCTCCCGCTCTCCGGTTCTTCTCCCGCTTCTTTCTTCTGCCGGCCCCTCCACTAACTTCTTTAGCTCTTTTGCTAGTGGAGGGGCCGGTCTTCCCGTCGCCGTCGCCGTCTTCTTCTCTCTTCTCCTCCTCGATGTTGACGCGTCGCTTCTTCCCGCTGTAATACTGGCTGTTCGCTCCTCTCCGCATTAATATAGGCTTCTCATGACGTCACAGTCACATGTTCCCATGACATCACAGTCACATGCTCCGGGGCCATGTGGCCCGGAACATGTGACTGTGACGTCATGAGAAGCCTATATTAATGCGGAGCGAACAGCCAGTATTACAGCGGGAGGAAGCGTCGCGTCAACATCGAGGAGGAGAAGAGAGAAGAAGACGGCGACGGGAAGACCGGCCCCTCCACTAGCAAAAGAGCTAAAGAAGTTAGTGGAGGGGCCGGCAGAAGAAAGAAGCGGGAGAAGAACCGGAGAGCGGGAGAAGAAGAAGGCGACGGAGAAGACCGGGCCTCCGCTAGCAAAAGAGCTAAAGAAGTTAGCGGTGGCCTGGCAGAAGAAAGAACTGGAGAGCGCGGCGACGACACCGGAGACCCCCGAAGTCGGAAGAAGACCCCTGGAGCTGTGCAATAAAATACTTTAAAAAGCTGTGTGGTTTTTTTATTGCAATTTTTTTCCACCAGGTGAATGGGTAGGGGTACGATGTACCCCATACTCATTCACATAGGGTGGGGGGCCAGGATCCGGGGGCCCCTTTATTAAAGGGGGCTCCCGGATTCTGATAAGCCCCCCTCCCGCAGACCCCGACAACCAACGGCCAGGGATGTCGGGAAGAGGCCCTGTCCTCATCAACATGGGGGCAGGGTGCTCTGGGGTGGGGGGGCCGCAGGTCGCCCCCCTGCCCCAGAGCACCAAACCCCCCCATGTTGAGGGCATGCGGCCTGGTATGGTTCAGGAGGGAGGGGGGGGCGCTCTCTCATCCCCCCTCTTCCCCTGCGGCCTGCCAGGTTGTGTGCTCGGATAAGGGTCTGGTTTGGATTTTGGGGGGGAACCCCCACGCCGTTTTTTCGGCGTAGGGGCGCCCCTTCAAATCCAGACCAGACCCAAGGGCCTGGTATGCTCTTGGAGGGGGAACCCATGCCAGTTTTTTCTTTAAAATTTGGCCTGGAGTTCCCCCTCAAGATTCATACCAAACACAGTGCCTGATATTGGCAGGGATCCAAGTCGGATCCCCGTTCATTGAAAGTCGGACATATGTTGGCTTCATGTCGCAGGGCAAAGTCGGATCCAAAGTAGGACAGATGTCATGTCGCACTAGTGTGAACCCAGCCTTAAGGGTATTAAAAAAGAAAAAAGTTGCGCTGAAAAATTATGAATGAAAAAAGAGTGCTGGAAGACTGGCACTAATAAAGATACCAAACCAGATGCCAAGGTGGCAAAAAATGAACAAAAAATAAGTAAGAAGGTGCTGCGTGAGGCAGCTCTAATTACATAATGAATTGACCAAGCCAAAATTATGGAAAACTGAACAGGCTTAACACATACAGCCCAGTGAGACCTCAAACAAATAGTCTGAATGTAATGAAAGAGAGTCCATAAATCAGGGCATGCAATTATTCCACCGTGACTTGAAAATCCAAAAGCAAATATGCACCAAATGAAAAAGTGATGATAGGAAGAGAGACCTCCACCTGGAAACACACTGCCGCTTACCGCAACGTGGTGATCCCTTATGATAGGGGATCAAAAAATGCCTGTGGCTTATTACCCAGCCTGGGGTCTGGTCAGCATACAGCAGATGGACATCTCAGCAGAGGTATTGGCACTCACGTGGAGAGAGGTATGATGCCGGTGTAAGCCAAGAAAGAATGGAAAGCTATATAGTGTAAATCCTTTACACATTTATTATATAAAAAAGCAGATGGACACTAGTTACAAATATGACGATAAAAACAGCATAATTCGAGCTGGCCGACTCTCGAGAATACAGCCCGTACGGTTCCGGGGTGACGTCAGAACGTAGCTCCTCCCATATTTAAGGGTGGTGATATTATTATATACAGATATCACTTTCATCGCTAAAATTCAAAACATGTGATGAACATGTGCAAATACAAACAAATCAATGAATAAGATGAAAATTTAATGTCCACTAAGGTGCAAGCCCACAGAGGTAATCCAAGTATCTGTGCAATCACATAGAAGTTTATCAAGATGAGAAGTCCCACAAGCCATGAAGGAAGCAAGAAAGGAGACAGAATGGGTAACACCGACCAAAATCAATAAGCCTCGCTTACCATATAGTATGCGACCCCCCTAATAAGAGCAGTCACATAAGTGTTATTTATACTAGCCAAGCCAAACGATCCAACTCTCCTCAATTCCTCTCCCTATCACTGGATGACCGGGTAGTGTGGAGGCAGATGACCATGAACCAGGAAGTATAGCCCTCAAAACTTAACTCCCCGTGAGATGAGATTAAGTCACTGTCAGAAACCATGAATCAGACCGAGACAGAAGTACAGTTAAATCACACTTGTTTAATAATAAAAATAAAAAGGTAAACAGAGTAAGCGTAGTCAAAACATAGCCAGAGTTCAGTAACCGGATCGGGTAGTCGGCCAAGCCAATGTCCAAGAGCCAGCGATAAGGTAGTAGTACAGCAAGCAGGATTTGTAGCCAGAGGGAACGTCAGACAAGCAGGTCTTCAACTGGAACGCAGGAGAAAGTCTCTTGTGATGTTAACACAGGTAAAGGCAAAGAGCAAATGAACTGGAAGTCCTTAAGTAGGCAGAGCTGATGAGCAGGATCATCAATGGGTCAATCACTGTGGAGAGATGGGAGCTGGCAATTAGCTGACAGCTGAGCTGCCAGCACAGAGAAGGAAGGGCTGAGCCCAGCCCTGACAGTACCCCCTCCTCAACAACCCCTCTCCCTTGGAGGACCACCGGGCTTGAGGGGAAAACATCTATGGAAATCACGGAGGTGCACAGGGGCATGTACGTCTGAGGATGGGACCCAAGAGCGTTCCTCCGGACCGTACCCCTTCCAATGTACCAGGTACTGTATGTGCCCACGGAACCTACGGGAGTCAACAATGAACTGAACTTCATACTCCTCATGGTTCTCAACCTGTATAGGGTGAGGACGTGGCACTGAGGTGGTAAAATGGTTGCAGACCAAAGGTTTCAATAAGGAGACATGAAACACATTACAGATACGCATACTGGAAGGAAGGTCCAACGCTTAAGCCACTGGGTTTATCCTGCGAAGGATACTTAAAGGCCCAATAAACCGAGGTGCGAACTTCAGAGAAGGAACACAAAGTCGGAGGTTGCGAGATGACAGCCAGACCCTGTCCCCGACCTGGTAGGAAGGCGCAGGCAGACGTCTGTGGTCAGCATGGAGTCTGTACCTCTCGTTAGCCTGTCGCGAAGCCTCCTAGACTTGTACCCAAGTGGAACGAAGACCACGGAGATGTTCCTCTAATGCAGGAATACTCTGAGAAACAAATGAGTCAGGCAACATGGAAGGTTGGAAACCATAGTTCGCCATAAACGGGGACAAATGGGAAGCAGAATTCAGAGCGCTATTGTGAGCAAACTCCGCCCAAGGTAAGAGGTCTGACCAGTTGTTGTGATGGTCAGAAATATAGCAATGCAGGAATTGCTCCAAGGACTGATTGGCTCGTTCTGCAGCCCCATTAGACTGCGGGTGATACGCAGAACAGAAGGCAAGCTGAATTCCCAACTGTGCACAAAAGGCTTGCCAGAACCGGGAGACAAACTGACTTCCCCTGTCAGAGACAATAACCTTGGGTAGACCATGTAAGCGAAAGATCTCCCGAGCAAAAATGGAAGCCAGTTCCTTAGACGTAGGCAACTTCTTAAGTGGAATACAGTGAGACATTTTTGAGAACCGGTCTACCACCATAAGGATAACTGTGTTGTCCTAGGAGTTGGGTACCTCCACAATGAAATCCATAGACAGGTGGGTCCAGGGCCTCTCTCCATTGGGTATGGGTTGTAGGAGACCCACTGGAAGGTGTCTTGGAGTCTTACTCTGAGCACACACGGAACAGGCAGCTACGAAGGCGGTTACATCAGCACATAGACTAGGCCACCAGAATTGTTGGGAAATGGCCCAAAAGAGTTGATTCTTCCCAGGGTGGCCAGCAGCCTTGGGAGAATGGTAAGTTTGGAGTACGGCAGTACGGAGACTCTCGGGAACAAAGCAGCGGTCACAAGGTTTCTCAGGAGGGGCATCGACCTGAGCAGCAAGAATTTTGTCTCCCAAAGGAGAAGTAAGACTGATGCGAACCGTAGCCAAAATACGATCAGGAGGAATCACAGGAACCGGAACCGTCTCCATCTTGGAAGTGGAGGAAAATTGTTGTGACAAGGCGTCAGCCCTTACCTTCTTAGTACCGGGTAAGAATGTAATTAAAACTCGACAAGAAAAGAGCCCATCGTGCCCTTCTGGGAGAGAGGCGCTTAGCCTCAGACTAGAATGTGAGATTCTTATGGTCAGTAAGAATGAGAATCGGCACAGTGGTACCTTTGAGGAGATGCCTCCACTCTTTCAGGGCTAAAAGGATCGCCAACAGCTCTCTGTCACCAATCTCGTAATTCAACTCCAGTCTCAGAAGCATCAACTTCAAGGATAAAAGGCAAGGTAGGATCAGGATGTGCCAACACAGGAGCAGAAACAAAGGCAGCCTTAAGACTCTCAAAAGCCTTAATGGACTCTGGAGACCAACTCTGTGGGTTACCGTCCTTTCTGGTCATATCAGTCAGGGGCTTGACCAGAGCCGAGAGGTTACGAATAAACTTCCGATAATAGTTGGAAAAGCCAAGAAATCGGTGCAGAGGACGTAAACCCACGGGTCGAGGCCACTGTAGGACAGCAGAAAGTTTCTCTGGGTTCATCGAAAAACCAGCCGTGGAAATTACATAACCCAGGAATTTGACCTGTTCCTGATGGAATTAACACTTCTCCAGCAAACAGTAGAGATTGTTCTCTCTTAGTTTCTGAAGCACTCGACAGACACAGACATCTGTGTGGTGGCTCTTCAGGGACTTGGAAAATATGAGGATATCATCGAGATAGACCACCACACATAACTGCAACAAATCTCAGAGGACATCGTTCATAAACTCCTGGAAAACTGCTGGAGCATTACAGAGGCCAAAGGGCATTACTAGATATTCATAATGACCTGTTCTGGTATTAAATGCAATTTTTACACATGTCGCCCTCCTTAATCCTCACGAGATTGTATGCCCCTCCCAAATCAAGCTTTGTGAAAACCGTTGCTCCCTTGAGGCGGTCAAATAATTCCGTAATCAATAGAATCGGATAGGCATTCTTAATGATGAGACGATTGAGACCCCTATAGTCAATGCAAGGTCTCAGTTCAGTTCTTCTTCACAAAAAAGAAACCAGCACCAGCAGGAGACGAGGATTTGCGGATGAAACCTTGAGAGAGTGCGTCTGCAACATAGTCCTCTATGGCCTTATACTCCAAGACCGACAAAGGGTAAACTCGGCCACGAGGGGGTATGGCACCAGGTTGAAGGTCAATTGCGCAATCATATGACTGGTGTGGAGGCAAAGTACCGGCTTGACCTTTGTCAAAGACATCGCTAAAATCGTTGTACTCCTCCGGCAGGTAGGAGAGTGAAGAGGTGCAAAGGACCTTGGCTACCTTCTGGAAGCATCTGTTACTGCATTGTGGAGACCAGAACAGAACCTCAGCACAGAGACAATCAAAAGAGGGGCTGTGCCTCTGTAACCAAGGATAACCAATAACCAGCGGAAACTTAGGTGAGGAAATAACTGGATTATCTCACGGTGAAGAGCCCCTACGGCCATGGACAACGGAACAGTCTCATGAGTCACATGGGCAGGCTGTAGAGGTCTCCCGTCAAGAGCCTCAATGGCAAGTGGAGTGTAACGCAGCTGCAGTGGAATCGAGTGCTTTGAAACAAAGGCAGCATCAATGAACAGGCCTGCAGCCCCGGAGTCGATTAGAGCCTGTATCTCGACGGCCAACTCAGCCCATGACATGGTAACTGAAACCAGGGGCTTATCCTTCTGGGAAACTGGAGACGAAACAACGCCACCTAAGGTCTGTCCGTGACAGGACCTCATGGTTCGGGCGTTCCCTGGACGGGTAGGACAAGACTTCAAAAAGTGACCAGCCTGGCCACAATAAAGGCACAATCTCTCCCTCCTCCTAAGGGCTCTCTCGTCTGTAGAGAGACGCGTGAAGCCCAAGTGCATGGGTTCTACTTCACTGGCAGACTTGGTGCCAGGAGGCATGGGAGGTGAGGGAGGCAAGGGTGGAACTGCAAATCTCTGAGACAAATGTACAGGAGGCTGCCGCAATCGCTCCTTAAGAGAGAGTCTCTCTCTGAGTCTGGAGTCAATGAGGATGGCAAATGTGATCAACCTCTCCAGCTCAGTAGGTATATCTCGGGCTGCTATCTCATCCTTGATGTTATCCGAGAGACCATGAGAAAAAGCAG
Source organism: Rana muscosa (assembly GCA_029206835.1). Classification (NCBI taxonomy): domain Eukaryota; kingdom Metazoa; phylum Chordata; class Amphibia; order Anura; family Ranidae; genus Rana; species Rana muscosa. Next base: position 404,885,038 of record CM055117.1, read on the forward strand.
CCACGAGGGCCCTTATTGTTCCAAGCAACCTCTGCTGCTAGAGTACGGAATTCAATGGTGTAATCAGCAACTGTCCTAGTACTCTGTTTGATGAACATGAGGCACTTGGCAGCAGAAGCGGAGCATGCAGGAACGTCAAATACCCTTTTGAAGGAAGCCACTAATTCTGGGTAACTCAGGACCACGGGTTTTTGTGTCTCCCATAGAGGGTTTGCCCAGGCCAAGGCTCTGTCAGAAAGCAAAGATATCACGAAACCCACTTTGCTTCTGTCCGTGGGAAACGCCTGGGGCAGCATCTCAAAGTATATCTCAACCTGGTTCAGAAACCCTCTGCACTGAACTGGATCGTCCCCAAATCGCTGGGGAAGCGGAGCGGAACCAGACATACCTCTTAAAGAGGAAATACTTTAGGCGGGTGCCTGCACAGAGACTACAGGAGCGGCCACAGTGGGAGACTCTATACAAGCCGTGCAACTCAGGAGCGTCTGTATCGCTGTGGCAAACTGATCCATGCGGTGATCCAGGTCATCCAATCTGGAAAAAATATTATTAACAAGTGGATTGGCTGCATCTTCTGAATTCATGGCCTTCGCTTACTGTCGGAAACCATGAATCAGACCGAGACAGAAGTACAGTTAAATCACACTTGTTTAACCACTTAACGACCGCCACATGTACACTTAGGCAAAATGGCACGGACAGGCACAATCACGTACCTGTACGTGACTGCCTTCGTATGGGTGGGGGGTCCAATCGGAACCCCCTCCGGTACATGAGGCGGTCGTTTTCGGTTCGGGAGCGATCCGTGATGAGGGGGCCGCTATTGGTTTCTGGCCACCCCCTCGCAATCGCTCCCGGTGAATGAAATGCTTCCCCTGCCTGTGTAATGTATACACAGGCAGGAGGAAGTGATGTCATCTCTCCATGCGGTGCTCACATAGACCGGAGCACCGTGGAGAGAAGACATCGGGTTAGTGCACGAACAGTACACTGACACCAGGACACATAGGCACACGATCGCCCCCCCAGCCCCCAGTCACAGTGTCACTGATTGCAGTGATCATTTATTTACTGATCACTGCAAACAGTGACATTTGTGACTGTAAAAGTGTCAGGGCAGTTAGTGTTAGGTCCAGGGTAGCCCCCCAACCCCCCTAATAAAGGTTTAACCCCTTGATAGCCCCCCAGGTAACCCTTTCACCCCTTATTACCACGGTCACTAAGCAATCGTTTTTCTGATCGCTGTATTAGTGTCGGTGGTGCCGCTAGGTAGTCAGTTATTTTTTTAGGTTCACCGCCAGGTTTTTATAGCGTCAGGTACCCCCATATATTACCTAATAAAGGTTTAACCCCATGATCGCCCCCCAGGTAACCCTTTCACCCCCTTTTGCCAGTGTCACTAAGCAATCGTTTTTCTGATCGCTGTATTAGTTATGCTGGTGCCGCTAGGTAGTCAGTTATTTTTTTAGGTTCGCCGCCAGGTTTTTATAGCGTCAGGTACCCCCATATATTACATAATAAAGCATTAACCCCTTGATCGCCCCCCAGGTAACCCTTTCACCGCCTTTTACCAGTGTCACTAAGCAATCGTTTTTCTAATCGCTGTATTAGTTATGCTGGTGCCGCTAGGTAGTCAGTTATTTTTTTAGGTTCGCCGCCAGGTTTTTATTGCATCATGTACCCCCATATATTACCTAATAAAGGTTTAACCCCTTGATCGCCCCCCCAGGTAACCCTTTCACCCCCTTTTGCCAGTGTCACTAAGCAATCGTTTTTCTGATCGCTGTATTAGTTATGCTGGTGCCGCTAGGTAGTCAGTTATTTTTTTAGGTTCGCCGCCAGGTTTTTATAGCGTCAGGTACCCCCATATATTATCTAATAAAGGTTTTAACCCCCTGATTGCCCCTAGAGTTAACCCTTTCACCAGTGATCACCGTATAAGTGTCACTGGTGACACTGGTTAGCCAGTTAGTTATTTCGTTATTTAGGTTCCCCGTCAGGTTTTTATATAGCGTCCGGTACCCCCATATATTACCTAATAAAAGTTTTAACCCCCTGATTGCCCCTAGTTAACCCTTTCACCAGTGATCACCGTATAAGTGTTACGGGTGACGCTGGTTAGTTAGTTTGCTTTTTATAGTGTCGGCAACCCGCCGTATATAACCAAATAAAGGTTTAACCCCCTGATCGCCCGGCGGGTGATATCAATTAGGTTTTAGCGTCAGAGAGGGTCTGCGTCGCCCCAGGCAGCGTCAGGTTAGTGCCAGTAGCGCTAACACCCACGCGCAAAGCATACACCTCTCTTAGTGGTATAGTATCTGAACAGATCAATATCTGATCTGATCCGATCTATACTAGCGTCCCCAGCAGTTTAGGGTTCCCAAAAACGCAGTGTTAGCGGGATCAGCCCAGATACCTGCTAGCACCTGCGTTTTGCCCCTCCGTCCAGCCCAGGCCACCCAAGTGCAGTATCGATCGATCACTGTCACTTACAAAATACAACACACATAACTGCAGCGTTCACAGAGACAGGCCTGATCCCTGCGACTATAGTGCTGTAGGAGGTGATTTCACCACCACAGTTAAAAAAAAGAGCATATGTGCCGAAGCATGGGGACAGCAGGGGCGCAGGAGCAATTTTGCTCCTAATGCCGCGTACATACGGTCGAAATTCCGATGGAGGCTTGCCCGTGGAAAAGTCCGACCGTGTGTACGCGGCATAACTTTTGCGGGAGGATGCCCCCATGCTTCGGCATATATAAATAGTGCATGTATGCCCATTATTAGAAGTGGGTGAATGAAGGGAGGTATTCTAATGGTGGGCATACCCACCCATCAATCTCTTTTTTTCGTTCAGCCAACAGGCTGCATGAAAAAAAAAGATTACAATACATGTCCAACAAGGACCAGCAACGTACTGGTATGTTGCTAGACTTTGACTGGTTATACCAGAATGATGCCTGCGGGTTTAGGTATCATTTTGGTATCATTCTTTTCAGCCAGCGGCCGGCTTTCATGTAAAAGCAATCCTAGCGGCTAATTAGCCTCTGGACTGCTTTTACAAGCAGTGGGAGGGAATGTGCCCCCCCCCGATATAAAAAGCGCCATTGGGAAATTGGGAAAGCATTTTATTACACCGATCTTGGTGTGGTCAGATGCTTTGAGGGCAGAGGAAAGATCTAGGGTCTAATAGACCCCAGTTTTTTTTTTAAAAGAGTACCTGTCACTACCTATTGCTATCATAGGGGATATTTACATTCCCTGAGATAACAATAAAAATGCTAAAATAAAATATGGAAGGAACAGTTTAAAATAAAATAAAAAAGCAAAATGAATAATTAAAAAAAAAAAAAGCACCCCTGTCCCGCCCTGCTCTTGCGCAAAGGCGAACGCAAGCGTCGGTCTGGCGTCATATGTAAACAGCAATTGCATCATGCATGTGAGGTATCATTGCAAAGGTCAGATCGAGGGCAGTAATTTTAGCAGTAGACCTCCTCTGTAAATCTAATGTGGTAACATGTAAAGGCTTTTAAAGGCTTTTAAAATGTATGTAGTTTGTTGCCACTGCGCGTTTGTGCGAACTTTTAAAGCATGTCGCGTTTGGTATCCATGTACTCGGCCTAAAATCTTTTTTTTATTTCATCAAACATTTGGGCAATATAGTGTGTTTTAGTGCATTAAAATAAAAAAAAAGTGTATTTTTTTCCCCAAAAATGTGTTTGAAAAATCGCTGCGCAAGTACTGTTTTAGAAAAAAAATGCAACACCCACCATTTTAATCTGTAGGGCCTTTGCTTTAAAAAATATATATAATGTTTGGGGGTTCAACGTAATTTTCTTGCAAAAAAATAAATGTTTTCATGTAAACAAAAAGTGTCAGAAAGGGCTTTGTCTTCAAGTGGTTAGAAGAGTGGATGATGTGTGACATAAGCTTCCTAATGTTGTACATAAAATGCCAGGACAGTTCAAAACCCCCCCAAATGACCCCATTTTGGAAAGTAGACACCCCAAGCTATTTGCTGAGAGGCATGTTGAGTCCATGGAATATTTTATATGTTGACACAATTTGCGGAAAAAAGACAATTTTTTTTTTTTTTTTGCACAAAGTTGTCACTAAATGATATATTGCTCAAACATGCCATGGGCATATGTGGAATTACACCCCATAATACATTCTGTTGCTTCTCCTGAGTACGGGGATACCACATGTGTGAGACTTTTTGGGAGCCTAGCTGCGTACGGGACCCCAAAAACCAAGCACCGCCTTCAGGCTTTCTAAGGGTGTAAATTTTTGATTTCACTCCTCACTGCCTATCACAGTTTCGGAGGCCATGGAATGCCCAGATGGCACAAAACCCCCCCAAATGACCCCATTTTGGAAAGTAGACACCCCAAGCTATTTGCTGAGAGGTATGGTGAGTATTTTGCAGATCTCGCTTTTTGTCACAAAGTTTTGAAAATTGAAAAAAGAAAAAAAATATATATTTTTTTTCTTTCTTCATTTTTAAAAACAAATGAGAGCTGTAAAATACTCACCATGCCTCTCAGCAAATAGCTTGGGGTGTCTACTTTCAAAAATGGGGTCATTTGGGGGGTTTTGTGCTATTTTGTCATTTTATGGCCTTCGAAACTGTGATAGGAGTGAAATCAAAAATTTGCGCCCTTAGCAATCCTGAAGGCGGTGCTTGGTTTTCGGGGTCCCGTACGCGGCTAGGCTCCTAAATGTCCCACATGTGGTATCCCCGTACTCAGGAGAAGCAGCAAAATGTATTTTGGGGTGCAATTCCACATATAACCATGGCATGTGTGAGCAATACATCATTTAGTGACAACTTTTTGTATTTTTTTTTTTTTTGTCATAATTCAATCACTTGGGACAAAAAAAATAATATTCAATGGGCTCAACATGCCTCTCAGCAATTTCCTTGGGGTGTCTACTTTCCAAAATGGGGTCATTTGGGGGGGGGGGGGTGTTTTTACTGCCCTGCCATTTTAGCACCTCAAGAAATGAGATAGGCAGTCATAAATTAAAAGCTGTGTAAATTCCAGAAAATGTACTCTGGTTTTTAGACGCTATAACTTTTGCGCAAACCAATAAATATACGCTTATTGACATTTTTTTTACTAAAGACATGTGACTGAATACATTTGGGCCTAAATGTATGACTAAAATTGAGTTTATTTGATTTTTCTTATAACAAAAAGTAGAAAATATCATATTTTTTTAAAATTTTCGGTCTTTTTCCGTTTATATCGCAAAAAAATAAAAAATTGCAGAGGCAATCAAATACCATTTAAAGAAAGCCCCATTTGTGGGAAGAAAAGGACGCAAATTTAATTTGGGTACAACATTGCATGTCCGCACAATTTCCAGTTAAAGCAGCGCAGTGCCAAATTGTAAAATCACCTCTGGTCTTTATGCTGCGTATTGGTCCGGGGCTTAAGTGGTTAATAATAAAAATAAAAAAGTAAATAGAGTAAGCGTAGTCAAGACATAGAGTTCAGTAACCGGATCGAGTAGTCGGCCAAGCCAATGTCCAAGAGCCAGCGATAAGGTAGTAGTACAGCAAGCAGGATCTGTAGCCAGAGGGAACGTCAGACAAGCAGGTCTTCAACTGGAACACAGGAGAAAGTCTCTTGTGATGTTAACACAGGTGAAGGCAAAGAGCAAATGAACTGGAAGTCCTTAAGTAGGCAGAGCTGACGAGCAGGATCATCAACAGGTGGATCACTGTGGAGAGATAGGAGCTGTCAATTAGCTGACAGCTGAGCTGCCAGCACAGAGAAGGAAGGGCTGAGCCCAGCCCTGACAGTCACCAGGCATGTAATAAAAAAATAACTGGCAAAGCGTGATACCATTTAAAACCAATTAAATGTGGTAAGAAGTAACACTTACACAAGGTATCTTTAAAATAAGCGTGTAGATATATAGTCGTTTTCCAGAAACCAAAATGGCCGACCTTCACTCATGCATGCGTTGTAGCGTGTGTGTATAGCTCTTTCCGGTGTGTTTTGTCATACGGGACATCATCAGGGGCACCCTGCCCCCGATGATGTCCCATATGACGAAGCGCGGCAGTCTGAGCTACCCTGACTAGATATGTAAGGCATATTATGGTGATATAATGTATGAAGTTGTATAAATTGCCAGTAAGGAATTAAATATTTTGCATAATAATATATTACTAATTTTAAAAGTCTTCCTGTATAAAAGCCAGTGTGTGATGTAAGCTGTGCATCGAAATGGAGCATAGCCCCAAGGGAATTTGTGGATTACACAAAGTAACAGGTGGTAATTCAGGTGCATATCATTAAGTGGATTCTGAATTTTCTTTGTCCTTTTCTTCTCTTAGCTTTCACAGGAATGTAGACTATTTAGGTTTTACTTTATATAGTTTGGTGATGGGTAGACAATTTGGCAAATTATACACTTGGGTATAACTGTTTAAGGGTTGTACCCTCCTGACTGATGTATAATCAGACAGGTTATTATTTTTCAGTCACACTTTTTTTTTTTTTTTGGGGGGGGTAGTAATATGGAGAAAAGAACAGGTAAATCATCAATGGGATATTGAGATCAAAGGGATTCATCCATTTCTTTGGATAGACCCTTCCGGCTCAAGTGGAGGTAGCAGTTTTAAGTTTATATACAGTTGGATCTCTCATCTCCTTGACTCCATTGTAGAAATATAAGTCACGTGGATCACAGCATTTGGAAACCAGTCAACTGTCATGTGATATATTATATGTTTTTGTTTCTTTGTATTTATATCCTAGGTGCATGTGGTGTTCAGTGGCGGTGCCTGGGTTCGATCCTACCTGTGTAGGTGGGTTCTTGGGCTAATGGTTACGCCTGGATAACCACATGCATTTCGGGTAAGAAAATTAAGTGGTAAAGAAGAAATGTGATCTGTATTTGTATTTATATTGTTATATCCAGTTGTATATACTTGAGTATAAGCTGACCCGAATATAAGCCGAGGCGCCTAATTTTACCAAAAAAACTGGGAAAACTTATTGACTCGAGTATAAGCCTAGGGTGTCCATCTGCATGCCTCACTTTGCCTCGCTGTGTCCATGTGCATGCCTCACTGTGTCCATACCTCACTGTGTCCATGCCTCACTGTGTCCATGCCTCACTGTGCCCATGACTAGACTGACGTTTAACATGGGAGTCTATGGAAGGGGTGCCCGGCTTTGAAAAACTGGTGCTCCCCGGCCGTAGGTCCCCCAGACAAAAAACGTTTTACACTTATAGAGGAGAAATGGGTCTACATGTGTGCCAAGTTTCGGGTCCAGGGGGCCTACAACCGCCCTGTAGAGTAGGAAAAAGTAATGGACAGCCGCACTCCAAAAACACCTTAACGGTTGCTTTTATTGTAAAAATAGATGAACAAATGCACCACTGGTCACAGCAAGGCAGGGATCAACTGACGTGTTTCACACTACAAATGTTAGTGCTTACCTGTGTGTGACCTGTGGTGCATTTGTTCATCTATTTTTACAATAAAAGCAACCGTTAAGGTGTTTTTGGAGTGTGGCTGTCCATTCCTTTTTCCTGCTGTTCCTGTTTGCCTTGTGCATTGCCAGCACCCACGGCTTCCTGATTGTTGAAGGATCAACAGAACTCACTCACCTGGAGCGGTAATCTTTTCTCCCTACAACCGTCCGGTACCGGGTCCCCAAAGTCCGGGAGATCAGGCACAAAAAAGGTGACTCGAGTATAAGCCGAGGGGGGCATTTTCAGCACAAAAAAATGTGCTGAAAAACTCTTATACTCGAGTATATACGGTACTGATTTTTGTTTTATAGATTGTAATATAGATTCATATATGTACTGTTCCTGATTAAACGGCTTGGATTGTGAAACGTGTAGAGCTCTTTGGTGACCCTCTTTTCATTCCTCTTTGTATAGAATTTATTTATAGTACTGTACATGGTCCATTTTTGGACAGAGCAGTTGACTTACAATTGTAATAAGCTTGTAGAGGGTTGGATATTTGTTTTGGGTACACCTATACCAACAATTCATAATCTTTTACCCTTCTTTTTTTTTTACGTGTTTTAAACTTTTCATATTATGTAAAAATAAAATCATGTACCATACTGTATATACTCGAGTATAAGCCGAGTTTTTCAGCACATTTTTTTGTGCTGAAAATGCCCCACTCGGCTTATACTCGAGTCACCTTTTTGCGCTTGATCTCCCGGAATTTTGGCACAAGGTACCGGCCGGCCGTAGGTCCCTTGGACCCCAAACTTAACTCACATGTAGCCTCACTCTTCCTCTACAAGTGTGCAAAGTTTGTTGTCCGGGGGACCTACGGCCGGGGAGCACCGATTTTTCAAACCCGGGAACCCCTTCCATAGACTCCCATGTTAAACGCTAATTTCTCCGGTAAATTTAGGGACCCGGTACCGCCCGAAACTTGGCACACATGTAGCACCAGTACTCCTCTACAAGTGTGCAAAGTTTGCTGTCTGGGGGACCTACGGCCGGGGAGCACCGATTTTTTAAAGCCGGGCACCCCTTCCATATAGGCTTATACTCGAGTCAATACGTTTTCCCCATTTTTTGTGGTAAAATTAGGTGCCTCGGCTTATATTCGGGTCGGCTTATACTAGAGTATATACGGTATGTTGATATGTGGTGGTCAATATTTGAACTTAAATACTTTGAGCCATTAAACCTAAATTGGTATACAGATAAGGACTAGTAAGTTAGTAAGGAATCAGTAAGACCCCTTTCACACTGGGGCGGTTTGCAGGCGCTATAAATAGCGCTTGCAAACTGACCCTAAACAGCGGCTGCTGTTTCTCCAGTGTGAAAGCCAGAGGGCTTTCACACTGGAGCGGTGCTCTAGCAGGACCGGTCCAAAAGTCCTGCTAGCAGCATCTTTGGAGCGGTGAGAGGAGCGGTGTGTTTACCGCTCCTTCCCATTGAAAGCAATGGGAAACCGCGGCTATACCACCGGCAATGCGCCTCTGCAGAGGAGCATTGCCGGCGATTTTAACCCTTTTTCGGCAGCTAGCGGGGTTAAAACCGCACCGCTAGCGGCCGAATACCGCCGCAATTCCGACGGTATAGAGCCGCTAAAAATAGTGGCGCTATACCACCAGCGCACCTCCCACCCCAGTGTGAAAAGGGCCTTACTCTGAAAGTATTGAAGCCAATCGATAAGCATAATGAGCAGACAATTATCATATTCAGATCGAGATTAGCAATGGCAGCTCTTATATATCTCTCTTGGTAAAAATGTACTTGAATATGCCTTTTCAAGTCCTCATGACGAATGTCCCTTGCTGTGAGAACACAGATTACCCTTTAAAAATAGGAATGTGTAACTGTGTTTTCCTACTTTTCAGGCTCAATGTCAAAATGAAAAATTAGTCATAGAGCCTTTAAGTTAACTGACACACTGCTCAGTGTATAAGCCTGTGTCCCTTCTCAAAGTTAAACCTATAAATTGTTAAACCAAAAAAGTGCTAAATGCCTAATGGTCACAGTTTTTTTATCCTTGGAGCTGCTCATGTCAAATTCAAGATGGTAACGCCAAGTTTCATTGTTCAAATGAAATTAACGTGGTTCTAAAGCATAATTTTTTTTTGCCTTAATGCATTCCTTGCAGTAAGATAAAAAATGTTTAGGCATTGATTTTGGTCCCTCACAACCCCCCCCCCCCCCCAACTTATATTTTTCCTGAGCACTCATTCATTCATTCACTTTGCACTTCTGCAACTCTTCTCTACCTTCACTTCCGTGTCTTACTGACTTTGCTGGGGCACCAGAAGCCATTGGTTCCCAGTGCTGTCAATCATACCTAGGGACAAGGGACAGGGCCAGGAGCTTGGGAGTGAGCATACACGAGTATCCCATGAGAAGTGGCTTCCTGACACAGAGTGGAGGAGCCAGGAGTGGCGGCAGAGGACCCGAGAAGAGAAAGTTCAGGGACACTCTGTGCAATTCAATTGCACAGAGCAGATAAGTATAGAGATGTTTGTTATTTGTTTTTAAAAACGAAACTTCCTTTACAATCACTTTTTACTTGGTAATACTTGTGCACTTTTTCACTTTAATAATTAGGGGCTACTACAGCTGCAAAACCCTGGAAAAACTTTAATACCTGCATATAAATAAGCAACATGAATGCTTTATAGGTAAACTACAAATATAATATGACAACAGCACCATAAACGTAAGACTCTGAACATAAAGAATAGTTAAAAACAAACCCGCTAAACATCCAGACCAAATATGCCAATATTCAGCTAAAAAAAGGGAAATCACACTGACTGCTTAAAGGGTTAGTCCAACGTTATTTACTTTTTTAAATTTCATTTGCATTATGTCATAGAAATTTGGCTGTACGCAGAGCACACAGCCAGATATCTTGTCTCTAATAGTAACACATTTTGTCTCAATGATTAATGCATTAATATCATTAACCTCCCTGGCGGTATTCCCGAGTGGGGCTCGGGGTGAGATTTCAGTACCTAAAGCGGTAACCCCGAGCCACACTCGGGATTGCCTCGCTGGATCCTGGAAGAGGTGACTTACCTTGTCTCTGGGATCCCGCGATGTATTCCCGCAGTGTACGGCGGCCGGACCTTCCGCCCGATGCACTATGTTCCCCTGATTCCCTGCCCTGCGAGCGTCGCGACGCAGGGGGGCGGAACCGGCGGCAAATTCAAAAGTATAAAGCACAAAACACACTGATACAATGTAATCCTATTGGATTACAATAAAAAATAAAATAAATTGACCTTAGATTGCCCCCCAGTGCTTTCTCCAGTGCCCTTGTCCGCAGTTTACTGTACTTAGTATCTGGAAACTGCACAGCGACCATGGCATCCAAAAAACACGCCTCCACCTCAAAGTCGCTATATGACCTGCTGGAAGTCAGTGACAGCGACTCAGAATGGGTTGCAGAGGAGGTGAGTGACAGCGATTCATGGGGAAGCTCTTCATCGGACGCAGAAAGTGATTTTAGCAACGATCCTGCGACTGTGCCCAGCGATGTGCGAAATTGGTGCTCAATTGATTGCGGTACGGAGCACGCAGCGCCCCCAAGATTTCCATTTACAGGAGCACCTGGGATCAAAGTGGAAGTTGAGGACAATAACCCCTTGGCATACCTCGAGCTCTTTCTGACGGATTAAGTTATTGCCAAAATTGTTTTGGAGACGAATCGCTATCAGGAGCAACAAGCTGCTACCCATCATCGCTTTTCAAGGAGCAGAAAATGGGAGCCAGTAACCAGAGAGGACATATGGAACTTTTTGGGCCTTATAATTCTACAGGGAGTGGTGGGGAAACCCCTGCAGAAATGGTATTGGACAACCAACAAATTGCTGGCCACTCCTTTTTTTGGCACTGTTATGTCCGAATATAAATTTTCGCTTATCACGAAATATTTGCATTTTGCAAATAACGAAGACTTTGATGAAAGTTCTCATCCAGCTCCTAAGGTGAAAAAAATTTGGGAGATTTACCAACTTATTCTGATGAATTTCCAGCAGACCTATGTGCCGGAAGGAGATATAAGTATCAACGAAAGTCTTATGGCCTACAAAGGTAGATTTAGCTGGATACAGTTCATCGCATCAAAGCAAGCTCGTTTTGGCATGAAGTCATTCATGCTGTGTGAATCCAGCTCTGGGTACATCTGGAATTCGGTCCTGTACACCGGGAAAGGGACCAAATTCAGCGATCGATTCAGAAGTTTTGGAATGGCAACCGCTTCGGTTCTCTCTTTGATTGAGCCATTGCTGAATCAGGGCTACTGTGTCACCACAGACAATTTTTACACGTCCCCAGAACTCTTTGAGTTCCTTATCCTGAACAAAACGGATGCCTATGGGACCGTTAGGCCTAACCGGCGTGACATGCCGCTAACCTTTGCCCAAAAAAAGCTTGGGGCAGGAGAAATAGTTGCCTGGCAGAAAGGCAAAATGATGGCACTGAAATGGCAGGACAAAAAAAACTTGTGCCTTATGAGTACCATCCACAACACCTCTACTGTAATGGTACATACCAAAAGGTGTATAGCGGGTGTTTGAATTTATGTGAGGACTCTGGTGGTGTGGGGTTCCTTGGGGCCTGCAGGTGGCGTTGTTGCCTTGGGCCGGAGTTGAACTCACATCGCAAACTGTGCCTTTTTGTCCTCCCCTGGAGCTGGCACAGCGGGGCGGGGAACCCGCTGTGACGCAAAGGAAGAGGTCATAAAAGGGGCGGACACCCTGATTTGGAGAAGAGAGTCGGAAGACGCGGCCACACCTAGGCACCTTCAGCTTGGGTGCTGGCGTTCCGGTGTTTCAGGCCTAGGCGCCCTTGGCCTAGCTGGAGCAGGGATGGAGTCCATCTCAGGCACCTTTAGCCTGGGGTGAGGTACTATAGCGGATGCCTGGGGCTCAGTACCTTCGACTGAGTTCCACGAGGGTGGAGGAATCCGAGGGGGCCCTAACTCCTTGGGTGCCCGTGTCTGAGTTTGTGAGGACTGGTGCGCAGTAACTTCTCCGAAGAGCCCGGCGCGGCATCGCTGGTGACGGAGAGGCCTCCACTTCTCCCTTGGACGGATTTCTTCGTCTGACAGGGGCAAAATGAGCGAAGGTAAATCACGTTCTATATTACCTAGTCAGTGGCAGTGACTATTCACCACTGGTGACAGCACAGTGGGCAGCAGCAAGAAGGGAAAGGATTGTGCCTCGATCTGTCCCCATTTTCCAAAGGAGAAAGATTGTTTTATTGCTTTGCAAGAAGAATAAAACTGAGTTGTACCTATTCACTGTGTGGAACTTGGGTTACTAAAGCAAAGGAGTCAGGGACGAAGGACTGGACTTGAAATTAGGACACCTACACAAAAGCCCAATCTTCTGGCCTTCACCTCCCAGTTACGGAGGACATGGGCCGTGGTGTGTATCATCTCTCTCTCCCAGGTACCCCTAGACAACAGCCATATAACCGATAAAGAAAGGGAGAGAGGTGAGGCCGCTACACGTGGGGGCATCGTATCCGGGATATGTGTATGGTGTCTGAAATTGAACTTTGTTGCCCGGAGGAGTTCCGAGTAGGTTGGCCATATTGGCCAACGCACCACGAGGCAACCCATAACTGTGTAGTTCGTGGGCGGGGCAAGGGAAAAGCCCGCGAACAAGGGAAAAGCCCGCAAACAAGTGCAGAAGGTGGGATGAGTCTGGCCACGTGGAGGTACGCACGTGGAGATTCCGGCGCAGGTGGGTCAGTGCGCAATGGAGCAGCAAAGAGAGAGGGTGGCTTCAAGTGCTCCGTGGATTTCTGTTCCTTCCTTCGCGGATATGTCTTCTCTGGCTTCTCTGATTATGGATACGGGGATAAGACTAAGGCCCCGGGGGCGATTGGCTCTCTTTACCTGTAGAGACATGGAAGCCCTCGGTGTGATCTGTCCTGGCTGTTCGGGACTGGTGGTCCAGCTGAAGCCGTTTGGGCGCTGTGAGGTCTGCAAAGAATTCCTCTTCGAGGTGGAACCATCCACAGAAAAGCCTCAGGCTTTCCACCTCAACTACCTCACAGGGACTGCCACTCCGGAGGGAGAGATCGATGCTGGTGCGTTCCCCGTGCGCACTGATCCGGGCGAAGGGACTGCCCAAGCGGAAGTGAAAAGAGAGAAATCCGAGGATGCTGCCTCGGTCACCAGCAGCTCCCAGCTCCAGCCACCGAAGAGAAAAGTCGGCCTAGTGATGGCCTTGTGTGGCCGTGGAAGAGCTTCGCCCCACTGCTTACCATACCTGGATGGATTCGGTAGACAACGTCCTGGACATCCCTGCTCCTTTAAAGGTCCAGGTGAGCCAGGGGTTGGGACTGTCTGTGTGGTAGAAAGTGGCGGTAGTCCACAGTCGGTAGAGGCCGTCAAGGGGGATAGTTCCGTGACTGGGAATTATCTGCCCGCTGAGTGCTACGACACCTCTGACCTGGATTCATTGTCTGACAATGGTGATGATGGGGAGATAGACAAAATCTTCCAACAGAAGGGATGGGACAAGATGAAGCTACCCTTGGCCCGTGTCACGAGGGACCTGCCCATGTCTACTGGAGAAAGTACACCCCTGGTAGAGGCCCCGGCGCGAGGGGATGAAGCTGGTCCTTTGTCTGAAGTTCCCCTTCTGGATTCAACATCCATTTCACCTGCTCCTGTTGCGGGAGTGCAACGTCAATCACTGCGGGCTCCTAGGCCCAGGTCCACCGAGGTGGTGAACGCACCTTGCCACCCAGAAGCGATTGTTCCACCTGGAGAGGGAGACCGAGCTACTATGCCACCTTTGTCAAGGCTGCAGCGTCTCTTTGGCCAGAAGGTTGCTCAGGAATATGGGTGGGAATACCCGTATCTGCCTCGGGAACTGCTCTATGAGGTGGAGGTCTTTCGGCGAAGATGGTATGATACCTTTGTATGGGACAAACTGAAAGTACAGCAAGCACGGCGGTACCTTTCTTGTTCACCAACGGTCACCAAGAAGTTTCAGGACTGTAAAGCTAAATGGATGCTGGGAAGACACATTCATGCGGACAAAGTGGTGATCTGCCGCAAAGAAGGAAAAAGTATTGAGTACCATGTGGAGGCTTTTGATGATCGTTTGAAGCCTATATCACTGCCTCATCCAAGGTTTTACCTGTAAGGGAAAAAAGAGACTCCCGTGTGCTTTTCTTTTCTATTCCTGGCTGAACTTTCCGGAGTGTCTTCTCTTGAACACAGGGACTGTGCCCTAGTTTTTTTTTGTATTTGGGCAGTTCTACTCGTTGGAGATATGGGAGCTGTTTTTGTTTGTTCTCCCTCCTTCTCCTGGCACCTAAAAAGAAATCAGTGACTTTGGGTTTTAAATAGTGTAGGGTCACAGAGAAAAATGTTCAAGGGGAAAGTTCGTCTGGAAGTGATGAGTGTCTTGACCGCAGCACTGTCACCAGGTGGCAGTGTTGCGCAATGATTGTTTGTTTTTTTACATTATGCAGCACTTATTGGAGTGAGTGGGTTTCTTCTAGGATAGACCCATTCATTCCAAGAAAACACACATGTTGGTAGGATGTATGTTTCTTTTCTTTCCCTCTGCAGGAGACTCGTCTGTCAAGACTACTGAGAGTGGGTGGTTCTTAAATAGCCAGAGGGGGGAATATAAATGTGTGAGATATTTAAAGCGTTTTATTGGAAAAGTTTTATAGTTATATTTTTTTAAGTTTTCCCTTCCCCATACAGGTCTTGGCACAATTCAGGGCTAAATTGTGTAGTTGGTTTCTGGGCTGAACTTATGTAATCACCAGGGGGAGAGTGTAGCGGGTGTTTGAATTTATGTGAGGTTCCTTGGGGCCTGCAGGTGGCATTGCTGCCTTGGGCCGGAGTTGAACTCACATCGCAAACTGTGCCTTTTTGTCCTCCCCTGGAGCTGGTACAGCGTGGCGGGGAACCCGCTGTGACGCAAAGGGAGAGGTCATAAAAGGGGCGGACGCCCTGATTTGGAGAAGAGAGTCGGAGGACGCGGCCGCACCTAGGCACCTTCAGCTTGGGTGCTGGCGTTCCGGTGTTTCAGGCCTAGGCGCCCTTGGCCTAGCTGGAGCAGGGATGGAGTCCATCTCAGGCACCTTTAGCCTGGGGTGAGGTACTATGGTGGATGCCTGGGGCTCAGTACCTTCGACTGAGTTCCGAGAGGGTGGAGGAATCCGAGGGGGCCCTAACTCCTTGGGTGCCCGTGTCTGAGTTTGTGAGGACTGGTGCGCAGTAACTTCTCCGAAGAGCCCGGCGCGGCATCGCTGGTGACGGAGAGGCCTCCACTTCTCCCTTGGACGGATTTCTTCCTCTGACAGGGGCAAAGTGAGCAAAGGTAATTCACGTTCTATATTACCTAGTCAGTGGCAGTGACTATTCACCACTGGTGACAGCACAGTGGGCAGCAGCAAGAAGGGAAAGGATTGTGCCTCGATCTGTCCCCATTTTCCAAAGGAGAAAGATTGTTTTACTGCTTGGCAAGAAGAATAAAACTGAGTTGTACCTATTCACTGTGTGGAACTTGGGTTACTAAAGCAAAGGAATCAGGGACAAAGGACTGTACTTGACTCTAGGACACCTACACAAAAGCCCAATCTTCTGGCCTTCACCTCCCAGTTACGGAGGACATGGGCCGTGGTGTGTATCATCTCTCTCTCCCCCAGGTACCCCTAGACAACAGCCATATAACCGATAAAGAAAGGGAGAGAGGTGAGACCGCTACAGGTGGAAAAGATGTCATGAAGCCACAGGTCATGTTGGATTACAACAACACCATGGGAGGTGTGGACAGGGCTGACCAGGCCACGACCTTTTATCCTGCGATGAGAAAGCAACAGAAGAAATATTATAAAAAAATCTTCAGGCATCTTCTGGAACAGTGCCTGTGGAATGCTTTAATTCTTCTGAAAAAAAATAGTGACAGGCCTATGATCCATGCAGACTTTGTGTGGAAGGTTGCCAAACTAATTTTTCTAAAGCACCAGACGCCAACGACTGTAAGCAGATCTGGACGTCGGGCTGCTGGCATTGTGAACCCGGAACGCCTGACTGGTCGTCACTTTATGGACCACATTCCACCTACTGAAAGGAAGTCAGCACCCCCAAGGATGTGTGTGGTTTGCTGCTCCAAGCGTGACGACACCGGAAGGAAAATCCGTAAAGAAACGCGGTTCTATTGTCCCGATTGCGACGTAGGACTTTGTGCTGTACCTTGTTTTAAAATTTTCCATACCCGAGTCGGTTGCTGAAGCAATATGACTTCTAATATTGCACCCTTGTTTGAGCAAAAAAAAATTCTGTGTTTTTGATTATATTATTTACTAAAATGTATTGAATAAAAAGTACTATTATTATTAAATTATTATTTGTTATTATTTATTATATTATAATTTATGATTTTGTGTTTCAAACTTTATCATACCCGAGATGTCTACTAGACTCTGGTTTGGACAGATTTAGGTGAGTTATTACTAAAAATTACAGGCCTACAATGTAAAACGCCAAATTTCCATGCAAAATAATGGTACCGCTTTCAGCACCTAAAATCTTCCAGAATCATACCACCAGGGAGGTTAATACATCTTGAGCTTAAATTCACTCACCTTCCATTCGATCCCCATTCATACAAATCAAGAAGCATCACCAGACTGGTCTCATCATCAAGGCATCCCAGCAAAGACTGACCGCCGACGCTCTCACAGGCTGTTTTATTAAACTCCCAGCCGGAAGTGATGTCACAACATGTGACCTCCTCCATAAGTAGTGAGCTCCACCCAGCAGATGACCATAAGGATATGTTAAATACAGCTAATACAATACAATACAATACATGAATACAACAAAAGAACCAATCACAGACATGTATACATTCAAATAGACTAGCAGTGATGTGCACTGCTTCCAATGACGGGAACCATATGAAAACTATGGTTCAATGGGCCACAATTGTCATATAGTTATGCTATAGTTCTCGTGGACGCACATCTGTCCACTCTGAGTAATTTAATGCCAACGCCAAGAAGTGGCCAGTCCCTTGGTGAGGCATAAAACAAACATCGCTAAAAGAGCAAACATCGCTAAAAGAGCAAACATCGCTAAAAGAGCAAACGTCGCTAAAAGAGCAAACGTCGCTAAAAGAGCAAACGTCGCTAAAAGAGCAAACGTCGCTAAAAGAGCAAACGTCGCTAAAAGAGCAAACGTCGCTAAAAGAGCAAACATCGCTAAAAGAGCAAACATCGCTAAAAGAGCAAACATCGCTAAAAGAGCAAACATCGCTGTGTCCACAGGAAGATTTTCACGCCACCGGTCTTCCACCAACGTCTGTATGTGCGAATATGAGCGCATTACAGCAAAACCGACACTGGGGGACATTTGACAACATACATTGATAACATTTTCCACAACAGTCCTCCTTTTATTGTCATATGCTCCCACATGTCCTTAGATGAAACTTGATCTCCTTCTTACACCTGGAAATGAATCAGTCCTTACAGTCCATAAAAACGAAAACACGGCTTGACATGTAGACTCTGTTCTTCAGGAGCATGACTTATAAGGAGGACACGACATGGTGAGCTGTAGTAATTGCCAATCGGTCTGTGATCCTCTGTCTTGTACGTGGGTCCGGCTTCGGGGCGTCTCATCGGGGAAGATGTGGTCATCTGCTCGGGCTCTGGTCACGCATCCAATCAGGCAACAGGAGCACCTCGTCACGACATCGAAAGAATAGAAATAAAAACGACATGAGTATATATATTCCCACTTCCTTTAACCACGATCCGCTGTAAAATAAAAATTAGATCCCCAAAGATTCCCAGACCCTTAAAAGGACTCCCAACCTTCACTAACTACAGCTCTGGCTTCAACAGTTACATGAACCATCCCATCCACAATGGATGAGAATTGTTCAATCGTATCTTAAGCTCAAGCCCCCCCCACCTTGTACATGTAGGACACCATGCCCAGACCTGTTCGGGTTGGTGAACAATTCCCTTCCAGCTGTCCCTGCCATTCTTACCTTCTCGCGCCATCATATCCTGGCGATCAGCCGCGACATAAGATGCTGGGACGAGTTTAACCATCACGCATGAACCTCTTGCATTGGGGAAGCTGCAGATCCGCATAAACACCACACTAAATTTCAAACACACTTGTGGGCTACCTAGTTGTCCCAAACCGACAATAGGCAGCGCTATTAAAACTATAACCAATTTTACCCTCTAAAAATGTTTTGTTAAACTCCATTGACAAGTGTCCATTTGGAGTCTTCACTAGTTTGTCAAAACTCCTCATACCCATAATAACATCATAAATAGCATGTACCGCTGGGTACGAAAACTCGGTGGAGACTCAGAACAGACCCAGCAATCGGTCCTGTTCGCTTTCTGAGCTAGTCAGGAAATACACTTTAAATAATAACTTGGGATGCTTTTCATCGTTACCCTTGCTAAAATTTACTAAACAAACAAAAAATATAAATAAACAAAGATACTACTCAATTCTTTGGTGTGGTTGAGCCGCTTCTTGCAGTGGCTGGCGTGGTCTCATCCCTCAAGCTTCTTTACAACGACCCAGTCACCTGGTTGGAAAGAATGTAAAACGGTTATTGTGTCAGGGTCCAGGAGGGACTCGTGAACCCTGTGGTAGACATTTTGAAGTTCATGCCACAGCGATCGCACCCACCCCATCAGCTGAGAATGTAAGTGACAGCTGATGAGGAAAGTACAACCCTGGTTTTGATTGACCTCCAAACAAACCTCATATGACAATAACCCAGACATCGGGACTGTGGTCACTGCATAACCTGTGCGTGGCTTACAATACCTGGAACCAGTGCCGATCCTGACCTCCCTGGAGCCCTAAGCAAAATTCTGCTATGGGGCCCTCTACCTGACCCGTGATACCATGAGCTATGTAAACCATTTGCCATTGTAAGGATCATTCTTGCCACTGACCACCAATGTAAGGAGTATTCTTCCCACTGACCACCAATGTAAAGGAACATTCTTCCCACTGACCACCAATGTAAGGGACATTCTTCCCACTGACCACCAATGTAAGGGACATTCTTCCCACTGACCACCAATGTAAGGGACATTCTTCCCACTGACCACCAATGTAAGGGACATTCTTCCCACTGACCACCAATGTAAGGGACATTCTTCCCACTGACCACCAATGTAAGGAACATTCTTCCCACTGACCACCAATGTAATTAGCATTCTTCCCAAGGACTACCAATGTAAGGAGCATTCTTCCCACTGACTACCAATGTAAGGAGCATTCTTCCCACTGATCACCAATGTAAGGAACATTCTTCTCACTGATCACCAATGTAAGTGTAGCGGGGTCTCCTTTAATGGCCCCGGGACTACGTTACCCAGAATCCCATTCGGCACCCAGAGTGCAGTTGGCCACCGCAGAGACTCATGGGAGGGGCTATTTAAGAGGGAGGCGAGGCGGAGCTTGCTCTCTTTGGACACCGCGCTGCTAGCAACAGTTTCTTCCTGTGTGGATCTGTTACAGTGCAAGGCCTGAAGCCTGGGGCCTTGCGCAACTTCCAAAGAGCCTTCCATCCCACTGCAGAGCCTGGGTGGCATCGGACTTTGTTTGCTGCGGACATCAGTTGGATCGGGGACCCGATCGTTGCAGTCGCTGTGTGTGGAGACACAGCAGGTGGAAGTCCCGGACTGGGATCGCGTCCGGAGTGGTGAGCGAGCACCTGCTCAATCCAGTCGGTTGTATTGTGTTTAGGCCTATAGACTGCCTTGGCCCACCGATCATTTATTTGCTGTTTCCGCTGGAGACCGGTTGCAGGACAGGGTCTCCAGCATAGTGTTCCTTGTGACTGCCTACTTTGTGGATTACAATACTGTTCCTGAACGCGCACCACCATTTAAAGTTTGCATGGGAAGAAATCTTTATTCACAAGACTGAGTTTAATTCTATGTCAGGCCTGACTAGGGAGGGGAGATAGAATATTGTTTAGGGCGCGTAGATAGCAATAGCTGCATGTGGTGGATTACCGCGCTGTGCTATTGCCACATATATATTACATCTATTGCTGCAGGGCTCTGTAAGCCAGTTACTGTATATATTATGTTTTAACCCATGCCCTTTTAACCTAAAGTAAAGCCCCATACACACGATCGTTTTTCATGCCATTTTTAAAACTGACGTTTTTCTCGTCATTTTTTTTCTTGTTTCCTCTCAAGCCTGTCTTGCGTACACACCATCATTTTAAAAAATGTTCAAGCAAAGCGCAGTGACGTACAACACGTACGATGGCACTATAAAGGGGAAGTTCCATTCTAATGACGCCACCCTTCATGTTAGTAAAGTTTGTTGAGCGACGATTCGCGCTTTTCAGCCTCGTGCTTTTCAGTCCGTTACAGCGTGACGAATGTGCTATCTCCATTACGAACGCTAGTTTTACCAGAACGAGCGCTCCCGTCTCATAATTGATTCTGAGCATGCGCGTTTTTTTTTCACGTCGTTAAAGCATACACACTATAGTTTTTCACGTCGTTAAAAAAAAAACGTCATGAAAAACGACGTGAAAAAAGAGAGCAAGTTCGAAATTTTTAATGGCCATTTTTCACGTCGTTAAAAATGCTCTGGAGCATACACACGATCAGTTTTAATGGCCATTTTTAAAAATGGCATTTTTAATGGCATGAAAAACGATCGTGTGTATGGGGCAAAAAGCTGTTATACCTTGCCACTTGCATCACGGTGTTATCATTACTCATAGTGCTTATACTTAATCTGGGGTTAAAGTGTGTATGTTACCAGGTGTAGATTGCGATAGAAAACATCCCTAGACTAACTGTGCCACAGGGGACTATACAAGATTGCCGGGGGTTGGTGGAGCTGTACTCAGGGCCTGAAAATTCAAACCAGCGGCTCTCTTAACTGGGGGTAGCGCTACACGTGGGGGCTCTCGAGTCCGGGATCCTGATACAGCAGGTGAACACGCCAAAAGTACCGGCATGAACCTGTTAGAGGTTAAAGCGTGGTGCGAAGCAGCTAAGACAGAACCAGATCAGTCGGTGGTCATCAGCCTCCCAGGGGAGGAATGGTCAACAGAGACGGTAGAGAAACTGGTGGTGTCAATGTCCCCAGATTGTACACCATGGGTGATGGACATGAAGTCAGACCCAAACATCTCATATCAGTATGCGCTGATAGAATGGTGGGACGGAATGCCGGAAACCTTTAAGCGCAGATGTGTGCGCGCCCCAGACAATAGAACTTATAAGTTGGCGCACGCAATAACCGTCAAGACGGAACCATCCCCAACGGGATCACCACAAGGGACACCCCGTGTCTCACCTGAAAGGAAAGAAAGGGTGATGCCCCCGGCGGCACCGGCCACTACCATAGGACCAGAATTAATAAACGCCTTAGGGGATCTGCTAGCAAAGTGCCAGAGGACAAGTACGGTACATGTAGAGGCTAGCTACCGCAGACTAAAGACATTCTCAGGGAAGCTTCCTGTCCCTGTAGGGGAAGAAGATTTCGATACCTGGGTTGAGCAGGCACTATTAGCAGTAGAGGCATGGGAGGTGCCTGAAGCGCAGAAGAGACAGCGCGTGATAGAAAGTTTGAAAGGCGCTGCAGCAGAAGCGGTGAAAAGCTTCCGGTTTGGCAATGCTGATTGCACAGCCCAGGACTGTTTAGCCATGTTACAAGAGGAGTTCGGTCAGCTGGAAAAGGTGACAGAATTAGTGTACCAATTCGAACATACTTTCCAACAGCCAAATGAGAAGCTTTCAGAGTATGTAAGAAGACTCAACAAGATGCAAGATCGTATTGAAGAAAGGGATGTTGCCCCAAGACACAGATGCGGCAAGAATGAAGTAAGTGTTAAAGGGAGCATTACTCTCGAATCCAGTCTGGCTTCACCTGAAAACCTCAGGAGGGGGGATGTCACTGACTTACTCTGATCTGATAAAAATTATTAGGGACGAGGAGTCACTACAGATGGATCAACAAGTGATCAAGGCACATACTTCTGCTGCACCAGTGATAGTCAACTCGGTGATGACAAAAGAAAGAGACCCAGAAGTAGACGCTTTAAAATCGCAGATGTCTCAGGTGTTAGAGATGCTGACCTCCCTGATTACAAAAGATTCAAGGGTTCCTGAGAGAGAGGGACCGAAGAAGGAGTTGTTCCCAGATACTTCAGCGCCCATTCCCCTACAAGACTGGGGGGATGTGATCTGTTTTAACTGTGGAGGGATTGGCCATATTGCAGCTGTATGTTCCAGCCCCAAGAAAAAGAAAGCTGACAACCGCAAGCCGGCGGGAAACTTCAGAGAGCTCCAAACTGAATGAGAAGCCCAAGAAAAGAGAGGACAAGACCCCTCAGAAGAAACACAAGGTTTCTCAGTGGGAACGTACCCCAAGGAAAGAGTGTAATGTCCCTCAGCGGGTAGTTACACCTGTTAACAAGAGGGAGATCAATGCATACCAGGCCCAGGAGAGGCTTAAGTCCAAAGAGAAGTGGAAAAAAGGAAGTCCAAAAGGGAACCGCAAATATCCAAGGAAAGAGACCCCTTTGAGGCGATATCCAGAGAAGCTGGTGGGCCCATCCCCCATAGTGCCCATTCAAGTGGAGGGAGTTTACACAAAAGCCATATTGGATACAGGGGCACAGGTGACCCTGTTGTATCGGGACTTTTACGACAAACACTTAGATCACCTACCCATCAAGAAGATAGAAGAACTAGAAATCTGGGGAATAGGGACCCAGAGCTTCCCTTATGATGGCTACCTGCCCATAAAAACTGACCTTCGACCCATCTGTGGCCGGGAAGGCTGAAGTGTTTGATACTCTGGCAGTTGTGTGCCCTCAGCCGCCTGGAGCCAACAAGAGTTCCTTAATAATAGGAACAAACACGGACCTGGTCCGGAGGCTTCTGACCCCTCTTGCAAGCGCGAAAGACCCGGCCACCACCAAGATTCACCCCATCTTGAAGACAGCCTACCAGCGGTTGGTCTTGGAGCAGAAGGCCCCGGAAGAGGGAGTGGGGAAGGTCTTGAGACTTGGAAAAAAGGGAGTGGTGTTGCAGCCCAGCGAAGTAACCTGTCTCAGAGCCACTGTGAAGCTTACTTGGGAGCAACCGGGACCCCTTTGTCATGTTGGAGCCAGACCCAAGGGAAGAACACTCGGGTTTGGAAGTAATCCCAGAAGTGGTCCCACTGAGGACTCTGAAGAAGGCCCACTATAAAAGGTCCCTGTGAGTGTCAGGAATACTATGGAGATCCCAGCCAGGATTTTGCTAGGCCAGATGAGCCCTGCTACCCCAGTAGCTCTGTCGGATGCGGAGAAGACGGGTGAAGGAGGGAATGTTTGGGAGAAACTCTCCATGGAGAACCCAAACCTGCCCAGGGCTTGGAAAGAGAGAGCCAAGGCCCAGTTGACCAGGTGGAAGAAGATCTTCTCTCAAGATGAGTTTGATGTGGGGTGTGCAAGGAGTGCCACCCATCGAATCCACTTCCAGGAAGACAAGCCCTTCAGGGAGAGAGTCAGGCGAGTCCCATTAGCAGACCTGGAAGATCTGAGGGAACAACTTGGAGAACTCAAGAGGACCGGTGTGATCCAGGAGTCTAGAAGTCCCTATGCCTCTCCGATAGTAGTAGTCAGGAAAAAGAATGGATTGTTGAGGTTGTGTATAGACTACAGGACCCTCAACAGGAGAACCATCCCTGATCAGTACACCACTCTGAGGATAGAGGATGCCCTACAGAGCTTGTCTGGAGCCAAGTGGTTCAGAGTGATGGACCTCAAGAGTGGATACTATCACATCCCTATGCATCCGGAAGACAAGGAGAAGACAGCCTTCATAACCCCAGTGAGGTTCTTTGAATTCAACCGAATGCCCCAGGGACTGTCCGGAGCCCCAGCCACCTTCCAACATCTCATGGAAAAGACTGTAGGAGACATGAACCTTATTGAGGTCCTTGTGTACTTGGACGATGTCATTGTCGTCGGGAGGACCTTGGAAGAACACGAAGAGAGGCTGGAGAAAGTTTTGAGAAGACTCAGTGAGGAGGGACTCAAGCTTTCGCCCGAGAAGTGTAGGTTCTACCAATCTTCCGTTAACTATCTGGGACACATAGTGTCTGAAGAAGGGGTAGCCACAGACCCTGAGAAGTTGGAGTCAGTTACTTCCTGGCCACGGCCTACCACAGTAACAGAACTCAGATCCTTCCTGGGGTTCTGTTCCTATTATAGAAGGTTCGTGGAGGGGTTTGCCTGAATTGCTAGACCCCTGAATGAGCTACTCAAGATGGAAGGGGAAGAGGATGACTCGGGTCCCAGGAAGCCGGGAGTCAGTCCAAGACCAGTGGAACCAAAAGTGTGAAGAGGCCTTTTCAGATGTTAAAAAAAAGCCTAACCACCGCCCCTGTCTTGGCCTATGCAGACCCAAAGAGACCTTATGAACTCCACGTAGATGCCAGTCATGACGGTCTGGGAGGAGTGCTCTATCAGTGCTCTATCAGGAGCACGAAGGACAACTGCAACCCGTTGCCTACGTGAGCAGGAGCCTGACCCCCTCTGAAAAGAACTACTCCACTCATAAGCTGGAGTTTCTGGCCCCTTAGTTGATAAACTTAGACTACCTGTATGGGGCAGAATTCACTGTGAAAATCGACAACAACCCTCTTACTTATCTGTTCACCACAGCAAAGCTGGATGCCACAGGACATAGATGGTTGGCTGCACTGTCTGGGTTCAATTTCAGCCTGAAATACAGGCCTGGGGCTGGGAATCGAGACGCAGACACCCTGTCTAGAGGATCTCATGCCCCTACCAGTGATACAGAAGACTGGACCCAAGTGGCACCTGACGGGGTGCGGGCCCTTTGCCAAGGGGCTGAACTTCAAGCCAGAGGGGGCTCAAGGGCAGAAGAGATAGGAGTTACCATGGTAGGAGTTCCCAAGCAATACTGTGGGGTAACCCAGTTGGAAGAAGATAATCTGCCAAAACTGTCAAAGAAGGAGTTGAGATGTGACCAATTGGAATACCCCATGGGGAGATTGGTCCTGGATGCCCTGGAGAATCAGGATCCAAATAGACTCCTGCGCCATCCTTCAAATGAAGCTCGCCTGTTGAGGAAAGAGTGGGACAGGTTGCAGGTGCATCAGGGAGTGGTCTACCGAAGGGGCCCCTCTGATGTCCTGGAAGACAAATGGCAACTGTTTCTCCCCGAAAAACACAGAGAGACTGTCTTGGTTGCCCTGCATGATAATCATGGACACCTAGGGGCGGAAAGGACCTTCCAACTGGTTAGGAACCGTTTCTATTGGCCCTGCATGAGGGCTGAAGTTGAAGAATACTGCCACTCATGTGCACGATGCATCCAGAGAAAGACTTTACCTCATCAAGCTGCCCCAATGGGCCATCTGCAAAGTCAAAGCCCACTTGATCTGGTATGCCTTGGTTTTCTCTGGCTCGAACCCGACCTGAGTGGACTAGGAAATGTTCTGGTAGTAACTGATCATTTCACCAGGTATGCCCAGGCTTTCCCAACCAAAGACCAGAAGGCTTCCACGGCAGCCAAGGTACTTATGGATTAGTATTTAGTCCATTATGGGCTACCACAGCGACTTCAATCAGACCAATGGAGAGACTTTGAAAGTCGGCTGATTCGGAAGCTCCTGGATTCCTTAGGGATCAAGAAGACCCGAACCTCTCCTTACCACCCACAAGGGGATGCTTAACCGGAGAGGTTCAACCGAACTCTGCTCAATATGCTGGGGACCCTGAGTAGCGAGAAGAAACAACATTGGAGCAAGCACATAGCGGCTATAGTCCACGCTTACAATAGTACCACAAGTGATGCTACAGGCTACTCCCCCTACCGTCTCATGTTCGGAAGAGAAGCAAGATTACCGGTAGACCTGGCCTTTGGTACTTCCATGGACCATTCCTCAGCCACATCCCACAAGGGATATGTGGACAGACTCAGACACAGCTTGAAGGTGGCCTATGAACAAGCCCAAGCGGTTTCAGACCAAAGGGGGGCCCGCAACAAGAGGAACTTCGACCTGAAGGTTCGGATTCAGGACCTGCAACCAGGAGACCGAGTTCTTCTACGAATTCTGGGAGGCCCTGGAAAGCATAAGCTTGCAAACAGATGGAGACCTGAACCCTATGTCATTTGTAAGAAGCTGCCGGGCCTACCTGTCTATAAATTGAAGCCAGAAGGGAAGGTGGGCCCATTGAAGACTTGGCATCGAAACCACTTACTCCCACTTGCTGAAGCAGTTCGGATACCTCCTGCAAGGGACTCCATTCTGGATGCCCCTAGGCCAAACACTCGGTCCCAGTCCTCCCAAAATCAAGATGTAGAGACCTCTGAGCAAGGTGAAGATGAGAGACAGGAACTTGATTGGTTATGGCCTTCAGCAACTCCGGGAACTTCTGCTATAGATCTTCCTCCTGCCAAAGACACTATAGACAGAACACTGAATGCGGAAGCTACTGAATTCGTTCCATCCAGCCCTTTGTCAGATTGCTGGGAAGATGCCTGTGACACATACTCAGAGGAGGACCCAAGGGACTCTATGTACCTCCAGGATCCTGAACTAAGTGTCTCAGAGCCAGTGGAACCCCTCAAGCATGTTCCAGAAGAGGAGCCTGCAGTGTCCCAGCCAGGAGCCCCAAGAGAGCAAAGAGCTAGAAGAGTCATAAGGCCTCCCACAAATGGGGAAGAGCTCAGAGGAGGCAGTGGTCACTGCAAGGAGGAGTACAGAGCATCCAGTTCCCTCCACTGTTCATTTGGTGGAGGGCAACCCCAATTCATCCTCTGGCACAGTTAGGCAGGCCACTCATGATAGTGTGACCTGTGGGCAAGGGAATTCGACCCCTCACTTTTGGTGGGAGTTCCCTTTGCCGACATTGTACACAGCATTGTCTAGAATGGTACGTAGTGTATGCTAAAAAAAAAAAATATCTTTGGGGACCAAAGAGTTTAAGTGGGGGGAGTGTGTAGCGGGGGTCTCCTTTAATGGCCCCGGGACTACGTTACCCAGAATCCCATTCGGCACCCAGAGTGCAGTTGGCCAACGCAGAGACTCATGGGAGGTGCTATTTAAGAGGGAGGCGAGGCGGAGCTCGCTCTCTTTGGACACCGCGCTGCTAGCAACAGTTTCTTCCTGTGCGGATCTGTTACAGTGCAAGGCCTGAAGCCTGGGGCCTTGCGCAACTTCCGAAGAGCCTTCCATCCCACTGCAGAGCCTGGGTGGCATCTGACTTTGTTTGCTGCGGACATCACTTGGATCGGGGACCCGATCGTTGCAGACGCTGTGTGTGGAGACACAGCAGGTGGAAGTCCCGGACTGGGATCGCGTCCGGAGTGGTGAGCGAGCACCTGCTCAATCCAGTCAGTTGTATTGTGTTTAGGCCTATAGACTGCCTTGGCCCACCGATCATTTATTTGCTGTTTCCGCTGGAGACCGGTTGCAGGACAGAGTTAAAGGGTCTCCAGCATAGTGTTCCTTGTGACTGCCTACTTTGTGGATTACAATACTGTTCCTGAACGTGCACCACCATTTCAAGTTTTCATGCAAAGAAATCTTTATTCACAAGACTGAGTTTGATTCTATGTCAGGCCTGACTAGGGAGGGGAGATAGAATATTGTTTAGTGCGCCATAGGGCGCATAAATAGCAATAGCTGCACGTGGTGGATTACCGCGCTGTGCTATTGCCACATATATATTACATCTATTGCTGCAGGGCTCTGTAAGCCAGTTATATGTTATGTTTTAACCCATGCCCTTTTAACCTAAAGTAAAGCTGTTATACCTTGCCACTTGCATCACGGTGTTATCATTACTCATAGTGCTTATACTTAATCTGGGGTTAAAGTGTGTATGTTACCAGGTGTAGATTGCGATAGAAAACATCCCTAGACTAACTGTGCCACAGGGGACTATACAAGATTGCCGGGGGTTGGTGGAGCTGTACTCAGGGCCCGAAAATTCAAACCAGCGGCTCTCTTAACTGGGGGTAGCGCTACATAAGGAGCATTCTTCCCACTGACTACCAATGTAAGGAGCATTCTTCCCACTGACTACCAATGTAAGGAGCATTCTTCCCACTGACTACCAATGTAAGGAGCATTCTTCCCACTGACTACCAATGTAAGGAGCATTCTTCCCACTGACTACCAATGTAAGGAGCATTCTTCCCACTGACTACCAATGTAAGGAGCATTCTTCCCACTGACTACCAATGTAAGGAGCATTCTTCCCACTGACTACCAATGTAAGGAGCATTCTTCCCACTGACTACCAATGTAAGGAGCATTCTTCCCACTGACTACCAATGTAAGGAGCATTCTTCCCACTGACTACCAATGTAAGGAGCATTCTTCCCACTGACCACCAATGTAAGGAGCATTCTTCCCACTGACCACCAATGTAAGGAGCATTCTTCCCACTGACCACCAATGTAAGGAGCATTCTTCCCACTGACCACCAATGTAAGGAGCATTCTTCCCACTGACCACCAATGTAAGGACCATTCTTCCCACTGACCACCAATGTAAGGAGCATTCTTCCCACTGACCACCAATGTAAGGAGCATTCTTCCCACTGACCACCAATGTAAGGAGCATTCTTCCCACTGACCACCAATGTAAGGAGCATTCTCACTGACTACCAATGTAAGAGACATTCTTCCCACTGACCACCAATGTAAGGAACATTCTTCCCACTGACCACCAATGTAAGGAACATTCTTCCCACTGACCACCAATGTAAGGAACATTCTTCCCACTGACCACCAATGTAAGGAACATTCTTCCCACTGACCACCAATGTAAGGAACATTCTTCCCACTGACCACCAATGTAAGGAGCATTCTTCCCAGTGACAGCGGGAATGAAAGCGTGCGAGTCCAGCTAAATTCGCACAATTTCATACCCGCATGTCAGTGCGAGTTTGGCAGCGATTTCAGAGACATCTGTGCGGGTTGCTGCACAGATGTCAATGGAAATTGTACCCAGAAGTCGGCAAAAGTTGTACAGAAACTACGGTACTTTTGGGAATCAGTGCGGCGCCACAAATGCGGCATCGCACTGATTCGAGTAGTGCCATTGCCGGCAATTGCCACTGATTTGCCATGCCATTTGACACATTATATCGCATGGCAAATTGCTCCAATGTGAACCAGGACTAAGTGCTATTCCTTATATATAACACTGATATCTAGACACTGAGTGCACTGAGTGGCATTCAATGTACCAGATGTCAGTGTGCACTAGTGAATAGCACCTGCCACCTGGTAAATAGACACAGCACAGGGCAAGAAGGAACACTCAGCAGCATGGCTCGTTTTTCTTATTGCAACACAGACACACTAACTGCTGCTGTATTTGTATCACACTGACCTGCTGCTGCACACAAGGCAGGTCAGTGTGGGTTGCCATTGGGGGAAGGGAAATTCCAAGATGACTCCACTTAGCCTCCGCGTGCACTCTGCAGCCCTCAGCTCCATTACCATCTGTCCCCCACGCCCACGCCAGTGACGAATGGCCCTGCCTCTCGGCTGAATTCCCCAGGGGGAGAGGTGGTCGGAGCGCCTGTTACTAAAATCATCACCGCACCTCTGACTGATGATCCATCCCGGCCAGCTCTCATATAGCTGCATCAACCGGGATTTAAAGGGTTTTACTGATTCCTCGGGGGTATCTTTTTCCAGAATTTTTTTTCTGCCTATTAAGCTGCAGGCACCTCCAGGGGCGGACTCCCACCACGGGGCCCTCGGGCAGTTGTGGGGCCCTACGCAGCTTGCGTAGGGAGCGTATAGGGCGGATCGGCTCTGCCTGGAACCATTGACAAAAGGTTCTTAGCATCTGGGATGGGAACCTACTTCACCAGACTGCTGCTTGCCGATTCAAATTCTATCAAAGAAAGACAGTCTTGGCACAAACTTGGTTAGAATTACAGGAGGTTAACATTATACGATTTAAAAAAAACTGTCATTCTTACATTTAATCACCCCCCCCCCCCCCTTTTCTTCCTCATTACAGACTGAAGGAAGAAATGCGTGGTGCAGGAAACAAGAAACAATGAAATAGCCTATGATACTTTTACCTCCTTAGACTCGTGTATTTATCCATATGTACAGCTGTCTACATACACCTGCTCTCTATGTACATACTCTTTCAGAAACTCCTTGGACCTGAAAAATATTTATAAGCAAAATGATTACTCTATCCTTCATATTTAACCTGCAAAGAATGGTAAACCATAATGACAGTCCTGTACATTGGTAAATTGTCAATGACATTTTTTCAAAACCGATTCAAACAAAACCCTCTGTAACCCTTAATTTTCCCGTTCCTACAAAAATACAACAGCCGCGACGCATCAGAGGTTCGCCGCGGTAAGTTAGAACATATTCACGTTACTACATACAAACATTCCGATACAAATGTGGGGGAGATACTTCAGTTTCCAAAACCAAAAATGAAAAAACAAAAAACAGCCAGAATTCTACCTTCACTCTTTCAGAAATAGAAAAAAAAAAATACAATGGGAAAAACATGAGAGCAGCTCGAGAACCTTGCATGGACCAGCCCTACAAAGTTCAAACAAACGGGCATGAGAATTTTAACCATAGTTCCTCCTCTGAGAATCACAAAAACGTGTACTACACCTCCATCAGCACTCATCATTACAGATTTCTGAAGCCGCAGCTGAACTACATCCACTCCAGAGGGATACCCAAAATAGTATCCTTGGACCACCTATGTTAATCTTTTTGGGGTTCAAAGGCCTTTGCCCCAAAACTAGGCTTCATGCACTGTGTAACCATCTGACTGTGGGAAGCCTCCATTCCTTCCCTTTGCACAGACAGACATTCTTGTGTCCATGGCGATTCGAATCGTCTTATCGTCTTATCCCTGCGTCCAGGAAAACCATTGCACCAATTTCGGAGAGCACCGCCCGGTGTCTTCTTCTACGGTTGATTGGCGGACTACAACAACTATATCTGGTCAATTCCCCCAACTAGAAACCCTAACTGAGGCGTTATAACCCCCCGAATTAGGCCTCTACCCTCACAGTGTATGCATACACAAGCGTTTTCCGCTATACACCCATACACTGCGTCGCCAGTCTAAACCACACAGAACACTTACGCCCGTTTACCACCTACAGAACAATGTGGCTTCTTTCTACCTGCATCTAGATGTTACAACAATAATGGTGATGCCCCCCGTACTACTCTCTACCCAAAACTGTATTACAGTACAAAACTGGAACAAAATATAAAACACCCTTTTTCAAATGGCAAAATGCTTTTCATCTTCCTTCCAAGCACAAATCTCATTTCCCACCTTCAGAAGACTCCAAGCTCCTCCCACCAACTTCCTGCTGATACATAAATGCTGAAAAGAACTTCCTGTGGCATGCTCAGCTCTCAAAAAAACACAAACTGGTTTATTTACATATCACCGTACAGGAAGAGGGAGGGGGAGGGGGGAGCCTAGCTCCATCACCATGTCTATTAAGACACCAAAAAAATCCATGGCTAAACATCATATATATTTAAAAAATTTAACAAAACCTTTGTCAAGGAAATGAAGGAACAAACCCCCCTTTTGCAAATGGGAGGGAATCCCCCCTGACCCAAACATCCCCTGGAAGTCAAACCTCAAGTTTCAAGACTCAAATACAAACTCCTGCCAAAAGATGGCTATACAGTACAAGCTTCAAAAACAATGAATTGCCTTCTGGGAAACTCCCAAATATTTAAACATAAAAACACACACCACTGTACAAAAACTCAGTTAAAGTTAGTCTTACAATCTATCAAAATTCAGTGTAAGGTAGGGATTTCACTTAAAACCAAAATCCAATACAAAAACCGCCGCTCTTATACTGCAAAGTCAGCTAAACCTGCAATAGATTACATTCACTTAAATGAAAACAGAGAAATCCCTATCCCAACACCATCTGCCTGGAGTTTGCATGCTCTCCCCGTGCCCCCGTCGCTTTCCTCCGGGCACTCAGTTTTCCTCCCACATTCCAAAGACATGCTGGTAGGTCAACCAGATCCCATCCATAAATGGGCCTCAGCATGTGCATATGTCCGCAAGCACGTCGGGACCCCTTGGGGCAAGAACGCGCTATATCAAGATACCACGCTACTCAACTCAAAAAGGCGATGCTTAGAAAAACCATTCAAACTAGCGAATTTAACATCAAACAAAACAGCCTCTCAAGATGGCTGACAAAAAAAGCCAGGCCACAACAAAATGGCACCATTAACGCATGCAATGCAGTTTTGGATTTCGCCAAAATCAGAACAAACTTGCCTACCAGCCAAAAAACTGACAAACATGGGACATCAAATAAACACTTAACTATAAAACACAAGACCATATGGGTTCCCACACACAAAGGAAAACAAAAATGGTGTCCACCAGATTCCAACACAGAAAAGACCGCCCTACTAAATTTGCACCAAACATCAAAATCTGCCCCAAAAGCTGTGAAATCCCACTAACATGTTAGCCGACGAATGGCACAGCATGATCACACGGTATCACACCCAAAGGAAAGGTGGCTGCACCTTGCCCTTATTAGGATGCCCCACAAGCTAAAGAGAAACTGCATCTCTTAAGATGGCCGACAAGCCGCATGGACAACATGGCCACCAAATGCAGTTTTTCCCGCCAAAACCAGGATCTCTTCCCTAGAATCTCTCTCTACAAAGCCACACACCTGAGACATCACATGTACACTTACAAACATTTTAAGAACAATCTTCACACACTTTAGGCTACTTCAACTCGGACCCTTTGACCAACTAAAAAGCACATTCAAGAAATGTTAGTTACATGCGCAACATTAAAAACCAACAAAGCTTTTCTCAAAGTTCATATACTCTGAATTAGTCACCACACACAGTATACTTGCTTGTATGCTTTCTCAGAACATCAGATTATCATCCCTCAGGGCGTAGCCCCAACACAAAACTCCTGCATGCTATTTACAGAGAGTAACCAACTTTCACCATTGTAAATGATAGCCATGCTGGCTCCCCTCCCCCACTAAAGCACATGGCACACAGGGACCAGACTTTGAAAAATACAAACGGCTCAGCTGCCCACATATATTGCAGGCTGCACTAAATCCCACATCTATACCTACATTTCATACACAAAATACAGTTTCCATATGCATCTCGCAGCTTCCCCACACAAACATCCAGGCACACGCAGGCATACCCACACAACCGAATTCACAGGCATCCGATCCATGACAAAATCACACACACACACACACACACACACACACACACACACACACACACACATATATACGATCTCTTCCAGCCAGCATCATTTCAAAAAGACGAAAAGTTTGTTCTTTTACAGAGCAGAGACCCCCCCACGCATCGGAACGTAGATTCACTCTCCCCCATCTCGACCCGATGCCCAAGGAGACCCCATCTATTCCTGGGTCCTGACTCGCCACGCTGTCATAGAAATTTGGCTGTACGCAGAGCACACAGCCAGATATATTGTCTCTTAAGTCCTGTACACACGATCGGATTTCCGATGGATTTTAAACAGATGGAAAAAAATTTCCATTGGAAATCCGATGAAGCTGACTTCCATCAGTCTTGCCTACACACAATCAGTCAAAAAACCGATCGTCCCTAATCCCGTGACGTAAAACACTCCGACGAGCCAAGGAAAATGAAGTTCTATGCTTCTGAGCATGCGTTGACTTGATTCTGAGCATGCGTGGGTTTTTTATCCGATCGAGTTCCCCTCAGACGATAGTAATTTGCTATCGCTTTTTTTCCCATCGGATAAATTTAAAACAATTTTTTAACGCCGATGGAAAAAAGACAGATGGGGCCCATACACGATTGGTTTGTCCGATGAAAAAAGTCTATCGGACTGTTTTCATCTGTAAAATTGATCGTGTGTAAACCCCCTTCCTAACCAGACGAATTTTCAGCTTTCGGTGCTCTCACATTTTGAATGACAATTACTCAGTCATGCAACACTGTACCCATATGAAATTTTCGTCCTTTTTTTCACACAAATAGAGCTTTCTTTTGGTGGTATTTGATTGCCTCTGGGTTTTTTTTTTTTTGTGCTATAAATGAAAATAGACCGAAAATTTTGTAAAAAAATGAATTTCTTAATTTCTATTATAAAATTTTGCAAATAAGTAAATTTTTCTTCATAAATTTGGGAAAAAAAAAAAAATGTATACTGCTACATATCTTTGGTAAAAATAACCGAAATTAGTGGATATTATTTAGTCTGGGTGAAAGTTATAGGGTCTACAAGCTATGGTGCCAATCACTGAAAATGTATCAATTTGATTACACCTGATGTACTGACAGCCTATCTCATTTCTTGAGACCCTAACAAGCCAGAAAAAAACAATTACCCCCCAAATGACCCCTTTTTGGAAAGTAGACATTCCAAGGTAGTTAGTAAGAGGCATAGTTAGTTTTTTGAGGTTGTCATTTTTTCCTCACAATTCTTTGCAAAATGAAGATTTTTTTTATTTTTATTTTTTTTCACACCAAATTGTCATTATAACAGGTTATTTCTCTCACATGGCATGTACATTCCACAAATAACGCCACAAAATATATTCTGCTACTCCTCCTGAGTATGGCGGTACCACATGTGTGAGACTTTTATACAGCCTGCCCACATACAGAGGCCCAACATTGAAGTAGCCCCTTCAGGCGTTCTAGGAGCATAAATTACACATCTAATCTCTCAACCACCTATTACACTTTTGAAGGCCCTGTAGCACCAGGACAATGGAAACGCCAACAAAGTGACCCCATTTTGGAAAGCAAACACCCCAACGTATAATCTATGAGGCATTATGAGTCTTTTGAACTGTTCATTTTTTTCCAGAAGTTTTTGGAAAATGTGGAAAAAAAAATGAAAACGCATTTTTTTTTTACACAAAGTTGTCCATTTATAAGATATTTCCAACACATAGCATGTACATAGCAAAAATTACACCCCAAAATATATTCTCCTACTCCTCCTGAGTATGGCGGTACCACATATGTGAGACTTTTACACAGCCTGGCCACATAGAGGCCCAATATCCAGGAAGCACCATCAGGTGACCTAGGGACATAAATTACGCATCTAATTTCCTTACAATCTATCACATTTTTGAAGGCCCTTCATATTTCTAGCATATACATACCAAGAATTACACCCTGAACTACATTCTGCTGAGTAAATGGTAAACAAAAGATTACCTGTGGTTTTAGTAGTGCAATTGTCCACAGAAGGAGAGCCCTGATCCAGGCAGCAGGCAGGGACGTGGTCAGCGTCAGTGAATGTAATTGTCCGGGCAGCAGGCAGGAATATTGTCCATAGTCAGTACAGGCAGAGATACTGTCCATATACAGTCCAAGGTCAGTGCAAGTAGAGACATTGCCAGCAGTGCCAAAATATTGGTCCTGGTAGTAAGCAGGAACATGGTCCAAGTAGCAGGCCAGGAAAGAATGGGGACAGGGGTAGAGGCTTCTCCCACCCAAATCTCTTTGAAGCCTCCGAGTCTCCAGACCCTAATCCGGGAATAAGAAAACTAAAAAATTAGTTTTCTTCATCCAGAAAAACAATTCTGGAGCCCCTCACATATGTGAGACCCCTGTGTCCCCATTAGCATAGCAGGGTAAAAGATCAATACAAGAGGCAGGCAAAAAACGTGGTCAAACAGTCCAGGGTCAGTCCCAGAGCAGGCAGAGGTAGGTACAGTTTAGGGTTAGGCAGAAGCGTGGTCGTATAACAAGCCAGGGTCAGTTCCAGAGCAGGCAGAGGTAGGTACAGTTTAGGGTTAGGCAGAAGCGTGGTCGTATAACAAGCCAGGGTCAGTTCCAGAGCAGGCAGAGGTAGGTACAGTTTAGGGTTAGGCAGAAGCGTGGTCGTATAACAGGCCAGGGTCAGTACCAGGGCAGGCAGAGGTAGGTACAGTTTAGCGTTAGGCAGAGGCGTGGTCGTTTAGCAGGTCAGGGTCAGTTCCGGAGAAGGCAGCGGTATGTACAGTGGCATAAGGGGTGTGGCGGTAAATGACAATTAGGTTTACCATACGTTCCTAATAATGTAGAAAAGTATGGTAACGACGGAAACATCGACCAAAACAAAGGCCTGGTTGGGAAGGACAATCGGGACAATAATACACAGTGTCTCTTCTAGTTCCTTCTTTGGAGCACACCCGGCATCTCTTCTGACGTTTTCGGCCTGTTTCATGGGGGGGGGAGTTTATCAGGAAAGTGGCGTTCATGGAGTCTGCTCACTGAATCTGAGCGAATGCTTTCTGGTGGGTCTTCAGGGTACAAAAGGGCTTCGATAATTTCTTCTTGGTACTGAAAATAAGATAAGGGGGTCCTTGTAGATTTACGGTAAATGACATAAGTATTGTAAAGGGCCATACTGAAAAGATATATGGAGACCTTTTTATACCAATAGCGGCTTTTTCTTGTGGGAAGATAGGGTTCAATCATCTGATCATTAAAATCGACTCCCCCCATGAACAAATTATAATCATGAACACATGCTGGTTTTTGGATAGGGCCGTTTCTTTTGGGGATTTCCACGTAGGTGTCGTTATGTATCGTTGAGAGCATGTGGACATTCCTTTTGTCCCTCCACCTGATAGCCAATAGCTCTTCATTCCGCAAAGACGCCGTCTCCCCTTTTCGTAGTCTTTCAGTAACGAGTCTTTGCGGGAAACCCTTCCTGTTGGCTCGCACTGTACCACACGCTGGAGTGCCCTTCCGGTAAAGGTTGCGGAAGAGGGGGATGCTGGTATAGTAATTATCCACATAAAGGTGGTAACCCTTTTCAAGGAGTGGATATATAAGCTCCCAAACAACCTTTCCGCTGGCACCGATGTACTCAGGACATTCAGGGGGATGCAGTTGGGAGTCCTTCCCTTCATACACCAGGAAGGCGTAAATGTAGCCAGTGACCCGGTCACATAGCTTGTAGATTTTAACCCCATATCGGGTCCTTTTGCTTGGAATAAACTGCTTGATGCCAAGCCTGCCTGTGAAGTGGACCAATGACTCATCCACGGATATATTTTGGTCGGGGATATATAACTGGGGGAATTTCTCAGAGAAAAAAAATTTAGAAGTGGCCGAATTTTAAATTTGTCATGTGATGGGTCATTTCGGGGAGGGCACTGGGTATTGTCATTGTAATGGAGAAAGCGCATTATCATGAGGTATCTGGATCTTGACATAATGGATGAAAAGACTGGCATGTGCTGGATGGGTTTGGAGGACCAATAGGAGTATACTTCATTTTTTTCGAGAGCCCCATGTTGAACGTTAGGCCTAAAAATAATTTAAATTCCTCCACTGTCAATTCTCTCCACACATAGGGACGGGCATAACTTGAATCAGGGTTGTTAGTTATGAATTGTTGTGCAAAGAGGTTGCACTGGGTCACAATGGAGGATAATAGGTCTTGGGTAAAAATTAAATTAAAAAAAATCAATAGGGGCAAAATTCTCTGTGTTCACCTGAACACCTGGCTGGGCGGTGAAAGGGGGGATGTTTGCTGCTCCTGAATTGGGGGGAAGCCACAGAGGGTTTTCAAGGGCATAGGGAAGGCTGGCATGGGTCCTAACCCTTTGGGGCTGAGATGACACCCCGCTAGTTCTTGGCCTTTGCTGTAGTGGTACTTCATTTCTTGTGGATGGCACTGTGCTACTGGTGGATGGCACTGAGCTGCTGGTTGATGCCACAGCGCTACTTGTGGTAGCCTGCTGATCCATGTCAGAACGCCTTCGTTTCCTGGGCACACTTTCCTCTTCCTCTGAATCTGTAGAAGACCCACTGCTTATAACAGGTTCATATTCTGAACCAGAATCAGACTCAGAGAGCTCGTCGCTGCTCTCGTCAGTCAAGCAAAGCTGTTGGTATGCCTCCTCAGCGGAAAACATTTTTTTCGCCATACTGGTGACTGTGGGCTGTGGTGACAAACTGTGGTAGGAAAACTGGAACAGATATGGCTGCACTGATGGGTGCTGATGAGGCTGGTCTAATGAGGCTGCACTGCTGGGTTCTGAGGAGGGTGCTGCTGGGTTCTGAGGAGGGTGCTGCTGGGTTCTGATGAGGATGCACTGCTGGTAACTGATGAGGGTGCAGATGAGCACTATAGTGGCGCTGATGTGGTACTGATGGCACCGATGGGGCACTGTAGTGGCACTGGGCACTGTAGTGGCACTGGTGGAGCACTGGCGGCACCGATGGGCACTGAAGTGGCAGAGGTGGCACTGATGAGCACTGGTGGCACTGATCAGCCTTGTAGTGGCACTGATGGGTACTCTGGTGGCACTGATGGGTACTCTGGTGGCACTGATGGGTACTCTGGTGGCACTGATGGGTACTCTGGTGGCACTGATGGGTACTCTGGTGGCACTGCTTACACAGATGGGTACTGTAGGGGAGCTGTAGGGGCGCTGATGGGTAGTGTGGGGCACAGATTGGCACTTGTGTGGCACTGTGTGGCACTTAAGGGCACTGCTGAATATATATGAGACACTCACTGTTAAAAGGATCTCTCCTCTCCTCACACGCTGTATCGGTGTGAGGAGAGAAGAGAGCTGGACCTCTGTTTGACCCCAGTTTGTTTACATTCTGATCGCTCCCTTATTGGAGGGAGCGATCAGGTGGTAAAGAGCCGCTATCATTGGCTCTTCACCGCGATCCTTGTTGCAGTGGGAGCCGTGAACTCAGCGAGCACGGACACTTCCGCGAGCGCGCACCAGGGGGCGCGCGGGAAGCGCGAATGCACGAGGACGTCCCAGGGACGTGAGCTCAGGATAACTCGACCACTCTGTGGACGTCTTTTGTCCATGACGCGGTCGGGAAGTGGTTAAGCTTAAATTCACTCACCTTCCATTCGATCCCCATTCATACAAATCAAGAAGCATCACCAGACTAGCCTCATCATCAAGGCATCCCAGCAAAGACTGACCGCCGACGCCCTCATAGGCTGTTTTATTAACTCCCAGCCGGAAGTGATGTCACAACATGTGACCTCCTCCATAGGAAGTGAGCTCACAGGGCGTGAGCTCCATCCAGCAGATGACCATATAAGGATATGTTAAATACAGCTAATACAATACAATACATGAATACAACAAAAGAACCAATCACAGACATGTATACATTCAAATAGACTAGCAGTGATGTGCACTGCTTCCAATGACGGGAACCATATGAAAACTATGGCTCAATGGACCACGATTGTCATATAGTTATGCTATAGTTCTCATGGACGCAGATCTGTCCGCTCGGAGTGATTTAATGCCAACGCCAAGAAGTGGCCAGTCCCTTGGAGAGGCATAAACATCGCTGTGTCCACAGGAAGATTTTCACGCCACCGGTCTTCCACCAATGTCTGTATGTGCGAATACGCTCACATGAGCGCATTACAGCAAAACCGACACTGGGGGACATCTGACAACATACATTAATAAAATATTCCACAACAATTACAGCTTTAAGTGTACATAAAAATTATGCCCTTCATTTTAAAAAATTACCCTTACTTAACCTGCTTCCATAGGCATGTTCCGGTTTTGTCTGGGCACACCCGAATAAACCTGTGTGCATTAGTGTAGCAAAGGGCCGACTAGTGCCAACTGTCTCCCTCCCCCTCGCTACTGTGGGCAGTAAAGGGACCTGGAGGAGAGGCGGCTGTGCTGTGGGCTGTCTTCTAACCCCCTGCCCCGCCGTCACTGCTGTGCTTACACTTTCTTTTACACATCCTGTCGCTACTGCACAGAGAGACAAAGTGCAGCAGTAGGTGGCAATGTGTCTGTGAGCCTGCTCACCCCCCTCCATTCTGCAGCCCCCACTCAGCCAATCAGCAGCAGGAGGAGGACACAAGACAGCAGTAAGGGATAGGCTGGCCCCGCCTTCTTGTGAAATAATTGACCGAGGCATGCTGGGTCGTTGACGTCACAAGGGGGTAGGGGTCAGCAGATGACGTCATAGGGTGACTCCGCTCCTTGGTTATTTAGGAAATGTCAGATGGAGGATCAGGCAGTCAGCGGGAGCCTTCGACAAGACCGGAGGTTTTTATTTTTTTTATTTTGTTCTCCGGGTCTGGCAGTGGTGGCGGTTGTCATGACATTGGATCTACATCAGGGGACATCGTTTTTTTTTTTTTTAATAAAGGAATTGTAAAAAACTGATAGTGTCTTTTTACACTTTTTTGGTGAATGGGTAGGGGTACATTCACATGAGGGGGCGGGATCTGGGGGCCACCTTGTTGAAGGGCTTCTGATAGGCCTCCCCACCTGCAGACCCCCACAACCCGGCCCTTGTCCTCATCAGCATGGGGACAAGGTGCCTTGGGGAGGAGGGGGCAGAGCATTGAGTGGGAGCCTGCCTGGCTGCTGCCTGGGAATTCTGGAACAATGCCCTGCAATCCACTTGGTCAGTGTCTCCTCCCAGGAAGGTAGCAGTGCTTAGCACTGTGTAAAATAACAGCCCCCGCAGACTAGTTATGTGCCCTGTGTATTCTCTCACTCCTATTTACTTCACCATCTCCACTACATGTTATTAGATTTTTACTCCAGAAGTATATAAAGAAATGCTTAAATAATGCATTGCAATTTAACTAAACCCATTAGGCTTTAGTCGACTAAAGTATACTGGAAATTTTAGTCAACTAAAATACAACTAAAACAATTCAAATGACTAAAATACGACTAAAACTAAAATGGCATTTTAGTCAAAAGATTATGACTATAAACTAAATAGAAATTTGATGTCAAAATTTACACTGATTTCAACAGTAATTTTTATCTTATGTGCATGGTCTGAAGTTATTCAAAAGGGTACATGTTGGTTTTGGTGTATTCCACAGAACCTGGCTCTGTAATAGCATTATGGGGTATTGGGTAACACTATTACAAAAGGTTAACTCAGCAATAGAAGGGAGAAGAGTGTAGTTGCTATGGATATCCAAGTGAAGAAACAAGCTAGAAGCAACCAGTCGTTAAGCATGGTACCTGGTAAGGAGGCAGGTCCTCCGGTAATTAGGGAGTCAATGTTCTGGCTCCCTCCCTAGCAGTTCATCTCCCATAGCAAGTGTGAGCAGACTAGCGTTATGGAGATCTATAGCCTGCGTCACAGACTTTTGGGCTGCAGGAGAACCATTGCCAGGAGACCGGTCCGGTGTTAAACTATTTTGCTCCCTAGGCAAGACCAGCTACTTGCTACCTAGAGATGACTGTGTGCAGGATGGAGATGACATGGTGGATATGACTGTGTGCAGGATGGAGATGACATGGTGGATATGACTGTGTGCAGGATGGAGATGACATGGTGGATATGACTGTGTGCAGGATGGAGATGACATGGTGGATATGACTGTGTGCAGGATGGAGATGACATGGTGGATATGACTGTGTGCAGGATGGAGATGACATGGTGGAGATGACTGTGTGCAGGATGGAGATGACATGGTGGAGATGACTGTGTGCAGGATGGAGATGACATGGTGGAGATGACTGTGTGCAGGATGGAGATGACATGGTGGAGATGACTGTGTGCAGGATGGAGATGACAGGATGGAGATGACTGTGTGCAGGATGGAGATGACTGTGTGCAGGATGGAGATGACTGTGTGCAGGATGGAGATGACTGTGTGCAGGATGGAGATGACAGGATGGAGATGACTGTGTGCAGGATGGAGATGACTGTGTGCAGGATGGAGATGACTGTGTGCAGGATGGAGATGACTGTGTGCAGGATGGAGATGACTGTGTGCAGGATGGAGATGACTGTGTGCAGGATGGAGATGACTGTGTGCAGGATGGAGATGACTGTGTGCAGGATGGAGATGACATGGTGGATGACAGTGTGCAGGATGGAGATGACATGGTGGATGACAGTGTGCAGGATGGAGATGACATGGTGGATGACAGTGTGCAGGATGGAGATGACATGGTGGATGACAGTGTGCAGGATGGAGAAGACATAGAGATGACAGTGTGCAGGATGGAGAAGACATAGAGATGACAGTGTGCAGGATGAAGAAGACATAGAGATGACAGTGTGCAGGATGGAGAAGACATAGAGATGACAGTGTGCAGGATGGAGATGACAGTGTGCAGGATGGAGATGACAGTGTGCAGGATGGAGATGACAGTGTGCAGGATGGAGATGACAGTGTGCAGGATGGAGAAGACATAGAGATGACAGTGTGCAGGATGGAGAAGACATAGAGATGACAGTGTGCAGGATGAAGAAGACATAGAGATGACAGTGTGCAGGATGGAGAAGACATAGAGATGACAGTGTGCAGGATGGAGAAGACATAGAGATGACAGTGTGCAGGATGGAGATGACAGTGTGCAGGATGGAGATGACAGTGTGCAGGATGGAGATGACAGTGTGCAGGATGGAGATGACAGTGTGCAGGATGGAGAAGACATAGAGATGACAGTGTGCAGGATGGAGAAGACATAGAGATGACAGTGTGCAGGATGAAGAAGACATAGAGATGACAGTGTGCAGGATGGAGAAGACATAGAGATGACAGTGTGCAGGATGGAGATGACAGTGTGCAGGATGGAGATGACAGTGTGCAGGATGGAGATGACAGTGTGCAGGATGGAGATGACAGTGTGCAGGATGGAGATGACAGTGTGCAGGATGGAGATGACAGTGTGCAGGATGGAGATGACAGTGTGCAGGATGGAGATGACAGTGTGCAGGATGGAGAAGACATGGAGATGACAGTGTGCAGGATGGAGATGACAGTGTGCAGGATGGAGATGACAGTGTGCAGGATGGAGATGACAGTGTGCAGGATGGAGATGACAGTGTGCAGGATGGAGATGACAGTGTGCAGGATGGAGATGACAGTGTGCAGGATGGAGATGACAGTGTGCAGGATGGAGATGACAGTGTGCAGGATGGAGATGACAGTGTGCAGGATGGAGATGACAGTGTGCAGGATGGAGATGACAGTGTGCAGGATGGAGATGACAGTGTGCAGGATGGAGATGACAGTGTGCAGGATGGAGATGACATGGAGATGACAGTGTGCAGGATGGAGATGACAGTGTGCAGGATGGAGATGACAGTGTGCAGGATGGAGATGACAGTGTGCAGGATGGAGATGACAGTGTGCAGGATGGAGATGACAGTGTGCAGGATGGAGATGACAGTGTGCAGGATGGAGATGACAGTGTGCAGGATGGAGATGACAGTGTGCAGGATGGAGATGACAGTGTGCAGGATGGAGATGACAGTGTGCAGGATGGAGATGACAGTGTGCAGGATGGAGATGACAGTGTGCAGGATGGAGATGACAGTGTGCAGGATGGAGATGACAGTGTGCAGGATGGAGATGACAGTGTGCAGGATGGAGATGTAACTGTGTGCAGGATGGAGAAGACATAGAGATGACAGTGTGCAGGATGGAGAAGACATAGAGATGACAGTGTGCAGGATGGAGATGACAGTGTGCAGGATGGAGATGACAGTGTGCAGGATGGAGATGACATGGAGATGACAGTGTGCAGGATGGAGATGACATGGAGATGACAGTGTGCAGGATGGAGATGACAGTGTGCAGGATGGAGATGACAGTGTGCAGGATGGAGATGACAGTGTGCAGGATGGAGAAGACATAGAGATGACAGTGTGCAGGATGGAGATGACAGTGTGCAGGATGGAGATGACAGTGTGCAGGATGGAGATGACAGTGTGCAGGATGGAGATGACAGTGTGCAGGATGGAGATGACAGTGTGCAGGATGGAGATGACAGTGTGCAGGATGGAGATGACAGTGTGCAGGATGGAGATGACAGTGTGCAGGATGGAGATGACAGTGTGCAGGATGGAGATGACAGTGTGCAGGATGGAGATGACAGTGTGCAGGATGGAGATGACAGTGTGCAGGATGGAGATGACATGGAGATGACAGTGTGCAGGATGGAGATGACATGGAGATGACAGTGTGCAGGATGGAGATGACATGGAGATGACAGTGTGCAGG
Source organism: Rana muscosa (assembly GCA_029206835.1). NCBI lineage: Eukaryota > Metazoa > Chordata > Amphibia > Anura > Ranidae > Rana > Rana muscosa. The sequence continues at coordinate 404,929,607 of CM055117.1, forward strand.
ATGGAGATGACAGTGTGCAGGATGGAGATGACAGTGTGCAGGATGGAGATGACAGTGTGCAGGATGGAGATGACAGTGTGCAGGATGGAGATGACAGTGTGCAGGATGGAGATGACAGTGTGCAGGATGGAGATGACAGTGTGCAGGATGGAGATGACAGTGTGCAGGATGGAGATGACAGTGTGCAGGATGGAGATGTAACTGTGTGCAGGATGGAGAAGACATAGAGATGACAGTGTGCAGGATGGAGAAGACATAGAGATGACAGTGTGCAGGATGGAGATGACAGTGTGCAGGATGGAGATGACAGTGTGCAGGATGGAGATGACAGTGTGCAGGATGGAGATGACAGTGTGCAGGATGGAGATGACAGTGTGCAGGATGGAGATGACAGTGTGCAGGATGGAGATGACAGTGTGCAGGATGGAGATGACAGTGTGCAGGATGGAGATGACAGTGTGCAGGATGGAGATGACAGTGTGCAGGATGGAGATGACAGTGTGCAGGATGGAGATGACAGTGTGCAGGATGGAGATGACAGAGAGATGACTGTGTGCAGGATGGAGATGACAGAGAGATGACTGTGTGCAGGATGGAGATGACTGTGTGCAGGATGGAGATGACTGTGTGCAGGATGGAGATGACTGTGTGCAGGATGGAGATGACTGTGTGCAGGATGGAGATGACTGTGTGCAGGATGGAGATGACTGTGTGCAGGATGGAGATGACTGTGTGCAGGATGGAGATGACTGTGTGCAGGTTGGAGATGACTGTGTGCAGGATGGAGATGACTGTGTGCAGGATGGAGATGACTGTGTGCAGGATGAAGATGACTGTGTGCAGGATGGAGATGACTGTGTGCAGGATGGAGATGACTGTGTGCAGGATGGAGATGACTGTGTGCAGGATGGAGATGACTGTGTGCAGGATGGAGATTACATGGTAGGTGTCAGGATGGAGAATTAATTACCTGAGTCCTCTGGCTTTGACTGGGTTGGTTTGCCCACTGAGACTGGCTCTGTTGGCCTCCACTGACTGCTCTGGGTGACTACTGGCTGGCTCTGGCCTCCACTGTCTGCTCCGGGTGACCGCTTAGACTTAGACTGGCCCTGGCCTCCACCACACTCTCTCCGGATCTCTTTTCTCTAGCTGGTTTCTCTCTGCTTGGCTCTGTGTCTCAGTGACAGTCCGTCCCTGCTCCTCCTTGCTCCATACGGGTCTGCAGCAGCTGCTCTTCACACTTCAGGCTGTGTGGTCCTTGTGACAGGTCCACTGTTCAGACAGCAATGCTGCACCCTCCTCTACCTTTCCACGTGCTCCCGCAGCTAATTGGCCCAAGGCGGGCTGGCGTCCCTCGGGTACGCACCCTCACCCAGCAATGACCAATCAGCAAGCAGGCAACCAACACCTGACAAGTCTAATTGAGCAAAGGTAGCGATTGGATATGTTCATACGCTGCAGTCTTGATGCTTTGTTTCATGCCTGCAGCAAAAACTTTTGCTTAGAATGTGTTTTAATGTTACCTCAACTCTTATAACATCTATAATATGCTCTCACAACCTGAAGCATAGGCTTTCATCTGTAGCATCCACTCTCCTGGCATTTTGTATGCCTTGGCATTCTACCTGTGCTCTTCCCATCTGCTTATATAAATTATTCTCTAAGTAAAAACGCATTTATCAGTGAGGTGCTACAGATTCTTCCCCCTTTAGCGATCTCTTTTATAATGCAAATGTACACATCTATTGCAACCATATAATATTAATATAAATGTAGCGGCCTCACCCTCTCTCCAACTTCTTCCTCTGTTACACACCAACTCATGTCTAGGGGTTTCTGAGTTGTGAGAGTGAGATGCGCCACGGCCCATGTCCTCCCCATTACAATAGGGAGGTGAAGGCCACTTCCTGATGTTTCCTCTGGCCAATGTGTTCTGCGAATGTACCGAGTCTGTACTTACAAGCTCACCAGCCTCCCCTTTGTTTCCAGTAACCGGAGTTCACACACCGAAGAAAGGTCCAACACTTGTTTATTCGACACTCCAATAAGCAAAGCACAATAACAGTTCTTATTGCAGCAGACTGGTTGAGACCTATAACCTTTCCAACGGTGGGATGAGCAGATCGAGGTACTTCCTAAAGTTTAAGTTCTAAAGATAGGGTCTCTTCTAGCAACCCCTATGAATAGCAATGGAGTCCTCTTCGATACGCTGTGGCCCCTATCAGGGGATGTGTCCTCCCAAGAGAGTTCCCAGAGGCCCACCGTCACCGGGTTGATGCTGCTCCGGGTCTTCAGTGGGTAACCTCCCCGGCCTCCTCACCTCAGGTACGGGTCCCTCCGCTCAGGGACCCTCGGACAGTCCACCCTAGCGGGACCCAGTCGAAGGTACTGGGCCCCAGGCCTCCTCGATAGTACCTCACCCCAGGCTAAAGGTGCCTGAGATGGACGCCAACATGACTCCGGACCAGGCCATGGGCACCTGGACCAGACTCCTGGATCTCCCGCACCCAGGCCTAAGGGCCCTGGGTGCGGACCGCAACCCTCCTCCTCCGAGGACCTCCTTCTCCGCAAGACCTCGTGGCAAGGCGTCTCCCCCCTTTATCTCCTCCCATCAACGGCCCGGCGGGTTCCCCGCCCCAGCCATACCATCTCCGGGAAGAGACCAAAGAGGGAGCACTGCAGGGGATGATTCTACCTGAAGCCTGTGGGTACTCCGCCACCCACAGGCAAAGGAGAATATTACATCCTCCAATCCTCCACGAAACAAAAAGGGGTCTGAATCCTAACACAATTATACACCTGGGTTACACTATTGCCCAGGTGTATCCCATCAATTTGAGGACCCCGCTACACACTCCCCCCTGTAATTTGACGCTGGTCCCCAGCGTCAGGTGCACACCCATGCCTCCCATAAAGTGGTGGCATGGAGTGAAACCCCTGAAGCAATTCCTCTAAATTTTTCCCAAGTGCCAAGACCTGCTCAGGGAATGGGGAACATATAAAACAACTTATGTCATAAAACACTTTAAACATTTGCATATTCACAACCCCTCTCCCACACTGTCTAAGAGCCACCCACTCTCAATGATCTTGATTGACGGCTCTCCTGCAGGGGAAAGAGGAAAAAAAAACATCCTAACATAATTTCGTGTCATTTGGGATGAGTGGGCCCGTCAGCCGAGAGACCCACTCACTCCAACAAGCAAGGTGATGTGTGTGTGAAACATTTTCAAACATTTGTTGCGCAACACTGCCACCTGGTGACAACGCCGCGGTCATGACGCTCAACGAATCTTCGTTCTTCCAGCTTTTCCCTACTCTGCCACTATTCCCAAATGTCCTTGCCTTTGGCACATGAAGAAAGGGGAAACACAAAAACACAACAGTCCCCAAGTCTCCAACGAGAAAAAGAAAAGCCCAAATAAAAACAAAAGCAGGGCACAGTCCTGGGTGTCTGGGGATAACTCCTCCAGAGAGTTCCAGTGCACAAAGGAAACAACAGGAGTTCTTTTCTCCTATAAGTAAAACTTTGGATCCGGCAGGTACAGGGGTTTCAGGTGTTTGTCAAACGCCTCTATCGAATACTCGACATCTTCTCCTTCTCTTCTGCAAATGACTATCTTGTCAGCATGGATATGGCGCCCCAATTTCCATTCAGCCTTGCAGTCCTCAAACCTCTTAGACACTGACGGCACACATTCCAGGTACCTGCGAGCATGGGGCACCTTCAACTTGTCCCACACAAACTCGTCATACCATCTTGTTCTCCAGACTTCCACCTCATATAGCAGGTCCCGGGGTAGATACGGGTACTCCCACCCATATTCCCGAGCTACTTTGTGGCAAAACAGTCTCTGCAAGCGGGCCAAGGGTGGCATAGTGGCTTTCTCTCCAGTTCCAGGCAGCACAATAGCTTCCGGATGCCGAGGTGCCTTTACCAGCTCCCTGGAACTGACTTTCGGCGCTCTCAGAGAAGCGCGGGGTATCCCCACAACCAAAGTAGGTGGGGTAACAGTAGATGAGGACACAGGTGGAGGGGTAGGCTCCCTCGTAAGCTGCGGGTCTTCCACCCGAGGCGTGCTATCTCCTGTGTACATAGGCGAATCCCGTACCGCACGGGAAGCAAGAAGTGGTTTTTTATCCCAGCCCTTGCGGCTGAACAGTTCGTCTATCTCGCCATCGTCTCCGCAGTCAGACAGCGACTCCAGGTCGGAGGTGTCATACATCTCCGCAGGCAGATATCTACCGGTGGACACAGAATCATCTTCCCTGGGGGGTCCCACCTCCAATGGGCCCCCGACACCTCCAACCACCACCACAGTCCCAGCCCCTGGCTCACCTGACCCTTGTAGAAGACTGGGATGTCCGGGACTTCCATCTCGACCGGCGCCATCCAGGCCAGGCAAGCAGCGGGGTGAAGCTCGACCACGTCCATAGAATGCCTGTACTAGGCCAACTTTCCTCTTCGGTGGTGGAAGCAGGGAACTTGTGGCGACCGAGGCAGCATCCTCGGATTTTTCTCTGTTGGGCAGTCCATCGCCCTGGTCAGCGCGCACAGGAACCTCGACAAAGGCCTTGATCTCCCCTTCCGGAGTAGCGGTACCCGTGAGGTGGTTGAGGCGAAGAGCCCGGGGCCTTGCTGTGGACGACTCGACCTCAAAAAGGAATTTTCTGCACTCCTCACATCGCCCGAATGGCTTCAGGGTGACCACCAGTCCCGAGCAGCCGGGACAGATCACACCGAGGGCCTCCGTGTCTCTGCAGGTGTACAGAGCCAACCGCCCTCGGGGCCTAAGTCTTATCCCCGTGTCTGTGATGGGGGCAGCAAAGGAAGTCATTCTCGTGGGGTGAGGAACCATAATCCACGGGGCACTTGAGGTCATCCCGACTGTCTGCTGCTCCATCATGCACTGACCCCGCGCCGGAGTCTCCACGTGTATCCCCACACTTGGCCAGACTCCTCCCATGAGCTGTACATTTTCGCGGGCTTCCTCTTGACTCCGCCCACGAACGATGTCGCCATGGGGTGCCTCATGGCGCAGTGCGTTAACAGTCCCCACGTGCAGTACGTCACACGGCTGGACCTCTCCCTTTTTCCGCTCCTCCGCATGGGCCTTCCCCGTGTTAGGGTCATTTCCACAACTCCGAGCAGGGACGCACTTTGGCCAGTAATTTGGCCGATCTGCTCGGAACTCCTCTGGGCAGCAAAGTTCAAATGTAGACATTCTCAAGTCCATCTTTAGAACACACTGTATCCCGGACTCACGAGCCCCCACGTGTAGCGGCCTCACCCTCTCTCCAACTTCTTCCTCTGTTACACACCAACTCATGTCTAGGGGTTTCTGAGTTGTGAGAGTGAGATGCGCCACGGCCCATGTCCTCCCCATTACAATAGGGAGGTGAAGGCCACTTCCTGATGTTTCCTCGGGCCAATGTGTTCTGCGAATGTACCGAGTCTGTACTTACAAGCTCACCAGCCTCCCCTTTGTTTCCAGTAACCGGAGTTCACACACCGAAGAAAGGTCCAACACTTGTTTATTCGACACTCCAATAAGCAAAGCACAATAACAGTTCTTATTGCAGCAGACTGGTTGAGACCTATAACCTTTCCAACGGTGGGATGAGCAGATCGAGGCACTTCCTAAAGTTTAAGTTCTAAAGATAGGGTCTCTTCTAGCAACCCCTATGAATAGCAATGGAGTCCTCTTCGATACGCTGTGGCCCCTATCAGGGGATGTGTCCTCCCAAGAGAGTTCCCAGAGGCCCACCGTCACCGGGTTGATGCTGCTCCGGGTCTTCAGTGGGTAACCTCCCCGGCCTCCTCACCTCAGGTACGGGTCCCTCCGCTCAGGGACCCTCGGACAGTCCACCCTAGCGGGACCCAGTCGAAGGTACTGGGCCCCAGGCCTCCTCGATAGTACCTCACCCCAGGCTAAAGGTGCCTGAGATGGACGCCAACATGACTCCGGACCAGGCCATGGGCACCTGGACCAGACTCCTGGATCTCCCGCACCCAGGCCTAAGGGCCCTGGGTGCGGACCGCAACCCTCCTCCTCCGAGGACCTCCTTCTCCGCAAGACCTTGTGGCAAGGCGTCTCCCCCCTTTATCTCCTCCCATCAACGGCCCGGCGGGTTCCCCGCCCCAGCCATACCATCTCCGGGAAGAGACCAAACAGGGAGCACTGCAGGGGATGATTCTACCTGAAGCCTGTGGGTACTCCGCCACCCACAGGCAAAGGAGAATATTACATCCTCCAATCCTCCATGAAACAAAAAGGGGTCTGAATCCTAACACAATTATACACCTGGGTTACACTATTGCCCAGGTGTATCTCATCAATTTGAGGACCCCGCTACATAAACATAAGTGCAAATATACAAACCCCTCTGGTGCTATAATGCACCTCCCCTTCCTATACGGTGCAATATATTTAGTGCCACTTAAAGGGGTTGTAAAGGCAAATATTTTATTTATTTTTTTAAATAACAAACATGTTATACTTACCTCCACTGTGCAGCTCGTTTTGCACAGAGTGGCCCCGAACCTGGTCTTCTGGGGTCCCTCGGCGGCATAGGATGCATTAAGGTGAAAAAACATGAACCTTTACAACCCCTTTAACAGAAGTCCATAATTCACATAAAGTGCATAGTGCATAACCAAATTCATATGTGCAACATAATAAAAAGAGTTTAATGCATGATACATCTCCCCCTCTGGTACTATGATAAACCTCCCCCTCCTGCACGATACAATATATTTTGTGCAACTTCTACGCTCAACCTTAGAAATAAACTTTTCCATAATGTCATTGATCCATCTAGGCAGAAGGTGACTTTCTTCGAACAAAACATTTTTTTCGGTGTAAAAGGTGTATTGCATGTAAAACTAGTTGGAAGAAAGAAAAAATACACACTTCTCTTCCTATGTTACAAAAAAGAAATATGAAATTAGGGAATTTATCTTCTGTGATAGTACTCATGTTATCTACATCATTGAATGCCCTTGTCAGCTCCAATATGTGGGTGGAACCCCCAGAAGATTGGGTACAACAATAAAGGAACATATAAATTATATAAAAAAGGGCTTCCAGAAGCATAGTCTATCCAAGCACTTCAGGGAATGTCATAACAGAGATCCAAGGGGGATTTTTTTTATGGCATAGATAAGATTAAAGATATTTGGAGAGGTAAAAAATAAAAAAAAGAGGCGTCTCCATGGGAAACGCAATGGATATATGAGCTTGATACATTGCACCCTGGTGGAATGAATGTAGATATAGATTTGAACTGCTTCATTTAAATTTTTTAATATTTATCCAATTACATTTTTAATAATATTTTTTCATATTGATATATATATATATATATATATATATATATATATATATATATATATATTTTATTATTTAATTATTTATATTTTTTATTCAATTTTTTTTCTATTTTCCTATTTTTCATTTATTAATATTCTTTATTTTATTTTTAATTTTATAATTTTTCTTTTGCTACTTCATATATATTGTTCGTATTTTTTATATTTTTCACATCCTCTTTCTTTACGTCCTTTTTTCTTATTATATATTTTTTATTTTTAGCATTGTTTTATAATGACTTTATATAGACATTTGATAATTTCCACGAGTATAATAGGGTGGTATACACGTACTGTATGTGGTTAAACAGTCTAAATGAGTGACGCTGTGGTGCGAGGAGGGTTACGAAAAAACAAAGTCTCGTCCAGCGATAAGGGGTCTTCTTTTTTTTTTTGTGCAAAAGATATTAACAAATATACATAGGAAAAAATAAATTACATTTCTATATTTAAATTCCTTGTTGCATCCATTCATTTATTCTCCCTAAATTCCCCCCCCCCCCCACAAAAAAAAAAGAAAATCCCCAGCACCTCCCAAACAATCCCTCTCCCTCTCTCTACTCTCTCCCCCCTCTTCCTAAGCTTCCATTATGATCTTATATCAACAAGATTTATTTTTTGTACTTGTGAATTGTTTCTTCTATGGATCTCACCCATTCCCCCCTTGCTACCCACTCCTTCATATTCAGGGCTTCTTTAGTTCTCCATAGACTCAGAATCAAGCTTTTAGTTGCGTTTAGGAGGTATGGGACTAAGGTATTCTTATATTGAGACACTGTTTTCCTTGTATCATGGAATAAACATTCCCAGGGGTCCTTCTGAATCCGTTCTCCCGTTATTTGATAAATCACTCCTATAATTCCCTCCCAAAAAGGTTATATTTTATGCATTCCCACCACAGATGCGCAAAGGTCCCCGGGGCATCGCAGCCTCTCCAACGCGTTGGAGGTCCGTCTGCCCCGAGCCTATGCTACCATCCTGCCAATAACTTATAACACTTTTCCACTGTCCTAGCATCACTTGAGGAGAAACAAGGTATTCTCAAGATTTTTTTTCTGTGTTCCTTGTCTCTTATGCCTTGTACACACGATCGGATTTCCGATGGAATTTTCCGTCGGAATTCCGATTAAGCTGACTTCCATCAGTCTTGCATACACACTGTCAGACTAAATTCTGACCGTCCAAAACGTGGTGACGTAAAACACTACGACGAGCCGAGAAAATGAAGTTCAATGCTTCCGAGCATGCGTCGACTTGATTCTGAGCATGCATGGATTTTTCTCAGATGGAATTCCACACAGACGATCGGAATTTCCCATCGGAAAAATGTAAAACATGTTCTATTTATTTTACTCCGATGGAAAAAAGTCAGATGGGGCCCACACACGATCAGAATTTCTGATGAAGCAAGTCCATCGGATTTTATTCCATCGGAAATCCGATTGTGTGTACAAGGCATAAGGGAGCCTATTTCCTCTTCCCATTTTTCCAAATAGGGTGCGAATTCAGGTTCTACTTCCTTAATCAGAATTTTAGATATTTTAGATATACTTTGGTTTAGACTAAAAGGGGAGCAGAATCATTACTCTATTAACCTCATGTGTCCTTTTCCCTGCAATGGTTGTGGTAGTGACTGTGTAAAGTGCTGTAATTGTGTGTACCTCCATTTATCTAATGGCTTGTTTCCCCATTTATGTGTAATTTCAGTGTACTTGTACATTCTATTCCCTTTATCACGTCTTGCAATAATATTTCCTCTTTTTTAGCCCATCTAGTGAAATATACGTGTTCTACTTTCACTGGCTTAAAGTAATTTGTGCCTAATATAGACAATTAGACATCAATGGTGTAATCTCCCCAATCCATCCCATATCTTAAAAGTATTCCTGGTTAGTGAGTTTGTGCTAATGGTTAAATCTCGGTGTTGCCGTGGTATCCAGACCATCTTCCCTAAATCGACTTTGCTTTGTGCTATCTCTATATTTACCCAGCTTTTCCCTTCTTTGTTTATGGATCCACTCTGCGATCTTGGAGATAGAGATTGCCTGATAGTATTTCTTGAAATCTGGTGCTGCTAATCCCCCTGTCTTTTTTTCCTTTACCAGTGTTGCATATGCGCTACTGGGGCGTTTATGTGCCCATATATATTTTACTACCATTGATCTTAATTTCCTAAAATAATCCTGAGGTAGTGTTATTGGAATCATTAGAAAAATGTAAATCATCCTTGGCAGGATATTTATTTTTAGTGTGTTTATTCTACGTATCCACTAGAGGGGTTTATATCTCAGATTATTCAGTTGTTTCTTAATCTTATGAGGCATTGGGATATAATTAGCCTTAAACATAGTCACCAGTAGGGATGAGCTTCGAGTTCGAGTCAAACTCATGTTCGACTCGAACATTGCCTGTTCGCCCGTTCGCCGAACAGCGAACAAATTGGGGTGTTCGCGGCAAATTCGAAAAATCTATGGGAGAAATCTAAAGTGCTAATTATAAAGGCTTATATGCAAGTTATTGTCCTAAAAAGTGTTTGGGGACCCGGGTCCTGCCCCAGGGGACATGTATAGAGTTGAGCGGGTAGCTGGATATTCGGGTCCGGCGGGTTCGGCCGAACTTCGGAAAAAAGTTCGGATTCGGGACCGAACTTTAACCCGAACCCGGACCCGGACCCGGACCCCATTGAAGTCAATGGGGACCCGGACTTCTGACGACTAAAAAGGCTCTAAAAAAGTAATGGAAAGGGCTAGAGGGCTGCAAATGGCAGCAAAATGTTGTTAAGAACATGGCAAGTGCTCTGCAAACAAATGTGGATAGGAAATAACTTAAAAGAACATAAAAAAAATTAAAAAATAAAAAAATATGCTGGAGGCCCCCTTTTCAGCAGAAGAGGTACAGGAAGTCATTAAGAACCTCAGAAACTCAACGGCACGATGCCACACATATGGTGGGAATGCCCCAGAATACGCCCTTTCTGGAATAAATTATTTAATTTAATGGATAAGCTAGTGGGAAAATAAAATACTTTGAAATAAAAATGTAGCGGGGTGCTAAATTTAAGGAAAGTGTTTGAGTGGTAAATAGGCTCAAATACCCTAATTCTGTAGGATTCATGGACCATTTTGTCCTCGGGGGACAGTATTGGTGTGCAGTTCCCTGCGGCCTACAGGTGGCGCCTTTTGTGTCCCCTCTTGGCAGTAGTACAGCGGGGCGGGGAACCTGCTGTGCATGCCGGGAGAGCATATAAAAGGGGCAGACCTTTGGCCTGGGGGCTGATGTCCAGTGGGGTCCGCGCCCAGGTGCCTTCGGCCTGGGTGCATGTGTTCCTGTTCCATCTCGGGCACCTTTAGCCCGGGGTGAGGTACTATCCTGGAGTTCTTGCTGCCCTGGGTATGGAGGCCTAGGGGCGGGAGTAAAGCCTGGAGTCCAGAGCCGCCTCGTGTAGGGGACCCTGTTCCAGGGAAGGGAGGATCATTCTGATGGACCGATGCGGGAGTCACGGTGAAGGAATGGTCTGTTGACTCCCTGGAGAGATGTCTACCCCTTGATATGGGCTAGGTTCGTAGAAGGAGAAGCTCAAGGTCACCTTGACTTTATCAGATGCCTTATTCAACCGGCCCGTGGCAGGGGCCTTATACACCCTGGTCTGTGGCTGAGACCAAAGTTCTCCAGGCCCGTGGCAGGGGCCTTGTACACCCGGTCTGTGGCAGAGACCAACCTCAATGTCTGTGGCAGAGACCGTGCGCCAAAAACTGTTTGAGAAACCTAAGCAGTGAAGTGAATGTGCTACGTTTGTGCCTGGACCTCCTCCACACCTTAAGCTGTCCTGTTTCTTTGCTCTAACCTTTTCTATCTGAGTACAGTTTATTTTGCCATGAGAGAATAAGAGTTGGAGTTTCAGCTGGTGTGGACATTGACTTTACTGGCAATTAAAGGGCTTGCCTCTACCTACAGTAGAGGTGAGAATCATCCTCTGGAGGAGTTTTGACTCCGGCTGTGGACACGGCCCGTCAAGTACACCGCTCAACCTCTTTATATAGGAGGATACGGGCTGGTAGTGCGGTGTGCCTTTCTCCCTCCTGCGAAGAGCCAACAACATAAAGGCAGGTAAGGGGGAAAGGATCTGTGCGCTACAAAAAAATAAAATAAAAATTTTAATCTTGGCCTAGCAGGACGAGGTCCATATGGAGTAGGAGGTTGAGGTGGCGGTGGATGTGGCTGTGTAGGTGGAAGCGGCGGTGGAGGAGGACGAGGTAGCCAACACTGGTTCAAAAATACAACAATGGCTGGGTAAGGCCGGTGATGTGTCGAATTCTGTCCCCTGTCGAATAGTGTCCGCCCTGTACTGCGCTTGCTGAGTATGTAGGACAAGGGGATTTCAAAAATCTCCCAAGACTAACGGCGCCTGCGTGTTGAGTTCAGGTGAAGGCCACACCATCCGTGGTTCAAGCCGAGCCAAGCAAGGCCGCGATCGAAGCGAGCCCGTGAGGGGCCCTGTTACTATGTGCTACCGTATGTCCTCTTGGATGGTGGGGCTTGAACCTGCACTCACAGCGCAGGCGCCGTTCATCTTCGGAGATTTTGTGAATCTCCTTGTCCTCTGTACTGCGCAAGCGCTGCGCCTGCGCAGTACGGGCCGGGCACAATCCGATGGCCGGACAGTTTTTGTCACAACACCGGTATACATGTCTATTCTGCACAAGGTACGGACAAGTCCTGTGGGATCCATGCCTGGTTCATTTTAATGAACGTGAGCTTGTCCACATTGGCTCTGGACAGGCGGCTGCGCTTGTCTGTGATAACGCCCCCTGCCGTGCTAAATACACGTTCAGATAATACACTGGCTGCAGGGCAGGCCAGCACCTCCAAGGCATAAACGGCAAGCTCAGGCCATGTGCCCAATTTGGAGACCCAGAAGTTAAAGGGGGCAGACCCGTCATCCAGTACGTGTAGGCCTGTGGACACATACTGCTCAACCATGTTGGTGAAATGCTGCCTCCTGCTAAGACGTTCCATCTCAGCTGGTGGTGCTGGTTGTTGTGGCGTGCTGACAAAGCTTTTCCACATTTCGGCCATGCTAACCCTGCCTTCTGAGGTGCTGCCGGTGCCCCGGCTGCGTTGGCGACCTCTTCCTCCTCCTCTGCCTTCGCCTTGTGCTTCCACCGTACGCCCGCTGTCAGGTGGGAATGCCACCAGCAGCGCGTCTACCAGCGTGCGCTTGTACTCGCGCATCTTACGATCCCGCTCCAGTGAGGGAATTAAGGACGTTACGTTGTCCTTGTAACGGGGATCCAGCAGGGTGGCCACCCAGTAATCAGCACCAGTTAAAATGTGGGCAACTCGGCTGTCGTTGCGGAAACACTGCAGCATGTAATCGCTCATGTGTGCCAGGCTGCCCAGAGGCAAAGAAAAGCTGTCCTCTGTGGGAGGTGTATCGTCTGTGTCCTCTGTATCCCCCCAGCCACGCACCAGTAATGGCCACGAGCTGGTCTGAGTGCCACCCTGCTGTGAACATGGCTCCTCCTCCTCCTCCTCCTCCTCCTCCTCCATCTCCTCCTCCACCTCGTCATCCTCCAGAACTGTGCCCTTTCTGCCGGACAATTGTGTACCTGGCGTTTGTTGGTGCAGGAACCCACCCTCGTAGCCACTTGTGAAAGACTGCCCTGAAAGCCTTTGAAATGATCCCGCTTCCTCCTCCTCCTCCTCATCCTCCTGTGCCACATCCTCTTCCATCATCGCACGAAGCGTTTTTTCAAGGAGGCATAGAACTGGGATAGTAACGCTGAGAACGGCGTCATTGGCACTGGCCATGTTGGTGGAGTACTCGAAACAGCGCAACAAGGCACACAGGTCTCGCATGGAGGCCAAGTTATTGGTGGTTAAGTGGTGCTGTTCCGCAGAGCGACTCACGCGTGATTGCTGCAGCTGAAACTCCACTATTGCCTGCTGCTGCTCGCACAGTCTGGCCAGCATGTGCAAGGTGGAGTTCCACCTTGTGGGCACGTCACATATGAGGCGGTGAGCGGGAAGGCCGAAGTTACGCTGCAGCGCTGACAGGCGAGCAGCAGCAGGGTGAGAACGCCGAAAGTGCGCACAGACAGCCCGCACTTTCTGCAGCAGCTCTGGCATATTGGGGTAATTTTTAAGGAACCTCTGGACCACCAAGTTCAGCACATGCGCCAGGCAAGGGATGTGCGTCAAACCGGCTAGACCCAGAGCTGCTACGAGATTTCGCCCATTATCGCACACCACCAGGCCGGGCTTGAGGCTCACTGACAGCAACCACTCATCGGTCTGTTGTTCCATGTCCCTCCACAACTCCTGCGCGGTGTGGGGATTTTCCCCCAAACAGGAAAGTTTTAAAACTGCCTGCTGTCGTTTACCCCTGGCTGTGCTGAAGTTGGTGGTGAAGGTGTTACGCTGAATGGATGAGGAGGCGGTAGAGGATGAGGAAGCGGAGAAGGAGGAGTTAGCAACAGGAGGCAAACTGAAGCGCCCTGCAATCCTCGGTGGTGGAAGGACATGCGCCAAACCGCTATCTGCCTCAGGCCCAGCCGCCACTGCATTTACCCAGTGTGCTGTTAGGGAGATATAACGTCCCTGACCGTGCTTACTGGTCCACGCATCCGTAGTTAGGTGGACCTTGCCACAGATGGCGTTGCGCAGTGCACACCTGATTTTGTCCCCCACCTGGTTGTGCAGGGAAGGGATGGCTCGCCTGGAAAAGTAGTGGCGGCTGGGCACGACGTACTGCGGGACAGCCAATGCCATCAGGCTTTTAAAACTCTGCGTCTCCACCAGACGGAATGACAGCATTTCAAAGGCCAGGAATTTTGAAATGCTGGCATTCAGGGCCAGGGATCGCGGGTGGCTAGGGGGGTACTTCCTCTTCCGCTCCAATGTTTGGGAGATAGAGAGCTGAACGCTTCCATGGGACATTGTGGAGATGGTTGGTGACCCAGGTGGTAGTGTTGCTGGCAGATCCTCTGTTTGCGGGGTGACAGGTGCCACTGTCACTACAGAGGTGGATGAAGAGGCCGAGACTGCAGCAGACGAGGAAGCAGGAGGAGCCAGAGACCTTTCTTGGTTTTTGAGGTGTCTACTCCACTGCATCTCGTGCTTTGCACTTAGATGCCTGGTCATGCAGCTTGTGCTCAGGTTGAGAACGTTTATGCCTCGCTTCAGGCTCTGATTGCACAGCGTGCAAACCACTCGTGTCTTGTCATCAACACACTGTGTGAAGAACTGCCACGCTAGGGAAGTCCTTGGACCTGGCTTTGGTGTGCTCGGTCCCTTGCTGCATTGGGCAGTAGCAGATGTACTGTCTAGGGGACGAATGCTCCGTTTTTGCACCCTGCTCCCTCTTCTGCTGTGCTGGTGGCTCTGTGCGACCACCGCCTCTTCCTCCGAACTACACTGGTCACCTGTGTGAGGGGGTTAACTCGGTAGCGGGTGTGTGTGACCCCCTGGTTGGGCTCCCCACACAAAAACAGGGCCAGCAGACGGAGGTTGTGGTTTTCAAAATCAAAAGGTGCGGTTTATTTCTCTATGTACAGTGACAAAAACACAGCAAAGCCAAAAAGAAACATAAACAAAATAAATCCTGGTCAGCTTGACCTCTGACTAAACATGCAGGTTTCCTAACTAACAACTGGGATCAGCCTGGTGCTGTCCTAGTCCCTAAGTCCCTGGTTTAGTCAATGTCCAAACAAATAGCCACACAGGCTTTTTCTCACCGCACAGGGGTTCACTCTCCCTAGACAGTCCACACAGGTCTGGTTCCAGGCATGAGCAAACACCTAATGAATCTGGGAGTTTTTATAGAGGCCTTAAACGAACTGACAGGCTTCAGCTGGTCTCATCAACTCCCTGCCTGCACGACGCCCAGCCCTCTCCCTAGAGGTATGAGTCATCCATGAGCCCACTAGCCTCAGCTGGGCTTCATCAACTCCCTCCCTAGTTGTATAAGTCGGCATAAAGCCTGAATCTGGGAGAAATATATCTACCCCCCTGGATGCAACCAGGTGACTTTACCTTCCTGCTGTCACATACCCCCCCTCTTGTTTTAACCTTGGGGTTGGAACACCAGCAATCAGGCATTCATGTACTCGAGACAAAGCATCCACATTCCCCATTTGAACGCCAGGGCGATGCTTTACTGTGAAGTTGAATTCCTGTAGGGCCAGGGACCACCTATTCACTCTTCTATTTGTCTCCTTGTTTTGAGCCATCCACTTTAACGGAGCGTGATCCGTAACCATGTCAAAGTGCCTACCTAGCAGATAGTACCGAAGGGAATCTAGAGCCCACTTCACCGCTAAACACTCCTTTTCAACCGTGGCGTAATTTACCTCATGGGACTTCAACTTCCTGCTGAGGTAAATGACTGGGTGCTCTTCCCCGTTCCAGACCTGGGACAATACTGCTCCTAACCCCACATCTGACGCATCACTTTGTACGACAAAGTCTTTAGAGAAGTCGGGTGAGTACAACACTGGCTGGCTACATAAGGCTTGTTTCAAGAATTGGAATGCTGCCTCAGCCTCGGGGGTCCATTTAATCATGACCGACCCTTTCCCTTTCGTCAGGTTGGTTAGGGGCACAGCCTTAGAAGCAAAGTGGGGAATGAAGCGCCGATAATAACCCGCGATTCCCAGAAAGGCCCGTACCTGCTTCTTGCTGTTGGGACGTGGCCAACTCTGGATGGCCTCGACTTTGTTGAGTTGGGGTTTTATCACTCCCCTGCCAATGGTGTACCCAAGATATTTGGCCTCCTCCTGCCCAATGGTACACTTCTTGGGGTTAGCCGTAAACCCCGCTTCCCGGATAGAGTCTAGGACTGCTTGCACTTTTGGCAGATGTGAGGCCCAATCTGTGCTATGTACAATTACGTCATCCAGGTAAGCCGCAGCATACTTCCGATGGGGCCTCAGTATCTGGTCCATTTTCCGCTGGAATGTGGCCGGCGCATTCTGTAACCCGAACGGCATTCTCTTATATTGGAACGCCCCGTCTGGGGTTACAAATGCGGTTTTCTCTTTGGCCGACTTGGCCAGGGGAATTTGCCAATACCCTTTTGTGAGGTCAAGAGTCGTCATGTATCGGGCTGTTCCCAGCCGGTCGATCAACTCATCTATACGTGGCATGGGGTAGGTGTCAAATTTTGTAACTTTGTTCAACTGACGAAAATCGTTACAAAATCGCCAGCTCCCATCCGGTTTAGGCACCAACACAATGGGACTAGACCAATCACTTTGGGACTCCTCTATCACCCCTAAGTTCAGCATTTTCTGTACTTCCTCCCGTATTGCCTCCCGTCGGGCCTCTGGGATCCGATAGGGTTTTAACTTCACCCTTTCACCGGGCGGGGTAATAATATCATGCTCTACCCCAGATGTTTGTCCCGGCAGCTCAGAGAACACCTCCTTGTTGCGAAGCACAAACTCCTTAACCTCCTGTTGTTGGGGTTGTGACAAGGTGGCTGCTATTCCAACCTCCGGAATCACACAACCAGTTTGAGCTGGTGACCAAGTTTCTGCGACTAGGGACTCTCTATCCCTCCAGGCTTTCAACAGATTAACGTGATATATCTGTTCGGGCTTTCGCCTTCCTGGTTGTCTGACCTTGTAATTCACTTCGCTCACTTTTTCCATTATCTCGTAGGGGCCTTGCCATTTGGCAAGGAATTTACTTTCAACCGTAGGGACAAGTACCAATATCCTATCCCCCGGGGAAAAGGTACGGGTCTTGGCTCCACGGTTGTACACTCTCTGCTGTGCCAACTGCGCTTGGGCCAAATGTTCCTTCACGATGGGCATTACCTGTGCAATTCGATCTTGCATCAGGGCGACATGCTCAATCACACTCCTGTGGGGAGAACTCTCACTTTCCCAAGTTTCCTTGGCAATATCCAACAGCCCTCTTGGGTGTCTCCCATACAGTAACTCAAAGGGGGAGAATCCCGTAGAGGATTGGGGCACCTCCCTAATAGCAAACATCAAATAAGGAAGTAGACAGTCCCAATCCCTTCCATCTCTATCCACCACTTTCTTCAACATTTGTTTTAGGGTTTTGTTGAATCTTTCAACCAGCCCATCGGTTTCGGGGTGATACACAGATGTACGCAATTGCGTCACTTTGAACAATTTACACAGCTCTTTCATAACCCGGGACATAAAGGGTGTACCTTGGTCCGTAAGCAGTTCTTTACAAATACCCACCCGGCTAAAAACAAGAGATAGCTCTTTGGCTATGGTTTTGGCCGAGGTATTTCTGAGAGGGATCGCTTCTGGATAACGGGTGGCATAGTCCATTATAACCAATATGTACTGGTGCCCCCTAGCGGACTTGATTATAGGACCTACCAAATCCATTGCGATTCTCTCAAACGGGACCTCAATGATGGGTAGAGGGACCAGCGGGCTACGGAAATGTGGCATCGGGGCCGACCTCTGACACACAGGGCAGGAGGAACAATAATTTTCTATGTCCTTCATCACCCCAGGCCAATAGAATCTCTGTAATACCCTCTCTCGGGTTTTCTCTGTCCCCAGATGACCTCCAAGAATGTGCCCATGGGCCAACTCCAACACCAACTTCCTGTAAGGTTTGGGCACCACAAGCTGCTCAACGGTTTCTTCTGCCCTTTTTGCCACCCGATACAGTAGGTCCTTCTCTACGCTGAAGTATGGGTAAGTGCAGGTATTATCTGGGTTCACTAACTCGCCATCTATTTCCACTACGTTTTCCCGTGCCTTTATTAGGGCGGGGTCTTTTAACTGTTCTGTGGCAAAATTTTCCCTGTGAACCTCCAGATCAGAAAACTCCACAGACGGTAGGTTTTCGTCTGAGGAGGTGGGCTCCTCTCCAGTTTCTTGAGTCTCCCCTGCCAATACTGACAAGGGAAATTCTGGAGAGTCCTCACCACTCTCAGAGGAGTTCTGGCTATCATATTCCTGGTACATAGGGGCACCAGTGGGGGGCTCAGGATCATCCCACAGTTCCCAGAACTTCGGAAAATCCCTTCCCACAATGGCATCATGCGGTAATTGAGATACTAACCCCACTGGATGAGAGAGGGTACCTTTGGGGGTCTCGAAACACACTGTAGTCACTGGATACTCTCGGGTGTCCCCATGCACACAAATAACAGCTACCTTGCTATTCCCAGAGACCTCTGTTTTAACTAATTCAGCCTTTATCAGGGTCACAAGGCTACCTGAATCCAGTAATACCACAACATTTCTACCATTAATACACATTTTGCATAAATGTTTCTTAGTTCCCCGAATGGCAGTGCATGCGACTGTCGCACACAGCGACTGACGTCGGTCCGTCAGAAAGTCACATTGCATGGGTTCCTCCACAACCGGGCAATTTGCTGCAATATGTCCCGCTTGCCGGCAGCGGTAGCAAACAATCCATTTGGCTGCCTCTTGAGCCCCTGACTTCCCAGGCTGTTCTCGCCAAACTTTGGGTAGAGCTCCCACCCTCTCACTCTCTCCACCCTCACCCCTTGGAATCCTCTTATCCGCCCCTGGGGATGATCTGGTCTTAGGGTGGAAAGTCCGAGAGTCTCTGGAAGAGGCCGTCAGGTTCTCTGTAGCCAAGTATTTCTCTACACGATCCACAAGACCACCGGCCGTCTCTGGGTCTCCATGGCTTACCCACTTTTGGATGGCAGTAGGAAGAGCTCTCAAAAACCGATCCATTACAACACGTTCCACAATCTCTGGTGCGGACAAAGTCTCTGGCTGTAGCCACTTCCTGCTCAGGTGAATGAGATCATACATTTGAGACCTGGGGGGTTTTCCAAGCTGGAAAGTCCAGTTATGCACACGCTGAGCCCGGACAGCCAGGGTGACACCCAGCCTTGCCAATATTTCAGCTTTTAGCATCACATAGTCTTTTGCTTGGTCAGGCTCTAGGTCATAGTAAGCCTTCTGCGATTCACCAGTTAACAGAGGAGCCACCAGTCCAGCCCACTGCTCCTCAGGCCACTTTTCTCTTTCAGCAGTCCTTTCAAATGTGGTCAAAAATACCTCTGGATCATCCTCTCCAGTCATTTTTGTCAATAAACGACTCACCCCAAAGGACGCGGTATTAGTGGGACGGCTTTCCTCACTGGTCTGCGGACGTTGCTGCATTACTGCTTCCATTTGTTGTAGTCTCTGCTCTTGCTTCTGTAACAGGTCTATGAAGCGGGCCTCAGATTGCTGCTGGGCTTGTTGCTGAGCTTCCAGACTCTGTTGGTGAGCTTGCTGCTGGGCTGCAAGGCTCCTTTGCAAACCTGCATTTGTCTGCTGTTGATTGGCATTTGCTAGAGCCAGCTGTTTCAGTATCTCCTCCATGCTGGCTTAAAAAAACTGCCACTGGTTCTCCACCAACTGTGAGGGGGTTAACTCGGTAGCGGGTGTGTGTGGCCCCCTGGTTGGGCTCCCCACACAAAAACAGGGCCAGCAGACAGAGGTTGTGGTTTTCAAAATCAAAAGGTGCGGTTTATTTCTCTATGTACAGTGACAAAAACACAGCAAAGCCAAAAAGAAACATAAACAAAATAAATCCTGGTCAGCTTGACCTCTGACTAAACATGCAGGTTTCCTAACTAACAACTGGGATCAGCCTGGTGCTGTCCTAGTCCCTAAGTCCCTGGTTTAGTCAATGTCCAAACAAATAGCCACACAGGCTTTTTCTCACCGCACAGGGGTTCACTCTCCCTAGACAGTCCACACAGGTCTGGTTCCAGGCATGAGCAAACACCTAATGAATCTGGGAGTTTTTATAGAGGCCTTAAACGAACTGACAGGCTTCAGCTGGTCTCATCAACTCCCTGCCTGCACGACGCCCAGCCCTCTCCCTAGAGGTATGAGTCATCCATGAGCCCACTAGCCTCAGCTGGGCTTCATCAACTCCCTCCCTAGTTGTATAAGTCGGCATAAAGCCTGAATCTGGGAGAAATATATCTACCCCCCTGGATGCAACCAGGTGACTTTACCTTCCTGCTGTCACACCTGCATAACGTTGATTCCATGTGGGGTCGAGGACCTCATCGTCCTCCACATCATCTTCCACCCAGTCTTCACCCCTGCCCTCCATGTCTGTCTGCACAATTGCGAAAGCAGCAGCAGTTGGCACCTGTGTTTCGTCATCATCCGAGACGTGCTGCGATGGTCCTCCCATGTACCCATCATGAAACATAAGTGGTTGGGCATCGGTGCACTCAATCTCTTCCACTTCTGGGGCAGGGCTAGGTGGATGGCCCTGGGAAACCCTGCTAACAGAGTCATCGAAAAGCAGAAGAGACTGCTGCATGATTTGGGGCTCAGACTGCTTGGCTGATTTGCAAGGGGGTGAGGTGAAAGACTGATGGACATGGGCTTCAGGTGCCAACTCTGATCTTTCATCAGAAGAGTGGGTGGGAGACAATGTGAAGGAACCCGAGGCACTGTCAGCAACCCAATCTACTATCGTCTGTACTTGTCCTGGCCTAAACATTGGTACAGCCTCATTAGGCGCGACAAAATACCGCCGCAGGCTCGGTCGCCTACTCGCACCTGAGGAAGGTGTTTCACTTGTGCGTGTAGCTGGCACAGATCCACCACGTCCTCTCCCTGCAACAGGAGCTCCACCAGCAGCACCACGACCGGGGCCACCACGTCCCTTTGACCTTCCCCTCATATTTTCCAAATTTAGGATCTTGCCCTAAATGGCGTTTTTTGGAAGACCACAACACACCCACAGTACGTAATGGCTGAAACGCACAGCTACAGAACTGCAGAAAATGCTATTAAAAAAAAAAAAGGTTGTTTTTTTTAGTATAGCACAGTACAAGGAAAATATATAGAAATTGTTTATTTCACACACCTCCAGATGTGTATTTCACACTGCAAAATATTTTCTGTGGCCCTAAATGGCGTTTTTTGGAAGAGCACAACACAACCACAGTATTTAACCACTGAATCGCACAGCTATAGAAGTGCAGAGAATGCTATTCAAAAAAAATGTTGTTTTTTTTAGTATAGCACTGTACAATATATAGAAATTGTTTATTTTACACACCTCCAGATGTGTATTTCACACTGCAAAATATTTTCTGTGGCCCTAAATGGCGTTTTTTGCCAGACCACAACACACCCACAGCACGTAACCGCTGAATCGCACAGCTACAGAAAATGCTATTCAAAAAAAAAGGTTTTTTTTTTAGTATAGCACTGTACAAGAAGAATATATAGAAATTGTTTATTTTACACACCTCCAGATGTGTATTTCACACTGCAAAATATTTTCTGTGGCCCTAAATGGCATTTTTTGCCAGACCACAACACACCCACAGCACGTAACCGCTGAATCGCACAGCTACAGAAAATGCTATTCAAAAAAAAAGGTTGTTTTTTTTAGTATAGCACTGTACAAGAAGAATATATAGAAATTGTTTATTTTACACACCTCCAGATGTGTATTTCACACTGCAAAATATTTTCTGTGGCCCTAAATGGCGTTTTTTGGAAGAGCACAACACACCCACAGTATTTAACCACTGAATCGCACAGCTATAGAAGTGCAGAGAATGCTATTCAAAAAAAATGTTGTTTTTTTTTAGTATAGCACTGTACAATATATAGAAATTGTTTATTTTACACACCTCCACATGTGTATTTCACACTGCAATTTATTTTCTGTGGCCCTAAATGGCGTTTTTTGGAAGAGCACAACAACCCCAACAGTATATAACCGCTGAATCGCACAGCTGCAGAGGCCAGAGAATGCTATTCAAAAATAATGTTGTTTTTTCACACACCTCCAGATGTGTATTTCACACTGCAAAATATTTTCTGTGGCCCTAAATGGCGTTTTTTGCAAGAGCACAACAACCCCAACAGTATATAACCGCTGAATCGCACAGCTGCAGAGGCCAGAGAATGCTATTCAAAAATAATGTTGTTTTTTCACACACCTCCAGATGTGTATTTCACACTGCAAAATATTTTCTGTGGCCCTAAATGGCGTTTTTTGCAAGAGCACAACAACCCCAACAGTATATAACCGCTGAATCGCACAGCTGCAGAGGCCAGAGAATGCTTTTTAAAAATAATGATGTTGTTTCACACACCTCCAGATGTGTATTTCACACTGCAAAATATTTTCTGTGGCCCTAAATGGCGTTTTTTGGAAGAGCACAACACAACCACAGTATTTAACCACTGAATCACACAGCTATAGAAGTGCAGAGAATGCTATTCAAAAAAAATGTTTTTTTTTTTAGTATAGCACTGTACAATATATAGAAATTGTTTATTTTACACACCTCCACATGTGTATTTCACACTGCAATTTATTTTCTGTGGCCCTAAATGGCGTTTTTTGGAAGAGCACAACAACCCCAACAGTATATAACCGCTGAATCGCACAGCTGCAGAGGCCAGAGAATGCTATTCAAAAATAATGTTGTTTTTTCACACACCTCCAGATGTGTATTTCACACTGCAAAATATTTTCTGTGGCCCTAAATGGCGTTTTTTGCAAGAGCACAACAACCCCAACAGTATATAACCGCTGAATCGCACAGCTGCAGAGGCCAGAGAATGCTTTTTAAAAATAATGTTGTTTTTTCACACACCTCCAGATGTGTATTTCACACTGCAAAATATTTTCTGTGGCCCTAAATGGCGTTTTTTGGAAGAGCACAACACAACCACAGTATTTAACCACTGAATCGCACAGCTATAGAAGTGCAGAGAATGCTATTAAAAAAAAATGTTTTTTTTTTTTAGTATAGCACTGTACAATATATAGAAATTGTTTATTTTACACACCTCCACATGTGTATTTCACACTGCAATTTATTTTCTGTGGCCCTAAATGGCGTTTTTTGGAAGAGCACAACAACCCCAACAGTATATAACCGCTGAATCGCACAGCTGCAGAGGCCAGAGAATGCTATTCAAAAATAATGTTGTTTTTTCACACACCTCCAGATGTGTATTTCACACTGCAAAATATTTTCTGTGGCCCTAAATGGCGTTTTTTGGAAGAGCACAACACAACCACAGTATTTAACCACTGAATCGCACAGCTATAGAAGTGCAGAGAATGCTATTCAAAAAAAATGTTGTTTTTTTTAGTATAGCACTGTACAATATATAGAAATTGTTTATTTTACACACCTCCACATGTGTATTTCACACTGCAATTTATTTTCTGTGGCCCTAAATGGCGTTTTTTTGAAGAGCACAACAACCCCAACAGTATATAACCGCTGAATCGCACAGCTGCAGAGGCCAGAGAATGCTATTCAAAAATAATGTTGTTTTTTCACACACCTCCAGATGTGTATTTCACACTGCAAAATATTTTCTGTGGCCCTAAATGGCGTTTTTTGGAAGAGCACAACACACCCACAGTATATAACCGCTGAATCGCACAGCTGCAGAGAATGCTATTCAAAAAAAAGGTTTTTTTTATTTTTTAGTATAGCATAGTACAAGAAAAATATATAGAAATTGGTTATTTCACACAACTAGAGATATACACTGCAAAATATTTTTTTTGCCCAAAAATAGGTCTTTTTTGCGCACAACAAAGTGCCTTTTTTTTTTTTTTTGCAACAGCACAATAAAGTGCCTTTTTTTTTTTTTTTTTCTGCCCGAAATGGGTCTTTTAGCAAGAGCACAATACAGCCACAGTATGGAATAGGTGTATCACTCAACGTAATGCAGTGCTGGTGCACTGAGCTTGCAACACAAACAGATAAACCTATGCAGATCGCTGAGCTATTATATCTCTCAATCTGGACTCCTATCTAAATCTCTCTCCCTGAAAGCACAAACAGGATCCTGCCCCTACACTACACTACACTGTCTCTCTATCTTTTCTATCAGTAGATTGCAGAATCAGGACTAACTCCTATCATATAATTCTCTCCCTTACAGCAACAGCAGCCAGGATCCTTTCCCTACACTGTCTAAAAGCAGAGTGACGATCTGTGCTGTGTGCCTCTTGCTTATATAGAAGCTGGTCACATGCTGGGTCACATGTTGCACTGACCAATCACAGCCACACCATTAGTAGGCATGGCTATGATGGCTTCTAAGGGCACACCAGCTAATCAAATGGTGATTGGCTGGCCCCTGAAGCATTTCTAACTGCGCCATTAAATTCCCGAATCCGGACCCGAACCCGGACTTTAGCGCAAAATCCGGGTCCGGGTCGGGAAAACGCCAAAATTCGGTACGGACCCGAACTTTACAGTTCGGGTCCGCTCAACACTAGACATGTATCAATGCAAAAAGAAGTTTTAAAAACGGCCGTTTTTTCGGGAGCAGTGATTTTAATAATGCTTAAAGTGAAACAATAAAAGTGAAATATTCCTTTAAATTTCATACCTGGGTGGTGTGTATGATATGCATGTAAAGTGGTGCATGTTTCCCGTGCTTAGAACTGTCCCTGCAAAAAATGTCATTTTTGAAAGAAAAAAATGCATTTAAAACTGACTCGCGGCTATTAATGAATTGTCGGCTCCCGGCAATACATACAAAAGTCATTGATAAAAAAAAAAAAAAAAAAGCGTGAGGGTTCCCCAGAATTCAATTACCAGGCCCTTCAGGTCTGGAATGGATATTAAGGGGAACCCCGCTGCAAATTAAAAAAAATAATTGACGTGGGGTTCCCCCAAATATCCATTCCAGGCCCTTCAGATCTGGCATAGATTTTAAGGGGAACTCCACCCCAAATGTAAAAAAAATATGGCGTGGAGTCCCCCTAAAAATCCATACCAGACCGCTTATCCGAGCACGCAACCTGGCCGGCCGCAGGGGAAAAGGGGGGGACGAGAGAGCGGCCCCCCCTCCCTCCTGAACCGTACCAAGCCACATGCCCTCAACATGGGGAGGATGTCCCCATGTTGATGGGGACAAGGGCCTCATCCCCACAACCCTTGCCCGGTGGTTGTGGGGGTCTGCGGGCGGAGGGTTTATCGGAATCTGGAAGACATTTTACCCCTACCATTTCACGAAGAAAGCGTAAAAAAATGTTTAAAAAAACACACAAATACCTTGAAAAAGTCCTTTATTTAAAAAAACAAAACAAAAACATTCCAGCGGTGAAATCCAGTGTCCCGCGGCGATCCCGATGTCCAGCGCTGTCCTTCATTGGTTGTGCCTGAGCGGACCTGATGGGGAACTCCCTCTCAGTATTTTAAATGTATAGACCCGCCCCTTCTAAAGTTCCCCATCAGGCCAGCTCAGCGGACCAGATGCGGAACATGAGAAGGGGCGGGTCTATACATGTATTACCAAAGTGAGAGCAGTTCCCCATCAGGTCCGCCCCCTCGGTATGTCGGACCCGCCTACGTCATTGGCTTGAGCGGGGAACTTCCTTCACTATGTAAATTTAAATTACACAGTGAAGGAAGTTCCCCTCGGTATGTCGGACCCGCCTACGTCATTGGCTTGAGCAGGGAACTTCCTTCACTATGTAAATTTAAATTACACAGTGAAGGAAGTTCCCCGCTCAAGCCAATGACGTAGGCGGGTCCGACATACCGAGGGGGCGGACCTGATGGGGAACTGCTCTCACTTTGGTAATACATGTATAGACCCGCCCCTTCTCATGTTCCGCATCTGGTCCGCTGAGCGGACCTGATGGGGAACTTTAGAAGGGGCGGGTCTATACATTTAAAATACTGAGAGGGAGTTCCCCATCAGGTCCGCTCAGGCACAACCAATGAAGGACAGCGCTGGAAATCGGGATCGCCGCGGGACACTGGATTTCACCGCTGGAAGGTTTTTTTGTTATTTTTTTTAAATAAAGGACTTTTTCAAGGTGTTTGTGTGTTTTTTTAAACATTTTTTTACGCTTTCTTCGTGAAATGGTAGGGGTACAATATACCCCTTACCAATTCACATGGGGGGGGGGCCGGGATCTGGGGGTCCCCTTTGTTAAAGGGGTCTTCCAGATTCCGATAAGCCCCCCGCCCGCAGACCCCCACAACCACCGGGCAAGGGTTGTGGGGATGAGGCCCTTGTCCCCATCAACATGGGGACATTCTCCCCATGTTGAGGGCATGTGGCTTGGTACGGTTCAGGAGGGAGGGGGGGCCGCTCTCTCGTCCCCCCCTTTTCCCCTGCGGCCGGCCAGGTTGCGTGCTCGGATAAGGGGTCTGGTATGGATTTTTAGGGGGACTCCACGCCATTTTTTTTTAAAATTTGGGGTGGAGTTCCCCTTAAAATCCATGCCAGATCTGAAGGGCCTGGAATGGATATTTGGGGGAACCCCACGTCAATTTTTTTTTAAATTTGCGGCGGGGTTCCCCTTAATATCCATTCCAGACCTGAAGGGCCTGGTAATTGAATTCTGGGGAACCCCCACGCTTTTTTTTTTTTTTTTTATCAATGACTTTTGTATGTATTGCCGGGAGCCGACAATTCATTAATAGCCGCGAGTCAGTTTTAAATGCATTTTTTTCTTTCAAAAATGAAATTTTTTGCAGGGACAGTTCTAAGCACGGGAAACATGCGCCACTTTACATGCATATCATACACACCCCCCAGGTACGAAATTTAAAGGAATATTTCACTTTTATTTTTTCATTTTAAGCATTATTAAAATCACTGCTCCCGAAAAAACGGCCGTTTTTAAAACTTCTTTTTGCATTGATACATGTCCCCTGGGGCAGGACCCGGGTCCCCAAACACTTTTTAGGACAATAACTTGCATATTAGCCTTTATAATTAACACTTTAGATTTCGAACGTTCAAGTCCATTGTATTTAATAGGGTTCTAAAGTTTACACGAACATTTTGTCTGTTAGCAGGTTCTGGTGCGAACCGAACAGGGGGTGTTCGGCTCATCCCTGGTCACCAGGGATGCAGTCAGTTTTAATTCCAAGTATCCAAATCCTCCCTACACCATACAAAGGGGAATTTAGGTTGTATTGCCTGCTGTTCCTCCCTTGTGACAGTTACCGTATTTATCGGCATATAACACGCACAGGCGTACAACACGCACCCTAACTTTAAGAGGGAAGTTTCAGGAAAAAAACTTTCCACAGCCCCCTGCGTATAACAAGCAGGCACAATTTACCCTCTATTTTCAGGGTAATAAAGTGAGTGTTATAAGCCAATAAATACGGTATATTCAAGATCTCGGATTTCGACATATTTATTTTAAAATTAGTTAACTTTCCATCGGCTCAACTCCTCTATTACTATTGGGATTGTTGTCCAGGAATTAGAGATATAAAAGAGCAGATTATCCACGTAAGCAGCCACTCTATACTCCTTTTCCCCCACTCTCACCCCTCTACTATCCAGGTTTTTACGGATTGCAGCTAGTAGGGGTTCCAATGCTATTACAAACAGCATTGGAGAGAGATGGCACCCCTGCCTTGTCTTGTTAAAAAAGTCAAGGGGAGGGGATAAATTCCCATTTATTCTGATTTTAGCTGTTGGGTGGTGGTAGAAGGCCGATATCGATCTCATCATCCTCTCCCCCACACCCAAGTGTCTTAATGTTCCGAACATAAAACCCCATTCCACTCTGTGAAAGTTCTTTTCGACATCTATTGACAGAAGTGCGACTGGGGCTTTCCTCCCTCTCACTTCATGTTTTAAAAACAGACTTCAAGCTGTTATCCTTCCCCTCTCTCCTTGTCACAAACCTTACCTGATCATTATGGATCCAGCTTGGTAGGAGCGGTTTTAATCTTTCTGCGATTATTTTAGCAAAGATCTTTATATGTGTATTTAACATAGATATTGGTCTATAGTTTGCTGGGGCTGCTGGATCCTTCCCCTCTTTTAGAATAAGCGTTATATAGGCCATTAATGATTCCTCCCTGAGGGTTTCACCTTCTGCTAAAGTATTCAGATAATTGCATAGTTTGGGGACCAGAAGCTTTTGGAATCTTTTATAATATAGAATAGAGTACCCGTGGGGGCCCGGGCTCTTTCCCAGGGCCATATTCTTTATTGCATTTCCTACTTCTTCTTGCGTAATTGGAGCTTCAAGTTGTTCAAGCTCCTCCTTAGGCACCATGGGAAGGTCAAGGCCCCACAGGTACTCTTGAGCTTCCACATCTTGTTTCCCTATATTTTCCCCTCTCTGGCTCACGTCATACAACGCACTATAGTATGCGTGGAATACGCTCGCTATTTCAGGAGATGAGTGCACCATCTCACCCTTGTCGTTCTTAATTTTAGGGATAAAGGATACATTTTTTTCCCTTACTGCTCTAGCCAACCATTTTCCAGATTTATTGCCCCATTGATTCCTTTCTTTATTTACTATATGGAAAGCATGTTTTTTCTCCTGTTCTAACAATTCTACTAACTCCTCTCTTTTTACCATTAATTCTTGTCTCTCTGGGATGCCTTTGGGTCTCGTCATTTGTTCTAAATCCTGTATCTCTCTATATAAAGTGCTAATTTTCTTCCCCCCCCCCCCCCCCTCTCTTCTTCCCCTCCCCAATCCCTATTAGTATTCCCCTTATAAAAGCCTTATGCGATTCCCACAGAATTCCCCGGGGGGGGTTTCTAATGTATTGTTAACTGCGAAGAAGCTCTCCAGCTCCTGCTCAATCTTCTCTTCTTAATTGTCTCAGGGTCCTGGAAAAGAGAATTGTTTAGTCTCCAATTCTTTCCCACCGTAGAACCTCCTGATATTACTAATTGGATCACTACTGGGGCATGGTCAGAAAGAGTAATTGTTTTAATTTCAGCATTTTTAAGAGACGGAACAAGTTGATGTTCTATTAGCACATAATCAATCCTTGAGAATGACCCATAGACTGGGGAGTAAAAAGTATAGTCCCTGGGTGTCTAACCCTCCATGCATCTACCAGCTGATAATCCAATAACATTTTTTTTTATCAACTTATGTCTTTGAGCTGTATAACGAGAGGTGCCCCCTGTAGTATCTATCTGTGGGTCTATACTCAGGCTTAAATCTCCTGCTATTATAAGTTTACCTTCTTTAAATACCCCAAGTTTTTTCAGGGTTTTCCTTAAAGCGGAGCTCCACCCTATTTGACAACATTATCTTAATCAAACAGCAGACTCAAATGCATTAAGGAACGGAAGTTTTTTTTTTTCTGTGACAGTACCTTTGTTATCAGCAGCTGTCACTCGGCTTCCTGTCTCTCTCTTCCGTGGGTAGTGTGTCATATCCTTTACCCGCAATGTCTCCTGGGAGCTTTTCTCATTACTCCCAGGATTCATTGCGGAGGCTTCCTCTGAGTTATCGCGGGATTTCCTAAAGTGCGACCCGCTGTCTCGTCACATCAGGCTCCCCATCACAGATTGCTCCGGAAGTGACGTTCCGTCGCTGCCATCTTGCTACTCCCCACACTCCTGCACAGTAATGATAGAGTGAGAAGGGGGAAAGTGGTGTAGCAAGATTGCGGCTACGGGACGTCACTTCCGGAGCAATCTGTGATAGGAGAGCCGAATGTGATGAGACACTGCTCCCAACAAGGAAATTAGTGCTTGTGGGCTTCACAGTGCCCACAAGCAAAAAGGAAATGGCGTTACAAAGAAAATATAAGTTATAATTCCAGACGAAATCAGACAGCGGATGACTTTAAACAGCAGAAGAGTGAGTACTCTTTTAATAAATAATAAATAAATAATTTAATGCCCAAAAAAAACAAACGAATGGCCGCGGGAGATCCACTTTAACAATTTGTCTGGTTCCCTATTTGGGGAATAAATATTCGCAAAGGTGCATTCCATGTTAAACAGTCTCCCCTTTATAAAAAGGAACCTTCCCTCAGGGTCTGCCAGCCACTCCCTCACTACGAATACCATAGTTTTATCAAAACCTATGGCCACACCCCTTGAGTGGCTAGATGTTGAATCACCATAGAACCACACAGGGTACGAGTGCGAGGACAAACTACACCCAGAGGCATGTGAAATGTGTGTCTCCTGAAGATAAACCACATTTGCCCCGAGAAAATGCAGCTCTTTATTTATCGTATACCTTTTACTTGGGGTGTTTAGTCCTCTTACATTATAAATAACCAAATTTATTGTAGCCATGGTTCATTTTAGGGAGCGCATGGCAGACCCTGAGAGGCGAAACACAGTAGGGAGAAAGGCACACAAGGAGAGAGAGGAGGAAAAAAAACAAAAAAAAGGGGAAACCCCACAACCCCCCCCCCCCCACCCATACAGCTAAAGGGTTTTCTGAAGTGAAGGGTAACAGGGACAAAGGTATCTCAAGACTGGGTGGATGCTGCCTTCCTCAGATGGGGTAATCAGATGGAAACTACAAAAAAGACAAAATGGAAGAAATGCATAAAAAGTGGGTACTCACAAAGCACAAATCTCTATTGAGCCATAAAAACACACACAGCGTATAGACATGTGTAGGACCATAACATGGGGTGTAGCTACTGCGTTTCGAGGGTACACCCCCTTCCTCAGAGCTAGGCTAATCAAAGGAGGATGATTAACCCTTGTATTCTGGTAACAGATAGGTGTATACAGATAGGTGTATAGAAGGTGGGGTAAGATAGCGCCACTCCTGATGACATCAGGTTGATGAAACGCATTGGGCGGAGCTTCTTTACACCATATACATCACTGTCAGAGAAACAACCAGTTCAGCCACGTCCCAGAAAGGCGATTCGGCACATGCGCGTTTGCGGCACGATGGAACCGCACGCACGCATGCGCTAATGTACGCCCAATCAGCACTCTGGCTGGCCTATATAAGGCTGCCCAGTTACTCTGACAGATTGCTGGTTTGTCTTCAGCTTTCTGCTTCCTGTTTGAGCCTAGTTCCTGTTTCCTGTATCTGAACTCTCGTTGTGACCCGGACTGATACTGACTACTCTGCTCTTCTCCTGGACCTGACCCACGGCTTGCTTAACGGACTTTGCCCTGCTACCTGTGCTTGACCCCCGGTCTGCATCTCGGATCTGCTACTTGTCTCCAGCCCTTGACCTTATGCCTGCATCTCGGACCTACTACTAGTCTCCAGCCCCTGACTTTCTGCTTGTGTTTTGGACTTGTTACTTGTCTCCTGTTCTAGACCTTCCGCCTGCACCCAGAACCAGACTTCTGCCTCCTTGTTATGATCCCTGTTTGTGCTCTGGACTTGTATCTCCAGCTAGGGTCCTGCGAAGAGCTGCACCCATCTGTGTTTGACCTTTAGTCTGCTCTTGTTGGATTACCTTCTTGTCTTCGCACAGCTGCTCAGCTCTACCAAGATCAACTTGCAAGACCTACCCATCCTGCTGGTAGCCAGTGGCTCTTCGTGCTATCCACCCCCTGTATCATCTCCAGGGGGCGGATTGCGCCTAGTCGCAAGGGTGAACCGCTCTCGGCATCTCTGCCTCGGTAAGTACACACCTGACAGTACAAACCAGCCAGATGTCAGCAGCCAACAGAGCGTGTTCCCCTCTGGAGATCCTCTGCCAGCAGGTCTCCGCACTCACTGATGCGGTTCAGAAACTGCAAGAGGGTTACACCCAAATGGATAACCCCCTCTAGCGACTCTCTGGATCACCCACGCCAGCAGCCACGGCTCCTGCATCCACCAGTGGGGCTTCCACTTCTCAAGCTTCATCGAATCAAACAGTGGTAATGGCCCTCCCTGAGCCTAGGGTCCCCACACCTGAGAGTTTTTCAGGCGATCGCAAAAAATACAGAGCTTTCAAGAATGCTTGCTCTCTTTACCTTGCTCTTCAGCCCAGGACTTTTTCCTCAGAAGTAGTAAAAGTGGGTTTCCTCATATCCCTCCTAACGGATGAGACACAAGCCTGGGCCCACGGCCTGATGGAACAGAGGAGCCCAGTGCTGAACTCTGTAGACATCTTTTTTGAAAATATGGCACAGTTGTACGATGACCCCCAGCGCACGGCTATGGCTGAGGCCATTCTACACAACTCATCTCAGGGGAGAAGGCTAATTGAGGACTATACGGTAGAGTTCTGGAAGTGGTCAGCCGACACCGGCTGGAACGAGCTGGCCCTAAAATACCAATATTGCCAAGGTCTGTCTGAAGCTCTCAAGGACGTGTTAGCTAGGATGGAGACCCCTGCTACCCTGGAAGATTTGATCCAGTCTGCCACCAAGCTTGATAGGTGCATGCGGGAGCGGCGCTCGGAGCGCTTCCAGGTTCCTCGTCCCAGTTGGATGCTTGCCCAGTCAGCTCCATCCGCCTTTCCCAGTTCCCGCAGCTACCTCCACTCCTGAAATCGAACCTATGCAACTCGGACTGGTCCGTGCCCCTCTCACTCCTGAGGAGAAACAGTGCACACGTCAAGCCAATCTATGCCTATACTGTGGGAGGGCAGGCCATTTCCTCCGTAACTGCCCAGTGAGACCTAGTAAGTCTGCTCCTCAAGTTGTTATAAACTATCAAGTTTCTGGTATTCCTCAGACTTACGTCACTCTCTTCATCTCCCTACAGCTAGCGGAAAGGGAAACCTGCCTGCCAGCTATCATTGACTCTGGAGCTTGCAGCTGCTTCTTGGATTCCACGCTAGCCCAAAGACTGCATGTTCCTCTTCAGACCAAAAACATAGTCTTCAGGTACATCTGGCTGACGGGTCTCTTCCTCGCTCTGGACTGATCACCCAAGAGACCAAACCTATCTTTGTCACCACAGACTCCGGCCATCAGGAGTTCCTGCGATTCGGCCTTATCCCCTTTCCTATGTTCTCCATCATTCTGGGACTTCCCTGGCTGCAGGCACATGAACCTCTCATAAATTGGACTAAGAAGGAGGTCACCTTCTCTTCTCAATATTGCTCCCAGCACTGTTTCACCCCAGCTCCAGTCACTTGTTTAGCTGTGACACCTGTACCTGGCAACCTTCAGCATGTCTCCTCTGTACACCTTGAGTTCAAAGACGTCTTTGACTAACATCAGGCTGACCGTCTACCACCTCACCGGTCTTACGACTGTCCCATCGATCTCCTGCATGGCTCTGAAGTTCCTTTTGGCCGCATCTTTCCACTCTCCGAAACTGAGTTAAAGGCTCTCAAGTCTTATATCGATGAAAATCTGGAGAAGGGCTTCATCCGCCCTTCCTCCTCACCAGCTGGTGCAGGGATCTTTTTTGTGGAAAAAAAAGATGGTTCCCTGAGGCCCTGTATCGACTACAGGGAATTAAACAAAATCACTATTAAGAACAGGTACCCGTTGCCTCTTATCCTGGAGTTATTTCAGCAGTTCCGATTCGCCCCAATCTTTTCCAAGCTGGATCTTCGAGGTGCATACAACCTCATTCGAATTAGGGCTGGGGACGAATGGAAGACTGCTTTTAGGTCCAGGTTTGGACATTATGAGTACCTGGTGATGCTGTTTGGGCTCTGCAACGCCCCGGCCACTTTTCAGCATTTAGTAAATTACATTTTCCGAGAGTATCTCGATGACTTCTTAGTTGTCTACTTGGACGATATCCTCTTCTTCTCAGCCACTGTTGAATTACACCGGGTTCATATCAAAAATGTCCTTGCAATCCTTAGACAACATAAGTTGTATCTTAAAGCTGAAAAGTGCAACTTTGAAAAAACTTCTGTGCAATTTCTAGGATTCATTGTTTCCACCAACGGGGTCGCAATGGACCCACAGAAGGTCAAGGCTCCAGTAGATAAAAAAGGTGTACAGCGATTCATTGGTTTTGCCAATTTCTACAGGAGGTTCATTGTTGGGTTCTCATCTATTGTGGCACCTATCACCCAGTTGATACGCCAGAACAACCATTTTCACTGGTCGCAGGAAGCCCAGGAAGCTTTCATTAAACTAAAGGCCGTGTTTACTTCTGCACCAGTTCTGCAGCATCCAGACCCAGCACTACCATTCATATTGGAAGTAGACGCTTCCAAGACAGCCACTGGGGCCATCCTCTCTCAAAGACCGGGCCTCAAGTCCCTCCTACACCCTGTAGCTTTTGCATCCCGGAAGCTAAGTCCACCGGAAAGAAACTATGATGTTGAAGACAGAGAGTTGCTGGCCATTAAGTTTGCCCTGGAGGAGTGAGGGTACCTGCTGGAGGGTGCATCTCACCCTGTCATGATCTTCACCGATCACAAAAATCTGGAGTACCTCAGGACAGCAAAACATTTAAAACCCAGACAAGCCTGTTGGGCTCTCTTTTTCTCCAGATTTAATTTCCATATCTCCTATAGACCTGGCTCCAAAAATGGGAAGACGGATGCACTCTCCAGGATGTTCCCCGAAACCTCTCAGGCAGTTGAACCTAGTACCATCTTGTCTTCAGAAAATATTCTTCTGATTACCCAAACTGATTTGTTGACCTCCATTAAAACAGCATCCAGGCACTATACTGACCTTGAAGTGTCTTCTTTAGAGAAACACGACGACCTGCTCTGGTCTCAAGGAAAGATCTTTGTCCCACTGCAAACAAGACTTCTGGTTTTAAGAACTTTTCATGACCACAAGTAAGCAGGTCACTTCGGAACACAGAAAACTGCGGAACTAGTCTCTCGTTCCTTCTGGTGGCCGGGTTGGAGACAGGATTGTAAGGATTATGTTGCCTCTTGCACCCTATGCCAGCGGAGTAAAGGACCAAACATCAAATCTTGGGGCCTACTCAAACCCTTACCCATTCCTGAACGACCATGGGCAAAGGTCTCATTGGATTTTATTGTCGACTTACCTCCCTCTGGGGGATTCACCACTATCCTGGTTGTTGTCGACCGCCTTTCGAAGATGGCACACTTCCTGCCCATGGTGGGTACCCCCTCTGCTTCAGATACGGCCAAAATCTTCTTAAGAGAAATAACAAGGCTCCATTGGGTACCTAAGAGTATCGTTTCGGATAGAGGTGTCCAATTTACGTCCAAATCCCTGGAAATAAAGATCTGTCTCTCATCCGCTACCATCCTCAAAGCAACTGCCAGACAGAGAGAACAAACCAAACCTTGGAGCAATATCTCAGTTGTTTCTGCTTTGCCTCCCAGGACGACTGGTCTTCTCTTCTACCTTATGCTGAATTTGCATACAACTCCATCCATACAGCTACCAATCAAACACCCTTCTGGTCCAACTTCGGTTTCCATCCTTCTTTTCTTCCTAACTCCATCCCTGAGATATCTGTCCCTGCTGTACAGGACCAGATAGCCTCCGTCCAGCGGAACTTTCAGAAACTTCAGGAAATTATGCAACGTACCCAGGACAATTACAAAAAGTACTATGATAAGGGAAGGAAGGAGAACCCAGCCTTCAAAGTTGGGGAAAAAGTTTGGCTATCAGCCATCAATCTCAAATTGCCACTTCCCTAATGGAAGTTGGGGCCAAGGTTCATTGGACCTTTTAAGATCAAGCGGATGATCAACCCTGTGGCCTTTGAGTTGGCCTTGCCTGACTCCTATAGAATACACCCAGTATTCAATGCATCTTTATTAAAACCTGTTGTTTCCAGCTCCTTCCCTGGGAGAGAAGAACCGCCTCCTACACCAGTCAAGGTAGACAGAGAAAATTAATTCGAAGTGGAGTCCATTTTGAGTTGCAGGAAAAGGGGTAGACAACTACAGTATCAGATTAAATGGAAGGGGTATCCCCCTGAGGACAATTCCTGGGAACCCTCTAAGAACTTGCATGCCCCACGCCTGATCTGAGTCTTCCACCAGGAACATCCAGAATTGATGTCCAGCTTGGGCGTCCGGAGTCCGCCCCTCGGGGGGTGGGGCACTGTCAGTTCAGCCGCGCCAGCCGCGTCCCTGCATGCATGCGTGGCAGAACGGCGATTCGGCACATGCGCGTTCGCGGCCTGATGGAACGACACGCACGCATGCGGGCTAGTGCACGCCCAATCAGCACTCTGGCTGGCCTATATAAGGCTGCCCAGATATTCTGACAGATTGCTGGTTTGTCTTCAGCTTCCTGCTTCTTGTTTGAGTCTAGTTCCTGTTTCTTGTATCTGAACTCTCGTTGTGACCCGGATTGATACTGACTACTCTGCTCTTCTCCTGGACCTGACCCTCGGCTTGCTTAACGGACTTTGCCCTGCTACCTGTGCTTGACCCCCGGCCTGCATCTCGGATCTGCTACTTGTCTCCAGCCCTTGACCTTCTGCCTGCACCTCGGACCTGCTACTAGTCTCCAGCCCCTGACTTTCTGCTTGTGTTTTGGACTTGTTACTTGTCTCCTGTGCTAAATCCTCAGCCTGCACCCAGAACCAGACTTCTGCCTCCTTGTTCTGTTCCCTGTTTTTGCTCTGGACTTGTATCTCCAGCTAGGGTCCTGCAAAGAGCTGCACCCATCTGTGTTTGACCCTCAGCCTGCTCTTGTTGGATTACCTTCTTGTCTTCGCACAGCTGTTCAGCTCTACCAAGATCACCTTGCAAGACCTACCCATCCTGCTGGTAGCCAGTGCCTCTTCGTGCCATCCACCCCCTGTATCATCTCCAGGGGGCGGAGTGCGCCTAGTCGCAAGGGTGAACCACTTTCGGCATCTCGGTAAGTACACACCTGACAATCACTTACAATTGTACTTTTCTGGTCCGTGGAACACAAGAGCATCCCAGACATTTTGCATAACACTGGTGTAGCGACATCACCTCTCACTCCCTCTTTCTCTTCTCGGTCAATGGCTCTCGTCTAGGGGACCAGGGAGAAGAGTGTGGCGCACCACCAGCTCGTATCCTCTTGTGTGCAGAGGTGTGAACTATTACTTTTTACCTTCGGGCCTGTGTCCCTGTCCAGAGCCAAAACTTCCCTCGAGGATGACTCCTACCCTTCCACACCACTGAAAGTTCAACACTTATTTATTCTTCAGAGCAATAAATAGTCCTTTGAGAGCGACTGGTCAGACAAAAAACAGTTCAGAACAAAGTGGGAAGGAGGTCCAGGCACAAACATGAACTTGGTTTTTCTCCTGTTCCGTTATAGCACGAACAGGCTTGGTGCACAGCCGCTGCACCGACCGTGAGGGGGTCCCTGCCACAGACCAGATGAATAAGGCCTCTGCCACAGACCAGGTTGTTGGGTCTCTGCCACCAACCTGATTCACGATGGGTCCCTGCCACAGACCATGAGAACGTGGACTACCTTCTATAAGCAATGGCCCCTGTCAGGGAAAGGAAATCTATTCGGACAGTTGCCAGAGGCCCCGCAGTCACCAGCAAATGCTGCACTGGGTCTTCGGGAGGGTCACCTCCCTGGCCTCCTCGTCCTAGAATCGGGCGTCCACACTGGGGGACACCCTAGGAGCCCTCGATCTCTTGCGGGACCCAGTTGAAGGTACTGGGCCCCAGGCCTCCAGAGAGTACCTCACCCCAGACCGAAGGTGTCTGGGGTGGAACCGCAATTCTGTCCCTGGGCCTAGGGCACCCGGAGACCACCATCACTCACCCCCAGGCCGAAGGTGCCTGGGAGTGGACCCCGAGCAGAAGATGTCTGCCCCCTTATACCCTCTCCCAGCATGCACAGCAGGTTCCCCGCCCCACCGTACTACTGCCGGAGAGGACACAAAGGGCGCAGCCCTCCAATGGCGGTTCAACCCCGGCCCATGGCAACAGCACCACCTATAGGCCGCAGGGTACTGGACACCATTGATATCCTCCACTGGCATAAATTGGTCCAGGAACCCTAACAATTGTTGCATTTGAGCCTGGTACCACTCAGATGCCTCCCCTAAATGTGACCACCCGCTACACTGGTATTTACAACTACTGTATAGGTGTTCCTATTTGTTTTATACTTTTTAATAATAAATGTTATTAACCACTTCCCTACCCAGCCATAGTCAAATGACGTCCACAGATGGGATCTCCCATCCTGGGTGGACGTCATATGACGTCCTCGGCTTTGTAGGGGGATATCTGAATGATGCCTGCAGCTAGAGGCATCATTCAGATATCCTTTTAAAGTGCCGGCGATTCTGTGCACCATAAGAATGATCATAGCGGCGGTTCTGCCGCTTGATCGTACTTATAGGCGGCAGGAGGGGACATCCCCCCCTCCCGCCGCCATCCGGTGCTTCCCCGGGCTCTCCCGTGCGATCGGGGACCCGGAGTGAATCTTCCGGCACCGTTGGTGGGTCACGTGATGAGCATAGAGATGACTGGTGACCAGATGGTCACCAGTCATCTCTATGATCGTCGGAGGCCCGGGCGCGATGTGATGACGTCACGCCCGGGTCCTCAAATGTAAACAAAGCCCCCATTGAGGCTGTAAGTATGAGATCAGTGAAACATTTTTCACTGATCTCATGCTTTCCAGCCTGGAGGAGAGATGTGGGGTCTTTTTGACCCCGCATCTCTCAATAAATAGGACCTGTCACACACATTCCTATTACAAGGGATGTTTACATTCCTTGTAATAAGAATAAAAGTGATCAAAAAAAAAGTAAAATAATTGTAAAAAAATAAATAAATAAGTAAAAAAATAAAATAAATAATAATAAAAAAAAATTAAAAC
Source organism: Rana muscosa (assembly GCA_029206835.1). Taxonomy (NCBI): domain Eukaryota; kingdom Metazoa; phylum Chordata; class Amphibia; order Anura; family Ranidae; genus Rana; species Rana muscosa. Next base: position 404,968,373 of record CM055117.1, read on the forward strand.
GCCCCTGTCCCCGGTAGCTCAGAAGCGAATGCACACGTAAGTCGCCCACATATGTAAACGCCTTTCAAACCACACATGTGAGGTATCGCCGCGTGCGTTAGAGCGCATGCAACAATTCTAGCACTAGACCTCTTCTGTATTTCTAACCTGGTAACCTGTAAAAAAAATTAAAGCGTCGCCTATGGAGATTTTTAAGTACCGAAGTTTGGCGCCATTCCATGAGTGTGCGCAATTTTAAAGCGTGACATGTTAGGTATCTATTTACTCGGCGTAACATCATCTTTCATATTTTCCCCAAAAATTGGGCTAACTTTACTGTTTTGTTATTTTTTAATTCATGAAACCATTTTTATTTTTTTTAAAAGGCGTTTGAAAAATTATTGCGCAAATATCGTGCAAGAAAAAAAGTTGCAATGACCGTCATTTTATTCCCTAGGGTGTCTGTTAAAAAAACATATATAATGTTTGGGGGTTCTGAGTAATTTTCTAGCAAAAGAATGATGATTTGTACATGTAGGAGAGAAGTGGTAGAATAGGCCCGGTATTGAAGTGGTACAAAAAGCCCTGTATTGAAGTGGTTAAACTATCAAAGTATCCCTTTGGTCTGTTCCATGCTATATGGTTGGTCCCTGGAAAGCGGTTACTTATAATAAGCAATAGAAGTCCTGGAGTAGAAATCCCTGAGCGTATATTGACCCACTTAGCATATAAGGGGTTATGGATGAATGGTAAGTACGATGTTCAAAGGGGGAGCACAGAACACAGGGACTGGAGTGGATATTGCACCTTAAATTCAACTATAAGCACTGAAGCACTTTGTTGGCACTCTATTCACTTCATCTCAGGAAGGTTTACTCTCCTTCCAGACTAGGCCATTTTTTTTTCGATACGGCACTGCGTTACTTTAACTAACAATTGCGTGGTCGTGCGACACTGTATTCAAAATGTGTGTCCTTTTTTCCCACAAATAGAGCTTTATTTTGGTGATATTTTCTCACCTCTGCGTTTTGTTTTTTTTTGCGCTATAAACATAGAATGACCGACAATATTTTTAACTATCTGCTCTTAAACATATCCAATAAAAACATGTAAAAAATCTAATTTCTTCATCAATTTAGGCCAATATGTATTCTGCCACATATTTTTTGCAAGAAAAATCTCAATAAACGTATATTGATTGATTGGTTTGCCCAAAAGTTATAGCGTCTACAAACGATGGGATATTTTTTTTTTTTTTCTAGTAATGGCAGTGATCAGCATCTTATAACGAGAATGCCATATTGCAGTGGACAAATCAGATACCTAACTGACACAAGTGACATTATTACAGTGATCAGTGCTAAAAATATGCACTGTCACTTTACTAATGACACTGGCAGAGAAGGGGTTAACACCAGGGGTGATCAAAGAGTTAACTGTGCATAGTTAATGTTTCAGTGTAGTGGGGGAGATGCTTTTACTAGTGGAAAATAGGGATGAGCTTCGAGTTCGAGTCGAACTCATGTTCGACTCGAACATTGCCTGTTCGCCCGTTCGCCGAACAGTGAACAAATTGGGGTGTTCGCGGCAAATTCGAAAAATCTATGGGAGAAATCTAAAGTGCTAATTATAAAGGCTTATATGCAAGTTATTGTCCTAAAAAGTGTTTGGGGACCCAGGTCCTGCCCCAGGGGACATGTATCAATGCAAAAAGAAGTTTTAAAAACGGCCGTTTTTTCGGGAGCAGTGATTTTAATATTGCTTAAAATGAAAAAATAAAAGTGAAATATTCCTTTAAATTTCGTACCTGGGGGGTGTGTATGATATGCATGTAAAGTGGCGCATGTTTCCCGTGCTTAGAACTGTCCCTGCAAAAAATGTCATTTTTGAAAGAAAAAAAGTCATTTAAAACTGACTCGCGGCTATTAATGAATTGTCGGCTCCCGGCAATACATACAAAAGTCATTGATAAAAAAAAAAAAAAGCGTGGGGGTTCCCCAGAATTCAATTACCAGGCCCTTCAGGTCTGGAATGGATATTAAGGGGAACCCCGCCGCAAATTTAAAAAAAAATTGAGGTGGGGTTCCCCCAAATATCCATTCCAGGCCCTTCAGATCTGGCATGGATTTTAAGGGGAACTCCACCCCAAATTTAAAAAAAAATGGTGTGGAGTCCCCCTAAAAATCCATACCAGACCCCTTATCCGAGCACGCAACCTGGCCGGCCGCAGGGGAAAAGGGGGGGACGAGAGAGCGGCCCCCCCTCCCTCCTGAACCGTACCAGGCCACATGCCCTCAACATGGGGAGGATGTCCCCATGTTGATGGGGACAAGGGCCTCATCCCCACAACCCTTGCCCGGTGGTTGTGGGGGTCTGCGGGCGGGGGGCTTATTGGAATCTGGAAGACCCCTTTAACAAAGGGGACCCCCAGATCCCGGCCCCCCCCCTATGTGAATTGGTAAGGGGTACATTGTACCCCTACCATTTCACGAAGAAAGCGTAAAAAAATGTTTTAAAAACACACAAACACCTTGAAAAAGTCCTTTATTTAAAAAAAAAAAAAAAACATTCCAGCGGTGAAATCCAGTGTCCCGCGGCGATCCGATGTCCAGCGCTGTCCTTCATTGGTTGTGCCTGAGCGGTATGTCGGACCCCCTCGGTATGTCGGACCCGCCTACGTCATTGGCTTGAGCGGGGAACTTCCTTCACTGTGTAATTTAAATTTACATAGTGAAGGAATTCCCAGCTCAAGCCAATGACGTAGGCGGGTCCGACATACCGAGGGGGCGAACCTGATGGGGAACTGCTCTCACTTTGGTAATACATGTATAGACCCGCCCCTTCTCATGTTCCGCAGCTGAGCGGACCTGATGGGGAACTTTAGAAGGGGCGGGTCTATACATTTAAAACACTGAGAGGGAGTTCCCCATCAGGTCCGCTCAGGCACAACCAATGAAGGACAGCGCTGGACATTGGGATCGCCGCGGGACACTGGATTTCACCGCTGGAATGTTTTTTGTTTTTTTTTAAATAAAGGACTTTTTCAAGGTGTTTGTGTGTTTTTTTTAAACATTTTTTTACGCTTTCTTCGTGAAATGGTAGGGGTACAATGTACCCCTTACCAATTCACATAGGGGGGGGCGGGATCTGGGGGTCCCCTTTGTTAAAGGGGTCTTCCAGATTCCGATAAGCCCCCCGCCCGCAGACCCCCACAACCACCGGGCAAGGGTTGTGGGGATGAGGCCCTTGTCCCCATCAACATGGGGACATCCTCCCCATGTTGAGGGCATGTGGCCTGGTACGGTTCAGGAGGGAGGGGGGGCCGCTCTCTCGTCCCCCCCTTTTCCCCTGCGGCCGGCCAGGTTGCGTGCTCGGATAAGGGGTATGGTATGGATTTTTAGGGGGACTCCACGCCATTTTTTTTTTAATTTGGGGTGGAGTTCCCCTTAAAATCCATGCCAGATCTGAAGGGCCTGGAATGGATATTTGGGGGAACCCCACGTAAAATTTTTTTAAAATTTGCAGCGGGGTTCCCCTTAATATCCATTCCAGACCTGAAGGGCCTGGTAATTGAATTCTGGGGAACCCCCACGCTTTTTTTTTTTTTTTTTTATCAATGACTTTTGAATGTATTGCCGGGAGCCGACAATTCATTAATAGCCGCGAGTCAGTTTTAAATGACTTTTTTTCTTTCAAAAATGACATTTTTTGCAGGGACAGTTCTAAGCAGGGGAAACATGCGCCACTTCACATGCATATCATACACACCCCCTAGGTACGAAATTTAAAGGAATATTTCACTTTTATTTTTTCATTTTAAGCATTATTAAAATCACTGCTCCCGAAAAAACTGCCGTTTTTAAAACTTTTTTTTGCATTGATACATGTCCCCTGGGGCAGGGCCCGGGTCCCCAAACACTTTTTAGGACAATAACTTGCATATAAGCCTTTATAATTAGCACTTTAGATTTCGAACGTTGGAGTCCGTTGTATTTAATAGGGTTCTAAAGTTCACACGAACATTTTGTCTGTTCGCAGGTTCTGGTGCGAACCGAACAGGGGGGTGTTCGGCTCATCCCTGGTGGAAAACATGGATCAGTGTTTCTGCTTTACAGGAACACAGTATCCATGGCTTCTGTACTGACAGAAAGGCAATTTGCCTTGTTTACATAGGCAGACTGCCCTTCTGTCAGTGTACCAAACGATCAGCGAGTGCCGGAGGACATTGGGTCCGCGGGACCCACTAATCAGCTCCTGCTGTGTAAAATCACAGCGGGAGCGAGCCGCTGGCAGCGCACACTCACGCCAATGCTCAGAAGTGCAGAATCACGTATATATACAGCCATCCTGTAGCAGTAAATCTGCTAGGCGGCGGCTGGCAAGTGGCTATAGCCACTTTTTTACTGGACCTTGCTATGTTATAGATAATTATATGAATTTCCCCTATGCACTAAACTCTTTGTATTATGTTGTACATATGAATTTGGTTACGCACTAAGCACTCTGTGTGAAATATGGATTTCTGATAAGTTGCACAAAATATATTGTATCGTGCAGGAGGGGAGGTGTATTATGCACTACACTCTTTGTATTATGTTGCACATAGAAATTTGGTTTTGCACTAAGCATTTTATGTGAATTATGTGTAGCACTACCCCCGTAGGAGCTGCTAATTTAAATGTTGGGTCTACGTTCTGCCTATCAACCCCAAGAATGTGGCTCAAACCCTTCCCTTGGCACAACTGTTTTGCAGAAATATTGTGGGACCCACTGGTGGGATGGGAGCCACAATAGTATCACACAATAGCAGTAAATAAAACCCCTACCTGATCATGGCATTTAATCAGTAAGGCGATAGATAACTCCACACAGTTTGCTGCTATATCAAAAATCAAAGTCTACTTGGCATCAACGATAGCAACTTATACAGCATTACAGTTGACTCATGCAGGGCCCTGCAGAGTCAATAATATGAGTAGGAAAATGATATACACAATACTAATATCTAAGTAAACTAAAAGTTTTATGCTTGCAAGCTCCCCCTAGCGGGCAATACCACCCTGTGTCCCGTCACTATCAGTTCTAGTCAGGCCTGACCAGTATTAGTGTACAAGTTCCTCAATGGATGGAGTCTTCGCTAGCAAACGTTGGTGCACATATTAATTGTAATCCAAAGGGTGTAGAAGAATAAACAAAACTCCTGCAATGCTTTTGGGAGTGTGAAACTGTCAGGCGGTGCAAACGCCAACTTTAAACTGCGCACTACCACACGATGCACGTTCTGGCGTGTGTGTGTCGCACTATTCTATTGATGGTGGGCCTTTACAGTCACAGGCCTATCAAGTAACTAATAAATCCTGGGCAGGTGCCCGCTCACCTAAATAGTCCTAGTCCGCCTGGTAGGTTCCATTGCTGATGCTCCAGTACATGATCTCGCTGCTTTCCAGGCCTTCCGTCCCTCACTCCGCCGCATGAGATGCCGGTAGATGGAAGATGTCTGGACACTTTGGAAAGTCAGCTGGGTTTCCCAAAGGAGGATTCTTCTCCCTTCAGCAGGCAGGCTTCTCTGCAGACAGTAGGCCCAGGTTATGCGGCCTACACACACACAGCAGGCCTCTCAGACGCTCCTCTTGCTAGCAGGGCAATGTCCAGAGAGACCTTCCATAGCTCCTCCCCTCCTTTAAGTAAGAAGTCCCAGAAGGCCAAGCGACGAGGCAATGCACGTTGGCAGTACAGCTGCACTGTGGGTACTATAGTCTATTTACTACCCATGGCAAATGGAGTCTCTTTCTCCCTGTACTACGAGTTCCAGCATGCCTTGCTTTGATATTATTGAAACAATAAGTAGATGCAATATAAAGATCGAACACCGGAGGGAGCTAAGTTCCTTCTAGTTTGTCAACTGTAGTCTGTATCTACATAGGAAAAATGGGAACCTTGCTACATATGGATTTCTGTTAAGTGGTACTAAATATATTGTATCGTATAGGAGAGGGAGGTGCATTATAGCACCAGAGTGGTTTGTATACTGTATTTGCACTTATGTTTATATTAATGTAGCGGTTAGGGGGGCGTGGCTGAGAGTCCATGAGAGCGGCTGCTTAATCTCATAGCTCCGGCTCCACTTATCCATCCTGCAGGCATCCTACCCTCAATCTGCTACCTAAAGGCACAGTTTTGCTCCTAAGGACGGCGGGCACCAGATACAGGCATGATGGTGAATAAATACGGGCCACCCACACCCCAATCAACGGCGGAACAACTGGCCCGGTTTAGAAGGCAAGATGGCGCCGATCCTCCGGCAGTGCACGAGGCCGCGCTGCAGTCATCTACATCTGCAGCACAGGATTCCTATCAGGGGGTGAGTGGCTCTGTCCCTGCTGTGTTTCGCACCCAGGCTGTGCACACTGAACCCTTAGACTCCCCAGCATACTCAGAGGAATCTGCATCCCTGAGCCCCTCCATTGCTGAGCCCAGCCTGGCTGAAATCCTGGTAGCCATTAAAGATGTCAAAACCTCCCTCACTTTACAAATAGAGAGCATCCACATTGATTTCTCCCTTTTGAAGCAGGATGTTCAGAGTTTGAGGGACAGGACTGGGGAGGTAGAGGGTCGTGTCAGCTCCCTGGAAGACTCTGTGCATCCATTATCTTCCACTGTACGCACAGCCACGGATGAGTTGGGGGTCCCCAGAGCTAAGCTGGACGATTTGGAGAATCGTTCCAGAAGGAACAACCTCCGATTTGTGGGGTTCCCGGAACGATCGGAGGGTCCCCGCCCGGAAAGATTTCTACACAAATGGTTGCGCGATGTATTCGGGGTGGAAGAATTTTCCAACACCTTTGAAATTGAGAGGGCGCACCGCACCCCCCCGCGTGCCCCACAACCTGGGGCCCCCCCCGAGATCTCTCATTGCAAAATTCCTTAACTTCCGGGACAAGGTTACTATTCTACGCCTGGCCAGAGAAAAAGGTCCCCTCAAGTTCAACAGCAACAACATATCCATCTATCCTGACTTCTCTGCTGAAGTACAGCGACAGCGAATATCCTTTGCAGCAGTGAAAGATCGTCTCCGTAATGAAGGTCTTCCCTATGCTATGTTGTTCCCTGCTAAGCTGCGGATCATCCATGAAGGCAAAGCCCACTTTTGCTTTTGTCCTAAAGAAGCTATGTCCTGGTTAGATTCAAGATTTGGGAAACAACCCAGACAACAACGCCGCAATTGAATCCTCGAGTGAAGGAACATGAGTCTCCAGATGACCCTTCATTTCCCCTATCTGCTTCCCAGGGGCTCGGTCCTCTGGGAATCAACTTGTTACTGTGACTTTCTCCCCCTGGTCAGAGGCTGGCCCTAATTGCCTTTCCCCCCCCCCCCCTTTTTTTTTTTTTTTTTTTTCCCTACAGAGGTCACTCTTGCACTATTAACAATCCGGATAAGAGCTCCTATTATTACTGCCCTTTGAACTGCAGATTACTATCACTGTGCCTCTTGCACTTATTACTGTCTGTGCCTTTAATTTTCAAAAGGGGTGGAGAGGAAAGGGAAAGAGAGAAGAGATTCTTTTGATTTATTTTTTTCTATCTCAAAAAGAAGAGAAATGTTTTATATATTTTTTTTTTTTCCTCTCTTCCCTCCAGATTCTACAACAGGGACGTTTACACTGCAGTTGTGAGCCATTATGGAACTGCTGCTTCCCCCCATACCAGTAGGTGGCGAGGCCACAGGGTTTTTCGCTTCTTCCCCAGACTGTTGCTGAGGGGGGAATGTTTTTGTTTTGGGGTTCAAGGCTCACTGTGTTTGGGTTGGTAGAGCAGGGAGGGGGGTGGGTTAAGGGTGGGATGTTTATTTCGGCGGTCCTCTCACAAGTTTTAGGTCTTGAGAAGGACTGGCCTCTTTGGTGTTTGGTTGGTATAGCTGCTCCTAGGAAAATGTTCTTTTTGCCACTATTGCACACCTATTATAGACAGTGTCATAGAAACGGTTTGTGGTATGCTGCATCACATGGTTATCCTTGCATTGTTCCTGTATTCCTTATACTTACTCATGGCTGACACTTTAAAACTGATTTTGTGGAATGTTAGGGGGTTGAACTCACCTCACAAGCGGTCCCTGCTGTTTTCTTATCTAAAAAAATACAGACCCCATATCATTTGTCTCCAAGAGACCCACCTTACTGGCTCTAAGCTTAAGTCCCTTAAAAGGCCCTGGCTGGCCAGCCACTATCATGCCTCTTATTCTAACTTCTCCCGTGGGGTCTCGATTTTGTTGGCGAAGTCCCTCCCGGCTGAGACTTTGCTTGTGAAGTCGGATCCTGCGGGACGATTTATTATAATAACCCTCCGTATAGCCTCCACAATTTTTACATTGGTGAACATATATATTCCTCCACCGTTTTCCTCAGAAATCCTTTCCCATTTGTCTCTCATGTTACTGTCCCGATCCCCGGGTCCCCTGCTCTTTGTAGGTGATTTCAATGCTGTACTCGACCCTTCAGTAGACCACTTGCGGGGTGGGGGCAGGCCGTACCCCTCTTTTATTGACTGGACCCAGGTATTTGCCCTTACCGAGCTATGGCGTTGGAAGCATCCGGATGACAGACAGTTTTCCTGTCATTCGGACTCCTTCCATACTATGTCTCGCATAGATATGGCATTTGCCCAGGCGGATGTACTCCCCCTGGTTCATTCCATAGCTTACCTGCCTAGAGGGATCTCGGACCATGCTCCTTTGCTGATTGGTCTTCTCCTCCTGCCAAAGTCGGGCCCCCGGGTCTGGAGATTGAACTCACATTGGCTTGAGGATGAGATTGTTCAGGCAGAGTGCCAGAAGGGCGTGACTGAATACTGGCGACTGAATCAGGGTACTACTGGACTCACCACTGTCTGGGATGCTTCCAAGGCAGTGTTGAGAGGTGCCTTTATGTCAGTTACGGGTATTCTGCGTAAAAATAATCTACAACGTACTGAGGAATTAGAACAGACTATGGTGAAGGCGGAGGCAGAGTACTCTGAAAGGCCCTCTGCGGCCACGTTAGCCCCGTGGCTTCATAGTCGCAGGGAATACGAACTTCGCTTGTTAGATCTCACTAAAAAACGTTTACTCTATGTCACGCAAAAGACTTTTGAGCATGGTAACAAAGCAGGGCGCCTACTCGCATATTTTTCCAGACCTGACCATGCCCCTATTTCTATCCCCAGGATATTAGTTTCAGGAACTACGATTAGTACTGTCCCTCAGGATATAGCAGAAGCCTTTCTCTCCTTTTATCAAGACCTCTATACTTCCAGAGTTACTTATTCAGAGACACAACTAGATGACTATTTAGGCCAGGTGTCGCTCCCCCGATTGACAGACCAGGTCCGGGGAGAGTTGGATGAGCCGCTGTCTGTGGAAGAACTTTCATTGGCAATTTCACAGATGCCGGCTCATAAGACGCCAGGTCTGGATGGGTTCCCAGTGGAATGGTATAAGCAATTTCAGCACCTTCTTGGCCCTATTTTGCTTAAAACATACAATGCAGCATTGCAGGAGGGGGTACTTCCTCCCTCTATGAGAGAGGCACTTATTGTTTTACTTCTTAAACCGCGAAAAGATCAGTTAAAATGTGACTCCTATCGGCCGATATCGCTTATTAATGTTGATACCAAAATTCTAGCCAAGGCTCTGGCGAACCGCCTGAACAGGGTGATCCCAGGGCTAGTGGGGAGTGATCAGGGTGGTTTCATACCCGGTCGATCAACCCGGATGAACATTCGTAGACTGTTCCACAACTTGACGTTTCCACATGACTGTCCGGCGACCCGAGTTGTGGTGTCCTTGGACACCTGCAAGGCCTTTGACAGTGTGGAATGGCCATACCTGTTTGGGGTCTTGCAGTTGTATGGCTTTGGTCCACGGCTGATAGCCTGGATCAAACTCCTCTATACCATGCCACTCGCCCGCATTCGCATTAATTCTCAGATCACTGACACATTTAAGATCACCAGAGGCACTCGACAGGGTTGCCCTTTGTCGCCCCTCCTGTTTGCCCTGGCCATGGAACCCCTTGCTATTCGGATCCGTAATTCACCACTCCTTCGCGGATTACCCATAAATGAGATAGAAGAAAGGATCTCGCTCTATGCAGATGATACATTGGTTTACTTAGCAGACTCTCAGGACTCACTTACTAGTCTGTTGACCACGGTGACAACCTTTGGAGACTTTTCTGGATTCCGAGTGAACTGGGAGAAATCTACCCTCTTCCCCATAGATCAGACTCCTGCTCCACAGGTTCACTCGGATTCCAGACTACAAATAGCCACCTCCTTTAGATATCTAGGTGTTATAGTACAATTGCCATTATCCCTATATATTACCAATAATTTAGGCCCTTTACTACTCCAACTGCAAACCCAAACTAAACAATGGAAGGACTTACCCCTGGATCTGATGGGGCGAGCCAATATCCTAAAGATGATATATCTTCCTAAACTTTTGTATGTCCTGGCTAACTCCCCCTGCAAAATTCCCAAAACAATCTTTAAGAGTATTGATTCGATTTGTATAGCGTTCCTTTGGAATGGTAGGCCCCCTAGAATGGCACTGGAAACTCTGCGCCTTCCGTCCCACTTGGCAGGATTAGCTTTCCCTGATTTTTACCTTTACTATCAAGCATCCCAACTGGTTAATATTCATGATTGGCTGCACCCTGACCCGAATAATGCCTGTACCACCACTGAAGGTGCCATGGTCTCATCATTCGAAACATTGCATAACATTGTTTATCGTGGATGCACGCCCCCGGGACCTGGACTGACTATTTTACGTACATCTCTGTCCCTATTTAAAACAGTGACGCTTAAACACGCCCCTGGCTCCTGGTCAGTCTCCCCTAATAGTCCACTTTGGTTTAACCCTACATTACCAGAATTTGGCTCCCTGCCTGACCCACAAAGGTGGACCTCTCGGGGGATAAAATACTTATGTCACATATACTCACCTCAAGGATTTAAATCTTTCGCGCAGATGAGAACTGACTTTGACTTACCATATAACTACTTATTTTTTTACTATCAGCTTAGACACGCTGTGCGAGCACAGTTTGGTTCACTAGACAACCCGCTTGTGATTTCTGACTTAGAAAAACTCTTACGATCCCCAGACCGCACGAAACTTATCTCTACTTATTATTTAGCACTGGCGGTGGGCTCCAACCCTAGATTCAAGGCATCACAACGTAAATGGGACTCCCTAGATATATCCATAACAGAGGAGGACTGGTCCGAATTCTGTGCCACTTTCAAGGCTTCTGTTGTATCCTCCAGGGACAGGATCATCCAAATAAAAATCTTCCACCAATCGCATCTCACCCCGGCCAGGATGCACAGAATGGGCATTTTGTCCTCGGCTGAGTGCTTTCGGGGATGTGGATATACAGCTGACTTCATTCATTGCTTCTGGAGTTGTCCCATAGTGCAGGAGTTTTGGAGGAGAGTAGACTCCTTTCTCTCTTCAGCGCTGGGGCTTCCCAACATATTAAATCCCAAGAATTGCCTCCTGGGGGTCTTTGGCGACCTCACTGTTCCCTCCCAGGTCAAACGATTGCTTCGGATCCTTTACTGTTATGCTAAAAAATCAATTTTATTGACCTGGAGGGGAGCAGCAACCCCAACAGTGGGGCTATGGTTGAAATTAGTCAATGATGCCCTTCCACTTTACAAACTCACTTTTGAGATCCGCAAAAGGAAGAAAACATTTTATAAAATTTGGGGCAGGTGGCTGGCTAGCCCCCTGACCCTTTCCCCCATACTGCCATGAAAGAGTGGGTAGGTTGTAGCATACCTTGAACCATAGCTACACTCCTATGCAATTTTACCAGCTATGACTGTCTAGTAGGTCTATTATGTTGCTGTAATTTGTCTTTATATTATATTATGCTGCTTAAATGGATGTGCAGATATTCTTCTGTGTAAACTGATATAGGAGCAAGTTGTTAATGTTGTGTGTGGGACAAGCCTGGCTAGGCCCCCACATATTGTCTTTCTATGTCTGTATGTTATGGAAAAATGTAATAAAACATATCTTTAAAAAAAAAAAAAATTAATGTAGCGGTTATTTGAATTATGTGAGGACTCTGGTGGTGTGAGGTTCCTTGGGGTCCCTGGGTGGCGCTGTTGCCTGGGGCCGGAGTTGAACTCACACCGCGAACCGTGCCTTTTTGTCCTCCCCTGGAGCTGGTACAGCGGGGCGGGGAACCCGCTGGGACGCAAAGGGAGAGGTCATAAAAGGGGCGGACGCCCTGTTTTTGGAGGAGAGTCGGAGGACGCGGCCGCACCCAGGCACCTTCAGCTTGGGTGCTGGTGTTCCGGTGTTCCAGGCCTAGGCGCCCTTGGCCTAGCTGGAGCAGGGATGGAGTCCATCTCAGGCACCTTTAGCCTGTGGTGAAGTACTATGGCGGATGCCTGGGGCTCAGTACCTTTGACTGAGTTCCGCGAGGGTGGAGGAATCCGAGGGGGCCCTAACTCCTTGGGTGCCCGTGTCTGAGTTTGTGAGGACTGGTGCGCAGTAACTTCTCTGAAGAGCCCGGCGCAGCATCGCTGGTGACGGAGAGGCCTCCACTTCTCCCTTGGACGGATTTCTTCCTCTGACAGGGGCAAAGTGAGCAAAGGTAAATTCACGTTCTATGTTACCTAGTCAGTGGCAGTGACTATTCACCACTGGTGACAGCACAGTGGGCAGCAGCAAGAAGGGAAAGGATTGTGCCTCGATCTGTCCCCTCATTTTCCAAAGGAGAAAGATTGTTTTATTGCTTGGCAAGAAGAATAAAACTGAGTTGTACCTATTCACTGTGTGGAACTTGGGTTACTAAAGCAAAGGAGTCAGGGACGAAGGACTGGACTTGACTCTAGGACACCTACACAAAAGCCCAATCTCTGGCCTTCACCTCCCATTTATGGAGGACATGGGCCGTGGTGTGTTTCTCTCTCTCTCCCAGGTACCCCTAGACAACAGCCATATAACCACCAAAGAAAGAGAGAGAGGTGAGGCCGCTACATTAATATTATATGGTTGCAATTGGTGTTTACATTACAAAAGAGATCACTAAAGGGGAAAGGTGTATTGTAGCGCCCCACCGATACATGCATTTTTCCATTGAATTATACCTTTCCTGGTATAATTTTGGTGGAGGCAGCTACTCAGAATAACACACCATAGCGCAAAATTTTTATATCTTACACTATCTTATACTATCTTCTCCAAAGGTGCATTTCCTTTCTGAGAGCCACTGTTTTCCTAAAACCCTGATATTACAAAAATGTGGATAACTTTGAGCCCCTCCCCACCCACATCATACAACCATGTATCTCATGTAATGGGCAACACAGCACTTAAAGTGGTTGCAAACTCTTATGCCTTGTACACACAATCGGGTTTTCCGTCGGGATAACATTTTTCCAACGGAATTCCGTTTAAGCTGTCTTGCATACACACTCTCACACCAAATTCCGACCGTCAAAAATGCAGTGACGTACAACACGTACGACAGCACTATAAAGGGGAAGTTCAAATCCAACGGTGCCACCCTTTGGGCTGCTTTTTCTGATCTTGTGTTACTGCGTGTTAGTAAAAGTTTGGTGAGAGACGATTTGCGCTTTTCAGTGTTCGTGCTTTTCAGATCGTTTTCTGCTGTTCAGTTGGTGCTTGTGGGATCGTATCTGTCTTTCAGGGCGTGTAGTCAGGTTGTATCTGTTTTCCAGTGCGTTTTTGTCCGCTCGTTTCTGATTTTCAGGTCGTTCTTCATAGGGCTTTCTGTTCTTCAGTGCGTCCTGTTTAGTTCGTTCTGACCAGACGACCGTTTTCTAGCCATGTTGCGGGTGCGTACTCGTCGTAGAGTTCGTGCTGTGTATGGGCTTGGTGTTGGGGTTCATGCTTGGACCCAAGCTCAGTCCATGAACAGGGTGAGGAGGAGTTCATGGACAAAGAATTAATTGCTCCAGCGGGACCAATTCTGTCACATGCCTCTGCTGCGGGAGATCCAGGAGAATAACCCTGATGACTTCAGGAATTATCTCCGGATGACGGACCCCAATTTTCACTGTCTGTTGGCTTTGCTGTCCCCCTATATCACGAGGCAGGACACCTTCATGCGACAAGCCATTACTGCCGAACAGAGGCTAGTTGTCACGTTGAGATACCTGGCAACTGGGAGAAGTCTGCAGGACCTGAAGTTCACGACAGGCATCTCCCCCCAGGCTCTGGGGATCATCATCACAGAGACCTGTTCTGCCATCATCCAAGTCCTACAGAAGGACTATATTAAGGTAAGTTTTCTCCTTTAACATCACATTCTATGTATTTAATGTATGCTAATGTATTGTATTTCTGTCATCATTCCCTAATTACCATGATTGTAATATGCTGTGAATGTCCCCTTTGTCCTCATGCATGCTGTAAGCTTTTAATGCTCCTTTTTTGGCCTACATGCATATTTCCCTCCATGCTATCCTTGGTCCATACAAATCCTAGCCTAGTCACTTAACAATATATTTTGTCAGCTCCATTGTAGTGCTTTACCCTCCCCCCTAAAATGTCTACAAATGTTTTTGTTCTCATTAAATTCAGGCAGAGTGGCAGAGGCTTTTTGTTGGAGTGCCCAAGCTCAGCTAGAACCCCCCCCCCTAAAAAAATTCCAATGGGCCATCAGAGGGGGTGAGGAATCTGATAAGTGTACCTTATATTTTTGTCTTTAAATACTCCTTAAAATAAATGTTATACTGATGTTGGCCAAGAATGTTTTTGTATAATCTGCTTGCAATGTTATGTGCAAAAGTACTATTTTTTTTCTGGTTTGACTCCACAGTTTCCTTCAACGCCACAGGAATGGCAGACTGTGGCTTCCCAATTTGGGCAGCGGTGGGACTTCCCCAACTGCGGAGGGGCAATAGACGGGAAGCAAGTGTACATCGTGCCACCACCCCATTTGGGGTGTTACTATTATAATTGTAAAGGTTTTAATAGTATTGTGTTGATGGCGGTGGTGTCGGCACAGTATAAATTCCTCTATGTGGACGTGGGGAAAAATGTCCGGATGTTGGATGGTGGTGTCTTCGCACGGACGGAGTTTGCCCAACGTCTCCAGAGTGGTGGCCTGGCATTGCCATCTGATGAAGAGAACATTGAAGGCCTTCCGTTTGTCTTCATAGCTGACGAAGCCTTCGGTCTGGGACCACACCTGATGAGGCCATTCCCCCTGAGGACCCTCACCCCGGAGAGAAGGGTTTTTAACTACCGGCTGGCCATAGCCCAAAGGGTTGTTGAGAATGCCTTCGGGATAATGGCCAGCCGGTTCTGCCTTTTTCAGACAGCCATCAACATGGCGGAATACAAACTGAATCATACAGTATAATCTTCAGCTGCTTCATACTGCACAACTTTTTAAGGAAACATTCCACAAATTATGTTGCCACAGTTGGGCCTGAGGCCGGACTTTCTGTGAATCCCCTGATGGGCCTGGATACTGGCCGTACTGGCTTGCCCCGCCCAAAGCGCCCGTGAAGTGCGCCAGAAATATTGTGATTACTTTACGGATAGGAGGGCATTGCTATGCCAGACAATGTCTAATTTTTTTTTTTTGTAAAATAAAAAAACTAATCTGATCTTGAATTTTCTTTATTGCTTTGTGTTTCTTTTAGCTGTGTCCTAGGTTCTCCTAGTGCACTTGTAGTGCCAAGTGTTTTTTCCTTTATTAACCACTTAAGCCCGGACCAATACGCAGCATAAAGACCAGAGGTGATTTTACAATTTGGCACTGCGCTGTTTTAACTAGAAATTGTGCGGACATGCAATGTTGTACCCAAACAAAATTTGCGTCCCTTTCTTCCCACAAATAGAGCTTTCTTTTAATGGTATTTGATTGCCTCTGCGATTTGTTTTTTTTTGCGATATAAACGGAAAAAGACCGAAAATTTTGAAAAAAAATGATATTTTCTACTTTTTGTTATAAGGAAAATCGAATAAACTCAATTTTAGTCATACATTTAGGCCAAAATGTATTCAGCCACATGTCTTTAGTAAAAATAATGGCAATAAGCATATATTTATTGGTTTGCACAAAAGTTATAGCGTCTACAAACTAGGGTACATTTTCTGGAATTTACACAGCTTTTAATTTATGACTGCCTATCTCATTTCTTGAGGTGCTAAAATGGCAGGGCAGTACAACCCCCCCAAATGACCCCATTTTGGAAAGTAGACACCCCAAGGAAATTGCTGAGAGGCATGTTGAGCCCATTTAATATTTTTTTTGTCCCAAGTGATTGAATAATGACAAAAAAAGAAAAGAAAATTACAAAAAGTTGTCACTAAATGATATATTGCTCACACATGCCATGGCTATATGTGGAATTGCACCTCAAAATACATTTTGCTGCTTCTCCTGAGTATGGGGATACCACATGTGTGGGACTTTTTAGGAACCTAGCCGCGTACGGGACCCCGAAAACCAAGCACCGCCTTCAGGATTTCTAAGGGCGCAAATTTTTGATTTCACTCCTCACTACCTATCACAGTTTCGAAGGCCATAAAATGCCAAAATAGCACAAAACCCCCCCAAATGACCCCATTTTGGAAGGTAGACACCCCAATGAAATTGCTGAGATGCATGTTGAGCCCATTGAATATTTTATTTTTTTGTCCCAAGTGATTGAATTATGACAAAAAAGAAAAATTACAAAAAGTTGTCACTAAATGATATATTGCTCACACATGCCATGGTTATATGTGGAATTGCACCCCAAAATACACTTTGCTGCTTTTCCTGAGTATGGGGATACCACATGTGTGGGACTTTTTAGGAGCCTAGCCGCATACGGGACCCCGAAAACCAAGCACCGCCTTCAGGATTTCGAAGGGCGCAAATTTTTGATTTCACTCCTCACTACCTATCACAGTTTCGAAGGCCATAAAATGCCAAAATAGCACAAAACCCCCCAAATTACCCCATTTTGGAAAGTAGACACCCCAAGCTATTTGCTGAGAGGCATGGTGAGTATTTTACAGCTCTCATTTGTTTTTAAAAATGAAGAAAGTAAATATATATATATATATTTTTTTCTTTTTTCAATTTTCAAAACTTTGTGACAAAAAGCGAGATCTGCAAAATACTCACCATACCTCTCAGCAAATAGCTTGGGGTGTCTACTTTCCAAAATGAGGTCATTTGGGGGGGGGGGGGTTGTGCCATCTGGGCATTCCATGGCCTCCGAAACTGTGATAGGCAGTGATGAGTGAAATCAAAAATTTACACCCTTGGAAAGCCTGAAGGCGGTGCTTGGTTTTTGGGGTCCTGTACGCGGCTAGGCTCCCAAAAAGTCTCACACATGTGGTATCCCTGTACTCAGGAGAAGCAACAGAATGTATTTTGGGGTGTAATTCCACATATGCCCATGGCATGTTTGAGCAATATATCATTTAGTGACAACTTTGTGCAATAAAAATAAAAATAAAAAACATATCAAATATTCCATGGACTCGACATGCCTCTCAGCAAATAGCTTGGGGTGTCTACTTTCCAAAATGGGGTCATTTGGGGGGGTTTTAAACTGTCCTGACATTTTATACACAACATTAGGAAGCTTATGTCACACATCATCCACTCTTCTAACCACTTGAAGACAAAGCCCTTTCTGACACTTTTTGTTTACATGAAAACATTTTATTTTTTTGCAAGAAAATTACGTTGAACCCCCAAACATTATATATTTTTTTAAAGCAAAGGCCCTACAGATTAAAATGGTGGGTGTTGCATTTTTTTTTCCACACAGTATTTGCGCAGCGATTTTTTTATTTTTTTTTTAAATTGTTTATTTATGTAAATTTTTTATGAGGCATTACAAGCATATATCACAATCAGCAAATATGAACATTGTACAATTTGCATGTGCAGACATAAAGTTATATAACAAGTGTAGAAAACAAGTCGTTCGAGTGAACCATTAGACAGTGTAAGGGTCACGTAAAGGGGAGGTAATGTGGTATTTAATAGCATATCAAGGTATCATGTTAACACGAAGGCAATCAGTGATGGGAACTGGAGCTAAAATTTCCTGAACATACAGTGTGATCCCAGAAAGACCATTTCCTTATCTCGGTGTGAGGATCTAGTATTCCGAATTATTATATTCCGATGTATCCCATTTTTCCCAAATGACCTCAAATTTAGGTAGTGCATCCTCTATGATTGCCGTGATATGTTCCATTTTACGAATATCAGTGACCGCAGAAAGGAATTTCGCAAAGGTAGGCGGAACAGTGGAACACCAATGTTGCGGGATCACTCGTTTAGCTGCTAGTAAGATGAATGTCAGTAGTTTGTTAATAGTTTTGGTGGTATTCCGAAGAGGTAAGCCTAATAGCAGGTGTATGGGTTGGAAAGGGATCTGGATCTCCAATATCTTTTCCAGCAAGGCATGAACATTGGTCCAAAAGGGGACCAAAATAGGGCATTCCCAAAATATGTGGAAGTGCGAGCCCACAGAGGAGCCACACCTCCAACAGTGACTAAATGGAGCTAGTTTATGAGTTGCTAGAAATTCAGGGGTCCTGTACCAAAACATTAAGATTTTGTACGCCGTTTCCCTCTGGGCCACGCATCTGGAGACTTTAGAGGTAGCATCCCATATCGCCCCCCACTGAGCTATAGAGATAGGACTATGAAGGACCTGGGCCCATTTCCTCATATATGAGTGGGTCTGTTCAGAAATGGGATCAGTGCTCTGGAGGATCTTGTAGATGCAAGAAATTTGTTGAGGTTCATGTGGGCCATACGAGCATAGCTTTTCAAATTCTGTAGGAACCACCAGGGTCAATTGGGGTGATCTAGATACAAAATAATGTTTTACCTGCAAGTAAGAAAAGAGTAGTGTGTTCGGTAAGTTATGTTTGGCTTGCAGTTCCGAAAAAGGGAGTAAAGTGCGTGTTACTGGATGCACCAGATGTCGCAATTGAAATATGCCTGCCTGGGTCCACGGCATCATGGAGTCATAGGATAAGCTGTCGGGAATTTCTGGGTTAAATAAAATGTTTATCAGTGGGGGGCATTGGGAAGATAGAGCATATTTACTTGAGCAGCGTTTCCAGATTGAGAGTGTGAATATCATAGGGCTCAGGCAGATCTTCCGTATTTGAGATGTAAATTTATCTGAAGAGGGCCAAAGTAGACTACATGGATGTGCAGGGGAAGTAATATTTATCTAGATTTCTGACCATCTGTTTGATGCTTTGCGAGATGTCCATGAGGAAATGACTCTGAGGTGAGTAGCATAATAATATTTGATTACATCCGGTGCCCCCAGCCCCCCACGTGAGCGGGGGGCCAGGAGAACCGAACTGGCAATCCTGTGGGACTTGTTATTCCATATAAAATTCAGAAAGTTCCTATGAAGTAATTTAAGTTGGGTCAATGGGATTGCTACAGGGAGTGTTTCGAAAATATACAGCAGCTTGGGGAGAATAGACATCTTCAAAACGTTGATTCTACCAATGAGAGAGACAGGGAGTGTTGTCCATTTTTTAAGTAGCTTGTTGATGTCTGAGAAGAGGGGGGGGAAATTTTCTTGGTAGAGAGTGGAGTACGATCGGGATAGACGTACACTGAGATACTGAAGGGACTGCATGCACCATCTATACTTGAAGTTGGTTTGCAGGGTTAGAAGAAGGTCAGCCGGAATATTAATGGGTAAAGCTTCGGTTTTAGTCGGGTTAATTTTGAATCCGGAGATATGGCCAAAGGTTTGTAAGGTTGAATGGAGAGAGGGGAGAGAAATGTGTGGGTGGGTAATTGTCAGTAGCACATCATCTGCAAAAAGAGATAATTTGTATTCCAGACGCCTCAACGTCACTCCCCTAATGTCCGGATGGACGCGTATGGCTGCTGCCAAGGGCTCAAGGCTTAAAATAAAGAGCAGGGGCGATAGTGGGCAACCTTGCCTAGTACCGTTGCTAAGGGGGAATGACGCCGAGGCGTGGGAGGCCAACTGTACCTGAGACGTAGGAGTAGAGTATAGTGCCTTTAATGCTTGTATAAATGGACCCGAGAAACCAAATCTTGAAAGTGTAGCGAACAAAAATGACCAATTCAGGCGATCAAACGCTTTTTGTGCGTCTAAACTGAGAATTATAGCCGGTCGCTTGGTTTTGGTCAGGAGGTCTATTAAATCTATGGTTCGTCTAGTATTGTCCCCAGCATGTCTGGATGGCACAAAACCGACCTGGTCTCTGTGGATTAGTTTGGGGAGGAGCAGGGACAGTCTGTTGGCAAGTATTTTTGTAAACATTTTATAGTCAGAATTTAGGAGAGCAATGGGGCGGTAGTTGTCAGGTAAGGATGGGTTTTTCCCTGGTTTGGGGATCACCGTGACGAACGCATGTAGGAATTGAGCGTGGGGGATTTTTCCGTTCATTAAAGAGGCATAAAGCTTTTCCATGTAGGGTAAGATGGTGGGGAGGAATTTTTTATAGTAGGAGTAGGGAAGACCATCCGGCCCTGGGGTTTTATTAGTCGGTAGGGATGAGCTTCGTGTTCGAGTCGAACATACGTTCGACTCGAACATCGGCTGTTCGATCGTTCGACGAAGATCGAACGATTTGGGCCGTTCGCGCCAAATTCGAGTGACGCGAACGGCCCACAATGCACTACGCCATCACAGTGTCATCCAGGCGCTGTGATTGGCCAAGCATGCACTGTGACCCCGCATGCTTGACCAATCACAGCGCCGGCAGCGAGGAGAGCAATGATTGGCCACAGGCAGGATGCCTGTGGCCAATTATTGCTGAGGGTGTTTAGTACACGCCCCACACTATAAAAGGCCGACAGCACGGCGGCCTAGTGTAGTGTGTTCCAGAGCAGGGAAAGAGAAGCATAGGCAGGGACAGTGACATTTATTTCTTTCTTGCTTAACCTGGATTCCTTTAGTTTAGGGAAAGAGAAGGATAGGTAGGGAGAGTGTCAGTGTGTTTTACTGTGCGAATCCTTGTTTCTAGGGACAAAGAAGGAAAGTGAGGGGAATTCTCCTTGTGCTATAGTGTGCTTTAAAAAAACATTTTTTCTAGGGACAGAAAACTCTAGGTAGGGAGAGTGTCAGTTTCTTTCACTGTGCGAATCCTTGTTTCTAGGGACAAAGAAGGAAAGTGAGGGGAATTCTCCTTGTGCTATAGTGTGCTTTAAAAAAACATTTTTTCTAGGGACAGAAAACTCTAGGTAGGGAGAGTGTCAGTTTCTTTCACTGTGCGAGTCCTTGTTTCTAGGGACAAAGAAGGAAAGTGAGGGGAATTGTCCTTGTGCTATAGTGTGCTTTAAAAAAACATTTTTTCTAGGGACAGAAAACTCTAGGTAGGGAGAGTGTCAGTATCTTTTACTGTGCGAGTCCTTGTTTCTAGGGACAAAGAAGGAAAGTGAGGGGAATTGTCCTTGTGCTATAGTGTGCTTTAAAAAAACATTTTTTCTAGGGACAGAAAATTCTAGGTAGGGAGAGTGTCAGTTTCTTTCACTGTGCGAGTCCTTGTTTCTAGGGACAAAGAAGGCAAGTGAGGGGAATTCTCCTTGTGCTATAGTGTGCTTTAAAAAAACATTTTTTCTAGGGACAGAAAACTCTAGGTAGGGAGAGTGTCAGTGTCTTTTACTGTGCGAGTCCTTGTTTCTAGGGACAAAGAAGGAAAGTGAGGGGAATTGTCCTTGTGCTATAGTGTGCTTTAAAAAAACATTTTTTCTAGGGACAGAAAACTCTAGGTAGGGAGAGTGTCAGTGTCTTTTACTGTGCGAGTCCTTGTTTCTAGGGACAAAGAAGGAAAGTGAGGGGAATTGTCCTTGTGCTATAGTGTGCTTTAAAAAAACATTTTTTCTAGGGACAGAAAACTCTAGGTAGGGAGAGTGTCAGTGTCTTTTACTGTGCGAGTCCTTGTTTCTAGGGACAAAGAAGGAAAGTGAGGGGAATTGTCCTTGTGCTATAGTGTGCTTTAAAAAAACATTTTTTCTAGGGACAGAAAACTCTAGGTAGGGAGAGTGTCAGTTTCTTTCACTGTGCGAGTCCTTGTTTCTAGGGACAAAGAAGGAAAGTGAGGGGAATTCTCCTTGTGCTATAGTGTGCTTTAAAAAAACATTTTTTCTAGGGACAGAAAACTCTAGGTAGGGAGAGTGTCAGTGTCTTTTACTGTGCGAGTCCTTGTTTCTAGGGACAAAGAAGGAAAGTGAGGGGAATTGTCCTTGTGCTATAGTGTGCTTTAAAAAAACATTTTTTCTAGGGACAGAAAACTCTAGGTAGGGAGAGTGTCAGTGTCTTTTACTGTGCGAGTCCTTGTTTCTAGGGACAAAGAAGGAAAGTGAGGGGAATTGTCCTTGTGCTATAGTGTGCTTTAAAAAAACATTTTTTCTAGGGACAGAAAACTCTAGGTAGGGAGAGTGTCAGTTTCTTTCACTGTGCGAGTCCTTGTTTCTAGGGACAAAGAAGGAAAGTGAGGGGAATTCTCCTTGTGCTATAGTGTGCTTTAAAAAAACATTTTTTCTAGGGACAGAAAACTCTAGGTAGGGAGAGTGTCAGTGTCTTTTACTGTGCGAGTCCTTGTTTCTAGGGACAAAGAAGGAAAGTGAGGGGAATTGTCCTTGTGCTATAGTGTGCTTTAAAAAAACATTTTTTCTAGGGACAGAAAACTCTAGGTAGGGAGAGTGTCAGTTTCTTTCACTGTGCGAGTCCTTGTTTCTAGGGACAAAGAAGGAAAGTGAGGGGAATTCTCCTTGTGCTATAGTGTGCTTTAAAAAAACATTTTTTCTAGGGACAGAAAACTCTAGGTAGGGAGAGTGTCAGTGTCTTTTACTGTGCGAGTCCTTGTTTCTAGGGACAAAGAAGGAAAGTGAGGGGAATTCTCCTTGTGCTATAGTGTGCTTTAAAAAAACTTTTTTTCTAGGGACAGAAAACTCTAGGTAGGGAGAGTGTCAGTGTCTTTTACTGTGCGAGTCCTTGTTTCTAGGGACAAAGAAGGAAAGTGAGGGGAATTGTCCTTGTGCTATAGTGTGCTTTAAAAAAACATTTTTTCTAGGGACAGAAAACTCTAGGTAGGGAGAGTGTCAGTTTCTTTCACTGTGCGAGTCCTTGTTTCTAGGGACAAAGAAGGAAAGTGAGGGGAATTCTCCTTGTGCTATAGTGTGCTTTAAAAAAACTTTTTTTCTAGGGACAGAAAACTCTAGGTAGGGAGAGTGTCAGTGTCTTTTACTGTGCGAGTCCTTGTTTCTAGGGACAAAGAAGGAAAGTGAGGGGAATTGTCCTTGTGCTATAGTGTGCTTGAAAAAAACTTTTTTTCTAGGGACAGAAAACTCTAGGTAGGGAGAGTGTCAGTGTCTTTTACTGTGCGAGTCCTTGTTTCTAGGGACAAAGAAGGAAAGTGAGGGGAATTGTCCTTGTGCTATAGTGTGCTTTAAAAAAACATTTTTTCTAGGGACAGAAAACTCTAGGTAGGGAGAGTGTCAGTTTCTTTCACTGTGCGAGTCCTTGTTTCTAGGGACAAAGAAGGAAAGTGAGGGGAATTCTCCTTGTGCTATAGTGTGCTTTAAAAAAACATTTTTTCTAGGGACAGAAAACTCTAGGTAGGGAGAGTGTCAGTGTCTTTTACTGTGCGAATCCTTGTTTCTAGGGACAAAGAAGGAAAGTGAGGGGAATTCTCCTTGTGCTATAGTGTGCTTTAAAAAAACATTTTTTCTAGGGTCAGAAAACTCTAGGTAGGGAGAGTGTCAGTTTCTTTCACTGTGCGAGTCCTTGTTTCTAGGGACAAAGAAGGAAAGTGAGGGGAATTCTCCTTGTGCTATAGTGTGCTAAAGCATTCCTCATCAACCATCTTTGAAATCCTTGTTTTTTGGACAGTCAGGGAAATTGTCGTTGTGCTATTCTGTGCAAAAGCAATCATCCTCAACCATATTTAGAAATCCTTAAGTAAAGGGACAGAGAAGGACACCTGAAGGTAGCCCTTATTGCTTTTTTCCCATCTCCCTGCAGGCCATCTATTAGAATGTCTGGAAGGCAAACAAGGAGAGGCAGACAGTCAGGAGGCAATAAAAGAGGGCAAGCAGGCTCTGTGTCTGGGGGCAACAGTGCTGGTCGTGGACGCGGTGCATTGTCATCAGCACATGGCCATGGGACACGCTTGTCCTTCTTTTCGGCAGCTGGACATGTTGAGCCACATCATGCCGAAGACTTGGTAGAGTGGATGACCAAGCCCTCCTCCTCCTCCTCATCCTCTCTCACCCAGGCTCAGGGTACTGGCAAAGCAGCTGCCAAAGCGTCCTCTTCCCTGGTATCAATGTCAGACTCATCATCAGTCACTCCTTCCCTAGACCCACCATGTCCTCCTCCTGAGGAGTCCCCCGAACTGTTTGAGCACAGTGTTGGGTACATGCTCCAGGAGGATGCCCAGCGTTTCGAAGGGTCTGATGATGAAACCCAGCTACAGGAAGGCAGTAGGGTGAGAGCAGACAGAGGGGATGCTCAAGAAGGACACCAATCTGGCAGTCATGTTCCAGCAGCTGCAGCATACTGCCAGATTGGCTCCAGTGATGAGGAGGGAGGGGATGATGAGGTCACTGACTCCACGTGGGTGCCTAATAGGAGAGAGGAGGAGGAGGAGGATGAGGAGGAGGCACATCTCCAACGAGGCAGGATGCCCTTTGGTGGCCAGCGTAAGGGCAGTACACCGACGGAATCACACCGCAGAGCTCCGCCTGTGCAGGGCGCTGCCTCTGCCCGTCATTCAAAAAGTTCCTTGGTGTGGGCCTTTTTGAGGCTAGTGCATCAGATCGCACAGCTGCTGTTTGCAACATATGTCTCAAGCGTATATCGCGTGGCCAAAACATCAGCCGCTTGGGTACCACATGCCTGACCAGACATATGTTGACCTGCCATGCAGCTCGTTGGCAAGCCTACCTCAAAGACCCACACCAAAGAACAAAGCGGACCTCTCCTTGCACCGCATCAGCTGGGATCTCCAACCCCACTATAACTTCAGTCCTCTCTGAAACATGCACTGAGAGGAATGAAGGTGTAGAATTAGGTGTGTCACAGCCAAGTACTTGCGGCCACTCTGCTAGCAGTACACCGACGTCCGATTCTAGCAGGCAAATTTCCCTGCCCCAGCTGCTGGACCGTCGAAAGAAGTTCACTCCCAGCCATCCACATGCCCAGCGGTTGAATGCTAGCTTGGCTAAATTGCTAGCGCTTCAACTGCTGCCTTTTCAGTTGGTAGACTCGGCCCCCTTCCGTGAGTTTGTGCAATGTGCGGTTCCTCAGTGGCAGGTTCCCAAACGCCACTTTTTCTCACGGAAGGCTATTCCGGCTCTCTACCGGCATGTGGAAGGCAATGTCTTGGCCTCGCTGGACAGGGCGGTCAGCGGTAAGGTGCATATTACCGCTGACTCATGGTCCAGCAGGCATGGACAGGGACGTTACCTTTCTTTCACGGCCCATTGGGTCACTCTTTTGGCAGCTGGGAAGGATGCAGGACAAGGTGCAGTAGTGTTGGAGGTTGTTCCACCGCCACGCCTCCAAAATGCTACTACTGGTTGTGACACACCTCTCTCCTCCACCCCCTCCTCTTCTTCTTCCTCCATGGCCTCTTCCTGTGGTTTGTCCTATGAACCAGCGGTGCTCCGTAGCCGTTCACGGGGCTACGCAAGTACGCAGGCAAAAAGATGCCATGCCGTGCTTGCGCTGGTGTGTTTGGGGGACAGAAGCCACACTGGGGCAGAGGTCCTGTCTGCTCTGCAGGGCCAGGCCGAGAGGTGGTTGACGCCACGCCAGCTTAAGCCAGGAATGGTGGTTTGCGACAATGGCACCAACCTCCTCTCCGCCCTCCGACAGGGACAACTGACCCATGTGCCCTGTGTGGCTCACATCCTTAACCTGGTGGTGCAGCGGTTCTTGGGCAGGTACCCGGGCTTACAGGATGTCCTGAGGCAGGCCAGGAAAGTCTGTGTGCATTTCCGCAGATCTTATAATGCCAGTGCTCGCCTGGCTGAGCTGCAAAAGGAGTTGAACCTGCCCAAGAACCGCCTTATATGTGACATGCCCACCAGGTGGAACTCAACGTTGGCCATGCTGCAGCGGCTGCACACGCAGCAGAGGGCCATCAATGAGTACCTGTGCGACTACGGCACCAGGACAGGGTCAGGGGAGCTTGGTTTTTTTTCTCCACGCCAGTGGGGCATGATCAGGGATGCATGCACTGTCCTGGCACCATTTGAGGAGGCCACGAGGATGGTGAGCAGTGACAGTGCATGCATCAGTGACACTGTACCTCTTGTCCACCTGTTGGAGCACACGCTGCGTGGAATAATGGACAGGGCACTTGAGGCAGAACAGAGGCAGGAAGAGGAGGACTTCCTTGCCTCTCAAGGCCCCCTTTACCCAGACAGTGTTCCTTCTGTCCCACCCATCACACAGGAAGAGGAGGAGGAGGAGGAGGAGGAGGAGGAGGAGGATTGTGTCAGCATGGAGGTGGAGGCTGGCACTCAGCATCATCAGCAGCAGTCTTTTAGGGATGATTTACAGTCCCAAGAAACCAGTGGACTTGTACGTGGCTGGGAGGAGGTGGCTGCGGATCATGTCGTCCTTAGTGACCCAGAGGACTCCGGAGCGAATGCCTCAGCAAACCTACGCTGCATGGCCTCCCTGATCCTGCAAAGTCTGCGGAACGATCCTCGTATTCTTCGGATCAAGGAGAGGGACCATTACTGGCTGGCCACTCTCCTTGATCCACGGTACAAGGGTAAGGTTGCGGACCTTATGTTACCGTCGCAGAGGGAGCAGAGGATGAGACAACTCCGGGAGGCCTTGCAGAAAGGTCTGTGCAACGCGTTCCCAGAGACTGGGAGGTTACAAACTCCTGGTCCTGGACAACGAGTTGCTGAGGCTTCGGCCAGTCAAAGAAGGAGCGGTGGGGAAGGTGGCCGTCTGACCGATGCGTTCAGACAATTCTTTAGTCCGCAGCCCCAAAGTATGATCGGTTCCAGCAACCATCGCCAGCGTCTGATAAACATGGTGCAGGAATATCTAGGGGCAAGGTCAGACTTGGACACCTTCCCCACCGAAAATCCTCTGGCTTACTGGGTCTTGAGGATGGATCACTGGCCAGAGCTTGCACAGTATGCAATTGAGCTACTGGCCTGTCCTGCATCCAGCGTTCTTTCGGAACGCACATTCAGTGCTGCTGGAGGATTTGTCACGGATCACAGGGTGCGCCTGTCCACCGACTCGGTTGATCGACTGACTTTCATCAAGATGAACCAGTCTTGGATCACCACCAGCTACCACACACCTGATGCTGATATAACAGACTAATTGATTTTAACATGTCACATCCCTTCAAGACTGATGCTGATGCTGAGTGCCTGTGCTGTTATGTTGACTGGCTATCCTCCTCCTCCGAGTCCTCAATGATACGATTGATGATGATAGCTTGGAAGATCATTTTTGTTTATGGGTGCCGCCACCAGTGGCTAAGGCCCAATTTTTCAGCCCCTGTTTTACAGGGGCGTGTAATTACATTTTTTTTAGCAATAATTTGCCATAGGGCTCATTGCTGTGCTCCAAGTACAGTATCTGTGAGGGGTTGGAGTGTTGTGGCACCAGTGCCTAAGGCCCAATTTTTCTGCCCCTGTTTAACAGGGGCGTGTCATTACAATTTTTGAAGCAATACTTTGCAACAGGGCTCATTGCTGTGCTCCAAGTACAGTATCTGTGAGGGGTTGTAGTGTTGTGCCACCAGTGCCTAAGGCCCAATTTTTCAGCCCCTGTTTAACAGGGGCGTGTCATTACAATTTTTGAAGCAATACTTTGCAACAGGGCTCATTGCTGTGCTCCAAGTACAGTATCTGTGAGGGGTTGTAGTGTTGTGCCACCAGTGCCTAAGGCCCAATTTTTCAGCCCCTGTTCAACAGGGGCATGCAATTACAATTCTTGATCTAATAATTCACAGCAGGGCCCATTGCTGCACCCACCAAGAGTAACTCTGAGGGCTTACAGTGTTGTGGCAACGCCACCACCACCACCACCACGAAAGGCCCAATTTTTCAGCCCCTGTTCAAAAGGGGCATGTAATTACAATTCTTGATCTAATAATTCACAGCAGGGCCCATTGCTGCACCCACCAAGAGTAACTCTGAGGGCTTACAGTGTTGTGGCAACGCAACCACCACCACCACCACGAAAGGCCCAATTTTTCAGCCCCTGTTCAAAAGGGGCATGTAATTACAATTCTTGATCTAATAATTCACAGCAGGGCCCATTGCTGCACCCACCAAGAGTAACTCTGAGGGCTTACAGTGTTGTGGCAACGCCACCACCACCACCACCACGAAAGGCCCAATTTTTCAGCCCCTGTTCAAAAGGGGCATGTAATTACAATTCTTGATCTAATAATTCACAGCAGGGCCCATTGCTGCACCCACCAAGAGTAACTCTGAGGGCTTACAGTGTTGTGGCAACGCCACCACCACCACCACCACGAAAGGCCCAATTTTTCAGCCCCTGTTCAAAAGGGGCATGTAATTACAATTCTTGATCTAATAATTCACAGCAGGGCCCATTGCTGCACCCACCAAGAGTAACTCTGAGGGCTTACAGTGTTGTGGCAACGCCACCACCACCACCACCACGAAAGGCCCAATTTTTCAGCCCCTGTTCAAAAGGGGCATGTAATTACAATTCTTGATCTAATAATTCACAGCAGGGCCCATTGCTGCACCCACCAAGAGTAACTCTGAGGGCTTACAGTGTTGTGGCAACGCCACCACCACCACCACCACGAAAGGCCCAATTTTTCAGCCCCTGTTCAAAAGGGGCATGTAATTACAATTCTTGATCTAATAATTCACAGCAGGGCCCATTCCTGCACCCACCAAGAGTAACTCTGAGGGCTTACAGTGTTGTGGCAACGCCACCACCACCACCACCACGAAAGGCCCAATTTTTCAGCCCCTGTTCAAAAGGGGCATGTAATTACAATTCTTGATCTAATAATTCACAGCAGGGCCCATTCCTGCACCCACCAAGAGTAACTCTGAGGGCTTACAGTGTTGTGGCAACACCACCACCACCACTACCACCACGAAAGGCCCAATTTTTCAGCCCCTGTTCAACAGGGGCATGCAATTACAATTCTTGATCTAATAATTCACAGCAGGGCCCATTGCTGCACCCACCAAGAGTAACTGTCAGGGCTTACAGTGTTGTGGCACCAGCACCACCATCAAAGGCCCAATTTTTACTACCACTGTTCAACAATTATATGTAATTAAAATTCCTGATATAATAGTTGACAGCAGGGCGTTCCAGCACCAACCAAGAGTAACTGTGAGTGCTTACAGTGTTGTGCCAACACCAACAACTAAGGGGCCTATTTCTGCAGAGTATATACGGCAGGTCCCTACTTTCAAACATCCAACTTACAAACGACTCCTACTTGCAAACGCAAGAAGACAACAGGAAGTGAGAGGAAATCTACCACTAGGAAGGAAAATTCTCTCCTGTAAGAATAAATATGGGAGAAAGGTGTCTCCTCTGTACTGATGCTTTATCAGCAATCCTTGTTTCAAGAAAAACACCACATTTCAAAAACAGTTGTCATTGGGACGGAAAGTGAGGTGAAATGTTCTGAACAGGGGCACAGACAGCAAAACAAATGTTACAGGGGTGATAACCCTTACCTATGTTTTCCAAAAAGTTTAAAAATAGATTTTTGGGCTGGAGCTACACTTCAACAATGTACCTGTTCAAAATTACAAACAGATTCTACATAAGAACAAACCTACAGTCCCTGTCTTGTATGCACCGCCTGTATACGGCTGTTCAGAGTATATAGGGCCTTTTTAATTTTATGTGCGGGGTTCCCCTTAATATCCATACAAGACCCAAAGGGGCTGGTAATGGGCTGGGGTAGGGGGGGGGGGTCATGGGGTAGCTATGCCATTTTTCTTAAAGATTTTCATCCATATTACCGGGACCAGACATTACATTAAAGCCGCAAGCAGTTTTAAATGGCTTTTTTTTCCTTTAGAAGTGTCATTTTGTGCAGGGACAGTTCTAAACACGGGAAACACGTGGCACTTCACAGGCATACTTTAGACACCCCCCAGGTACGATATTTAAAGGAATATTTGACTTTTTTTTTTCACTTTATGCATCATTAAAATGACTGCTCCCGAAAAACGACCGTTTTTAAAACTTCTTTTTGCATTGATACATGTCCCCTGGTGCAGAACCCGGGTTCCCAAACCCTTTTTAGGACAATAACATGCATAATAGTTGTTATAATTAGCACTTTAGAATTCGAACGTTCGCATCCATTGTATTTAATAGGGTTCTAATGTTCGTACGAACTTTCGGTCCGTTCGCGGGTTCTGGTGCGAACCGAACCCGGGGGTGTTCGGCTCATCACTATTAGTCGGTAGCTGTTTAATAACTGCAATGATCTCTTCAACTGACACGTGTGCGTTTAGACTTGAGCGATCGTCTGGGGACAGAGTGGGAAGCTTAAAAGAGTCCATAAAATTGTTAAACTTATCTTGTGTGAATTGAGTGGTCGGGTCTGTGGATAGGCAATTATATAGTTTCTTATAGAAGTCTCCGAATACATTAGCCATAATTCTAGGGCAATATGTGGGCTTACCGTCTTGTTGTGTTAAGAAGTCGGGTAAAGATGAATGGGGGCGTGGTTTCAGAATTTGGACAAGCATCCTATGGGGTCTATTGGCAAATTCATAAAATTTTTGCTTTGCCCAGAGCATGGATTTAGTGATTCTTGCCGAATCTAATGTTTTGATACGATTCTGTAGTGCTGTTACGGCTCTGAGACCCTCCATCGTGGGGCGCCCGAGAAGTTTTTGTTCAGCTTCTAATAACTGAGTCAGTAAAGTCGATCTCTGCAAAACACGGTCTTTTTTAAGGCGAGATCCAGTTGCGATGCATTCACCTCTGAAGAACGCCTTATGTGCCTCCCACAGAACAGAGATCTCCGACACTGAGTCTTTATTTATCTGAAAATATTCATTCAGTTTGTCTTGTAGTGGTAAATGGGTCTTAGATGAGTTTAGGAGTGACTCGTTAAGGCGCCAGTGACATCTCCTAGGCGTGGGTGAGGACAATAAGAGGTCTATAGTGATGGGAGCATGGTCAGACCATGTAATTGGGAGAATGTTGGCGTCAACCAGGTATGGCAATAGGGGTGCAGAGATGAAAAAATAGTCAATTCTCATGTACAGCTTGTGGGGTGGAGAGAAGAAGGTGAACTGTTTGGCTGTCGGGTGTTTTACCCTCCAAGAATCAAACAGTCTATTTGTTCTAATTATTTTGCGGAACGAGGAGGAAGATTTATGTGCCTGTAGTGGAGGTTTGTCTTGAAAAAGGGCGGCCCTATCCCTAATTGGAGACATGCACAAGTTAAAATCACCCCCAATAATCTGAAAGGGTTGGGCATATTTGTGTAGTTTGTCAAAGAAAGTGTCAAGAAAACCAATTTGGCCTGTGTTGGGAACATATACATTCGCTAAAGTAAAAGAAGTATTTTGGTGACCACAGTCCAGGAGGATAAAGCGACCTTGGGGGTCCAAATATGAGGATTTCACCTGTATGGTGGATGAGCGTTTAAGGAGAATCGCCACTCCAGCTTTTCCAGAGGGAGAAGACGCCACAAAAGTTGTGGGGTAGTGCCTAGAAGCAAATTTGAAAGAGCCCCCCGCCCTAAAATGTGTCTCCTGGACCATGATCACCTCAGCATTAGATGCTTTGAACTCTTTAAGGGCAAGCCATCTCTTCCGGATGGAATTCAGACCTTTAACGTTACATGAGAAGACACTAACTGCCATAGGTGCAGAATGGGGAAAAATCTGACATTACATTCGTGTAAAATGCATTAAGCGTATACCATATTGTAGACAAAAGACTTCGCACAATTGTATGTTTAAACCCATATAGAAAGAACATGGGAATAAAAACATAGAAACATTTTCTGAGCAGTTCAAAAAATAGACCTCCGTGCAACCCTAACGATATGAAAACATGTAATATAACATACATTCGTGAATAGAAGATTCTAACGTAGGTAAATATGGGATCAAAAAGGATCCCCAAAAAACATGGGAGAACAAAAAGAAAAAAGAGTAAAACAAAAACGACATACCGTATAGGTAGAGTGCCCGAGGAGAAACTCATCTCCAAGGGATTATGGTCAAAAAACACGACCATATTGGGGGAAACACAGCAGCTCGCATGGCCGAGCTAACCGGTCTCAACCTGATCCGAAAAAGCAAATGTAGAAAAAGTCAAAGTTAAGGTTAAGTGGGAACCGTAGAACTGTAGTTGTCCCTGAGGGCAGTCGCCCATGGATGAACAAGTAGAAGGGGGAGAACACCGGTCTCTGAGCCCAGAGACTTTTCAAAGGGATTGCATAGGCCCAACATCAGGGCCTCTTTGACTTAAGTAGATCGGGGGAAAGGAGAAAAAGGATTACATACCAGACGTGAGGGTCCGTGGATATTTCAGGTGGGGCCTTTAGAAGATGTGTTCCCTTGTGGGGTGAACGTGGTTTTTCTGGGTCTGTGACGGACCGGGGTCCACATCTTCCCGGGTGTTGACAGAGGTCTAGAGGGTGGGAATTGGGCTTGCAGATCCTCCTCAGGAACAGGGGGGAGTCCCAGGCTCCTGACAAAGGACTCACCTTCCTGGAGGTCCCTCAGGGTGTGTTGCGCGCCATCCTTGGTCACCGTCAGACGAAAGGGGAAGCCCCATCTATAGGGTACGTGGTGGTGCTGTAAGTGGGCAGTAATAGGGCGAAGGTTGCGTCTTTTATTTAGCGTTATGGGCGATAGGTCGCTGAAGATTTGTATCTTTGCCCCCCTAAAGTCCACTCTAGGTTTGTTTCTTGTGGCGATTGTCAGGGCCTCTTTACTTTCGTAAAAATGAAAGCGGACTATGATGTCCCTGGGATTAGCACCCTGAGGAGGTTTAGGGGCCTGTGATCTATGTGCTCTGTCGAAACGCAGATCAATGTCCGGGATATCGGGTGCCAGGGAGTTAAACAGGGCTAGCAAGTATGGCCTAATGTCCTTGTCAACAACAGACTCAGGGACTCCCCGTATGCGGAGGTTTTGCCTACGTTCTCTGTTCTCGAGGTCTTCTTGCTGCACCTGCAGTTGTAGTACTGCATTCTTTAGGTTAGCATTCTCCTCTTCTAAGGCTTGTACATAATTCACCACCTCATCTAGTTTTGTTTCAAGGGTGTCTGTTCTTTCCCCTAGCTGGTCAATCTCCCCTCTCAGTTCGTGAGCTAGTTTATTAACCTCCTTTGCAACGTTGTGAGTGATACTCTGGAGCAATGTCTGCAGTTTCAGGTCCAGGACATCTACAGTTACCAGGGACGTCATTGGAGGTTGCTGCGAGGAGCTGTTGTGTGAGAAGGCAGGGGGGTTATCTATAAACAATGAGGGATCGACCAGCGGGAGTGCGTCTGGCTGATCTGCGACTTCTGTCGTAGAAATTGAGGCCGGGGACTGTGGCCTAAGCAGGTATTTTTCCATGTGGCACGCGGGTTGCGATGCGGCCTGTGAGGATCGTGTCTGGTATATGTGCCTCTGGTCGCCGATCTTACCCATACAACGTTCGGCAGGTAGCTGAGGGGTTCCCGGTTCAGTGGAGGTGGCTCCCGGAGCAAAAGTCTCTAGTGTAGCGGAGCGGGAGCTTCGGATGCAGGAGGTGAGGCCGGAGCTCTAGTCAAGTTCGTTCGCCATCCTACGAGCTGCGTATGCGCCCCCTTACTATGTCTTTTAGTACATCCTGTCTCGTGTATCGTAGGTTAAAGACTCATTACAGGACTGCAATAATGACATGTACTTCCTGATGAGGGGGGGTGCGGGACCATCAGAGTAAGAGTAAACCAATTAGGAACCCGGGAGAACAGGTTAATGTGGTGTAGCAAGATGGCCGCTCCTAGGAGTATAGTGATGCATAATGCGGCGTCTTTTGAATTTAGAAGTAATGAGATCTAATGAAGGGGATTGAGCTTGGTAGACCAATCTGCTGGGTAGTTCAGGAGCCTCTGAAGTGTGACTTAAAAGAATACATGGAGCCCCAATTACACTGCTGTTGAGTGTAGCAAGATGGCCGATTCAGGTGTCTATGGGGACAGGGACTGGATGATCGCTGGGGTTAGGGAAGTTCTCCCACCCTGCAGCTTGGGTCTCCCCCCTTGCGGCCCGGATGTTAATTTGGGGTTTGGTTGTGGATTATGGGGGATGGAGAGGCTACTAGTATGCCCAGGGTGTAGCAAGATGGCCGCCGCTCACCTCAATGCTCAGTGCGCCGTCTGCCACAGGATGCCTCTGCCGGCCTTCGGATCTCCTCAGGTCTGTCCCGTTAGTCCAGGGAGGCTTACTCGGGTGTATCCTGGGGTGTTCACCGCTCGCCTCGCGGTCGCGGTACTCGAGCGCTGGGGATTCGGAGCCCCCGCAGGCCTCAAGATGGCGGCGGGGCCCTCGTGGACAGGAGCAGTCCAGAAGGCTCCCTCAGCTGAAGACAGGGCCCATGATGGGGGTCCGGGCGGGTGCCGAGTGGAGATCCCGGCCCTCAGATTCGGATCGAGCCGGCCGCACTACGCGCTCGCGGGGGTACAGCCGCAGGAGAGGCTGGGGATTCAAGGCCTCACTAGGCCGCATGGAGTAACGGCCCCCACAGATGTTTCCGGGATCCGGCTCTGCCTCCAGGTAGTCTCAAGGTAAGAGGATGGGTGGCGGGTAGGGACGGATGGTGGTCCCTTACCTCTAAGACTGCTGGGGTCCGGATCCTCCGGGAGGCTTTAGGCCGAGAAGATGGCGGCTACTATAGACGCTGAAGGCGTCGGATCTCGGGCGTCTCCTGACCGATTCACACCGGAACAACGGTCTAGGACACTGCAGTGGGGCAAGGTGAGCAGGCCGGTGAGTATTTAGGACCCGAATAGGGGTTTTAGCGGTCCGGATGGCGACGGATGGATTCCTGGAGACCCGGAGCTCCTCCAAAGCATGTCCGTCTCTGTTCGCGTCAGGCCACGCCCCTCTTGCGCAGCGATTTTTCAAACACATTTTTGGGGGAAAAATACACTTTTTTAAATTTTATTTTAATGCACTAAAACACACTATATTGCCCAAATGTTTGATGAAATAAAAAAGATGATCTTAGGCCAAGTACATGGATACCAAACATGACATGCTTTAAAATTTCGCACAAACGCGCAGTGGCGACAAACTACATACATTTTTAAAAGCCTTTAAAAGCCTTTACAGGTTACCACATTAGATTTACAGAGGAGGTCTATTGCTAAAATTACTGCCCTTCATCTGACCTTCGCGGTGATACCTCACATGCATAATGCAATTGCTGTTTACATATGACGCCAGACCGACGCTTGCGTTCGCCTTTGCGCAAGAGCAGGGCGGGACAGGGGTGCTTTTTTTTTTTTTATTATTAATTTTGCTTTTTTATTTTATTTTTAAACTGTTCCTTCCATATTTATTTATTTTTATCATTTTTATTGTTATCTCAGGGAATGTAAATATCCCCTATGATAGCAATAGGTAGTGACAGGTACTCTTTTTTGGAAAAAAACTGGGGTCTATTAGACCCTAGATCTGTTCTCTGCCCTCAAAGCATCTGACCACACCAAGATCGGTGTGATAAAATGCTTTCCCAATTTCCCAATGGCGCTTTTTATATCCGGGGGGGGGGGGACATATCCTCCCACTGCTTGTAAAAGCAGTCCAGAGGCTAATTAGCCACTAGGATTGCTTTTACATGAAAGCTGGCCGCTGGCTGAAAAGAATGATACCAAGATGATACCTAAACCCGCAGGCATCATTCTGGTATAACCATTCAAATTCCAGCAACATACCAGTACGTTGCTGGTCCTTGTTGGACATGTATTGTAATCTTTTTTTTCATGCAGCCTGTTGGCTGAACGAAAAAAAGAGATTGATCGGTGGGTATGCCCACCATTAGAATGCCTCCCTTCATTCACCCACTTCTAATGATGGGCATACATGCACCATTTATTTATGCCGAAGCATGGGGCATCCTCCCGCAAATGTTATGCCGCGTACACACATACGCGGCATTAGGAGCAAAATCGCTCCTCCGCCCCTGCTGCCCCCATGCTTCGGCATATATGCTCTTTTTTTAACTGTGGTGGTGAAATCACCTCCTACAGCACTGAAGTTGCAGGGATCAGGCCTGTCTCTGCGAACGCTGCAGTTATGTGTGTTGTGTTTTGTAAAGTGACAGTGATCGATCGATACTGCACTTGGGTGGCCTGGGCTGGACGGAGGGGCAAAACGCAGGTGCTAGCAGGTATCTGGGCTGATCCCGCTAACACTGCATTTTTGGGAACCCTAAACTGCTGGGGACGCTAGTATAGATCTGATCAGATCATTTATTGATGTGTTCAGATACTATACCACTAAGGGAGGGGTATGCTTCACGCGTGGGTGTTAGCGCTACTGGCACTAACCTGACGCTGCCTGGGGTGTGACGCAGACCATCTCTGATGCTAAAACCTAATTGATATCACCCGCCGGGCAATCAGGGGGTTAAACCTTTATTGGGTTATATACGGCGGGTGCCCTGATACTATAAAAAGCAAACTAACTAACCAGCGTCACCCGTAACACTTATACGGTGATCACTGGTGAAATGGTTAACTAGGGACAATCAGGGGGTTAAAACCTTTATTAGGTAATATATGGGGGTACCTGACGCTATATAGAAACCTGACGGGGAACCTAAATAACGAAATAACTAACTGGCTAACCAGTGTCACCAGTGACACTTATACGGTGATCACTGGTCAAAGGGTTAACTCTAGGGGCAATCAGGGGGTTAAAACCTTTATTAGATAATATATGGGGGTACCTGACACTATAAAAACCTGGCGGCGAACCTAAAAAAATAACTGACTACCTAGCGGCACCAGCATAACTAATACAGCGATCAGAAAAACGATCGCTTAGTGACACTGGCAAAAGCGGGTGAAAGGGTTACCTGGGGGGTGTTCAAGGGGTTAAACCTTCATTAAAAAATATTTGGGGGTACCTGACGCTATAAAAACCTTACGGCGAAGCTAAAAAAATAACTGACTACCTAACGGCACCAGCATAACTAATACAGCGATCAGAAAAACGATCGCTTAGTGACACTGGCAAAAGGGGGTTAAAGGGTTACCTGGGGGGCGATCAAGGGGTTAAACCTTTATTAGGTAATATATGGGGGTACCTGACGCTATAAAAACCTGGCGGCGAACCTAAAAAAATAACTGACTACCTAGCGGCACCATCGTCACTAATACAGCGATCAGAAAAACGATTGCTTAGTTACAGTGGTGCTAGGGGTGAAAGGGTTACCTGGGGGGCAATCAAGGGGTTAAACCTTTATTAGGGGGGGTTAGGGGGCTACCCTGGACCTAAAACTAACTGCCCTGACACTTTTACAGTTACAAATGTCACTGTTTGCAGTGATCAGTAAATAAATGATCACTGCAATTGGTGACACTGTGACTGGGGGCTGGAGGGTGAGCTGGGGGTGACTGGGGGGGGCGATCGTGTGCCTATGTGTACCTACTGTACGTGTCAGTGTGCTGTTTGTGCACTTACTTGATGTCTTCTCTCCATGGCGCTCCGGTCTATGTGAGCGCCACAGGAGAGATGACATCACTTCCCCCTGCCTGTGTATACATTACACAGGCAGAGGAAGCATTTGATTCGCCGGGAGCGATCGCTAGGGGGTGGCCAGAAACCAATGGCTGCCCCCTCATCATGGATCGCTCCTGGAGCGATACCGACCACTCACTGTCCCGGAGGGGGGTCCAATCCCACCCATACGAAAGCAGTCACGTACCAGGTACGTGATTGTGCCTGTCGGTGCCATTTTGCCGACGTATATATACAGTAAGCGGTCGTTAAGTGGTTAAATAACCCCCATTGTCACTGTAAACACCAACTTAATACAAAAACTGGTATTGAGCATTGAAAGAAGAAGCCACACATTGTTGATTAGAAAACTATTTTTACTCTGTGCACATTCACATGTGCGTTCTAAAATTTTGGAGGGTAAATTAAACCTTTTTTTTTTAAACAAGTTTTACAATATTTTTTATTATTTTTTGTATAAACAGGCATGTTTCAAACCATAAAACATATACAACTCTGGAACTTACAAAGTTTAACCTTGAAAAACTGAAGGCAATATCAGACATTATAGTGTGTAAAAAATGTGTTGCTGTGCCCTTCATCAGATGGGGTGATGTCACCCCTGAAAAAGCCAAATTTTGAAGATGCACACAAATTGTGAGGCAAAATGGGGATTTCCCTCCTGATCCCATGCCTAATGTCAACATGTGCTATCTCCCATCATGGGGGATCAATGGAGGAGTTTTGGGGGTGCAACCCCTTCCTCTCACCTACTTGAGTTGCGAGGAAGGGGTCGCACGCAAAAAACGCGTACATTGATATCCCCTGATGGCAGATAGCACATGTTGACACACTGTGTGCATCTTCAAAATTTGGTTTGGAAAATTTCACTAAAATTTGGGAAATTAGTCCACAAAAAGTTAAAATGGTGGCATTTTGAATCTATTTAGATTCCCCCCAGAACATCAATCATGTTCTTAATTTGTTGGTCAAAACAATTGAGTTTATTCCTTATGATGTCTATTTCCCGGCTC
This sequence comes from Rana muscosa, assembly GCA_029206835.1. NCBI lineage: Eukaryota > Metazoa > Chordata > Amphibia > Anura > Ranidae > Rana > Rana muscosa. Next base: position 405,007,110 of record CM055117.1, read on the forward strand.
AAAACTATGAATGAGGTCCTGGATTAGGATTTGTGCACTTGCACTGGTGAAATGAGTTTCTTCTTCAACAACCACCACAATACCTTAAAAAAAAAAAAAAACATGTCTTATAAATATGCAGGCTTACATCTCTTACCTGAACCTGTGGTGACAGACACTGACCTGTAGTGGTGACAATATCGCCCACTTCCTTCACCTCTCCTTCCTCGACCTCTCCTTCCTCCACATCTTCATCTTGGGGTTCTCTCTGGTCCCCTTCTTTAGGAGGTGTGGGGTTCCTGGTGTCCTCTGAGTGGTGTCCTCCGAGTCTTCGCTTCCCTATGAGAATGAAACAAAATGTATACTTAGCACACAGATATTTGAGGCCAGAAATAGGAATATGAAACATTGCTTGGAAGTGGGGTACAATTGTCTGTTTTGGCAGAGTTCCAAGCTGAAGACATGATTTTTCCCTTACCAAAGATGGAATACTTACTTTTTTGGGATAAGTTTCACACATGGGGACACCCCAAGTATCCACTGGAGCACCTGTGTGGGACACCCTAAAAAGGTTGTTCTGGTGTACCACACTAGTGCTCCTGAGTCCAGATGTGTAAACAGCTGCTGATTGTCCTCTCCTTTACACTGAATCAAGATTGCATTTCATTCTAATTTACAAACACATCTAGACAACAATGTTCTAAAAAAAAATTAAATACAAATAGGCATGATCAAATGTTTTTTACCTGTTTCTGCCCAAACATCGTATTTTGTGGGCAAACAATGTTTACTACGACCGATTACTTTGACCACTAACCTGAAAGTTGCCATTTTAAAATGTCCAAACAGTCCATAAAAGCACATGGAGCAACATGAAAGTAATAATAATAATCATAAGAACACAGGAGAAATACTTACTTTTTGCAAGCATTTTCTTGATCCTTCTGTACTGGTCGTGCTCCCTCAGTTTCAGGTCTGATCAGCGTTTCCTCAGCTGCTCCTTGGATCGTTGTACCCCAAAATTCCTGTGCAGACTTTTCACAACTTTAGACATGATCTTGGCCTTTCTGAAATTTAGGGTTGGTGTACGCCCATGCTTCTCATCATAGTCTGTCCTCCTCAAGATGTCCACCAACTCCGCCATCCATGCAAAGGACATATTTGAGGCCTTATATCTCCTCCTGGATCGTGACGTTTCTGGCTCCGGGCTTTCCTCCTCGTTACTATAATTAACATGCACCTGCTGTGTCTCCGCCATGTCGTCTCCCACTGTGTGCGGAAAGAGAAGGGGCGGGGAATATCCTATAAAGTAGGTCAGGGGCGGGCGACGCGGGCGGAGTTTCACGCATGCGCAGTGTATATAAAGCTAACACGCATGTGTCGTAACTACGTTCTGTGTGCGGAGAAAAGAGGAACGTAAGTTACGAGCGTCCTAGCGTCCTAACGAAGGTAAAACTTGGGGCATCAGTGGCCTATACTGCTTCAAGATTGAGGCCTATATTGGGATAAGATTATGACAGTTTAGGCTGACCTAGTATTTTTGTCTTGTGTTTTATCTTGCAGAAAAATGCAGCACTTTAAGGACCCAGAATTCCTGTCAGCTTTTATAGACAGATACAGGGAGATGAGGAATTTATGGGAACTTAAACATGATTTATATCATAATTGAGTAGTAAGGAGGGCAACGATGAAGAAATTGCTTGAATTTGTCCAGACAGGGATCCCCGAGGCAGACATGGAGATGTTGGTTAATAAAATTGCTAACTTGAGGAACATGTATAGGAAGGAGCACAATAAAATCCTCAAATCACAGAAATCAGGAGTAGCAGCATCAAAAGTGTATGTCCCCAGGCTGTGGTATTTTAATAGACTGCGTTTTTTTGATGACCAACTTGAAGCCAGGGAATCTCTTTCTAGCCTTCCCTGCAGCCTTCCCTCCACCCCAGCAGAGGATGAGGACCAACCTGACCATAACATCCTGGAAGAACCAGATGCGAACGTCTGGAGACAGATATAGTATTTTTATACATATTTTTTGTCCTATAATTATTGTTGTGAACTAGATGTTATTATTCACAAATTAATGATTAATCAAAAAGTGATTTACCTATCAATAGACAGTAGTGGCCAAAAATTATTTGAACAAGAATGAAAAATGCTGGGGGCAGAATGATAGTTTTTTCTATTTATTAACATTCAATTTGCAACAGTCATGAGCTGAAAATTGCGTGTGATTGATGAACCAAAAAGTAAAACCATGTCCCTTTTTCATACACAGGAAGACCTCAGCCAGGATGAGGGTCAGGAAAGTGTCAGACAGGAGGAGGCAGGGGTAAGTGTCAGCAAGGAGGTGTCCGGGCCCAGGGTCAGCTGGGCCCAGTGTCAGGCAGGAGGTGGCTGGGCTCAGTGGCAGCACCCAATCCCAGGTGGCTCCCCTCTGTCTTACCAAAAAAAGCCCCAGGAAGGTGAGACACACGGAGGGCATATACCGTATTTTTCGCTCCATAAGACGCACCTGACCATAAGACGCACCCAGGTTTTACAGGAGAAAAACAAGAAAAAAAATATTCTGAACCAAATGATGTACTAAAATATTTAATATTATATTACTACTATAGGTGGGTGGTGGACACACATCAATATCAGCCCCCCTATCAAATAAGCTCAGCTACACTATACCTGGGTGGTGGTGGACACACAGCAACCCCCCCCCCCCCTTCCCAGATCAGCTCAGGGTGGCAGGGCAGACACAAACACCCCCTCAGCCTCTCATATAACAACAGCTCAAATGATGAACATTGGATACCATCCCACACCTCCCACCCCCTTAGCACTCACCTCAGGCAGTGGATGACACTGCCATTACAATCCACAACCCCCTCTGGCTGGCTCTCAGCATCAGATACACCCGGGCAGCAGCTAGGAAGGAGGACTGAGGACATAATTTGCAGCAGCAGCAGCGGCAAGTCGAGAGAGGCAGGAAGTGAGACTGGACCAGACCAAGGCGCCGGGGGTGTTCCAGCTGAAAAAAAAAAAGCCATCCAGGGCTCTTGTCGTTTGCAGGATGGGGTCACATCTGGCGGGTGTCAACTTACCTGGGTGCGGAGTGCACCATTATAGCAACAACACTGACAACCCCCATGTTTTGGCACCTGGGGCAGACCGTCTTCCCCCGCTCCCCCTTGGTATGCCCCAGCAAGGATATGCCTCACATCCTGTCATCTCTCCTCCACAGAGAAGCCGAGTGTCTGTACTCTGACACGGCGGCGGCGATGGGGGGGGGGGCGGCGGAGCCTGCTCAGTATTCGCTCCATAAGACGCAGGGACACTTTTCCCTATTTTTTGGGGGGGTAAAAGTGCGTCTTATGGTGCGAAAAATACGGTATGTAATCTGCTGCTGCTCCTGATCTCTGGATTTGTGGACCAGATTGAGCTCCCTATTATATGGACTCCTCAAGATAGCAATTTTGTTTTCCACACACTTGATGTCTGCCCTGGGGTCCAAAGGCTTCGCAAATTCGACCAGTTTCTCCATCGTTGCCTTCCTCTTTATTTTGTTACCCAGAATAAATGGATATTTGATTTACTAAAAATATTTGCCTATGTGTTTTTCTTAAAAAGGACAGTTTGTTTGTGAGTAGGCAGGTACATTTCAAAAATACAATGTCAAATTAACAAGGGACACCAACTAACCTCCTTGAGGTTAAAAAGGGTAATACAGTTATTGTGGTAACTTGACCAAAAAATAAATATGGAGATCACAAGAAAATATTAAAAACAAAAAAAGAAAATAAAAGGAGATCTTGATTAAAATCCAATAAAAAATAAATAAACTAACAAATAAAACCATTATTATGGAGATCTGGCTTTAAAATCAAATACGAACATTCATGAGATCACAAGAAACAATAAAGAAATAAGTTTGTCAGAACTCTGTGTGAATATCATTAGCAAAAAAACTTCTTTATTCTAGCATTAGAAAGAAGAAAAGAATGTGCTGCATTAAACGATGCAATAATTTGCAGCATGATGAATGTGCTATCTTCATTATGAACGCTAGTTTTACTAGTCTGATTGCTTCCGTCTCATACTTGATTCTGAGCATGCATGTTTTTTTCTCCGTCGGAGTTCCACACAGACGAACGGAATTTCCGTCGGAAAAAAAGAAAACAGGTTCTCTTTCGAAGTCCGTCGGAATTTCCGACGGAAAAAGTCCGATGGGGCACACACACGGTCGGAATATCCGATGGAACAATTCCGTCTGACTATTTTCCTCAGAAATTCCGACCGTGTGTGCGCGGCATTACTTATCCCTAGTGAAGTGACTGGCCTCAGGTGTTACACAGAGATGAAACAAACCCTCCTACATAAGTTTATCTGTTTATCTGCAGCCTTCTCTTCTCTATAGCAATTCAAAGTCTAGAATCTTTAAAGCTTGTCTGAGCATTCAGAAAAAATGGGTGGACAGCTGAAATTAGACTCTGCAGGGCTCAGTGAGGAGGGCTCTGAGAGCTGATTGGTGGGAAAGGACACCCCCCCCCCTCAGTTCACACAATACACAGGAATAGAGCTGAGATTGTCAATCAGCTGGAGCTCCCCCCTGTCACATTTTTTCTCTTGGTGTCAGGAAAACTTGTCACAAGTGATTCAATCTGACAGTAAAGGAACAAAGCAGCAGAGAGAAATTACACTTAGTGCACTTAATTGAGACAAGTACACACTATAGAGGGATATGCTTTGTTCATATTTCATGTCTGAGGTTTACAACTACTTTAACTTCTTTTTTTTTTATACTTCCCCATGTTGTTTTCCACAGTGGTAGCCACACTGGGAAGTTGAATATTCCTAGTGCAGGTATTAGATTAACATGTAACATCTATCATGTAGCATGATAAATGTCAGTATAAACATCAGAATTAAAAGGCGAGGGTTGAAAGCCAGAGAAACCACAAGTGAAACCAGAATTTGGGCCATGCTACAAGCAATGGAAAAGAGTTTTAGTTAACATACACTTTAGGTCCATGGGAGATTGAAGATTGTCCTTCACCATTTTATGGGAATTGCCTGGATGTGGACATTGTTTTTGGATTAATTGCACATGGACAGCCGTTTATTATATGAGTTTTAATGTGGCCTGATGCCTGGTGCCACATTACTTAATTCACTGGTTCATTAAAACTTATGTGGATTTTTTGTTGTTATTATTACCACTTTGTTGTTATAATTTTTATATATAGCTTTTTTGCATATCACTAATATGTGCCTAGTTAAGTTTACACATACTACTATTGCTATTAATAATTGATCACTTATGTCATTACACTGTGGTTTGGGATCAGTTCATTAGGCACTATTTATATATTTGCTCAGCAGAGCATCTTATAATCTTTACCACTTTATACCTACCTTCTCGGTGTGTTGGGAGTTCTGCACTTGGGAGCATCTGCCCCTGCACAGTTGGATCAATACTGTTCATGGTGGATAGTGACAGGAGGGCACTAATTACATTTGTATTAATTATCCAGTGCAATATTCCATTAGCCATATAAGTGGAGACCTGTTAGTTTTTCTGCAGGATATAGGTAGCGCCACTACCCCCACCTCTTTCATCCTAATGCTTCTAGAGCCCCTTGGGGAGCTTAATAGGGGGGGGGCTGTAACCGTTTTACATAAGCGCGGATTTTTTATATATATTTTTTATAAAGTGATACAAGTAAAAACAAGAGTTTTATTTGGTGATTCTGTCTTTCAAAATTATTTTATTTTCTATGTATTCAAAAGTATAGTATTGGCATTTAAATTTCTGATTTGTTAAACTTTTTTTTTTTTTTTTTTTGTATATACTATGGGGGAACTATGATGGTTTTGCTCCCTTTTATTTTTTATTCTTACGTTAAAGTGTTTTTAGCTGCTGACTTTTAATAAAAAGGACACACACCTGTCCAGGGGTCCAGCGTCGTGCTCCTTGCGGCTTCACAGCCAGCTGCCTATTTTGAATGCACGAGCCATGCTGTGCCTTGTGAATAGCCCCGCAGTCTTCTGGGACCTGTAACACGGCAATCCAACCAGAAGTGGGAGCAGGTACCAAAAACTGGTTCCTGCTCGCCCCAAAAAGTAGCAAAAATAGAAGGGGGAGAGGGCATAAAGTGAAACTTCCCCTTTAGCTAAAACTATGTTTCTGGTACAAAGCATAGCAGATATAATATGTGTTCATTATCCACTTGACCACTGGGCACTTAAACCCCCTTAATAACCAGACCAATTTTCAGCTTTCAGTGCTCTCACATTTTGAATGACAATTACTCAGTCATACAACACTGTACCCATATGAATTTTTTGTCCTTTTTTTCACACAAATAGAGCTTTCTTTTGGTGGTATTTAATCACTGTTGGGTTTTTTATTTTTTGCGCTATAAGAGAAAAAAGACTGAAAATTCTGTAAAAAAATTATTTTTTTTTCGTTTCTGTTATAAAATTTAGCAAATTACTATTTTTTCTTCATAAATTTTGGCCAAAATTTATACTGCTACATATCTTTGGTAAAAATAAGTACAAATTGGTGCATATTATTTGGTCTTTGTGAAAGTTATAGAGTCCACAAGCTATGGTGCCAATATCTGAAAATTGATCACACCTGAAGTACTGACGGCCGATCTCTTTTCTTGAGACCCTAACATGCCAGAAAAGTAGAAATACCCCCCAAATGACCCCTTTTTGGAAAGAAGACATTCCAAGGTATTCAGAAAGAGGCATTGTGAGTTTTTTGAAGTTGTCATTTTTTCCCACAATTCTTTTTTTTTCTCTTTTTTTTTTCAACAAAATTGTCATATTAGCAGGTTATTTCTCACACACAGCATATGCATTCCACAAATTACACCCCAAAACACATTCTGCTATTACTCCCGAGTATGGCGATACCACATGTGTGAGACTTTTACACAGCGTAGCCACATACAGAGGCCCAACATGCAGGGAGCACCTTCAGGCGTTCTGGAGCACCCAGGCCAATTCTGACATTTGTCTCCTACATGTAAAAATCATCATTTGTTTGCTAGAAAATTACATAGAACCCCAAAACATTATATATGTTTTTTTAGCAAAGACCTTAGAGAATATAATGGTGGTTGTTGCAACTTTTTATCTCGCACGATATTTGCGCAGCAATTTTTTTAACGCGTTTTTTACGTAAAAAAAAGGTTTTGTGCTTAAAAAAAAAAAAAACAGTAAAGTTAGCCCAATGTTTTTGCATAATGTGAAAGATGAAGTTACGCCGAGTAAATAGATACCTAACATGTCACCCTTAAAAATTGCACACACTCGTGGAATGGCGCCAAACTTCGCTACTTAAAAATCCCCATAGGCGACGCTTTAAATATTTTTACTGGTTACATGTTTTGAGTTACAGAGGAGGTCTAGGAACAAAATTATTGCTCTCGCTCTAACGTTCGCAGAGATACCTCACATGTGTGGTTTGAAAACCGTTTTCATATGTGGGCGGGACTTACGTATGCGTTCGCTTCTGTATGCAAGCTCACGGGGACAGGTGCGCTTTAAAAAAATATATTTTTTTATTGTTCATTTTACTTTATTTATTTTAGTTTGACATGTTTTTCCGCCCCAAATTTTTTTTTTATCACTTTTATACCTATTACAAGGAACGTAAACATCCCTTGTAATAGGAATATGGCATGACAGGTCCTCTTTACAGTGAAATATGGGGTCAATAAGACCCCACATCTCACCTCTAGGCTGGGAAGCCTGAAGAAAAAAAAACAAAAAAAAAAACAATCCTGGCTTTGATCGTAGCGGTGAGTCGGTAGAAGCACCGGAGGGCGGCGGGGGGGGGGGGAGACATCCCCTCTCGCCTCCCATAAGAATGATCAAGCGGCGGAACAGCCGCTATGATTGTTGTTATGGTGTAGGGAATCGCCGGCTGAAAAAGCTAATATCTGAACGATGCCTGTAGCTGCTCCCAACATTCAGATATCCCCGCACAAAGTCAAGGACGTCATATGACGGCCGGCGGGCGTGAAGTGGTTATTGCAGAGTATTGCCGGGCATTGCGGAGTATTGCCGGGCATTGCGGAGTATTGCTGGGTATTGCGGAGTATTGCCGGGCATTGCTGGGTATTGCGGAGTATTGCAGGGCATTGCGGAGTATTGCGGAGTATGGCAGGGTATTGCGGAGTATGGCAGGGTATTGCACGGGGTATTGTACAGGGGGTATTGCACAGGGTATTGCAGAGTATTGTGCAGGGTATTGCAGAGTATTGCACAGGGCATTGCAGAGTATTGTGCAGGGTATTGCAGAGTATTGTGCAGGGTATTGCAGAGTATTGCGCAGGGTATTGCAGAGTATTGTGCTGGGTATTGCAGAGTATTGCGCAGGGTATTGCAGAGTATTTTGCAGAGTATTGCGCAGGGTATTGCAGAGTATTGCAGAGTATTGCGCAGGGTATTGCAGAGTATTGCGCAGGGTATTGCAGAGTATTTTGCAGGGTATTGCGCAGGGTATTGCAGAGTATTGCAGAGTATTGCGCAGGGTATTGCAGAGTATATTGCAGGGTATTGCGCAGGGTATTGCAGAGTATTGTGCAGGGTATTGCAGAGTATTGCACAGGGTATTGCAGAGTATTTTGCAGGGTATTGCGCATGGTATTGCAGAGTATTGTGCAGGGTATTGCAGAGTATTGCGCAGGGTATTGCAGAGTATTTTGCAGAGTATTGTGCAGGGTATTGCAGAGTATTGCGCAGGGTATTGCAGAGTATTGCGCAGGGCATTGCAGAGTATTGCGCAGGGCATTGCAGAGTATTTTGCAGAGTATTGCGCATGGCATTGCAGAGTATTGCGCAGGGCATTGCAGAGTATTGCGCAGGGTATTGCAGAGTATTTTGCAGAGTATTGCGCAGGGTATTGCAGAGTATTGCGCAGGGTATTGCAGAGTATTGCGCAGGGTATTGCAGAGTATTGCACCAGGGTATTGCAGAGTTTTGCACCAGGGTATTGCAGAGTATTGCACCAGGGTATTGCAGAGTATTGCACCAGGGTATTGCAGAGTATTGCACCAGGGTATTGCAGAGTATTTTGCAGAGTATTGTGCAGGGTATTTTGCAGAGTATTGGCAGGGTATTGCACCAGGGATGGCTGAGCAGGGATGGATGGATGGCTGGATCTGTGACTGCAATTGTCACAGATCCAGCCCACAGCGCTGCTGCCTTGATCTGCTCCCTCCCCTCTCCTCTCACATTGTACCGATCGGTACAGAGAGGGGAGAGAGGAACCGGCGTCATCACATGACGCCGGTCTGTTTACAAGTGATTGCTCCGTCATTTGACGGAGCGATCACGTGGTAAACGGCCGCTATCAGCGGCGATTTACCGCGATTCGTGATGCGCCGGGTCCAGAGGAGTTTCCCGTGTGCGCGCCCCAGGGGGCGCGCGGGAGCGCGATTCTGGGAGGACGTTATATAACGTCCTCCCAGAGTTAAGCAACCACCTTGTCGACGTTATTTGTCGGCAGGTGGTTGCTAAGTGGTTATATCACACACATGCTATTTAACAGTTAAACGGGACATGTCAGGGTTGCCCACTGTCACCTTTATTGTTTGTATTGTCCCTGGAGCCCCTTCTAGGGACAATCTGCCTGAATCCTGATACAGCTTGTTCAAGGAAATATAGGAATCTACTGATAACACATCTATTGAATGAGGCCAAAGAACTGATACAGAAGCATTGAAGGACAAATAAACCACCAACAATTGTAGAATGGCTAATGAGAGTACATCAGATTTGCTTCATGGAGGACTTGGTAAACATCCATAGAGACTCTGAAGCCCCATACACACGGGCCGAATGTCGGGAGACAACGGCCGGTTCAAAAAAATAAATGGCAGACAAACAACCCACGTGTATGTCGGACATGCATGCTGGAAAACCAGCAGCCGACCGACTCCTGATCAGCATTCTCAGCCAATGGCAGGGAGCGCTGATCGGAGTGTTCTAGCAACAGGGCCGTCCCCCTGTCAGAACACAACAGCTCAGCGGGGGGAGATCACTGAACTAACCTTGCATGGTTAGTACAGCGGCTCCGACCAGAGCTGGCAGTTTTTAAAAACTGTTAATCCCTGTACACACGATTGGATTTCCTATGGTTTTGTAAACCGATGGATTTTTCCATCGGAAAACTGATGAAGCTGACTTCCATCAGTCTTGCCTACACACCGTCAGTCAAAAAACCGACCGTTCCAAACGTGGTGACGCAAAACACTCCGATGAGCCGAGAAAAATAAAGTTCAATGCTTCTGAGCATGCGTCGACTTGATTCTGATCATGCGTGGGTTTTTTATCCATAAAGAAAAAGGAGGATGAGTATGGAAGTATTTTCCTGTATTTATATTTAGGAAGGGGAGGTTATGTAATCATACTGTAAATTTTAAATTTATATGGTGGATTATTTAATTTATAAATAATAAATAAATTCTTTATAACCCATTGTGTCTCCTTGAAGAATCCTTTTCTGGGGGGGGGGGAATTCTGTCCTCCCTTCTCTTTTTTAATGTGGGTTTTTTATCCGATGGAGTTCCCCATAGACGATAGTAATTTGCTAACGGTTTTTTAACCATCGGATAAATTTAAAACATGTTCTATTTTTAAACACCAATGGAAAAAAGACAGATGGGGCCCATACACGATCGGTTTGTCCGATGGAAACAGTCCATCAGACTGTTTTCATCGGTAAAACCTATCGTGTGTACACGGCTTTAGTGTGTACCCGGATTTATGATAAGTATTACACAGTTTGTAAGGGTTGGTTGGAATTTATCACTTCAATGCTGGTGAGTGATGACACTCAGATACACATCCACACTAGACCGGATTCTACTGTGGCTGCTTCTCTCCTATCTAACTGTATTTGTAATATAAAAACATGGGTGGCCCACAATTTCCTTCTTTTAAACTGTGACAAGACTGAAGTCATGCTTATTGGCACCTCCCATCAATTATGTCCTGATAGCCTATCTATAGATGGCACTGTACTTAAGCTTCAATCTAAATTGAAAAATCTAGGGGTGTTATTTGATGCTTGGCTAACCTTTGAAACGTTGCTTGTCTGCATCCTATGCTATCATACACTGTAGCTGAAAAGCTAATACATTTGTATTCTCCCAACTTGACTACTGCAATGCTCTACTCGCTGGTGTACCTAAATCCACTATTAATCAACTACAATATGCACAAAATTCTGCAGCCAGAATTCTCAATAGGTCTGGTACAAGTGAACATATTACCCCAATTCTGGAGTCCTTGCTCTGGCTCCGGGCAGGTTGTGCAGGTTTCGCATAGTCTTTAAGATCCTCTTGCTCATCTTAAAGGAGTAGTAAAGTTACATGTTTTTTCACCTTAATGCATCCTATGCATTAAGGTGAAAAAACATTCGACAATACCGCCCCCCCCCCGAGCCCCCGTTTTTCTTACCTGGCCCCTCGAAAGTCCCATGCTCGTCCCCGTCATCCTCTTCGTTTTTCTGCCTGGCCGCCGATTGGCTACACTGGATAGATTGAAAGCAGCGCAGCCATTGGCTGGCGCTGCTGTCAATCACATCCAATGACGCGGCACGCCGGGGGGCGGGGCCGAGTGATACAGTCGGCGGCTATGGCCGCCGCTGTATCACGGGAGCGCGCCCGCAATCACTCCACACCATTCGAGCTCACTCGCATTAAGGTGTGGAGTCCTTGCGGGGAGGAGCCAAGACAGCCGCCGAGGGACCCCAGAAGACCAGGATCGGGGCCACTGTGTGCAAAACGAGCTGCACAGTGGAGGTAAGTATAACATGTTTGTTATTTTTAAGCAAAAAAAAAAAAAAGGTTTAGTGCTCCTTTAAGATCCCTTTCACACTGGAGGCATTTCCAGGCACTTTAGCGCTAAAAATAGTGCCTGTAAAGTGCCTGAAAAATGCCTCATCTGCAGTCCCAGTGTAAAAAGCCTGAGTGTACAAATATGTGTCTTTCGCGCTAATAAAGAGTAAAGTGAAAGGAACTGAGGTAAAAACAATGGCTGCAAAATCAATCTGTGTTCACTCTACACATAAAGAATATCAGAAACAAAAAAGGGGGGGTTGGGATTTTGCGCTAATGTGTAATAATAAAACCCACACACTAAGTGACAAAGTGACAAAATAAAAGTGCATATCACAATAACACAATGGGGCTGATTTACCAAACATTAATAAAGGAATTGTCAAAAACCGGCTCTTGTCATTTTTGACATTTTGACACTTTCTTCGTGAAATGGTAGGGGTACATTTGTACCCCATTACCATTTCACACAGGGAGGGCCGGGATCTGGGGGTCCCCTTTGTTAAAGGGGTCTTCCAGATTCCGATAAGCCCCCCGCCCGCAGACCCCCACAACCACCGGGCAAGGGTTGTGGGGATGAGGCCCTTGTCCCCATCAACATGGGGACATCCTCCCCATGTTGAGGGCATGTGGCCTGGTACGGTTCAGGAGGGAGGGGGGGCCGCTCTCGTCCTCCCCTTTTCCCCTGCGGCTGGCCAGGTTATGTGCTCGGATAAGGGTCTGGTGTGGATTTTTGGGGGGACTCCACGCCATTTTTTTTTAAAATTTGGGGTGGAGTTCCCCTTAAAATCCATGCCAGATCTGAAGGGCCTGGTATGGATATTTGGGGGGAACCCCACGTCATTTTTTTTAAAATTTGCAGCGGGGTTCCCCTTAATATCCATTCCAGACCTGAAGGGCCTGGTTATGGAATTTGGGGGAACCCCCACGCTTTTTTGTGTAATCAAAGACTTTCAATGACTTTTATCTGTATTGATAGGAACCAGCAATTCATTACAGACGCAAGGACTTTTAAATGACTATTATTTTACTTTAGAAATGTCATTTTGCTCTCCAACTGTTATAAACATGGAAAGCATGTGCTACTTTACAGGCATACTATAAACACCACCCGGGGATGATATTTAGGGCCAGTTCACAGCGGATGCAGTGCAGTGCGTTTTTTTGATGCCTGAAAAACGCAAAGAAAGTTGATCACATTAATGCCAATGGCATAGTTCCCACCACTGCAGTCCGTTCCAGTGCGTTTCAGAAAGCAAAAAAAAAAATTGGTTATGCTGCATTTTTTAGGAACAGAACTGTATTGGACCGCAGTAAAACACATCAAAACGCAACGGAACGTACCAAAAATGCACTGGAATGCACCTAAATGCACCCAAGACGCACTGCAACACACTTGTCCTAAGTGAAAAGAGGGGGAAAAAACATTGGACTGCATCAAAAACGCATCAAAAATGCACTGGAATGTGTCAAAAACGCGCATGCAGAAAAGCACCTGGAACACACCCAGACTGCGTTTCTATAGTGTGAACTAGGGCCAGTTCACACCATAGAAACACAATCCGGATGCATTCCAGGTGCTTTTCTGCATGCACGTTTTTCATGCGTTCCAGTGCATTTTTGTTACGTTTTTGATGCAGTCCAGTGCTTTTTTTTCACCCCTCTTTTTTATTAACCATAGATAAGGACAAGTGTGTTCTAGTGCGTTTTTGGTGCATTTAGGTGTGTTCCTGTGCGTTCCAGTGCGTTTATTATGCGTTTTGATGCGTTCCAGTACAGTCCAGTGCAGGTAAAATGCAGCATGTTCTACTTTTTTGGTGGAACTGGAACGCACTGGAACAAACACTGCCATTTAGAACCATATAACCAACTTTCCATGCATTTTGGATGCATAAAAAACGCAATGCACTGCATGTGGTGTGAAATGGCCCTTAAGCAATTTGGCATATTTAAAGGCACTTCTCCTTGTTTTGTTTTTGGTGTTTTCCAAATTGGTGACATTGATATATGTCCCTTAGGGTGGGACCTGGGCCCCCATTTTAAGGCCATTAACTAGAAGATAAGCCAGCCAAGTGGGGACTAGCAAAATTAACAAGTCAGTTCCCATAGACTGCAATAGGATTTGTTGGTGGGGGGGAGGGGTGATTGTCCCATCTCTAATTTTGTAGCATGCTGGATGATGTGCTTAATTTTGGATGGGGGGAGGGGGGGAGGGTATTTTTTGCTAGCTGCACTGGTGTTGTTCTGCACATGCCCAGCCAGTTATTTATTTTTTGGCGTGCTTTTTGTGTGTGAACAGCGCTTGGGTATTTCTGGGCATGCTTACTCAGAGAGTGTTTTTATGGGTTAGAAATTGAAGGACATCCTTAACAGGTGTGCCCACTTTGAATTTCAGTCTCTACATTGAGTGAACTTGCATTTTGGGTGTTTCATGGACTGTGCATGTGTTTTCAATTGCCTCATTAGCACACAAACATATGTTATATAAAGCTCACAGAGCATTCGGTCGCTTGCCTTGAGAAGAGGCAAGTGTGTGGGGGGCAAAATGTACATGTTGGTGTCCTTATCGAGTTTGTAACACATGTATTTTATTTGTTATGTCTTTGCAAAACGGGTGATTGGTTAACTTTTGTGGATTGTATATTTTTGGTGTGGGGGAGATATGTTCCCCTGAAATAATTCTGATGTTGTTAATGTGTGTTGTTTGTTCACTTTGATTTAATTGTCTGCTGCATTTTTTGGCCAAAAATTGCTCAAGATGTTGAGTCTGTAACTGTTTCAAATTGACCATGTTTTTTATTTTGCCTTCCCTTTTTGTTTTGTTGAACAATAAAATTAGATGCAAAGTTTTGATGTTTGTTTTGTGTTTTCTTTGCAACAAATATGACAGCTGATTGGCATGTCAAAACAAAACTGGTGTGATTTGTCTACCCTGGTGCCTTCATGGTAGTATATGCATGGATTGTGTGCTGCCATGGAGCGTCACCAGGAAATGAAAAATACAGAGCGGTAAGTATTCAATTTTCCTTTTTTTACTGCAGTGGTTCTCAGCCTCAGTCCTCAAGTACTCCCAACAGGACATGTTTTGTGAATTTATCTTATCGAGAATTGCTGTCCAAAAATCAAAACCATTGACTGTGATTTAAAGCACATGTGCAAGATGAAGGAAAACCTGCAAACATGGCCTGTTGGGGGTACTTGAGAAGCACTGATTTAGAGCACTGCACTTAAAAATAGCTCAAGGCCATACAATTCTAATTGTGGGCATTTTGAGGGGAACAAAGTAAGTGTTAGAACCCCTGCGTGTGTTTTTTTTTTTTTTTAGAATGTTTTTTTTTTTTTTTTTTGTAGTTTGGCCTTTGTCTCCTTTTCTTAACATTGGCTTCACTTCCTGTCACACAGCTAAACAGGAAGTGAAGGTAAAACCCTACCAATGGCTTTTCTTGGGGACACACAGATCAATCTAACTAGTGTCCCCATTAAGCAAATTGCACTCTAGCACTTTGTTGTGTACACCCCAAATCATTGGGTAGTTTGGGGTTTAGTAAAGACAAATCCACTCTGCAGTAAAAGTGTAGCTGCTGAAAATCTGAGGGAAAGTACTGGTGATTGGATGTTGCAATCATGTAAAAGCAAAGATGGTGGTTTTTTTTGGCTTGCATGTCCCCCTCAGATATACAACAAGTGCACTTGTAGTGCAAAGTAGATTTGCCTTTAGTAAATAAACCCCACAGTCCAAGCTACCTAATAAATTGTGGTGTACCCCACAATATGCTGGAGTGCAATGTGCATAATGGGGAAAGTATTTAGACTGACCTGTGTGTCCCCAAGGAAAGACATTGCTAGGGATTTTCCCTCACTTCCTGTGTGGCTATGTGACAGGAAGTGAATTATTTGGAAGGATAAAGTGGCCAAATTATTTAGTTTAACTTTTCGAAGACTCATTCCTAAGTTGAATTGTGATGCATGTCAATGGCCCATTTAGACCCTCTTTAATCACTTGAGATCAGCGCTATAACTGATCGACGGCCACAGCATGGTCCTCAATTGCCGGGAGTCCGTCAATAAACATCCTCCCCTTCGCGCACGTGCGCTGTGGTCACCGAGTCACTGAGACTCGGGTGATGACAGATCAAAGTAAGGGGCCGATACCTGCCCTTTACCATGTGATCAGCTGTCAGCCAATGACAGCTGATCACGTGATGTAAACAAAAGCTGGGTAATGGTTTTTGTTTTCTCCTTGTGCTGACAGCGTGAGCATAAAAAAAGGCAATCACCGGCTTATGTGCAAGGGACATGGGGCCCGAAGAGGAAGAGGCAATTCTGCATCATCTGTGACAATTAGTAGCCCCTGCCAGTGCCACCTATCAATGCCCACCACTGGTGCCAATCAGTGGCACCTAGCAGTGCTGCCTATCAGTGCCCATCACTGCCAACTATCATTGCCACCTAGCAGTGCCACTTCTCACTGCCCACCAGTGCCAAATAGCAATGCCACCTCTCAGTGCCCACCCTTGCCACCTTATCGGTGCCCATCAGTGCAGTCTCATCAGTGTACATCAATGAAGCAGAAAAATTACCTTTTTTTAAAATATTAACCAGTTTCCTACCGCCCACCGTCAAATGACATCCTTGGCTTTGGGCGGTGACATCTGAATGATGCCTGCAGTTGCAGGCATCATTCAGATATCATTCTTTTCAGCCGGCGATTCTGTGCACAATAAAAACGATCATAGTGGCAGTTCCGCCGCTTGATCGTTCTTATAGGCGGGGGGAGGGGACGTTCCCCCCCTCTTGCCGCCATCCGGTGCTTCTCCGGGCTCTCCCGTGCCATCTGGGGCTCGGAGAACAATTTGGAGATGACTGGTGACCAGATGGTCATCAGTCATCTCTATGACCGTGTTTCTGATCCTGGATGTGATGCCGCAATCCAGGATCAGAAACAGCAGAATAACAGTAAGACGGCGCTTTGTACGCCGTGATTCTCTGTATTGCTTATTTCTTTCAGTTGTGATGTAAGAGTCCACCCTTTTACTCTTAATAAAACCCTATATATTTTTACTATAATACTACACTATTGGAGGTTTCTTGTCTGTTCCCCTGCCGGACCCCGGGTTGGAGGTCCGTTCCCCACCCCCCCTCCCCTTACATTTGCAGGTAGCGTGAGTGGTGGTGGCCAGATTTTTTGTTATATCTAAGTGGAGATGATTCAAAGAGAAAGACGAGACCCCATGCCAAGCCAGTTTAATTCCTTAATGAGGTGAGAATATTGGGAGACAGGTGGAGGATATACCAGTGGTTCAATACTCCAATTGGATATATAATTTAGAAGACCCTGACTCCATTTAAGGACTACACCAATTAGATAACCTCTATCAATAACCCATGGACTTTATGATCTCATTTACCATTGTACCATTGCAATATTGAACCTTTACGTTTATTGTGTTTATTTTTCACATTCACTGTTTTGCATGTCATTATTTCACTGGTGCATTCTAGTAACATTACTTACTGATATATCGGATCCAGATTATTAGTTATACTTTCACGATTGTTAGAGATATTGTGATATTGTGATATGCACTTTTATTTTGTCACTTTGTCACTTAGTGTGTGGGTTTTATTATTACACATTAGCGCAAAATCCCCCCCCCCCTTTTTTTTTCTAAAAAGCCCGAGTGCTTTCACACTGGGGCGCTGCACTGGCAGGACATTAAAAAAGTCCTGCAAGCAGCATCTCTGGGGCAGTGGAAGAGCGCTGTATACACTGCTCCTCCATTGTTCCTGCCCATTGAAATGAATGGGCACGGCTGCCGAAACGCCTGCAAAGCGCTTCAGCAGCGGCGCTACACGGGCGCATTTAACCCTTTCCTCAGCCGCTAGCGGGGGTTAAAGTGCCCCGCTAGTGCCCGAAAGCATTGCTACAACGACGGTAAAGTGCCGCTAAAACTACAGGCACTTTACCGCTAATGCAGCAACGGCTTCAATGTGAAAGGGCTCGTAAGGCTCTTCATGGCTTGACATTATCTGTCTGGACTTAGCAACTTACTCCCCCCCCTGTAACCTCCACTCCTCAAATTCTGGTCTTCTATGTGCCCCCCTACTCACCTACACTCAATGGGAGACAGAGCCTTCTCCTGGTATGCTCCAAACTCTGGAATTCACTTCCAATGAACAATAAAGGGTCATCTACTCAAAATTCATTCAAATCAAATCTAAAAACTTTTTTCTTTAGACAAACATTTAACATAAGTGTCCCTTTTTGTCCATTGTTTTATCCTGTGTATTTCTTGTATTTTCTTTGTAAAGCGCTTTGAAAAGCTATCTTTAAAGGCGCTGTATAAAAGTTTTATTATTATTATTATTATTACTATTATTATACAGTCTTCAACATATGCTGTTTAAATGAATGGGAGCAAAGGGGTTGGATGATTAAGGAGTGGGCTAAAAATGGAAATAAATAGGAGATAAAATAAGCCTAGATAGGATGAGCCCCCCTGCCCCAAAGCACCTCTCATGTTGAGGGCATGTGGCCTGGTATGGTCCAGGAGGGGGGCACTCGCTCGCCCCCCCCCCCTTTCTTGGCTTGCCAGGCTGCATGCTCGCATAATGGCCTGGTATGGATTTTGGGGGGACCCCACACCATTTAAAAAAAAAATTGTGTGGGGGTTCCACCTAAAATCCATACCAGACCTAAGGGCCTGGTATGGATTGGGGGGGACCCCACATGTTTATTTTCATATTTTTGTTTTTTCCGGCAATGTTTTTTTTTGTCATTCAGCTGTCAGTGGGGAAGCCTATTGACAGCTGATAACTTATCTGTTGTCAAAGCTTTGCCCAATCAAGGTTTAAAATGCACTGTGCAGCGCGCAGTGCATTGTGGGGTGCTTGGTAAGCGCCCTGCAAGTTCGGGTGTTCTCCAAACGTTCAAACAGGCGATTTTCAAGCAAAATTTTTGCTCGGCCCGAACTGTTTGCCCAACTCAATTTCTACATGCTGCTGATGGGACCTCTATCCTGACTATGTCCCTTAAAATCTATGTCAGCAGCCCACTTTGTGGGCTAATGTGGGGCTCAAATCTTACATCAATTGTATCTGCACGATACCTTCTAACCCTTTTCTTTACTGAAACAGGATTTAAACATCTCTGATGTCTGGTACTTTAAATACCTTCAAATCAAAATGTAGACTTGCACCTAACTGCATTAGAGGTTGCTTACCTTCAACCTTTCTGTACACAGCCAATTTTCAGGATTTATGGTATGCTATCACAGGGAAGGCTTTCCAAACTTTCCCGACTGCTGGAATAATGGAATGTAGACATTCCAGACCTGACTGAGTAGGACTGTAAGGAATGTCTGGTTCCTATATTGATACAGTTATATATTTACAAGAGATAAACCTATTCAGTTAAGATACTTTCACAGAACATATTTCGCTCTGCTGGGGCTGCACGGTGGTTAAGTGGTTAGCACTTCTGCCTAGCACTAGCAGCACTAGGGTTGCCAGTTCAAATACCAGCCATGGCACTATCTGCAAGGAGTTTGCATGTTCTGCCTGTGCGGGTCTCATCCAGGCACTTCAGTTTCTTCCTATAATCCAAAGACATGCTGTTAGGTTTATTGGCTTCTGTCTAAAATTGATCTAGTATGTGTATGTATGAATGAGAGTTATGGACTTTAGATTGTAAGCTCCTTGAGGACAGAGACTGATGTAAATGTACAATACATATATGTAAAACACTGCATACAAGTGTTATATAAATAAGAGTCAGATGGAAAAATATTTTATATGATTTGTGGATGATCTAAATTAAGACCCTTTTGGTCACAAGTCACCAAATTTATTTCTTATCCCAAACATCTGTAATCAAAAGTGCCTTTTCAGTATTTCTGGTGAACTACAATTTAGAACAGCCAAGAACGCTTCTATATTATTATTACTTGTGTAGCGGGGTCAACTTTAATACTCTCTGGACTACCTTACCCAGAACCCCATTTGGCTCCCAGGGTGCATTGTTGCCACCGCAGAAACTTATGGGTGGGGATATAAAGGGGAGGGGCGAGGCTAAACTCGCTCTTTTTGGGACACGAGACTTCGATGAACAAGTCCTCCTGTGCGGATCTGCTGGTGTGCAAGGCCTGAAGCCTGGGGCCTTGCACAGCTACCAAAGAGCCTTCCACCCTACTACGAGCCTGGGTGGCATCTGACTTTGTTATCCTCAACCTTTGTTGGATCGGAGACCCGACCGCTGCAGACGCTGTGTGTGGAGACACAGCAGGTGGAAGTCCCGGACTGGGATCGTGTCCGGAGGGGTGAGCGAGCACATGCTCAATCCATATACTTTTTACTGTTGTTAGGCCTACAGACTGCCGTGGCCCACCAGCTTATATTGGAGACCCCACTGGAGATCTAAAGCAGAACTGAGTTAAGGGGTCTCCAGTGAAGTGTTCCGTGTTGTTACTTGACCTGTGGATTACAAATGTGTTCCTGAATGTGCACCACCATTTAAAGACTTGCATGCGAAGAAATCATCTCTTAGAGACTGAGTTTTAGAGTCTGGGTCAGGCCTGACCAAGCATTAGAGTTTAGTTGCTGCGTCACAGGGCGCTTAGTTAACGGCCGTTACACGTGGTATGCCATTACTGTATTTCACTAATGTGTAGTATGTTATTCGCTGCAGGGCTCTGCAAGAAGCACGTGTGATCTGTTATAACTGTTGATCTATTATACCAAGAGAGAGTAAACTCGTTATTCTTTAATTGCTTTGCGTTGGTGTCTGAATTCTACTATAGAGTATAAGAGATATTACCCTAGACTAACTGTGCCAGAGTGGGTCGAGTGAATTGCCGGGGGTTGGCGGTGCTGTATTCAGGGCCCGAAACAAATCCAGCGGCTCTCTTAGTTGGGGGTGCGCTACACTTGCTTAAATTGTTACTAAACCCATGACCCTGCATTCACTATATCTGGTCTCCAGAACATGGAAATGCAATAATTTTAGTAAATAAAAACTGCTAACTACTGTAGCGCTACCCCCAGTTAAGAGAGCCGCTGGTATTGATTTGGGCCCTGTAGTGCACCGCTGTCAACCCCTTGCAATCGGCTCTAACCTCCCGTGGCACAGCTAGTAAGGGGAGATAGGACCGCGTGACCGCAACTCTAGATGACACAGTCCTATGGCAAACACACACAGTGATATACTTTAAAACTTCTATTAAAGTAAGTGAAACTGACACCAATGTACTTGACCCAGATATTTTACTGAGGCTAATGGGCAAGTAATAAACAACAGTATAACAAGTTGCAGATCCCTGCAATAAACAGTAATAAAGATAAACAGAGTAATCAGAATAATAAAGTATTGCTATGCAACTCTAGCGCTACCCTTTTACAGCTACTTCCCCTCATGGGTAGACTAACACCCAGTAATGTCTACCTATGCAGTCAGGCCTGACTGATCTAAATGGAAGTTCAGTGAAACAATATTCGCTAGCAATCTTTCGGTGGTGCACTTGAAGAACAACTTTGTAATCCCAACGAATAGTAAAGATAAAGTATCTGTCTTTAAACAGCTCTCACCACCCGGACAAGTCCAAGTCCGTTTCCTCCATCGATTCGTCTAGGAACAGGAATCCACCGACATCCAAGTCTTCAATCCTTCTGGTGTACTGCAGCAAGCATGAGAAGATGTCTCTAAGGTTCTGCTAGGCTGGCAGAGGGGCTCTTTGGAAAGGAGCACAAGGCCCAGGCTTCAGGCCTTGTGCACACAGCAGTTCAGCACAGAGATCCTCTTGCTAGGAGAGGGGGTGTCCAAAGAGACCGAACAAAACTCCACCTCCCCTTTATAAAGTCTGCCCCAGCAGTCTCTGTTCTGGAGCAATGCACCCTGGGTGCTGCAAGATGTACTGGGAGATGTAGTCTCTCTCCTCAGCTTTCACTTCCAGTAATGTCTCTTCTCTACTTCCTCCCGACTCACCTCTCACCTGGAACTTCTTGTCTCTCTGCATTAAAGGGGAACACCCCGCTACACAACCTTTTCTCATCAGCAGTATATTGCAGTCTTGTAACCTCTATCAGTGCCTGGTTAAAGCTTGTAGGAGTCAGGATGCATGACCCCTGACCCTCTGTCTGGACAGTGCTGATTGGCCCTGTGCTGATCACATACACCCTCCCAAGAAAAGAAAAACTAGCAATACACCCCAAACTGAGCATGTGCAGCCTGACTCCAGTAGCTCTGTCTTACCTGGACATGTTTTGGAAACAGTGCAAGTAGAGGAGGATGCCTGGGCACACCCTAATCACTCTGTGCGGTGCCCATTCCCCCTACTGACCGTGCTTCCCCTTGTGTTGCTACCCTTCAGCGCAGTGCTGCTGGCTTCCCTCCTATCCTCTGCTCTCCCTGCAGAGTATGTTTCAGGATGGAGAGTGGGGGAAGGGGCTCATCAATATGGGCGGCACAGTGGTGTAGTGGATAGCACTTTCACCTAGCAGTAAAATGGGTTGCTGGTTTGAATCACAACCACGACACTACCTGTCTACTTCCCACACTCCAAAGACATGCTGATAGGCTAATTGGATCCTGTCTAAATTGTCCCTAGTATGTGTATATATGAATGTGAGTTAGGGACTTTAGAGTGCAAGCTCCTTGAGGTAGGGACTGATGTGAATGTATATGTGTAAAGCACTGGGTAAATTGACGGCACTATATAAGTACCATAAATAAATATGTCTCTTACCTGCCCCTTCCTTTTCTAAGTGTGCTCATTCCTAGCTGCAGCATAGTAAACAGTTTTTACTATGCTTCAGTTTGTGAATGAACAGGAAGCCGCTTAGCACAGAGCACTTCCCATTCATTCACTGTCCAGTGCAGCTGAAGCTGCAGAGTAGGGCGTGTGTGTTTGAGATTTGGGGTGCACACCCAAATGCAGAGGATCAACCCCTTAAGTTCCACAGTGTCCATGCTTTACTGCATATACAGACTGATTTTACTGTTGTGGGTTTAGTAACACTTTAAGCCATAGTTCTCAATTGAACATCTGACAAAGTTATGTATAGTAATGGCTGGAAATGTCTGGTGAATAAGATGCCTCTTTTGCTCAGCAAAAAGGAGGAAGAGGAAGAAGTGATAATGACTTTCACTCTCCACACCACAATCTTTTATTTTGTAACAATTTCTAAATACTGTGTATGCACATGCTTTGACAGTGTGCAGAGCAGCTCATTGTTGTTTGAAATCTTTGTTCTATGCATTTTGTTACTTAAAAATACCATATCCCTGTTTATGCTTCCTGACCTTAATCTTTTGTATACCCTGAACTGAGATAATATGCACGTGTGTGCTTAATTTTTTTTTTCTCTCAATAAAATGCATTATAAAAGAAAACAAAAAGCAAATACAGACTCTTAAGATTTTTTTTCAAGGTGCTACTTCCTAATTTTTCTCACAGCTGTGTTTTAAGTGCTGGTCAATACATAGATGAAAGGTGTCAACTCCTATAGTATGAGGCCTCGTACACACGACCGAGTTTCTCTGCAAGAACCAGCAAGAAACTTGCTGGCAGAGATGTCTTGCCGAGAAATTTGTTCGTGTGTATGGCTTCTCGTCAAGAAAACCGACAAGTAATCTCGACGAGAAAATAGAGAACCTGCTCTCTATTTTCTCGTCGAGATTCTCGTCAGCATGTTTCTCGACGAGAAAAGTGAGTGTGTGTACACTTACCTGTCCGCCGGGAGGCACCGCGCATGTTCGAAATGAATTCGACGCATGCGCGGTAGCTTCCTAGGCATAGATAGGGTATACCAAGATGGCGGCGACGGCATCGAATGTGACGAGCGATGACGTCACCGCGTACGCTCCATTCAAAGAACCGCGGGTTCTTTGAATCGAGCGTCTGTACACTCGGCCGGGACAAGTTTCTTGTCCAAGAATCTCGTCGAAAAAAACGAGATGTTTTTTTCGACGAGAATCTCGGCCGTGTGTACGAGGCTTGAGAGCAATGGTTCCCTATGAGAGTCATCTTAACTGATCTGACTTTCAGCCCATTGATTTGAATAGAAGTCACATCCAAGTCGTATCAGGATTATCCGACTTGTGGTGCGACTTGTGCTCTGAAGATATAGAAGGAGAACCCCACGCCAAAATAAAAAAAAAACGTGGGGTCCCCCCCAATATCCATTCCAGTCCCTTTGAGTCTGGTATGGATCTTAAAAGGGAACCCCTAGTCAAAATGAAAAAAAAAACCGGTGTGGTTCCCCCAAAATCCATACCAGACCCTTATCCGAGCATGCAGCCCGGAAGGTCAGGAAAGGAGGGGGCGAGCGGGCGCCCCCCCTCCTGGACCATACCAGGCCACATGCCCTCAACATGAGGGTGTGGGTGCTTTGAGAAAGGGGGGCTTTGCGCCCCCCAACCCAAAGCACCTTGTCCCCATGTTGATAGGGACAAGGGCCTCTTCCCCACAACCCTGGGTGGTGGTTGTGGGGCAAGGGACTTATCAGAAATCCTTTAAGGTGGGGGCCCCTAGATCCCGGCCCCCCACTCTATATGAATGAGTAAAGGGTACATTGTACCCCTACTCATTCACCCAAAAAGGTATAAAAAATAGTCCTTTATTAAAGCAGCTCCAACGTGTCTTCTTCCTCCAGTTTTCTCCCCTCTCCAGTGATGTCTTCTTCCAACGGTTCTTCTACCTCCACCGCTGATGTCTTCTCCCTCCTCTGCTGATGTCTTCTCCCTCCGATTCTTCTCCCTTCACTGTCTTCTTGCACTGTCTTCTTCCTCTGGTTCTTCTGCCTACACTGTCTTCTTCCTCTCCTTCTTCTGCATCCTCCGGTTCTTGTTCCCGCTGTTGTGTTAGGTCGGGTGTGCCATTATGGGGACATCATCCAGAGACCCCGCCCCCGTGTGACATCACCGCACGGGGTCACCGCCCATCATGCCCTGGGCGGTGTTTTTTACAAGGGGGCAGGGTCTCCGGAGGACACAGAGCACAAGTTGCACCACAAATCATCATGATCCGACTTGGATGTGACTTCTATTCAAATCAATGGCCTCTCATAGGGAACCACTGATTTTCTTGTTTAATATTTTTATTAGATTTTACAAGTAAATAGCAAGTATAATGAACATTACATTCTGATCAAGTATAGAATTGTAAATAAATACAGCAATCACTAAAAATACATGTTGAAAGAAAAGTAGTAGAGGATAAACCTCATTAACAATTATATCAATACAAATAGAGGTATAAAAGATTAGAGCAATGAAAATAAGCAATATTCAGGATAGAATATCTTGCCTCCAGACCATCCGCTCACCCCAAAAGGGAGCAAGCTGTGAGCAGATGGGGGCACGATTAAGTATGAGAGAGTATGCTGGGTTATCCAGAAGGATACACCAGATGAACGTTGTCATACCTCAATTGTTTAGTGAAAGACCTTCCTAACAAATCTTTAACACACAAAGATATTAGTGATTGATAAAGTTAAACTTAAAAGGTATATATATAAGTCATGTAATGGACATCGCATGTGTATAAAATCCGTATTACACAAGTAACAAAACTAACCAGAGCAGAAAGACAGAAGAAGTACAGAGAGAAGAAGAAGAAATATGGGAGAAAAGTAAAATATATAGAAAAGAAGGTATGGGTATAGAAAAATAGAGATAAAGGTAAAGGTTGTCTCCCTGGGTGGCGGTCCAGTCAGATCAAGGCCCCGTTTAAATATTATATTAATAGATAAATATTAAAGTATTTCAACAAGGCATCAACAATAATTGATCAAAATCTGGGGGTAAGAAGTGTTTAATCCATGGTTTCCATATTTTATTGTATGTAGTAATGTTGTTATCTTCAATAGCAGACATTTTGGAAAAGATAAGGGCTCTGTTAATTCTATGTTTAGTTTCAGCCACAACTAAAGTTTGGGTTTTCCAGGCCTTAGCTATAGATTGTTTAGCCGCCGTGGTGAGATGTAGTAGTAATTTGAATTGTGATTTATTCAATTCAGGAGGTTTGAGGTTGAGGAGAGCCAGTGCTGGGTCTGGCGGGATTGGTATTTCCAAGGCCGTAGAGGCCATGTTAAATATTTTACTCCAGAAGGATTGAACGATTGGACATTGCCACCAAATATGGAACTGCGTGCCCGGTTCAGAACAGCCTCTGAAACATAAATTTGGGTACATGGGGGCAAATTTGGCAATCCTGGCTGGAACCAGGTACCATCGAGAAAGGACCTTATAATTTGTTTCCAACGCAAAACAGTTTGGCGAGGAATGCTTAGTAGCTGACCATATATTATCCCAGTCACTTTTACTGAATGTTCTATCCATGTCATGTGCCCATTTAGTCGTATAGGATGGTAAAGTATCGTCAGATGTGGAATTGATGCGTTTATACAAAAGTGATATTAATCCTCTAGTATGGGGATCACTGTTACAGATACGTTCAAATTGAGTCATTTGGGTAAGAGGGGATCCCGTATCAACGAGGGGTGTATAAAAGTTCTTAATTTGTAGATAGCGGAAGAGCTCCTTCATGGGGAGTTTGTATATATCACATAATGTTGGGAACGTAAGAATATCATTGGAGGAAACTAGATTGTGAAATTGAAGTAGGTTTCTTTTGGACCAAGCTGCAAATGATAGGGGGAATTTCCAGGCGGGGTAAAATGAGGGATTTCGAAGAAAAGAGAGTAGAGGGTTATGAGTGGATTGTAGGCTTTTTGTGGATCTATATTTGTCCCAGATAGCTATAGAATGTTTGGTTACGGGGTTAGATAAGTTTAGTCTATCTTTAGGAGCTAACCAGAGCAAATTATTCACAGAAATGGGGTCAATATCCACTGATTCAATCGCTACCCATAGAGGGGATTCTGTTGTAGAATGGTATTTGGGGAGTTGTGCTAGCTGAGCAGCAAAGT
The DNA here is from genome assembly GCA_029206835.1 of Rana muscosa. Classification (NCBI taxonomy): domain Eukaryota; kingdom Metazoa; phylum Chordata; class Amphibia; order Anura; family Ranidae; genus Rana; species Rana muscosa. The sequence continues at coordinate 405,033,869 of CM055117.1, forward strand.
AGTATGAGGAAAAGTTAGGAATTCCCAATCCACCTTTCAATTTATCAAGATAAAGAGTCGATCTGGGTATACGGGGATTTGTAGAGCCCCATATAAAAGACATCACTCTCTTTTGAGTGAGTCTCAAGAAGTAAGGAGGTATATGTATGGGGAGAACTCGGAATAGGTAAAGGAACTTTGGTAAGATTGACATCTTAGTAGCGTTAATCCTCCCAATCCAAGATAAAGGGAGAGAAGACCATTGTTTCATCAGATTAGTAGTTGACTTCAATAAGGGTAAGTAGTTAGCTGAAAATAAGTCGGATATAGAAGAAGTGAGTTGGACTCCGAGATATGAAATATGGTGCAATTCCCAATTGAAAGGTAAAGACGTTTGAGCTTGTTGTAACTCAGATGGCGAAAGGGAAATATTAAGGGCATTAGATTTGGCATGATTAACACACAATCCAGAAATCTTTGCAAATTTGTCTAAAGTATTTACTAGATTTGGGGCTGACACATGGGGATGGGATAAAAAAATCAGGATGTCATCTGCAAAAAGACTCAATTTGTGGTGATGTCCACCTAATTCTACTCCTTTGATATTAGGATTATCTCTAATAATACATGCTAAGGGTTCAATAAGTAGGGCAAAAAGCAAAGGGGATAGAGGGCAACCCTGTCTAGTACCTCTCCTAATATCTATCATAGCTGATTTGTAACCCATATATTTAATATAAGATTTCGGAGTGCTGTATAGTGAGGAGACCCAAGTTAAGAAATTTTCCCCAAAACCCCATTTTTAAAGAGTATATTGTAGATATGGCCAGCTGATTGAGTCGAACGCCGTCCTAATGTCTAATGATATAAGGCAAGTTGGGATATGTCTTTTTTTGGCGGCATGAATTAATAAAAGTGCTCTTCTGACATTATCCCCTGCTTGACGCAAGGGCATAAAGCCAGTTTGGTCACGATGGATAAGTTTACCTATAATGCTATTTAATCTAGTTGCCAGGATCCTAGCTAATAACTTAATGTCTAGATTTAAAAGAGATATGGGGCGGTAATTAGACCAAGAGGTAGTGTCAGATTTAGGTTTGGGAATCATTGCTATGATGGAAGTTAGTGTTTCGGTTTTGAACGAATGACCAGCTAACAAAGAATTGAAGGCTCTAGTCAATAGAGGCGTTAAAATCGAATCAAATTGTTTGTAGTATAGTGCAGAAAACCCGTCGGGGCCGGTCTCTTGTGAGGCTTCAATTCTTTAATAGCAGCTTTAACTTCCAAGGCCGTTATGGGACTCTCCAAATATTCACACTGTTCAGGTGTCATTGTGGGAAGTGTAACATCTGAGAACAACGTGTCTGCTTTGTTTTTATCAAAGATTAAGCCAGGGTCATAGAGCTTAGCTAATTTAGATTGAAAGATTTCCAAGATCTTTAATGGGTTACTGGTGTATGCATCTCTGGAGGTTCTAAGGCAGAATGCAGTCTGTGAACGATCAATAGACTTGAGGCTGCGGGCCATAGGGGTATCGGGCTTATTGGCTTTGCGGTATAGGGTATGTTGCCGCTTGCGTAAGAGTTTGTCTGCCGAATCTGTCAGAAAAAAATCCAACTCAAGCCGGGCCTTTTCCAATTTAGTGTTAGTGTTTGCATTCGGGGTAGCTTGATGAGCCAAATGACAAGAGTTAAAATTTGCTTCAAGTTTGGTGAACAGAATCTTGCGATCTCTTTTAATAGATCTCGCCTTTTGTATCAAGCTGCCCCGAATGACAGCTTTAGGGAACCACTGATTTTAACATGTCAAAAAAATAAAAACGTTTGACTCGGCCTAAGGCTATATCCAGTGTTAAGCCGCGTTTAGCAGTGTCAGACGTTTTTACAGCTGTAACACTGGTCCTCAGAACGCGCTGGCCCTGGTTTTTTTTTTTTGCAGCTTGAAAACGCCAATGTCACTCACAGCTCCTAAAAGCCTGTCTGACGCTGGTAAAAGCAGCTGTAAAAATGCCCTGTGTGCATGAGGCCTTAAGCTCTGAAACACAGTACTTCCTACTCTGAGACTTCACTCCAGGTTGTTAAACTTACTGCCCAATTTACATAGTCCCATTCTCTGTTAGCAACAGCTCATATCTGCAATTCTGTTTCACCTACCCCTATCCCTAAGGATGTTCTGTCCAGAATTTATGTTTACTTTCTTGAACATCTGTCAGAAGAAATGGATTTTGTAGATTGGACTGTCAATGAGGCAGAGGATGACCAATTCTGGCATAGCAGTACCTGGTGTCCACATCCTTGTAAATCTTCCTTATTTGTGGATTTCACTTTGGATGTAGTGCTTTCAGATTCTTTCTCCTCTTCTTTAGTCACACATAAATCTAGTGACTGATGCCACGTACACACGAGCGGTTTTCACGTCGGAAAAAAAAAAAAAATTTCCAGACGGAATTCCTCTCAAGCCTACCTTGCATACACACGGTCACATAAAAGTCCGGTGAACTTTTGACTGCCAAGAACGTGGTGACGTAAAAGACTACGACGAGTCGACAAATTGAAGTTCTATGCTTCCGAGCATGCGTCAAATTGTTTCCGAGCATGCATGTTTTTTTTCCCGTCGGAAAAGCATACAGACGAACGGTTTTCCCGCTATGATTTTTTCCTGATGGGACAAAAGAGATCCTGCTATCTTTTTTTTCCCGGCAGTTTTCCTGTTGGAAAAAGTTAGATGGAGCATGCACGCGGTCGGGATTCCCGGCCAAAAGCTCTAATCAGACTTTTTCCAATGGGAAAAAAGATCGTGTGTACGAGGCATGAGGCTTCTGTAATCCCCCCAAAAATAATATCCATGTCAAATGTTTCATTCCATTCCAGTACTAGAATTTTGTGAAAATATAATACTGGAAAACAGATTAAACCTGGAAGCCAAAAAGAAGACTTCCCTACTAATTCTGCAATTCATGTTCAAGATCAGCCAACATACTGCACATGTCTTTTACTGTTACTCACTAGACTTTGTGACTTCAGAGATATACCTCAGAAGCCAGCCCCTTCTATGTCTGAGATAGCCTCCCCATATTCCTGACTTGTCCTAAATTTAAAGTGATACTAAAGGTTCGAATATTTAAAAACAAAAAAAACAAACATGTCATACTTACCTCCACTGTGCAGTTCGTTTTGCACAGAGTGGCCCCGATCCTCGTCTTCTGGGGTCCCTTGGTGGCTGTCTCGGCTCCTCCCGCCTCAGATAACCACCTCTGGGAAGCGCTTTCCCAAGGGGGTTACCTTGCAGGCGGGCTCCCGAGTCCTGCATTTGCATCCATAGACACGAATTCCGGACTCGGCCCCGCGTCATTGGATTTGATTGACAGCAGCGGGAGCCAATGGCAGCGCTGCTATCAATCTATCCAATGAAGAGCCAAGAAGAAGCGTGTTCTCGACGCGGGACTTTCGAGGGCTCAGGTAAGTAAACGGGGGGGCTGGGGGGCCAGTAATTATCGGATGTTTTGTCACCTTAATGCATAGAATGCATTAAGGTGAAAAAAACAGGAAGGTTTACAACCCCTTTAAACCTGTCTTTCCTGTATGTGTTAAAGTTTCATTTGAATCTGCCTTTTCTAAAGTCTGCTTCTCCTTCTGGATCTGTCTCTCCTGTATGTGAGATGGCCTCTTTTGTGTGTGGGACTGTGCCAGGCATTCCTGAAACTTTACCAGTACTATGAACTTCCAAGACTTTTCCAGTGCCAAACTCTATGGGGTGGATCTTTTATGGGCCATTCTCCAATTGGCATTGCTACTGGTAACAGAATTGAGCTCTGGGTTCTATGGGTTCTCTTTTGAGCATCCATTAATGGACTTTCGTGCTTCTGGGTTTCTCTATAGTGACATGACAAAATCTGGTGGCATGTTCCTCAGTTACAGTATTGATTCACTTGATTTCTTTTGGCCACACTTGTGTGCTGTGGGACACTGTGATTTACCAGCCAAGTTGTGGTTGCAGTGTTTAGTGGAATCTTTTAATCCTGCGCTCAACTTTCAAAATATATAGCACCCCCCATCAACTGATAAATAACACCCCCTGGTGTGTAGACTCACAATGAACCAATAAACCAGCGCTCCATAAGTAAAAACCTTAAACAAATGCTAAACAAATAAAGTTGCCACTAAACAAATAAAATACAATTTAAACCTTCCTCATATTAATATTAGTGATGACAAATCAACCTAATCCCAAAAAAATCCAGTGATATATTAGTCTGAGATGTCGTTGTGATAACAACGTCTTGTATTCTTGTGTATTCCCAAATAATTTACATTCCTTTCATCCTTCACCACCCTTATCCCTCAAGTGGAAGAGGAGGCTTACCAGAGTTTATTGACCCCTTATAAAAGTGAGTCATACCATATGTAGCGGGGTATTGCCCTTTAATTGCCCAAAGACTACACTACCCAGTACACCTTGAGGCACCCAGGGTGCATTGCCCTGTGCAAAGGCTGCTGGGGTGGACTTTATAAGAGGGAGGTGGGCCCCAGTTTCTTTCTCTTTGGACACCGCCCTCCTAGCAAGAGGATCCCTGTGCTGATCTGCTGTGTGTACAAGGCTTGAAGCCTGGGCCTTGTGCTTTTCCAAAGAGCCTTCCGCTCCACCGAGGAGCCCGGAGAGCATCTGATCCTGTTGCTGAGTGCTGTCATCAGGAGGACCGAAGACCCGGGTGTCGTGGACACTGTGAAGCGAGTCACAGTAACGGAAGTAACGGACAAGGACTGGTCCGGTCGGGTGAGAGAGCACCTGCTCTGAGCTACATTACAATATCTTTAGGCCCATTAACTTTTTTCAGGGCCATCACAGTGATTGCAGTTACACTCTGGGGAGACTATCTGCTGAACTGAGTTACTAGTCTCCCTGGCATTACAAAGTTACCGATCATCATTTCTTTGTTGGATTACAATTGTTCCTGAAAGTGCACCACCGTGTTTTGCTAGCGAAGATTTCTTCCACAGAACTATACCCGAATCATAGTCAGGCCTGACTGGGTAGAATAGGACATTGCTGGGCGCCATTTTGCTTACGAGGGAGGATAGCTGCAGCGGGGTCTGTTAAACTGTCTATCATATTGCTGAACGTTTAATGTTTTAATAAGTATACCCATATTGCAGGGCTCTGCATGTGACATTGCATACTGTTTTATCATTTTAACCTTTACCAACAGTAAAATAATAGAGTTAAGTATATTGGTTGTCAGTGTCATTTACTGGTCTATACCATTACTGTGTGTCTTACTGTGGGATTGTGTCATAGAGAATATTAGAGTGAATTCAATTCTATCATCCTCTTTACTAACTGTGCCACGAGAGGTTAGAGCCGATTGCCAGGGGTTGACAGCGGTGCACTACAGGGCCCGAAACAATCAAGGCAGCCCTCTTAACTGGGGGTATCGCTATACGTATAACACCAGATTGTAGCACATTCTGTAGAGATTTTCCTCATTAAATACATCCCACTTTCTTCAACTTTACTTGGTCGCAATGTGATGTTTTTATAAAGGAGAGAAAAATCTCATAGTGTAGTGTAGCAAAGTCCCGGGCCTCTTTAGGCCTAATAGTTACCTCCAGAGTTAGGGAGAGCTGACATCCTTCAGTGTAGAGTAGGTTACAAGGCATGGCGGGTGTAATGCAAGATGAACAGGTGGGCGCCAGACACTTTATGAATGCAAAGAGATTTATTGTCTCTTAAACAGAACTGTGGGAAAGAGGGTTAGGGCCAGGACAAGGCCGTCGAGGTGGCAAAGAACCCAGATCACCTGACTCCACCCAAATAAATAGGTTCTCCCAGCAGGCCAAGGGACCCAAGAAAATCCCTGTCCATTGGCTGAGACACCCCATTCATTCCTAATCTGTCCTTGCAATGCCCTTATCTTATCTAATGTCACCAGATACCCGGCCATCTAGCGACAGAAGAAAGAAGTGCAGCAATTCCAGAATTAGGACGAAATCAATTGACCTCCTAACAATTTGCCAAGGCAACTATCACTTGGCATATAAATTTAATAGCAACCCTGCCTAAACATCAGAGTGCCTTTTATACCTTAGTATAAAAATTCCCACCAGAATCCAATACTATATACAATCTACTCACAGACATTGATCATTCACTGCTCATCAATTGCATACTCAACAGGTAGGATGCTCACCAGAAAATGTTGACCCACTAGCCATGCATAGGTTAATAATGCATTTCATACAAGTCCTGCAGACATCCCTCAATTCTCAAATGCATAGATAGACAAATGGGATGGTCACTAGTGATGTCGCGAACATAAAATTTTCCGTTCGCGAACGGCGAACGTGAATTTCCGCAAATGTTCGCGAACGGGCGAACCAGGCGAACCGCCATAGACTTCAATAGGCAGGCGAATTTTAAAACCCACAGGGACTTTTTCTGGCCACAATAGTGATGGAAAAGTTGTTTCAAGGGGACTAACACCTGGACTGTGGCATGCCGGAGGGGGATCCATGGCAAAACTCCCATGGAAAATTACGTAGTTGACGCAGAGTCGGGTTTTAATCCATAAAGGGCATAAATCACCTAACATTCCTAAATTGTTTGGAATAACATGCTTTAAAACATCAGGTATGATGTTGTATCGATCAGGTAGTGTAAGGGTTACGCCCGCTTCACAGTGACAGACCAAACTCTAACAGACCAAACACCCCGTTTAACGCACCGCAAACAACCGCAAACAGTCCATTTGCACAACCACAAGGCTTTAATGATCACCTTAGATGATCACAAAGAAAATTTATGTTTCTTCTATGCAAAATTATCCAGCCGATCGCTTTTGGTCTGTTCACAATGAAGCAACGACCTTATCATCTGGGGTGTGCCAACATTGCCATTGCCAACACATTCATAGAGGTGGTCGCTTCATTGTGATACGCAAGCCCCTTCACCACAACAAGGTAACGATCACGAAGGGGAATTGACACATGTATGTGCTTTTTTTTTTGTTTTGTTTTTGCAGGCACAGTGCAGCACCAGAGGCCAGAAAAATTAGGCATGTACACATGCCTGAAAAATGTGGTATTGTTGCAGCCGCTGCTGTAGCAGCGGCCAGAAAAATTGATATTTTGGTGGCGGATAAGTCACGCAAGTCATCCGGCATGCAGAGATAAAATACAGCAGCGTGTGGACCATTTTTAGCCCAAGGCAGCTCATCTTATCAGGCCTTTTTTAGTCAAATGTATCGCCCACTGTCAGTCCCTTCGGGATCCATGCCTCATTCATCTTAATAAAGTTGAGGTAATCTAGACTTTTTTGACCTAGGCGACTTCTCTTCTCAGTGACAATACCTCCTGCTGCACTGAAGGTCCTTTCTGAAAGGACACTTGAAGCGGGGCAGGCCAGAAGTTCTATCGCAAATTGGGATAGCTGAGGCCACAGGTCAAGCCTGCACACCCAGTAGTCAATGGGTTCATCGCTCCTCAGAGTGTCGATATCTGCAGTTAAGGCGAGGTAGTCTGCTACCTGTCGGTCGAGCCGTTCTCTGAGGGTGGACCCCGAAGGGCTGTGGCGATGTGTAGGACTTAAAAAGCTCTGCATGTCCTCCATCAACAACACGTCTGTAAAGCGTCCTGTCCTTACCGGCGTGGTCATGGTAGGAGGAGGATTACTTTCACCTCTTCCCCTGTTAGATTCCCGTTGTGCTGTGACATCACCCTTATACGCTGTGTAAAGCATACTTTTTAATTTATTTTGGAACTGCTGAATCCTTTCTGACTTCTGGTAATTCGGTAACATTTCAGGCACATTCTGCTTATACCGGGGGTCTAGTAGCGTGACCACCCAGTACAGGTCGTTCTCCTTCAGCCTTTTTATACGAGGGTCCCTCAACAGGCACGACAGCATGAAAGACCCCATTTGCACAAGGTTGGATGCCGAGCTACTCATGTCCCGTTCCTCGTCCTCACTGATCTCACTGAAGGTCTGTTCTTCCCCCCAGCCACGTACAACACCACGGGTACCAGATAGGTGACAATGAGCACCCTGGGATGCCTGCTGTGTTTGGTCTTCCTCCTCCTCCTTTAAAGCCACATTCCTCCTCTGACTCCTCTTCCTCAGACTCCTCTTCCAGCGTTGCAGCAGGTCCAGCAAGCGATGCTGATAAGGCTGTTTCTGGTGGTGATGGTGACCACAACTCTTCCTCTTCCTCTTCACGCTCATCTACGACCTGATCCAGCACTCTTCGCAGGGCACGCTCCAGGAAGAAAACAAATGGGATGTTGTCGCTGATGGTGCCTTCAGTGCGACTGACTAGGTTTGTCACCTCCTCAAAAGGACGCATGAGCCTACAGGCATTGCGCATGAGCGTCCAGTAACGTGGCAAAAAAATTCCCAGCTGCGCAGAGGCTGTCCTAGCACCCCGGTCATACAAATACTTGGCTTTTTCTTGTTGGAGCAGGCGGTCGAACATTAGGAGTGTTGAATTCCAACGTATCGGGCTGTCGCAAATCAAGCGCCTCGCTGGCATGTTGTTTCGCGGCTGGATATCTGAAAAGTGCGCCATGGCCATGTAGGAACGCCTGAAATGGCCACACACCTTCCTGGCCTGCTTGAGGACGTCCTGTAAGTCTGGGTACTTATGCACAAAGCGTTGTACAATCAGATTCAACACATGTGCCATGCCCAACTTCAATGCCGCCAACAAATTGCTTCCGTTGTCACACACCACTTTGCCGATCTCCAGTTGGTGCGGAGTCAGCCACTGATCCACCTGTGCGTTCAGGGCAGACAGGAGTGCTGGTCTGGTGTAACTCTCTGCTTTCAGGCAAGTCAACCCCAAGACGGCGTGACACTGTCGTATCCGGGATGTGGAATAGCCCCTGGGGAGCTGGGGGGGTGCAGGTGATGTGGAGCAAGACGCAGCAGCAGAAGAGGACTCAGCCGAGGAGGTTATCGAAGAGGATGGAGTAGGAGGAGTAGAGGAGGTGGCAGCAGGCCTGCCTGCAAGTCGTGGCGGTGTCACCACCAACTCCTCTGCAGAGCCACGCATTACATGCTTGGCAGCCGTCAGCATTTTTACCCAATGCGCAGTGTAGGTGATATACCTGCCCTGACCGTGCTTTGCAGACCAAGTATCAGTGGTCAGACGGACCCTTGCCCCAACACCGTGTGCCAGACATGCCATGACTTCCTTTTGCACAATAGAGTAAAGGTTGGGGATTGCCTTTTGTGAAAAGAAATTTCGGCCGGGTACCTTCCACTGCGGTGTTCCAATAGCTACAAATTTTTTGAAGGCCTCAGACTCCACCAGCTTGTATGGTAAAAGCTGGTGGGCTAAGAGTTCCGACAAGCCAGCTGTCAGACGCCGGGCAAGGGGGTGACTCTGTGACATCGGCTTCTTACGCTCAAACATGTACTTGACAGACACCTGACTGTGGGCAGATGAGCAGGAACTGCTCAAGGCGAGAGACGGAGTGGCGGATGGTTGAGAGGGGGCAAGGAGGACAGCAGTGGTTGACGTGGCTGAAGATGCTGGACCAGGAGGAGGATGGTGGCTTTGAGCTTGTGTGCTGCTTGTACTCGTCATCATGTGTTGATCCCATAGGCGTTTGTGATGTGCGATCATGTGCCTTCGCAAAGCAGTTGTACCTAGGTGGGTGTTGGATTTCCCACGACTCAGTTTCTTTTGGCACAGGTTGCAAATGGCATCGCTGTTATCAGAGGCAGACACACAAAAAAAATGCCACACTGCTGAGCTTTGCAATGACGGCATTCTGGTGGTGGCAACAGCATGCGTTGATTGGCGTGCTGTCTGGCTGACCCCGAGTGCCGATACATGCTGTCTGACTGTGCCTCTAGCTCCTTGCGATGACCTCCCCCTGCTTCCAACTCGTCTCCTCCTCCTCTCTGTCTCCCCATCTGAACTTTCCCCCTGTTCTTCTTCTCTTCGAGCGGGCACCCACGTGACATCCACGGACACATCGTCATCATCAACCGCTTCACTTGTATCTGACAACTCAGCAAAGGAAGCAGCATCGGGTACAACATCATCATCATCACACCGTACGTCCATGTGTGTAATGTTGCCTGACTGAGACATATCCCTTTTATCTACATCCTCTGGCAATAATGGTTGCGCATCACTAATTTCTTCCAACTCATGTGTAAATAACTCCTCTGACAGATAAAGTGAAGCAGCTGTGGTGCTAGTGTTGGTGGTGGCGGCAGGCGGGCGAGTGGTAACTTGAGAGGTGCCCGAAGCTGAGCTGGAGGAGGATGGTGCGTCAAGATTCCGAGCGGAAGCTGTAGAAGATTGGGTGTCCTCTGTTAGCCAGTCAACTATGTCCTCAGAACTTTTCGAGTTCAGGGTACGTGGCCTCTGAACACTGGGCATTATTCTAGGGCCAAAGGGAATCACAGTACCACGACCACGGCGGCCCCTGCGGGGTGGCCTGCCTCTGCCTGTCATTTTTTTTTAGATTAGTTTAGTTGTACTATGCGTGCAAGCTACTGTGACACCAGATATGAGTGGCACTGTGCACTGGCAGAAGTTGGCAGAGTAAACGCTGTAGGCCTTACACACACGCTGGCAGGCAACTGACTGCTATTCTATTTCAGTCAAAATTGTTGTTGTTTTTTAAATGTAATCTACTGTGCCACCAGATATATGAATGGTGCCACTGGGCAAGTGGGCACAGTATACGCTGTGAGCCTGTCACACACACGCTGGCAGGCAACTGCAATTAGATTACAGAGAAAAAAAAGGCAGACTGATGTATGTACTAGCCCTAAAAAGGGCTTTTGGGGTGCTGTCAGGACGCTGTCCTTACAGCAGAGATCAGATGAGTCTTTCAGGACTGGAGTGGACACTGAATACACTGGCCTAGCTATAGATTTCCCTATTAAATCAGCAGCAGCTACACTGTCCCTCCTCTCACTAGTAATCTACTGTGCCACCAGATATATGAGTGGTGCCACTGGGCAAGTGGGCACAGTATACGCTGTGAGCCTGTCACACACACACGCTGGCAGGCAACTGCAATTAGATTACAGAGAAAAAAAAAAGGCAGACTGATGTATGTACTAGCCCTAAAAAGGGCTTTTTGGGGTGCTGTCAGGACGCTGTCCTTACAGCAGAGATCAGATGAGTCTTTCAGGACTGAAGTGGACACTGAATACACTGGCCTAGCTATAGATTTCCCTGTTAAATCAGCAGCAGCTACACTGTCCCTCCTCTCACTAGTAATCTACTGTGCCACCAGATATATGAGTGGTGCCACTGGGCAAGTGGGCACAGTATACGCTGTGAGCCTGTCACACACACGCTGGCAGGCAACTGCAATTAGATTATAGAGAAAAAAAAAAGGCAGACTGATGTATGTACTAGCCCTAAAAAGGGCTTTTTGGGTTGCTGTCAGGATGCTGTCCTTACAGCAGAGATCATTTGAGTCTTTCAGGACTGGAGTGGACACTGAATACACTGGCCTAGCTATAGATTTCCCTATTAAATCAGCAGCAGCTACACTGTCCCTCCTCTCACTAGTAATCTATTGTGCCACCAGATATATGAGTGGTGCCACTGGGCAAGTAGGCACAGTATACGCTGTGAGCAGGGCCGGTACAAGGCAGGGGCGGAAGGGGCACGTGCCCTGGGCGGTACCATTTGCTATAGGAGGGGGGGCGCAGCCTGCAGGTGAAGTTCTGCCACGGCCGCCGCCCGCCAGTGTGTACAAGTCACCTATGTCAGCGCCCAGCGGCACTGTACAAATTGTATGTGCCGAGTGTGTGCGCTCCTGCATCCTCCCTTCTCTCAGCTTCACTGTTTACTGTCTCCTACTGTCACTGTTTACTCCCCCCTACGGAGGAGTCTCGTAGTCCCTGCCAGTGGCGTGATGTCACTCACGGCTGGAGACAAGGTGGGAGGACTCAGAAGAGCGCAGGGAGCTGTGTCGGACTCGGCGCTGTGACCTAGAGGAGCCGAGGAGCTGCTGCCTGGCTCTAGCTGGAAGGAAGCTAAGCTAGAAGATTTGGAAACTGGATTGCAGTGTGACAGACTGTATGCTACGGTCCGGATTAAACTTGTGTAAAAGTAAGCAGAAACAGATTAATAAATGGCTGGATTGGGAGAGGGGAGGAGGCTGAGGTGAGGTTAATGACCACCACTGCTGTTTAATTTCCGCTGTGACAGATGGGAAAGTGTGTGGTGTGTACAGTGTGTGAACCCACTCCTGCATGGATTTTGTCTGGAAGAGGAGAGCTGCCTTGTAGTGTAAGTGTGCTGTGCAGTGTATTGTGATGTCCAGGTTGGCATAGCTGTATGACAGGTGCGAGTATATGTAATGCAGCATGGACAGGGGTCGGCAAGGTGTCCCCACACAGACACTGGTCCGTGTGCGGTCCTTGCAATGTCCACTGCCGCCACTGACTTTTTTTTACATTTTTTTTATAAGGCTTCTTTCACACTGGGGTGGCGGATCCATTAGTGGTAAAGCGTCGCCAGTTTTAGCGGCGCTTTACCATTATTTAAGCGGTACTTTTCGGCCGCTAGCAGGCAACTTTTAACCCCCCATAAGGGGTTAAAAGCACCCATGTTGCTAGCCAGAGGCAATATACATCATGGAGGGGGGTTAATGTGTTGCCACATTGGTGACTGATGCATTAGTGACCAATGGCAGTTAGTTAATTAAACCTAATTGAACTTGTATTGTTTTAAGTATATTCTTGTTTTGAAACAACATTGATTCTTTCTTAAAAACGGGGGGGCGCAGTTTGCCATTTTCGCCCTGGGCACCAAATTGGCTTGTCCCAGCACTGGCTGTGAGCCTGTCACATACACGCTGGCAGGCAACTGCAATTAGATTACAGAGAAAAAAAAAGGCAGACTGATGTATGTACTAGCCCTAAAAAGGGCTTTTTGGGGTGCTGTCAGGACGCTGTCCTTACAGCAGAGATCAGATGAGTCTTTCAGGACTGGAGTGGACACTGAATACACTGGCCTAGCTATAGATTTCCCTATTAAATCAGCAGCAGCTACACTGTCCCTCCTCTCACTAGTAATCTACTGTGCCACCAGATATATGAGTGGTGCCACTGGGCAAGTGGGCACAGTATACGCTGTGAGCCTGTCACACACACGCTGGCAGGCAACTGCAATTAGATTATAGAGAAAAAAAAAAGGCAGACTGATGTATGTACTAGCCCTAAAAAGGGCTTTTTGGGGTGCTGTCAGGACGCTGTCCTTACAGCAGAGATCAGATGAGTCTTTCAGGACTGGAGTGGACACTGAATACACTGGCCTAGCTATAGATTTCCCTATTAAATCAGCAGCATCTACACTGTCCCTCCTCTCACTAGTAATCTACTGTGCCACCAGATATATGAGTGGTGCCACTGGGCAAGTGGGCACAGTATACGCTGTGAGCCTGTCACACACACGCTGGCAGGCAACTGCAATTAGATTATAGAGAAAAAAAAAGGCAGACTGATGTATGTACTAGCCCTAAAAAGGGCTTTTTGGGTTGCTGTCAGGACGCTGTCCTTACAGCAGAAATCAGATGAGTCTTTCAGGACTGGAGTGGACACTGAATACACTGGCCTAGCTATAGATTTCCCTATTAAATCAGCAGCAGCTACACTGTCCCTCCTCTCACTAGTAATCTACTGTGCCACCAGATATATGAGTGGTGCCACTGGGCAAGTGGGCACAGTATACGCTGTGAGCCTGTCACACACACACGCTGGCAGGCAACTGCAATTAGATTACAGAGAAAAAAAAAAGGCAGACTGATGTATGTACTAGCCCTAAAAAGGGCTTTTTGGGGTGCTGTCGGGACGCTGTCCTTACAGCAGAGATCAGATGAGTCTTTCAGGACTGGAGTGGACACTGAATACACTGGCCTAGCTATAGATTTCCCTATTAAATCAGCAGCAGCTACACTGTCCCTCCTCTCACTAGTAATCTACTGTGCCACCAGATATATGAGTGGTACCACTGGGCAAGTGGGCACAGTATACGCTGTGAGCCTGTCACACACACGCTGGCAGGCAACTGCAATTAGATTATAGAGAAAAAAAAAGGCAGACTGATGTATGTACTAGCCCTAAAAAGGGCTTTTTGGGTTGCTGTCAGGACGCTGTCCTTACAGCAGAGATCATTTGAGTCTTTCAGGACTGGAGTGGACACTGAATACACTGGCCTAGCTATAGATTTCCCTATTAAATCAGCAGCAGCTACACTGTCCCTCCTCTCACTAGTAATCTACTGTGCCACCAAATATATGAGTGGTGCCACTGGGCAAGTAGGCACAGTATACGCTGTGAGCAGGGCCGGTACAAGGCAGGGGCGGAAGGGGCACGTGCCCTGGGCGGTACCATTTGCTATAGGAGGGGGGGCGCAGCCTGCAGGTGAAGTTCTGCCACGGCCGCCGCCCGCCAGTGTGTACAAGTCACCTATGTCAGCGCCCAGCGGCACTGTACAAATTGTATGTGCCGAGTGTGTGCGCTCCTGCATCCTCCCTTCTCTCAGCTTCACTGTTTACTGTCTCCTACTGTCACTGTTTACTCCCCCCTACGGAGGAGTCTCGTAGTCCCTGCCAGTGGCGTGATGTCACTCACGGCTGGAGACAAGGTGGGAGGACTCAGAAGAGCGCAGGGAGCTGTGTCGGACTCGGCGCTGTGACCTAGAGGAGCCGAGGAGCTGCTGCCTGGCTCTAGCTGGAAGGAAGCTAAGCTAGAAGATTTGGAAACTGGATTGCAGTGTGACAGACTGTATGCTACGGTCCGGATTAAACTTGTGTAAAAGTAAGCAGAAACAGATTAATAAATGGCTGGATTGGGAGAGGGGAGGAGGCTGAGGTGAGGTTAATGACCACCACTGCTGTTTAATTTCCGCTGTGACAGATGGGAAAGTGTGTGGTGTGTACAGTGTGTGAACCCACTCCTGCATGGATTTTGTCTGGAAGAGGAGAGCTGCCTTGTAGTGTAAGTGTGCTGTGCAGTGTATTGTGATGTCCAGGTTGGCATAGCTGTATGACAGGTGGGAGTATATGTAATGCAGCATGGACAGGGGTCGGCAAGGTGTCCCCACACAGACACTGGTCCGTGTGCGGTCCTTGCAATGTCCACTGCCGCCACTGACTTTTTTTTACATTTTTTTTATAAGGCTTCTTTCACACTGGGGTGGCGGATCCATTAGTGGTAAAGCGTCGCCAGTTTTAGCGGCGCTTTACCATTATTTAAGCGGTACTTTTCGGCCGCTAGCAGGCAACTTTTAACCCCCAATAAGGGGTTAAAAGCACCCATGTTGCTAGCCGGAGGCAATATACATCATGGAGGGGGGTTAATGTGTTGCCACATTGGTGACTGATGCATTAGTGACCAGTGGCAGTTAGTTAATTAAACCTAATTGAACTTGTATTGTTTTAAGTATATTCTTGTTTTGAAACAACATTGATTCTTTCTTAAAAACGGGGGGGCGCAGTTTGCCATTTTCGCCCTGGGCACCAAATTGGCTTGTCCCAGCACTGGCTGTGAGCCTGTCACATACATGCTGGCAGGCAACTGCAATTAGATTACAGAGAAAAAAAAAAGGCAGACTGATGTATGTACTAGCCCTAAAAAGGGCTTTTTGGGGTGCTGTCAGGACGCTGTCCTTACAGCAGAGATCAGATGAGTCTTTCAGGACTGGAGTGGACACTGAATACACTGGCCTAGCTATAGATTTCCCTATTAAATCCTCTTACTAAGACTGCAGCTTCAGAATGAATCTAAAATGGATGCTGTTCAGGAGGTGGGAGGGTCTGGGAGGGAGGGTATGCTGCTGATTGGCTGGAATGTGTCTGCTGACTGTGAGGTACAGGGTCAAAGTTTGCTCAATGATGACGAATAGGGGGCGGACCGAACATCACATATGTTCGCCCGCCGCGGCAAACGCGAACAAGCTATGTTCGCCGGGAACTATTTGCCGGCGAATAGTTCGGGACATCTCTAATGGTCACCAGATAATTCTGACCCGCTAATAAATGTAGGTCAAATGAGCATTTCTACATGGGGTTCTCGCAGGGGTGGGCAACTTTAAAGAGTTAAAAGGTTGTGTATGATTCCGAGCAAGGGAAGTACACGGCAGATAGATAAAAGGAAAAAGCAAAGAACTGCTGCCTCTACATATTACTGCCATCTAGGTGGAGTAAGATGAGTTGAAATAGGAAAGTGAAGTAGATTTGGGCTTAGGAGCCCACAGTGATGCACGTTGCACTCCCACAACAGGAGCAGGTGAAACATTTGATGGTTCAGGAAGTGGAAGGGCAGACAGGGGACCAGTTTCCTCCCAAGGCTCAGAGGCCTTTAGTAGAACAGGGACGTCCAGGGCTCTTCCCTCCAGATCCATCCAGGCCAGGCAAGCAACGGGGGAAAGCTCTTCCACGACCATAGGATGCTATCACCAGGCCAACTTTCCTCTTCGGTGGTGGGAGCAGGGAGCTTGTGGTGACCGAGGCAGCATCCTCTGATTTCTCTCTTTTAGTCTCCGCTGGGGCCTTCACTTCGCCCTGGTCAGTGCGCACAGGAATACCTGCATAGGCTTCGATCTCTCCCTCCGGAGTGGCAGTACCTGTGAGGTAGTTGAGGTGGTAGGCGCGAGGCCTTTCTGTGGATGGCTCCACCTCAAAAAGGAATTCCCTGCAGGCCTCACATCGCCCGAACGGCTTCAAGTGGACCACCAGTCCCGAACAACTCTATGTCTCTGCATGTGTACAGAGCCAAACGTCCTCGGGGCCTTAGCCTTATTCCTGTTTCCATAATCGGAGCAACAAAAGAAGTCATCTCCGCTGTAGAAGGAACAGAAATCCACAGAGTTTTTGAGGTCATCCTGACTGTCTGCTGCTCCATTGCGCACTGCCCAATCCGCGCCGGAATCTCCACGTGTGTCCTTCCACATGGCCAGACTCCTCCCATATGCCGCATATACACGATCGTTTTTCATGCCGTTAAAAATGCCATTTTTAAAAATGCCCATTAAAACCGATTGTGTGTATGCTCCAGAGCATTTTTAACGGCGTGAAAAACGGCCATTAAAAATTTCGAACATGCTCTATTTTTTCACGTAGTTTTTCATGTCGTTTTTTTTAACGACGTGAAAAAACGATAGTGTGTATGCTTTTACGAGGGAAAAAAACGCGCATGCTCAGAATCAAGTATGAGACGGGAGCGCTCGTTCTGGTAAAACTAGCGTTCGTAATGGAGATAGCACATTTGTCACGCTGTAACGGACTGAAAAGCACGAGGCTGAAAAGCACGAATCGCCGCTCAACAAAGTTTACTAACATGAAGGGTGGCGCCATTCGAACGGAGCTTCCCCTTTATAGTGCCGTCCTACGTGTTGTACGTCACTGCGCTTTGCTCAAGCGTTTTTTTTAATGATTGTGTGGATGCAAGACAGGCTTAAAAGGAAACAAGAAAAAAAACGACAAGAAAAACGTTGGCTTAAAAAATGGCATTAAAAACGTACGTGTGTATGCGGCATTACTCTGCATTTCTTTGCGGGCTTTCTCTTCTCCCCACCCACGAACTGCGCAGCTATGGTGTGCCTCATGGCGCATTGGCCAATATGGCCGACCTACTCGGAACTCCTCCGGGCAGCAAAGTTCAAATTCAGACGGTATAACACACATCCCGGACACGATGCCCCCACATGTAGCGGGCTCACCCCTCTCACCCCTTCTTCTTCTTGGCTTGCTGTCTTGTCAGGGTAAACCTGGGGGGAGGGATGAGATCCACCACGGCCCATGTCCTCTTCTGGATAGAGGTGAAGACCCGAACTTATTTTACCATTGGGTCGTGTGTATAACCCAGGGTCAAGTCCTTCCTCTAACTGACCCCCCTTTGCTCCCAGTAACCAGAGTTCCACACCACTGAAAAGGTCCAACTCTTATTTATTCTTTAGCAGCAATAAATCGTCACTTAGCACAGACAGGTTGTGACCAACGGACAGTTCAGTATAGGTGTGGAGTAGGTCAAGGCACAATTGTTGTAATATGTTGACTGATTTATTAGATATGTGTGTATGTATGGACATATATGTGTATGTATGTATATATATATATATATATATGTGTGTTTATATGTGAATACAATATTGACCAGGCCAGCAGTTGTCAGTCAACTGGATTGCGGATATGGGAGAGGCCGGAAGACAGCTTTGATGTGTTAATATTATGTGTGTGAGGTACTTAATTGTCAACCAAAGGGCCAAACAAGGTTTACGACACATATCAAGGGGACTTGTTTATGTCAATATGCAAGAATCCAGGACGAGTCTATCTTTACACATCGGGGCGGTATTCGGGCAACCTTCCGTCTCCGTAATCTAGTTGCATATGTCAAAAGACAGCTTGTTGATGTTATTATGCAAGAATGCAAATAATGGCTGTGGCCGTCTCCGGCTAGGTTGGGGGTCATTCTCTGTCATCCTGAATGACAGAGTGTGGATCAAAGACAGCCAATCAAATTGCTCAGTCACTCAATAGATAAGATATATAAAGCTAATATTCAGGCTAGTCAGTTTGGTATTCCTGCATGATCATGAAGGATGGAGGCACAGGATATATTCTGTAGGAATATGAAAGCACAGGTCTAGAATATACTCTGTTGGGTCTGTTGTCATCAGTATTGGACTTTGTTTTGTATTGGAAAGTCTATTAAAGCGCAATCTCTGGAGAACTTGGGCGTTTGCTGCGGAACACAACTTATATACCTCATCTTAATAACCTAAGTATTGAGTCATCGGTGGACTATATATATTGAGATCACTACATTGGTGCCATTCAAGCGACCAGAAGCGCATTTTCAGGACTTGGTAACAGAAGTCGGTGATGACAGCAATCCTGTGAGGTGGACAGAAGTCTGATGGAGACCCAAGAGCTGTGCTGTGACTCTAATGTCTGGTTGTGACATAAGAGTCTGATCTACAAGATTAAACAAGTTTGGAACCCCAGAATAATTCTCTGGAGACTGGAAACTGAAGAGAAAAAAAGACTGTCGTGTACCGGAAGACCCGAACTGACAAGGTGGAGCCTCTAATACGGTGAGTAAAATATTTCCTTTTTTAAATTATTAGTAATATAGCCAAAATGCTTACTCAGTGTGAAGCTAGTGTCAGTTCTGATAAAGTTAACAGATGGGTATTAAAATGTATTAAGCGTCATGGCGGTCCTTATGAAATTCCAGAAAAATGTAAGCAGACATGGACTATAATGAAGGAATTTTTAGAGAAAAATGTTTTTGATAGCAAAATTTCAGAAAGTAAAAGAAAAGGTTGCATTTTGCAGGGCTTGTTATCTTGCTGTTTAACTATGGAAAACTCTTTGAATGGTCAGGTTGAGGAAATTGCGCAGTTACAGAATGCAGTTGCAAATAGCAACAATGTTTGTCAGAGGTTACAAAACCAATCAGAACCTGAGACAGTAAATTTAAAATTGCATACAGTTACCATTGGGGGAGCTTTGCTTGAGAAATCTAAACGTTGCGATGAATTATCAGAGAAAAATGAGAGATTAAAATTAAGAATTATGGAATTGGAGAAGAGATCTCAGGAATGCAGATATGTATCAAATCTTGGATTAAGCAATCTGCAGCAAAATACAAACACAAACTTTCTATCAAATGAAACAGAACCTCATATTAAATCTGATAATTCATTGCCAGCCGCACCCACTGTGACCACCACAGTTTATAATAATACAGGTGAAGTTCAGCTTGTAATGAAGCATTTGAAACCAAAGGAACTAGATGCAATTCTTAAAGAAATAGGAATGGTTCCCTGCCATGATTTAAACAGATTTTTGAAATGGTTTTGTGACTTGCAGAATGTCAGAGATATGTACAGTCTCAACCCATCTGATTTAGAAAGAGTTTTGCAACATTCAATAGGAAATGGCCTTTGGATGAGAATTAAACAGATCTGTATTCAGCCTCTGAGGACAAGGGACATATTACTGGAATTATTATGTGCTTTGTATGGGGTACGTTCTGATGTTACTATTCATGGGAAGATCAAACAAATGCAAAGTGAATCCCCCTATGAATTGTCACACAGAATATCTACTATTATGCAATTATTGGTCAGTAATAATCTTGCATTTGAGCGTGGAGGCTTGGTACATATGAGTATGTTTCTAGATGCTTTGCATGAAGATATCAAACAAAATATTTTATTAGTTACCCCAAACCCCCATGACTTAAAAGACGTATTGTTGAGGGCAGATCATTTATGGAGAAAGTCAAATGAGCAAGCTGTCAAAATTGATGTAGCCACATTGTTTGATAATAATATGAAAAACAGAGCTGACTAAAATAATAATAAGAAAAGGACCTGGATACCATTTTCTCATTTAAAACAAAAATATGACCACCTGAAAATTGAGTATGACAAGATGAGAAAAGAACGTGACACCTTATTAGAACAGTTGTATAGGGTGTCATAAATACAAATGTACATTCTCCAGATCTGTTTTTGAATGCAAATGACGCTTCTCTAGCAGTGGGGGTGAATTAGCTTTACACTGTAAACTGTAAATACTACTTTTGTTTTAACTTCAAGAAAGAAAAATACTAAGGACTTTGCTAATGCGTTTTTGTCTGAGAATTCTTGTCTTTCAGGTCCCCGGAGGAACTCGTTTGAATGTGAACAGAAGTTGGCTAGTGGGGGAGAAATGCTGATAGACAATATACAAGGATGGACAATCTCTCAATATTCATCAAGCAATGGACTTTTTTTTTGAACATTCAAATTTTTTTTTCCTTTCTCATTTTTTCTTTATTTTTCTTTGGACTTCTCCAATGCCCTATTTTTTTTTTTTATTATTCATTCTCCCTTTCCCAGATATATTTTGTTGCTTTTAATTTTTCGTTTTTTTTAAATGTTTTATTTCATGAACTTTATCTTAAAACCAGAGCGAAGTAACATCTGTACATATGACATAATGCATATTGATATCAATAGATTTAACATCTGAGGTGATGCTGCACAATGGCTTGGCAATGCATAAATTATAGAATTTTGGGTGGTTTTCCTAAATTTATAAGAGGGGTGAGTGAAATTCATCACTCTAGTCATGATTTGAATTTTGTTGAATCAGTTGTTCATAATATGCTGAAGGCTACGACATATATGGATGACAAAGACCTTTCTACCTTTTTAATGAAAAAGTACTGAGAAGAATTTCCACTGCCACTTTGTCGGGATAGAAGGTCTGATGTCAAGCTGACTCTATTTGGACCCTTGCGTGGGGGTATATATACATGTTGGTATACCATTCTGGTGGAATTATGGACTGAATGATACAAGTAACTGCTCTATTAAAGGCAATGAGGGGTGGCCTACAGCAAATTCAAATTGTGTCTGTCAATCAGCAAATTACTTGACAGGTACACAAAAAGGTCATCATTGCTCAAATAAGGAATGGAAAGAAGCAGATGTTAATTGTGAAATGCTTGCAAGATGGACTACAGCTTTGTTGTCAGAGGATAATGATGGTTCTTCTTACTATAAAGATGGAAGCAGAATTTCAGGATGTGCTGGTGATTGTGTAAAAGCATCTTTAAGAATGAAAACTTTGAGCCCTGGGATGAGAGAATCCTGGATTTATGTGGACTGGAGCTCCCAAAGCATACCAAGCTTTACTTTCAGTGGCATGGTGAGAGATGTGATGAAGTCAGAATGGACTGTGACATCAGCT
Organism: Rana muscosa; assembly: GCA_029206835.1. Classification (NCBI taxonomy): domain Eukaryota; kingdom Metazoa; phylum Chordata; class Amphibia; order Anura; family Ranidae; genus Rana; species Rana muscosa. Next base: position 405,055,576 of record CM055117.1, read on the forward strand.
AATTTTTGCGCAATATTCAAGATCGGGATGTGATTTACTCAAGAGCAAGCTTTGAAATAAGGTCTAACAGCTATACAGGCCACAGATGTTTACCAAATCCTTTTCCAGTCATGGTCTAAAGTTATGTTATCCAATAACTGTTTCATGGGAATATTTTAGGGGGGCTGGTGAAGAGAGATGTAACCAGTCTCAGCATCATATTTCAGATGAGCCATTGTAAAGCATCCAGTACCTCAAATCATAATGATGTTTGTTGCTTAATTTATGGGTCAGTTCTAGTAGATAGAACGGACCCAAGTGGGGGTATGTTGTAATATGTTGACTGATTTATTAGATATGTGTGTATGTATGGACATATATGTGTATGTATGTATATATATATATATATATATGTGTGTTTATATGTGAATACAATATTGACCAGGCCAGCAGTTGTCAGTCAACTGGATTGCGGATATGGGAGAGGCCGGAAGACAGCTTTGATGTGTTAATCTTATGTGTGTGAGGTACTTAATTGTCAACCAAAGGGCCAAACAAGGTTTACGACACATATCAAGGGGACTTGTTTATGTCAATATGCAAGAATCCAGGACGAGTCTATCTTTACACATCGGGGCGGTATTCGGGCAACCTTCCGTCTCCGTAATCTAGTTGCATATGTCAAAAGACAGCTTGTTGATGTTATTATGCAAGAATGCAAATAATGGCTGTGGCCGTCTCCGGCTAGGTTGGGGGTCATTCTCTGTCATCCTGAATGACAGAGTGTGGATCAAAGACAGCCAATCAAATTGCTCAGTCACTCAATAGATAAGATATATAAAGCTAATATTCAGGCTAGTCAGTTTGGTATTCCTGCATGATCATGAAGGATGGAGGCACAGGATATATTCTGTAGGAATATGAAAGCACAGGTCTAGAATATACTCTGTTGGGTCTGTTGTCATCAGTATTGGACTTTGTTCTGTATTGGAAAGTCTATTAAAGCACAATCTCTGGAGAACTTGGGCGTTTGCTGCGGAACACAACTTATATACCTCATCTTAATAACCTAAGTATTGAGTCATCGGTGGACTATATATATTGAGATCACTACAACAATCCCTTAATCAAACAAAACCATTGAGATATCACCAACGGTTATGGCGCACAGTGGCTGTGAATGTACTTCTTTCCTTTTCTGAGTCTCTACCAGCAACTCTGACGAGCATGAAATAGGAATTACCTTCTTTAAGCTGTGGCCCCAGTCAGAGGGAAGACATCCTTCCGAGAGAGTTACCGGAGGCCCCACCGTCACCGGCAAATGCTGCACCGGGCTGTTCGGAAGGGTTACACTCCCCGGCCTCCTCGTCTCAGATTCGGGCGCCCAACACCTTAGGGCCCCTCGGATTCCTCCACCCTTGCGGAACCCAGTCGAAGGTACTGGGTCCCAGGCCTCCTCAATAGTACCTCACCCCAGGGCTAAAGGTGCCTGGGATGGACTCCATCTCCCGCTCCGGCCAGGTCAAGGGCCCCTGTGCCCAGAACTCCGGAACGCCCGCACCCAGGCTGAAGGTGTCCTCCAACTCTGAACCCTGAACTCAGGGCGTCCGCCCCCTTTATCTCCTCTCCCCAGCGTCACAGCAGGTTCCCCGGCCCGCTGTACAACCGCCGGAAAGGGACAAAAAGAGTACAGTCTTGCAGTGGGGGTTCAACCCCCGGCCCAGGGCAACAGCGCCACCCTCGGACCCCAGTGAACCTCACACCACCAGAGTCCTCCATAAACAATAATCAGTGCATCTGGGTTACACTACCACCCAGATGCTTCCCTTAAATTTAAATACCCGCTACATATGTCTATTAAGTCTATATCATACATTCATTTAGATGTATGTATATGCGATTGCCACTGAGATTAGGCCAGCACGCACTCACTTGCACTTGTTTGGTTCAACATTTAATATGTGCATGTGATATATGCGTTTTTATGGTGCTCCACATTCAGGATATCATTTGCTTTCCTTTGTTGATGCAATGCATATGATATTTATTATTTTCCATCTATGTTTGAGCATGCTCAAGCTGATCTATGCATGTTTTTTTTATAGATTTATACACTTCAACACTCCATCCAGCTTCTCTTAAATTCACCTTATACTGAGATATCCTTTAATTATGATCATCTTTGGCATTTCAACTGACGAATAAGGTATGTTCCACTGTGAGTCCTTTTTCTACTGTTCATTCGATCATTACATGCCCCCCTGAGTGTGTGGACATGTGTGATTGAATTGATATTATTGATACCTGGGATTTACACTAACTATGCCAATTATGTTATACAATACTAGATTTGGATTGACTTAGCCGCATGGGTGTGGACGCCTGGTCCTGGGTCTAGTGTGTGCTCCATCCCTAGCTCCCCCTCTTGGTCTCTGTTTGCATCTCTACTGTTCGGTGCATCGACCCACCCTGGTGTTGCTCCATCCGTCATAGACACAGCCCTCTTCTTCCTCGCTCTTCCCCACTGGTACAGTTATCCTCTTTTTTCTGTTTTTGCTGTTTTTGATCTTTTTGTAATTTTGATGTTAGATATTCTAAATATCTGTCCTTTGCTGTGTCAGCTGGCAGATAAAGTACATATTTTATGTTATACTGCTTGTCTATGAATTAATTCTGTCTGTTTTCATTTATATATCATATATCATATCATATATTATCATATATTCATACTTACCCTTATAAGTTATAGATCATAAACAATTGAACACCACATCCTCCTGACGAAGGGGATATACCTTCCAAACCTCGAATCGCGTAGAGCTGCACCATGTATATTTATACAAGAGTGTTATAAATAGTGGTTGTTTTATGGTTTTTTATCTGGTTATGTCAATTGGAAATTTGAGTTTCTTTCGAAGGACCATTCCATATTGATGTTTTAATATTTTGTAATAAATTCATTTTTTTGATTAATTCACATTTGTACATTCATTTGGGTGGAGTGATTGCCTTTAAAGTCCCAACAGAGGGTTTTTCTTTTGTATTTTTGATTTACCACTGGGATGTTGGCAGTCTCCACCCTTTCCCACTAGAGTTGAACTCCCCCTTTTTCTAATCGTTTAGAGGCAGGAAAAAAAACCTTCTGGTTTGCGTTTGATTGGAGCTTTCTGGCAGAAAAAAAAATGCAAAACTCTTCTTAACTCGTTTAAACTGTGTACAAAAAAATGGTCTATATGAGAATTTTTTTTCTGCCAAGGGAACTGCCATTTAAACCCAGTGTGCATGGAGCCTTAAAGAAAATTACACACTGGACGTACAGTATGTACTGGAAATGGAGCGAGTACAAAGAAGGGCAACAAAGCTAATAAAGGGTCTGGAGGATATTAGTTATGAGGAAAGGTTGCGAGCACTGAACTTATTCTCTCTGGAGAAGAGACGCTTGAGAGGGGATATGATTTCAATTTACAAATACCATACTGGTGACCCCACAATGGATAAAAATAAAACTTTTAGTGGAAGGGAGTTTAACCACATCCCACCCGGTCAATAGCAAATTGACGTCTGGGAAGTGGTTGCATTATCCTGACTGGACGTCTATTGACGTCCTGCAGGATAATGCCTAGTGCGCAGGGGGCAGTGATCGGGGACGGCGTGTGTCCCTCAGACACAGCGCTTCCCTGATCACGGTAAACAGCCAGTTTCATTGGCTGTTTACCACGTGATCGGCTGTGTCAAAGTCACAGCCGATCACATGTCACAACAAACTTGGCGGTGCACTCCGTGTGCGCCGCCAGAGGCTTGCAGAGCGGAGATCGGGGAAGGCGCGTGTCCCTTGGACACAGCGCTTCCCCGATCAGGGTAAACAGCCAATGAAATTAGCTGTTTACCACGTGACCAGCTGTGTCCAATCACAGCCGGTCACAAATGTAAACACAGAGGAGCAGTTACCATCTGATCCCTGCTCTCTCCTCACACACCGATCGTGTGAGGAGAGAGCAGGGATCAGTAAGTGAGATCAGTGTAGCGTTTTGTCTATTAGTGTACTGTGCACAACACGGCCCCCCCCCAATAAAGAGGACCTTTCACACAGCCCAGCCCATCTGTCAATCAGCCCAGCCAATCAATAAGCCCATCTGTCAATCAGCCCATCAGCCAATCAATCAATCAGCCCATCTGTCAATCAATCAATCAGCCCATCTGTAAATCAATCAATCAATCAATCAGCCCATCTGTCAATCAATCAATCAATTGGCCCATCTGTCAATCAATCAATCAGCCCATCTGTCAATCAATCAATCAATCGGCCCATCTGTCAATCATCTGTCACAGGCCCACCGCCACACAGGCTACCAGTACTGCCATTGGTACCACCACCAGCACCGCCACTAGTACCGCCATCGGGCCCAGCATCTATACTGGCACACAGGCCCGCTACCAGTATTGCCACTAGTGCCGCCATCGGTACCACCACCCATACCACCGTCGAGACCGCCACCACCACCACCCATACCCCCGCCACCACCAGCCATACCGCCATCGGTACCACCACCACCCGTACCGCCACCTGTACCACCATCGGTACCTCCACACCCACCACCCGTACCGCCATTGGTACCACCACCTGTACTGCCATTGGTACCACCACCACCCATACCGCCATCGCTACCACCACACAGGCCCGCCACTAATACCTCCATCGATACCACCACACAGGCCCGCCACCACTACCACCAGCAGTACCCTTACACAGGCCCGCCAATAAGCACTGCCATATTGTCCCAAAGGGTTTACACACCTGAGGAGGCATATGCCATTCTTACCATGTCGGATGATGAGAGCAGCGGGGAGCTCCCATCATCCAAATATGGTTCGGAATACGAGCCAGTGGAGGATAGTGGATCAGAGTCAGAGTCTGCGGTGGAAACCATCCCTCCGAAAAGAATGCGATCAGGACCAAGATCAGGACCAAGATCAGGAGATCTGTCCACCACCAGCAGCGCCATACCCCAGGAAGAGGAGCCCAGTACAAGTAATGGATATACACGCCCAACCTGAAGAATCCAGCCCCAGTCCTACCTTCCCGATGCCTTGGCAAACCCCTTATGGTTGCCTGCCAACTCAGGATCCGCTATCATCCCTCCTTTCACCGCACAGCTAGGTGTGCAGCCCGACACTACGAATTTTTTCAATTCGATTATTTTTGTTTATGTATTCCACAAGATTTGCTGCAGAATATGGTGGATCAAACTAATCTGTATGCATCCCAATTTATTGCTGCCAACCCCAATTCTTCCTACGCCCGCATGTTCCAATGGCGACGGCTAACACTGGACAAATTTAAATAGTTTTTGGGCCTAATGTTCAATATGGGGCTTACAAAAAAGAACGAAGTCCATGCATATTGGTCCAAACACCACATCCAACACATGCCCATATATTCCGCTGTCATGTCCAGGACAAGATACGACAGGATTATGCGTTTTCTCCCCTTCAATGACAATTCACAGTGCCCTCCCCGAGATCATCCCAACCAGGACAAATTGTACAAGATACGCCCCCTAATCAATTCCTTTTCCCAGCGATTTAGCAAAGTTTACATCCCAGACCAAAAAATTTGTGTGGACGAGTCCCTCATACATTTCACTGGCCGACTGCACTTCAAGCAGTATATACCAACCAAGAGAGCCAGGTATGGGTTAAAATTAAATAAATTATGCGATCGAGCCACTGGATACGTGTTCACATTCCGGATCTACGAAGGCAAAGACTCCCAGCTCCAGTCCCGTGATTGCCCCACATATATTGGAACCAGTGGGAAAATTGTCTGGGAGCTGGCATACCCCCTGTTCAAAAAAGGATACCATTTATATGTCGACAACTATTACATACCAGCCTGCCCCTTTTTCGTCACCTCTTCAGTAAAAAAACCCCGGCCTGCGGTACCTTAAAAAAAAACGGAAGGGATTACCACAAAATTTGTTGACAAAAAAATTGCAAAACGGAGAATCTGCATTCATGAGAAACGAGAAGGTGTTGGCCATGAAGTGGAGGGACAAGAAAGATGTCCACATCCTCTCTACCATCCACAATGACACCGTGGTGGAGATCCAAAGAAGATGCTGCCCCATTGTAAAGCCTGAATGTGTCCACGACTACAATTTGTACATGGGGGGGGGCTGGATTTAAACGATCAGATGCTACAGCCCTACTTATCAACCAGAAAGTCCCATTACTGGTACAAGAAAGTTGCGTTTCACCTGTTTCACATGGCCCTTTTTAATTTGTTTGTCTGCTACCAAAAAGCAACTCAAAACCAACAAATCACCTACCTCAAGTATATCGAAGATATCATCACTGCCCTCATTTACCATCAAGATCCCGCCCCAGGAAGCATTCGCTCTGATAGTGTGAGTCGACTTCACGAGCAACACTTTCCCTATAGCACCCCCCCACAGAATCTGTAAGAAGACGTAAAAAAAATGCTGTGTATGCAGCAGAGGACGAGTAAGAAGAGATACCAGCTATTATTGTCCCGATTGTCCCTCCCAACCTGGCTTGTGAATCGGAGATTGCTCCAATATTAGTTCCCTTTATTAGTAACAGACCGAGGAACTGAATTTATTCACTCTTGAGAAGAGGAGATTAAGGGGGGATATGATCAACATGTACAAATATATAAGGGGTCCATATAGTGAACTTGGTGTTGAGTTATTCACTTTTCGGTCAACACAAAGGACAAGGGGACACTCTTTGCGTCTAGAGGAAAAGAGATTTCACCTCCAAATACCGAGGGGTTTCTTCACAGTAAGAGCTGTGAAAGTGTGGAATGGACTCCCTGCAGAGGTGGTTCTGGCCAGCTCAGTAGATTGCTTTAAGAAGGGCCTGGATTCTTTCTTGAATGTACACAATATAACTGGGTACTGACATTTATAGGTAAAGTTGATCCGGGGAATATCCAATTGCCTCTAGGGGGATCAGGAAGGAATTTTTTCCCCTGCTGTAGCAAATTGGATCATGCTCTGCTGGGGTTTTTTGCCTTCCTCTGGATCAACAGTGGGTATAGAATTGGGTATATGGGATTTTACTATATTTATTTTATTTTTTTAATTATTTTTTTATGGTTGAACTGGATGGACTTGTGTCTTTTTTCAACCTGACTAACTATGTAACTATGTAACTGCCATTTCCCTGCTACCATGTTACTACCTTCCATGTTAATTAACTGACCCTGGCCTGTTTACCGACGATGTCTTTGCTTGCAGATTTAAACCACGTTTCTGACTTACACGTGCACCAACCCCAGCCTGTTTACCGACGATGCCTCTGCCTGCCGATTTAAACCATGTTTCTGACTTCCACGTGCACCGACCTTGGCCTGTTAATCGACCATGTTTTTGCCTGCCACTTGGACTGATCTTTTGGCTATCAACTTTAGTACAACTTTTGTCTCACATATGTGAGGGGCTTCAGAATAGCGTTCTGAGTAGAGAAAAACAGTTATTCATTTTCTGTGCTCCCAGAACAGGGTCTGGTGGCCCGGAGACTTCAAAGCGATTTGGGTGGGAGAAGCCTCTACCCCTGTCCCCCTGGCCCTAAGCTTGATGGTCCTTCCTGCTGCCTGGACCAATACTTTGGCTGTGCTGACCATATTGCTGCCTGTAATGACCCATGACATTATGGACAATGTTTCTTCCTTCTGCTTAGACCAATACTTTGGCTGTGTTGACCATATATCTGCCTACTGCCTCTACTGACTTTGGACAGTATTTTTGCTGGGACACCTCTGCCTGTTACCTGGACCTGTGCTTTGACTGTGCTTTGGCTGTACGAACTATGGACAGTATTCCTGCCTGCTGCCTGGATGATTGCTTTTGCTGTCGCTGACCTCATCCCTGCCTGCTGCCTGGACCGATGCTCTCCTCTGTGGACCACTGCACTTCTAAAACCACAGGTAATCTTTTGTTATTTGGTATGTACCTGCTATGTGTTAGAAATATGAAGGGCCTTCAAAAATGTGATCGGTAGTCAGAAAAATTATATGTGTAATTAATGCTGCTAGAACGCCTGAAGGTGCTACTTCAATGTTGGGCCTCTGTATGTGGCCAGGCTGTGTAAAAGTCTCACACATGTGGTATAGCCATACTCAGGAGGAGTAGCGGAATGCATTTTGGGGTATCATTTTTGCTATGTACATGCTATGTGTTGGAAATATCTTATAAATGGACAAGTTTGTGTAAAAAATATGCATTTTCGAGACGCATGCGCAAAGCCGCCTGAGGTAGTCATGTCTGCCTGAGCGCTCTGCACCGACCGGGACACAAACGGCCAATAATCCGGGTCTAAGCTGGTAATATACATAAATTGGTGACAGATATACTACTAATACTCTTGGGCACCTTTTGAAATGATGTATAGCGGGAGGAAAACTAAACCTAAGGCAGGGAAAGCACAAGAAGCGCTGACTAAATCTACATCTAAAATGGCTGTGCCACTTCCCTCACAAATCCTCTCACAGAAGCAGCTGCAGTCTCTAGCCTCCTCACAGCACTCAGAGACAGAATATGACATAGGGATATTTACAAACTCCCTACAACAAACATCACCTAATATTGACTTAATTAATCAATTTGAAAATGTCCTACATAAAGCTCTTCATCAGAATACATCTGATAGCATTACAGAAAAGCTGACTAGAGAAATTTGTGAGGTGGGTAGACGCACCTCAGTTCTAGAACAGAGAACAGATGAACTTGATGCTGCAATCTCTAACTATGCTGATGAATTAGACTGCCTTAAAGAAGATTATTATTCCCTCCAAAATAGACTTGAAGATTTTGAGAACAGGAATAGGAGATCTAATCTCCGCATCAGAGGTCTCCCTGAGAGTATAGGGGATCTCTATTCTACAGCCACAGCATTATTTCAAGAACTGGCACCCTCTATCCCACTGGAAAGACTTGAAATGGACAGAATTCACAGATCATTAACACCAAAAAAGGACAAGGGTCCTCCCAGGGATATAATAATCAAATTTCATTATTTCCGTACAAAGGAACAACTATTAGAAGCAGCTCGCAACAAAGGCTCACTATCATTCCAAGGTCATCAATACCAAATTACCAAGACCTCTCTCAACAGACACTGATGAAAAGGAAGGAAATTAAACCCCATCTACAGGTCCTCCAATATAATCACATCACATACCGCTGGACTTTCCCCTTTGCCATCCGCTTTACATACAAAGGAACTACCTATATCTGTAAATCTGCAGATGATTTGCTTTCTACTATTCTAGATCTTTGCCTGTCAACTCCAGAAACCACAACAGAAGGAACCAAAAGGCGGACACACTCTGGTTCCCCCTCACAACGCGAACAAGACATTTCAGATCAACCTGCCTCTTCTAGTACCCATAAGAGAAGTCGTTTTGCTTCACCTATTCCAGACACTGCACCAATGACATGAAGTGATTTGATTCAATATATAGGCCAATACTTATTAACACATATATTATACTGATCCTAGAAAACACACCCCTTAGATGAGACAGTATATATATAGAATACTTAGATTAATGTTATGAGTCAAAACTGATATTGTTGCTTTACTCTGTTTTTATATTTCATCTTCTCACCATATTATTAAGATCCCAATCTTGCTTAGATGAAATATGACTATTGCAGGAACTTAGTTAATATTATACTTTTATTTATAAGAAAAACACACCATTTTCCCCCCTTTTTTTATTTCTTCATGAGGAAAAGAATGGTTTATTCCCCTCTCTTCTCCTGTGGTATGAATTAATAACTAATTATTATTTATTTTTAACTATTGATTCTGATCCAAAATTAAAAAGTTTAACATAAGCAACTCTATATACACTAAACAAAATAAATGGTTTTTAGCATAATATTGAATCAAAATATGTATTCACATACTTATATGCTATAATAGGTGGCATGCTCACAAGGCGGTATGAATACAAATAATACTGTCTTGCAATGTACACCCCAAAATATAGTAGACCTTACTGGTCTATATTTATTTATTTTTTGTTTTATTTTTAAGCTTATATTTATCCTTTCATACATATTACTGTACTCATTTTGTTTATATTTCTATAAAACGATATATCTTAGCTTATTTTTTCATTTAGGCTCTAGAAGATCTAGATCTCTATGGCGTAGACATAATATTGAACTAATGTAGTTTATTCACCTTTTATTTGTATTTCTTCTATTTAATTTACTATTTTTATTCATACTCTAACTAGCCTTTATAATGCAATACATCTCATAATAGAAAGTAGAGTGGTTTATCCCTGCTCTATTTCCTATGATATAAACGTATTTTCAGCATCTTTACCATATCTAGAATGTTGATTTTGTCTCAAATTCTGGTATGACTGTAACTCTGTTGAATTTTGATATACATAGTTACCGATTTAAAATACACTATTCATCGGCTTAGACTTGGAGTTTATATTCTTATTGCATTTTTTCTTGATGGTCTTTGTAGTCCCGGAGATAGCCACTGCGTCTCCAACATATCCTCGAGTGCCCGCCAAATAGTTTGGACACTCTTTGGATACAGAGTACCCATAGATCGGTATTTTATACCAATCTTTGGATACTTGCTCCTTTTGGGAGCTAATTGCTCTTTTTACATTTTATTTTTTGAACACAAAAGAAAGCTTCTTGATTTATTGTTTATATACTATTTACAGAGTAATAACTAACCCATTAACGGATCTTATTTTTTCAGGCCCTTTTTCTCCCCCTTTTCCCCTTTTTCTTTCCCCCATACCTCCAAACATAGTCCCTATTACAATATCCTTCAGAGAAATATTGCTATAGTTAATTCTTAACGCTCCTCCCCTTTCCTATTCACATATAATGGCACCTCTAAATATAATAACGCTGAATGTACAGGGTCTAAATTCACCACCTAAAAGAACAAAAGCTTTTCGTTCCTTTTCTAAACTAAAGGCACATGTGGTCTGCCTTCAAGAGACGCATTTTGCTTCCCATTCTTGTCCTAAATTCTTTAGTCGTAAATTCCCTCAAGTTTATACTGCATCAGCAGCTACCAAACAAAGAGGTGTCCTAGTCACGTTTCACCATACAGCATCATTTACACTACAAACTGAACTTAAAGACCCTGAAGGTCGCTACATAATATTGACTGGCCTTTTACAAGACACCGAAGTCACCATAGTTTCATACTATGCCCCAAATAAAAACCCATTGTCCTTCTTATCTCACTTATTCTCTGTTATAGAAAAATCATAAACAAGGTACACTTATACTTGGTGGAGATTCTAATCAGGTAATATATCCATTTTTAGATAAATCTCCGACCCCGATACAAACCCAACGCTGCTCATGCCAACAACTTCTTAATCAATATTCTTTAATAGACACATGGAGGGAGCAACATCCAGTTAGACGACAATATACCCATTATTCCCATCCACATAAACAATTTTCCCGCATTGACCATCTTCTCATTAATATCAACATCTCAGCTTATATCTTAGACGCAAACATTATACCGTGTACATGGTCTGACCATAACATAGTTCTGACAACACTTTCCTCACTTATACCACGACCGAATCATAAAACTTGGTATATAAATGATGGTTTATTAGCACAGCCTTCATATGGAAAGGTCATTGAGAAAGCTTTCACAGATTATATTGCAAATAATAAAATTACTGATACAAATCCTTTAACTTACTGGGAAGCCCTTAAACCTTGTATCAGAGGTGTCTGTATAAGCCAGGCGTCTCACTATCATAAGCAAAAACGGCAGCTTCACAATGAGTTAGAAAAAGCTTTCTATGATGCTTCGGAGAAATTCCAAACTGATCCAAACCCATCTACAAAAATACAATATGATAAAGCACGTTTGGAACTACATTTACTTTTGACGGAATCAGCGGAAAAGATTCTCAGAAAATCCAAGCACACCTTTTATATGAAGGCTAATAAACCTGACACTTTCTTAGCACTTGCTCTAAGAAAGAAAGTTTATACTCCAAAACCAATAAGACTAAAATTAACCAAAGATAACTTCACTAGTAACCCACTTAAAATACTACAAGAATTTCAAAAAAGATTGTCAGAACTATATAAAGATCCTCATAATTTTGACCAAAATAGACTAAATAATCTCCTATCTACAATCACTTTACCATTACTCTCCATCTCACAACAAGAAAACCTAGACAAACCGATCACAGCTTTAGAAATACAAAACGCGATCAAGTCCCTAAAACCACGTAAACGCCCAGGTATTGATGGTTTTTCAGCCACATATTATAAAAAATTTGCTAACCTACTATCACCCCTCATGGTTGATGCCTTTAATTCCCTTCTCACTGACCACTCATTCCGTCCAGAATCCCTCCTGGCCTCCATTTTTATGATACCAAAACCAAATACGGATGATACATCTTGGTCTAACTACAGACCTATATCAATACTTAACATTGATATAAAATTATTAGCTAAACTTCTCTCAAATAGACTCAACCCTATAATAGGTACTCTAATACACCGAGACCAAACAGGATTTATTCCTTGTAGACAAGTGGGAGATAACATACTTCGGGCGGCGATTTTGGCCCACACAGCTCGTACCAGGAACATCCCTACCTGTTTCCTCTCGCTGGATATAAAAAAGGCATTTGACTCCTTATATTGGCCCTATCTAAACTCAATTCTACATAAATGGGGTTTCGGTACCCACTTCATGAGATGGATATCCGCTCTATATCAGGATCCTAAAGCCTTTATATCCTATTCTGGATTCCGCTCAAATTCCTTTGATATTGAGACAGGAACTCGTCAGGGATGTCCCCTATCCCCACTTCTCTTCGTTTTAGCGATAGAACCCCTGGCCCAACTCATCCGATCCAACACTGATATCAAGGGACTAGAACTAGGTGGCTATCATCACAAAATCTGTTTATTTGCAGATGATGTCCTAATTTTTCTCACTAATCCCTTGCTATCAGCACCAATTCTCCTTAAAACCCTCAACGAATTCGGACATATTTCTGGTCTAGCAGTTAATATACAAAAATCTAAAGTATTGAATATATCATTATCTCCTGAACTTCAATCACAATTACAATGTTCGCTTCCTTTCACTTGGTCGATGTCTCACATTACTTATCTAGGTATTAATTTCACAGCCAACCCAAGTGATCTTTATAAGTCTAATTATCCACCGATGTTAACACAATTATCCAAATTACTTTCCACATGGTCATCCATACCTCTAGCTTGGTTAGGTCGTATCACTGTCATAAAAATGTCTATTCTCCCTAAAATCCTATACCTATTTAGAGTACTCCCCATTTCAGTCCCTTCACACTTCCTGCGTATCCTCCAACGCAGGACCAACCAATATATCTGGAATAAACTCAGACCTCGCCTTCCTAAACATACACTATATACCTCTAAAATTAAAGGTGGCCTTGGAGTACCTGATTTTACAAAATATTTAGCTCAGTTAACGAAATATCATGCTACTAAAGAAATACCACTATGGGTTGTATTAGAATCGGTAGACTGTGATCCCCTCTCCACCGCCAATCTCCTCTGGCTCTCCCCAGCCCAACGGAAATCAATCACAAATCCTTATACTAAACATGGCCTTTCCTTATGGGATAGATTAAAAACTCGTTTTGGTCTGCTACTTCAATGTTGGGCCTCTGTATGTGGCCAGGCTGTGTAAAAGTCTCACACATGTGGTATTGCCATACTCAAGAGGAGTAGCAGAATGTATTTTGGGGTGTAGTTGCAATTATGCATATGCTGTGTGAGAGAAATAACCTGTTAATATGACCAGTTTGTGTAAAAAAAAACAAAAAAAAACGTAATTTTCCCAAGAATTGTGGGAAAAAATACAACTTCAAAAAACTCACCATGCCGCTTAGTAAATACCTTGGACTGTCTACTTTCCAAAAAGGGGTCATTTGTGGAGTATTTGTACTTTCCTGGCTTGTTAGTGTCTCAAGAAATGAGATAGGACTTCAGTACATCAGGTGTGATCAGATGTGATCAATTTTCAGTGATTGGCACCATAGTTTGTAGATTCTATAACTTTCACAAAGACCAAATAATGTACACTAATTTGGGTTAGTTTTACCAAAGATATGTAGCAGTATAAATTTTGGCACAAATTTATGAAGAAAAATTACTTTTCTCTTATCGTCCATGGACCGACACAGCTCTCATACTGATTACATGTGGGTATATGTCCCTGCTTGCAGGAGAAGACCTAGGCAGAATGTTAGATGTTAAAACATTCTAGAACAAGCCAGAGCTGAACAGCCCCGCCCAGGGGGGCGGTCCCTCCGGACATTACCCTCCCACCTGCAGCCAGCAGCCTCAGTTTTTTTCTGCCTAGCAGAAGGAGAAGACGTGGCTCTCTCAGGAGCCAGTCTCCTGGAAGATTTTTTACTTTAAAAATTGTATTCCTTTGGGAATTTGTATTATTTTATTTTTGAGACCTTCAATCAACTGTCGGCTGGGCAACAGGTTGGGTACACTAGTATCCTCGTAGTCTTCCCTGTCCGACCATCAAGCGTGCTGATCCTCTCCTTGTGTGCGTGAGACTGAAGCCTCGTACACACGAACGAGTTTCTCGGCAAAAACCAGCAAGAAACTTGCTGGCAGAGATTTTTTGCCGAGAAATTTGTTCGTGTGTATGGTTTCTCGTCAAGAAAAGCGACAAGTATCTCGACGAGAAAATAGAGATCCTGCTCTCTATTTTCTCGTCGAGATTCTCGTCGGCATGTTTCTCGACGAGAAAAGTGAGTGTGTGTACACTTACCTGTCCTCCCGGAAGCCCGCGCATGTTCGAAATGAATTCGACGCATGCGCGGTAGCTTCCTAGGCATACGTAGGGTATACCAAGATGGCGGCGACGGCATCGAATGTGACGAGCGCATGCTCGTCGTAGTCGATGACGTCACCGCGTACGCTCCATTCAAAGAACCGCGGGTTCTTTGAATCGAGCGTCTGTACACTCGACCGGG
Organism: Rana muscosa; assembly: GCA_029206835.1. Lineage (NCBI taxonomy): Eukaryota > Metazoa > Chordata > Amphibia > Anura > Ranidae > Rana > Rana muscosa. Next base: position 405,070,610 of record CM055117.1, read on the forward strand.
ACAAGTTTCTTGTCCAAGAATCTCGTCGAAAAAAACGACATGTTTTTTTCGACGAGAATCTCGGCCGTGTGTACGAGGCCTCAGTTCACGACATACCCCATGGCTCCAGGGGTGGCCGGGTTGCTTTCATGCTCCCACGGTCCTCTCAAGATTGAACAGTACCTACTGTATCTTTCGCGGTTGACCGGGCCGACAGCTACGCAGTACGACTCTGTGATAGGTCTGTCTGAAACAAGCCAGTGGGTCCCTCTATTGGCACCAAGGGTGTTCTCCGAGGTGCTTGCGGGACGGGTAAGTAGTCTCTCCTGAAAAGAAGGTGAGTATATGCTGGCTGTGTTTCTGTGTGTGGGGGTTCTCCCTGTCTCCCCCCTGTTATGCTGCTCTCTGCACCCTGCTGGTGCTGTGCTGTGTGGGGATGCCTGGGGGGGTCGTTCTGCCCTGGGGGGCCGCTCCATGTCTGTTTAATATGCTGGAAAGTGTTCTGGAGAACTGTGTGTGGGGTTTTGCGTGCGCCATTGGCACTGTATTTTAAATTTAAAAAGTGCGCCATCGGTGGCCATTTTGCCGTGGCTCAAGCACAGTGATACAAGCGTCCGGCGGCCATTTTCTTGTAGCTGCGGCGCTTTTAGTTTCGTTTTCGGCCTCTAGCGGTGATGCTGAACGGCGCAAAATACCTCTTTCCTCACAGATTCTTCACTCTCCTCAGGCTTCACCCGTGCTACAGCGCGGCTCATACAGCGGAACCGAGCGGTCCCTAAGGGTCCCTCCATACCGCACACACAGCCCGGCTCTCCTTCCTTCTCACCTTCAGCAGGTCCAGCGGGTGTGTGCAGCAGGCCGCCCCACAGGAGGCCAGGCCCCCGAGGTACTACCACCACCGACTTGAGACACCCTCCGCTCCGCCATCTCCCCCCGGCTCTTTTTCTTCTTCTCTTCCCGGGAGAACAAGAAGAGCCGGGGCCAATCGTGTTGCAGCGCGAGGCCCCGCTCAGCCAGCTCTGCCAAACCACAAGACTCTGCCGCCTTAAAGCGACGACGGGGAGGTGTGGTGGGCCCGGGGGGAGGAGGAGGGAGGGAGTACATGTGCTGCGGTGCAGATCTATGCGGGGCTGGAAGTGGGTGTAAGGGCGGCGGAGGGTGTAGAACACTGCCAATTTGGCCAACACCTTCTCGATTCCAGGGGGGGGGCAAGTGAACCCCCTTGCCCTATGGAGCGGACGCCCATGGTCCCTAGCTTTTCACTCGAGACACCTCTCAAGTTCACCCACGTTGGCTCACTCAGTCCCTAGCTTGAAACAAGGCTGCTCTGCAAGCGTCACCTCCACTGCCTGGGTTCCTGGCTTGATTCCCACTGAAGCTTCTAGATTCTTTACTGGTTTGTGAGAATGCTGCTCTGGTACTTGCTTCAGTTACTCACTGTGGTCCCTGGTAATAAGGCGGATAGTCCCTGACTGGCGACAGCTTCCCCTCTACTTCAGACCACGACAGGTTCTCCGGCCGGCAGAACAGTCACTTTTGGTTGGACAGCAAGCCACAATCCCAACCCTGCGCTGCTCTCTTGCTTCTGGACAGGCCCTCAGACAGCCTAGCAGCCAGATGTGCCTGGGATAGGCCCAATCTCCAGCCTAGCAGCCCGGGCAATAAGAAACATGTGCACCGAGACTGCCGTCCAGGTGGCACAGAACATCGATCACCTGACTCCACCGAATATATAGGTTCTTCCAGCAGGCAAAGGGATTCAAGAAAACCCCTGCCCATTGGCTGAGATACCCCGCATACCCATAACCTGACCTTGGGTTGCCCTTCTTATATTTAGTACCACCAAGTACCCGGCCACCTAGTGGTAGAAGAGAAAAGTGCAAAAAGGCTAAACTTAGTGAGAAATCAATAGATCTCTATCAATCAACCAGGATAACTACTCCTGGCAAGTAAATTTGTGAGGCGCTCCCTGCCTAAACTACAGGGTGCTACAGTTGTAACACCAGTCAACTAAGGTAGGCCATAGACAGTGCGATTCTCTTTTATGCAACCAAGGTTTGCAGGAAAGAAATTCATAGGATTTCCTCATCAACACAGACAGTGGTGACAGGGAATCCCTCCTGCCGAACAATTGTCTGCTCCCAGCGGGTGGCGTGCGGGGGGGTAGACATCCCCACCAGGAGAAGACAGTGATTATTGCTAGCGACTATAGCAGCTGCTAGCGATAATCACAAGTGAATCCGGCAGACTGGTTGCACCCAAGATCAATCAATTTGGTACATTCAGCCTGCCCACACACGATTCAAATCTCGGGCGGTTCAGCAGGAGATTTGAATCATGTATGACCAGCCTAAGGTTTGCCAGAATTTTACATAGGTGGCATGGGAGTTAGAGTTCAGAGACAAAGATTTCTCATGTGCTAATTTTTTTTCTTTATTAAAGCAATGGCTTCAGATGGATTAGGCGCAATCTGCATTTTTCAGTGCCTAACTATGATAGTTCTTGCAGCAAAAAAGTATATATGAGTAATTATACTGTGGTATAATATTGGACAACTTTCGATCTCTAGGTTTAGGATTGCCAGAGCTGGATTAGCTGGACTGTAAGATTCCCTGAGTTGAAAAAAGGATCACTTCCCTTATTTTCAGTATTTTGTTCAACCAGCTTTTGCTTTCATTATAGACTTTATATAAACAAAAAGGGGTGTCCCACACCAAGCCGATAGGGGACCAGAGGACCAAATGAGTGACACCAAATTCAATGGGTGAGAAGTTGAAAAGAGTACAAATTTATTGATAAATAGAAAAATATATATCATAAAAAAACCCTCTCAATCGGAGAGAGTAAAAATGCTTAAGATCTGACACTAAACAAATGGAGACGTAAGCATAAAGAACAGTCTCCACATGTGGCCACTAATATAATACATAGCACAGGACAAAACATGGGGAAAAGGTGCTTTGGGGTGGGGGGCGCAGAGCCCCCCCCCCATGTTGAGGGCATGTGGCCTGGTATGGTTCACGCTCGATTGTCCCCCCCTTTTCCTGACCAGCCAGGCTGCGTGCTCAGATAAGGGTCTGATATGGATTTTGGGGGGGACCCCACGCCATCTTTTTTTTTACATTTCCGGAATTCTTTTCTTTAACATTCATCTGTCAGTGTGGAAGCCAGCTGACAGATGATGACTCATGGTTGTTAAGGACGTGGGCCGCCAGATTCCCGACACGCTGCTTGACAACCAGCTATTTCTTCACACAGAATTTGAATCGGTTAATTGTTTTTCGACTGATCCAAATTCTAATCGTTCTAAAAAGTTGTAATTTGTTAGAAAATTAATAAATGGAACAAATTTTAACTAAAATTAAATTCATTGAAAACAAAACTAATTCCGAAATAAAACTAAGCGAATTCCATAACAAAAGGAAATTAGTAACATAATGAATCCTTCCAAAACTAAACACATTTTCCTATTCTGAACATGTCCACTTTGCAGAACTAGGGATGAGCCGAACACCCCCGGGTTCGGTTCGCACCAGAACCCGCGAACGGACCGAAAGTTCGCACGAACGTTAGAACCCTATTAAATACAATGGATACGAACGTTCAAAATCTAAAGTGCTAATTATAACGACTAATATGCATCTTATTGTCCTAAAAAGGGTTTGGGAACCCGGGTTCTGCACCAGGGGACATGTATCAATGCAAAAATAAGTTTTAAAAACTGCAGTTTTTCGGGAGCAGTCTTTTTAATGATGCATAAAGTAAAAAAAAAAGTCAAATATTCCTTTAAATATCGTACCTGGGGGGTGTCTAAAGTATGCCTGTGAAGTGCCACGTGTTTCCCGTGTTTAGAACTGTCCCTGCCCAAAATGACATTTCTAAAGGAAAAAAAAGCCATTTAAAACTGCTTGCGGCTTTAATGTAATGTCTGGTCCCAGTAATATGGATGAAAATCTTTGAGAAAAATGGCATAGCTACCCCATCACCCCCCCCCCTACTCCAGCCCATTTCCAGCCCCTTTGGGTCTTGTATGGATATTAAGGGGAACCCCGCACACAAAATAAAAAAGGCCCTATATACTCTGAACAGCCGTATACAGGCGGTGCATACAAGACAGGGACTGGAGGTTTGTTCTTATGTAGAATCTGTTTGTAATTTTGAACAGGTACATTGTTTAATTGTAGCTCCAGCCCAAAAATCTATTTTTAAGCTTTTTGGAAAACATAGGGAAGGGTTATCACCCCTGTAACATTTGTTTTTCTGTCTGTGCCCCTGTTCAGAACATTTCACCTCACTTTCCGTCCCAATGACAAATGTTTTTGAAAAGTGGGGTTTTTATTGAAACAAGGATTGGTGATAAAGCATCAGTAGAGAGGAGACACCCTTTTCCCATATTAACTCTTACAGGAGAGAATTTCCCTTCCTAGGGGTAGATTTCCTCTCACTTCCTGTTGTCTCCTTTCGTTTGCAAGTAGGAGTCGTTTGTAAGTTGGATGTTTGAAAGTAGGGGCCTGCCGTATATACTCTGCTGAAATTTGCCCCTTACATGTTGGTGTTGCCACATCACTGTAAGCCCTCACAGTTACTCTTGGTGGGCGCATGAATGGGCCCTGCTGTGAATTATTGGATCAAGAATTGTAATTGCATGCCCCTGTTGAACAGGGGCTGAAAAATTGGGCCTTTGGTGTTGGTGGTGGTGTTGACACAACACTGTAAGGCCTCACAGTTACTCTTGGGGGGCGCAGGAATGGGCCCTGCTGTGAATTATTAGATCAAGAATTGTAATTACATGCCCCTGTTAAACAGGGGCAGAAAAATTGGGCCTTAGGCACTGGTGCCACAACACTGCAACCCCTCACAGATACTGTACTTGGAGCACAGCAATGAGCCCTGTTGCAAAGTATTGCATCAAAAATTGTAATTACACGCCCCTGTTAAACAGGGGCTGAAAAATTGGGCCTTAGGCACTGGTACTGGTGCCACGACACTGCAACCTCTCCCAGATACTCTAGTTGGAGTGCAGGAATGAGCCCTGCTGCAAAGCATTGCATAAAAAATTGCAATTACATGCCCCTGTTAAACAGGGGCTGAAAAATTGGGCCTTAGGCACTGGTGCTGGTGCCACGACACTGCAACCTCTCCCAGATACTCTAGTTGGAGTGCAGGAATGAGCCCTGCTGCAAAGCATTGCATAAAAAATTGTAATTACATGCCCCTGTTAAACAGGGGCTGAAAAATTGGGCCTTAGCCACTGGTGGCGGCACCTAGAAACAAAAATGTTCTTCCAAGCTATCATCATCAATCGGATCATTGAGGAGGATAGTCAGTCAACATAACAGGACAGTCACTCAGCATCAGCATCAGTCTTGAAGGGATGTGACATTTGAAAATAAATTAGTGTTATATCAGCTTCAGGTGTTTGGTAGCTGGTGGTGATCCAAGACTGGTTCATCTTTATGAAGGTCAGTCGATCAACTGAGTCGGTGGACAGGCGCACCCTGTAATCCGTGACAAAACCTCCAGCAGCACTGAATGTGCGTTCTGAAAGAACGCTGGATGCAGGACAGGCCAGTAGCTCAATTGCATACTGTGCAAGCTGTGGCCAGTGATCCATCCTCAAGACCCAGTAAGCCAGAGGATTTTCGGTGGGGAAGGTGTCCAAGTCTGACCTTGCCCCTAGGTATTCCTGCACCATGTATATCAGACGCTGGCGATGGTTGCTGGAACCGATCATACCTTGGGGCTGCGGACTAAAGAATTGTCCGAGCGCATCGGTCAGACGACCACCTTCTCCACCGCTCCTTCTTTGACTGACCGAAGCCTCAGCAACTCGTTGTCCAGGACCAGGAGTTTGTAACCTCCCAGTCTCTGGGAACGCATTGCACAGACCTTTCTGCAAGGCCTCCCGGAGTTGTCTCATCCTCTGCTCACTCTGCGACGGTAAGATAAGGTCCGCAACCTTACCCTTGTACCGTGGATCAAGGAGAGTGGCCAGCCAGTTATGGTCCCTCTCCTTGATCCGAAGAATACGAGGATCCTTCCGCAGACTTTGCAGGATCAGGGAGGCCATGCAGCGTAGGTTAGCTGAGGCATTCAGTCCGGAGTCCTCTGGGTCACTAAGGATGACATGATCCGCAGCCACCTCCTCCCAGCCACGTACAAGTCCACGGGTTTCTTGGGACTGTAAATCATCCCTAAAAGACTGCTGCTGATGATGCTGAGTGCCAGGCTCCACCTCCATGCTGACACAATCCTCCTCCTCCTCCTCCTCCTCCTCCTCTTCCTGTGCGATGGGTGGGACAGAAGGAACACTGTCTGGGTAAAGAGGGCCTTGAGAGGCAAGGAAGTCCTCCTTTTCCTGCCTCTGTTCTGCCTTAAGTGCCCTGTCCATTATACCACGCAGCGTATGTTCCAACAGGTGGACAAGAGGTACAGTGTCACTGATGCATGCACTGTCACTGCTCACCATCCTCGTGGCCTCCTCAAATGGTGCCAGGACAGTGCATGCATCCCTGATCATGCCCCACTGGCATGGTGAAAAAAAACCAAGCTCCCCTGACCCTGTCCTAGTGCCGTAGTCGCACAGGTACTCATTGATGGCCCTCTGCTGCGTGTGCAGCCGCTGCAGCATGGCCAACGTTGAGTTCCACCTGGTGGGCATGTCACATATAAGGCGGTTCTTGGGCAGGTTCAACTCCTTTTGCAGATCAGCCAGGCGAGCACTGGCATTATATGATCGGCGGAAATGCACACAGACTTTCCTGGCCTGCCTCAGGACATCTTGTAAGCCCGGGTACCTGCCCAAGAACCGCTGCACCACCAGGTTAAGGACGTGAGCCACACAGGGCACATGGGTCAGTTGTCCCTGTCGGAGGGCGGAGAGGAGGTTGGTGCCATTGTCGCAAACCACCATTCCTGGCTTAAGCTGGCGTGGCGTCAACCACCTCTCGGCCTGGCCCTGCAGAGCAGACAGAACCTCTGCCCCAGTGTGGCTCCTGTCCCCCAAACACACCAGCGCAAGCATGGCATGGCATCTTTTTGCCTGCGTACTTGCGTAGCCCCTTGAACGCCTACGGAGCACCGCTGGTTCCGAGGACAAACCACAGGAAGAGGCCATGGAGGAAGAAGAAGAGGAGGGGGTGGAGGAGAGAGGTGTGTCACAACCAGTAGTAGCATTTTGGAGGCGTGGCGGCGGAACAACCTCCAATACTACTGCACCTTGTCCTGCATCCTTTCCAGCTGCCAAAAGAGTGACCCAATGGGCCGTGAAAGAAAGGTAACGTCCCTGTCCATGCCTGCTGGACCATGAGTCAGCGGTAATATGCACCTTACCGCTGACCTCCCTGTCCAGCGAGGCCAAGACATTGCCTTCCACATGCCGGTAGAGAGACGGAATCGCCTTCCGTGAGAAAAAGTGGCGTTTGGGAACCTGCCACTGAGGAACCTCACATTGCACAAACTCACGGAAGGGGCCGAGTCTACCAACTGAAAAGGCAGCAGTTGAAGCGCTAGCAATTTAGCAAAGCTAGCATTCAACCGCTGGGCATGTGGATGGCTGGGAGTGAACTTCTTTCGACGGTCCAGCAGCTGGGGCAGGGAAATTTGCCTGCTAGAATCGGACGTCGGTGTACTGCTAGCAGAGTGCCCGCAAGTACTTGGCTGTGACACACCTAATTCTACACCTTCATTCCTCTCAGTGCAGGTTTCAGAGAGGACTGAAGGTATAGTGGGGTTGGAGATCCCAGCTGATGCGGTGCAAGGAGAGGTCCGCTTTGTTCTTTGATGTGGGTCTTTAAGGTAGGCTTGCCAACGAGCTGCATGGCAGGTCAACATATGTCTGGTCAAGCATGTGGTGCCCAAGCGGCTGATGTTTTGGCCACGCGATATACGCTTGAGACATATGTTGCAAACAGCAGCTGTGCGATCTGATGCACTCGACTCAAAAAAGGCCCACACCAAAGAACTTTTTGAATAACGGGCAGAGGCAGCGCCCTGCACAGGCGGAGCTCTGCGGTGTGATTCAGTCGGTGTGCTGCCCTTACGCTGGCCCCCCAAAGGGAATCCTGCCTCATTGGAGATGTGCCTCCTCTTCATCCTCCTCCTCCTCCTCTCTCCTATTAGGCACCCACGTGGAGTCAGTGACCTCATCATCCCCTCCCTCCTCATCACTGGAGCCAATCTGGCAGTATGCTGCAGCTGCTGGAACATGACTGCCAGATTGGTGTCCTTCTTGAGCATCCCCTCTCTCTGCTCTCACGCTACTGCCTTCCTCTAGCTGGGTATCATCATCAGACCCTTCGAAACGCTGGGCATCCTCCTGGAGCATGTACCCAATACTGTGCTCAAACAGTTCGGGGGACTCCTCAGGAGGAGGACATGGTGGGTCTAGGGAAGGAGTGACTGATGATGACATTGATACCAGGGAAGAGGACGCTTTGGCAGCTGCTTTGCCAGTACCCTGAGCCTGGGTGAGAGAGGATGAGGAGGATGAGGAGGGCTTGGTCATCCACTCTACCAAGTCTTCGGCATGATGCGGCTCAACACGTCCAGCTGCCGAAAATAAGGACAAGCGTGTCCCATGGCCATGTGCTGATGACGATGCACCGCGTCCACGACCAGCACTGTTGTCTCTAGACACAGAGCCTGCTTGCCCTCTTTTATTGGCTCCTGACTGTCTGCCTCTCCTTGTTTGCCTTCCAGACATTCTAATGGCCTGCAGGGAGATGGGAAAACCAGCAATAAGGGGTAGCTTCAGGTGTATATTTAGCAGGAAGCACACTACGCCCGCTGTAAGTGCTGCAGATGACTGCCTGTGTTACACAACAGGAAAACACAGCAATACGGGCTAGCTTCAGGTGTATATTTAGCAGGAAGCACACTCTGCCCGCTGTAAGTGCTGCAAATGCCTGTTAGTGTAACACACCAGGAAAACACAGCAATACGGGCTAGCTTCAGGTGTATAATGTGCAGGAGGCACACTCCGCCCGCTGTAAGTGCTGCAAATGCCTGTTAGTGTAACACAACAGGAAAACACAGCAATACGGGCTAGCTTCAGGTGTATATTTAGCAGGAAGCACACTCCGCCCGCTGTAAGTGCTGCAAATGCCTGTTAGTGTAACACACCAGGAAAACACAGTAATACGGGCTAGCTTCAGGTGTATAATGTGCAGGAGGCACACTCCGCCTGCTGTAAGTGCTGCAAATGCCTGTTAGTGTAACACACCAGGAAAACACAGCAATACGGGCTAGCTTCAGGTGTATATTTAGCAGGAAGCACACTCCGCCCGCTGTAAGTGCTGCAAATGCCTGTTAGTGTAACACAACAGGAAAACACAGCAATACGGGCTAGCTTCAGGTGTATATTTAGCAGGAAGCACACTCTGCCCGCTGTAAGTGCTGCAAATGCCTGTTAGTGTAACACACCAGGAAAACACAGCAATACGGGCTAGCTTCAGGTGCATAATGTGCAGGAGGCACACTCCGCCCGCTGTAAGTGCTGCAAATGCCTGTTAGTGTAACACACCAGGAAAACACAGCAATACGGGCTAGCTTCAGGTGTATATTTAGCAGGAAGCACACTCCGCCCGCTGTAAGTGCAGCAAATGCCTGTTAGTGTAACACACCAGGAAAACACAGCAATACGGGCTAGCTTCAGGTGTATACTGTGCAGGAGGCTTAGCAACAATGACACTGACACTGTCCCCTGCCTATCCTTCTCTCTTCCTGCACACAAGGTTTATCAAAGAATATGACACTGACACTCTCCCTGCCTATCCTTCTCTCTCCCTGCACACAAGGTTTAGCAAAGAATATGACACTGACACTCTCCCTGCCTATCCTTCTCTCTCCCTGCACACAAGGTTTAGCAAAGAATATGACACTGACACTGTCCCCTGCCTATCCTTCTCTTTCCCTGCACACAAGGTTTAGCAAAGAATATGACACTGACACTCTCCCTGCCTATCCTTCTCTCTCCCTACACACAAGAATAGCACAAAGAATAGCACAATGACACTGTCCCTGCCTATCCTTTTCTTTCCCTGGGCCGGAACACACTACACAAGGCCGCCGCGCTGGCGGCATTTTATAGTGTGGGGTGTGTGCTAAACCCCCTGAGCTATAATTGGCCACAGGCAACCTGCCTGTGGCCAATTATGGCTTTCCTAGCTGCCGGCGCTGTGATTGGCCAAGCATGCGGGGTCACAGTGCATGCTTGGCCAATCACAGCGCCGGGATTGCACTGCGATGGCGCAGTGTATTGTGGGCCGTTCGCGTCACTCGAATTTGGCGCGAACGGCCCAAATAGTTCAATCTTCGTCGAACGATCGAACAGCCGATGTTCGAGTCGAACGTATGTTCGACTCGAACACCGAGCTCATCCCTATGCAGAACTACTCAAGTTCAGTTAAATTTGATAGTGACCTTTTGTGGACTGCAGTCTTCAAGTCATTTCACTGATTTTTAATGGGGTTTAAGTCTGGGCTCTGACTAGGCCATGCAAGGACATTCACCTTTTACACCTTCAACCACTGTGTGGTAATTTTTGCTGTGTGCTTTGGGTTGTCATGTTGGAAGGTAAACCTTCTTCCCATTGGCAACTTTCTGGCAGAGGGCAGAGGGCAGCAGATTTTTCTCAAGAGTTTGATGGTATTTTGCCCCATCCATTTTTCTTTTATCCTGACAAATGCTCCAGTCCCTGCTGCAGAGAAACACTCCATCACAGGATATTACCACCTTCATGATTTACCGCAGGAATTGTGTTATTTGGATAGTGAGCTATATTAGATTTCCGCCAGACATATTGTTTGGCGTTGAGGCAAAATAACTCAATTTGTTTCCAACTCAGTGATTCTGTTTTTGATAAAAAAAATTCGGACATGTTGGTGTTATATTTCTCACTTAAATGTTATAAGTTGCACTTGTAAATACAGTTGGATAAAACAAAAACTGTCTGTCTTAATTTCAGGCTGCAAAGCAACAAAATGTCATTATGTTTAAGGGGGTTGATTCTTTTCTATAACCACTGTGTGTGTGTCAGAGAAACAACCAGTTCAGCCGCGCTAGCCGCGTCCCTGCACGCATGCGCGGCAAAACGGCGTTTCGAAACATTCGCGTTCGCGGCCCGATGGAATGGCGCGCGCTAGTGCGCGCCCAATCAGCACTCTGGCTGGCCTATATAAGGCTGCCGAGGTACTCTGACAGATTGCTGGTTTGTCTTCACCTTCCTGTTTGAGCCTGCTTCCTGTTTCCTGTATCTGCACTGTTGTTGTGTTCGACTCGAACACCGAGCTCATCCCTACACACCACATGTTTTCAGAGAGTCCTGTATTTTGCCTAAAGTTATTTGTGGGTTTTTCTTTGCATCCCAAACAATTTTCCTGGCAGTTGTGGCTGAAATCTTAGTTGGTCCACCTGACCTTGGTTTGGTTTCAACAGAACCCCTCATTTTCCACTTCTTGATTAAAGTTTGAACACTGGTGATTGGCATTTTCAATTCCTTGGATATCTTTTTATATCCCTTTCGTGTTTTATACACTACCTTTTCCCGCAGATCCTTTGACAATTATTTTGCTTTCCCTATGACTCAGAATCCAGAAACATCAGTTCAGCACTGGATGAAAGATTCAAGGGTCTGTCAGGAGTCCAGAAACTCATTGACCTTTTATACACACACACTAGGAAAATTACGGTAAATATTTGACGATGATTTTTCCATTTTTTTTACACACACACACTAATTACAAGCAAACTGATCACAGGTGAGAATGGTTACCTTTAATAGCCTTTCAAACCTCTTTGTGTCAACTTGTGTGCATGTTATCAGGCCAAAACCAGCAGGGTATCAGGGTAATTTGGGTAGTTACTGTTGTGATTATAATTTAAAAAGAGTAAACACAGTTGATTGATAATAAATGGCTTCAGCCAAGCACTAACATGAGTGAAAGAATTTTTTTTGTGTTATCATTCATATTCTCTGAAAAATGGCCAAGAAATCATAAATTCTGCCAGGGTATGTAAACTGATGATCACAACTGTGTATATATATATATATATATATATATATACACATATCTTTTTTCAGTGAGAACGTGGGGAACGCAGTTCCGGCACCTCCAGCACTGAATGTATGCAATGACAAAGAGTCATAGGGTATGATGGGGGGTCTATTGATGCTGGGTCTTATGTTGCAGGGGGTTACTTGTTGCTGGTAGAGATCTACTGTTGAGGGAAGGTCTTTTGTTGCTGTCTGCTGGCGGGTCTATTGATGCTGGCTGCTGAGAGATCTGTTGTTGTTGCTGGGGGGTCTCATGGTGCTGGGGTGGTATTTTGTTGCAGGGGTGGAGTCTATTGTTGTGTGGGGATCTATTGTTGCCTGGGGGGGTCTACTGTTGCTGGGGTGATTTCTATTTTTGCTCACTGCAGGGGATCTATTTTACCATCTTTCTTCTTATCATGAACAAATTTCATACAAATTACTTGGTAGCAGAAAATTATACTTGGTTCTGTATTCTCTAAAAGGGGAGGTACTGGGAGGTGGGTAGGGGGCAGAAGAAACCAAGGAATGGTGCTCAGAGGTGGGTAGGGGCAGGGAGGAAGGGTGACTTAGGATAGAGAAGTTCCTGCACCTCTTTGCTGATAAAAAAAAGCCTTGTGTATATATATATATATATATATATATATATTGTGAGGGGGTTAGCTCGGCAGCGGGTGTGTGTGACCCCCCCGGGATGGGCTCCCCACACAAAACAGGCCCAGCAAACGGAGGTTGTGGTTTTCAAAATCAAAAAGGTGCGGTTTATTTTCTATTTACAGTGACAAAACACAGCAAAGCAAAAGAAACATAAACAAAATAAATCCTGGTCAAGTTGACCTCTGACTAAACATACAGGTTTCCTAACTAACAACTGGGATCAGCCTAGTGCTGTCCTAGTCCCTAAGTCCCTGGTTTTAAATGTCCAAGCAAATAGCCACACAGGCTTTGTCTCACCGCACAGGGGTTCACTCTCCCTAGACAGTCCACACAGGTCTGGTTCCAGGCATGAGCTAACATCTAATGAAGTTGGGAGTTCTTATAGAGGCCTAAATGAGCTGACAAGCTTCAGCTGGTCTCATCAACTCCCTGTCTGCACGACGCCCCACACTCTCCCTAGAGGTATGAGTCATGCATGAGCCCACTATTCTCAGCTGGGCTTATACAACTCTCCACCTACTGTAGTTGTATAAGTCGGCGTAAAGCCTGAATCTGGGCGAAATATATCTACCCCCCTGGATGCAACCAGGTGACTTTACCTTCCTGCTGTCACATACCCCCCCTCTTGTTTTAACCTCGGGGTTGGAACACCAGCAATCAGGCATTCATGTACTCGAGACAAAGCATCCACATTCCCCATTTGAACGCCAGGGCGATGCTTTACTGTGAAGTTGAATTCCTGGAGGGCCAGGAACCACCTATTCACTCTTCTATTTGTTTCCTTGTTTTGAGCCATCCACTTTAACGGAGCGTGATCCGTAACCATGTCAAAGTGCCTACCTAGCAGGTAGTACCGAAGGGAATCTAGAGCCCACTTCACCGCTAAACACTCCTTTTCAACGGTGGCGTAATTTACCTCATGGGACTTCAACTTCCTGCTGAGGTAAATGACTGGGTGCTCTTCCCCGTTCCAGACCTGGGACAATACTGCTCCTAACCCCACATCTGACGCATCACTTTGTACGACAAAGTCTTTAGAGAAGTCGGGTGAGTACAACACTGGCTGGCTACATAAGGCTTGTTTCAAGAATTGGAATGCTGCCTCAGCCTCGGGGGTCCATTTAATCATGACCGACCCTTTCCCCTTCGTCAGGTTGGTTAGGGGCACAGCCTTAGAAGCAAAGTGGGGAATGAATCGCCGATAATACCCAGCGATTCCCAGAAAGGCTCGTACCTGCTTCTTGCTGTTGGGACGTGGCCAACTCTGGATGGCCTCGACTTTGTTGAGTTGGGGTTTTATTACTCCCCTCCCAATGGTGTACCCAAGATATTTGGCCTCCTCCTGCCCAATGGTACACTTCTTGGGGTTAGCCGTAAACCCCGCTTCCCGAACAGAGTCCAGGACTGCTTGCACTTTTGGCAGATGTGAGGCCCAATCTGTGCTATGGACAATTACGTCATCCAGGTAAGCCGCAGCATACTTCCGATGGGGCCTCAGCATCTGGTCCATTTTCCGCTGGAATGTGGCCGGCGCATTCTGTAACCCGAACGGCATTCTTTTATATTGGAACGCCCCGTCTGGGGTTACAAATGCGGTTTTCTCTTTGGCCGACTTGGCCAGGGGGATTTGCCAATACCCTTTTGTGAGGTCAAGAGTCGTCATGTATCGGGCTGTTCCCAGCCGGTCGATCAACTCATCTATACGTGGCATGGGGTAGGTGTCAAATTTTGTAACTTTGTTCAACTGACGAAAATCGTTACAAAATCGCCAGCTCCCATCCGGTTTAGGCACCAACACGATGGGACTAGACCAATCACTTTGGGACTCCTCTATCACCCCTAAGTTCAGCATTTTCTGTACTTCCTCCCGTATTGCCTCCCGTCGGGCCTCTGGGATCCGATAGGGTTTTAACTTCACCCTTTCACCGGGCGGGGTAATGATGTCATGCTCTACCCCAGATGTTTGTCCCGGCAGCTCAGAGAATACCTCCTTGTTGCGAAGCACAAACTCCTTAACCTCCTGTTGTTGGGGTTGTGACAAGGTGGCTGCTATTCCAACCTCAGGAATCACGCAACCAGTTTGAGCTGGTAACCAAGTGTCTGCGACTAGGGACTCTCTATCCCTCCAGGCTTTCAACAGATTAACGTGATAGATCTGTTCGAGCTTTCGCCTTCCTGGTTGTCTGACCTTGTAATTCACTTCGCTCACTTTTTCCATTATCTCGTAGGGGCCTTGCCATTTGGCAAGGAATTTACTTTCAACCGTAGGGACAAGTACCAGTATCCTATCCCCCGGGGAAAAGGTACGGGTCTTGGCTCCACGGTTGTACACTCTCTGCTGTGCTAACTGCGCTTGGGCCAAATGTTCCTTCACGATGGGCATTACCTGTGCAATTCGGTCTTGCATCAGGGCGACATGCTCAATCACACTCCTGTGGGGAGAACTCTCACTTTCCCAAGTTTCCTTGGCAATATCCAACAGCCCTCTTGGGTGTCTCCCATACAGTAACTCAAAGGGGGAGAATCCCGTAGAGGATTGGGGCACCTCCCTAATAGCAAACATCAGATAAGGAAGTAGACAGTCCCAATCCTTTCCATCTCTATCCACCACTTTCTTCAACATTTGTTTTAGGGTTTTGTTGAATCTTTCAACCAGCCCATCGGTTTGGGGGTGATACACAGATGTACGTAATTGCGTCACTTTGAATAATTTACACAGCTCCTTCATAACCCGGGACATAAAGGGTGTACCTTGGTCCGTAAGCAGTTCTTTACAAATACCCACCCGGCTAAACACAAGAGATAGCTCTTTGGCTATGGTTTTGGCCGAGGTATTTCGGAGAGGGATCGCTTCTGGATAACGGGTGGCATAGTCCATTATAACTAATATGTACTGGTGCCCCCTAGCGGACTTGATTATAGGACCTACCAAATCCATGGCGATCCTCTCAAACGGGACCTCAATGATGGGTAGAGGGACCAGCGGGCTACGGAAATGTGGCATCGGGGCCGACCTCTGACACACAGGGCAGGAGGAACAATAATTTTCTACGTCCTTCATCACCCCCGGCCAATAGAATCTCTGTAATACCCTCTCTCGGGTTTTCTCTGTCCCCAGATGACCTCCAAGAATGTGCCCATGGGCCAACTCCAACACCAACTTCCTGTAAGGTTTGGGCACCACAAGCTGCTCAACGGTTTCTTCTGCCCTTTTTGCCACCCGATACAGTAGGTCCTTCTCTACGCTGAAGTATGGGTAAGTGCAGGTATTATCTGGGTTCACTAACTCGCCATCTATTTTCACTACGTTTTCCCGTGCCTTTATTAGGGCGGGGTCTTTCAACTGTTCTGTGGCAAAGTTTTCCCTGTGAACCTCAAGATCAGAAAACTCCACAGACGGTAGGTTTTCGTCTGAGGAGGTGGGCTCCTCTCCAGTTTCTTGAGTCTCCCCTGCCAATACTGATAAGGGAAATTCCGGAGAGTCCTCACCACTCTCAGGGGAGTTCTGGCTATCACATTCCTGGTACATAGGGGCACCAGTGAGGGGCTCAGGATCATCCCACAGTTCCCAGAACTTCGGAAAATCCCTTCCCACAATGGCGTCATGCGGTAACTGAGATACTAAGCCCACTGGATGAGAGAGGGTACCTTTGGGGGTCTCGAAACACACTGTAGTCACTGGATACTCTCGGGTGTCCCCATGCACACAAATAACAGCTACCTTGCTATTCCCAGAGACCTCTGTTTTAACTAACTCAGCCTTTATCAGGGTCACAAGGCTACCTGAATCCAGCAATACCACAACATTTCTACCATTAACACACATTTTGCATAAATGTTTCTCAGTTCCTCGAATGGCAGTGCATGCGACTGTCGCACACAGTGACTGACGTCTGCCCGTCAGAAAGTCACACTGCATGGGTTCCTCCACAACCGGGCAATTGGCTGCAATATGTCCCGCTTGCCGGCAGCGGTAGCAAACGATCCTTCTTGCCGCCTCTTGAGCCGCTGATTTCCCAGGCTGTTCTCGCCAAACTTGGGGTAGAGCTCCCACCCTCTCACTCTCTCCACCCTCACCCCTTGGAATCCTCTTATCCGCCTCTGGGGATGGTCTGGTCTTAGGGTGGAAAGTCCGAGTGTCTCTGGAAGAGGCCGTCAGGTTCTCTGTAGCCAAGTATTTCTCCACACGATCCACAAGACCATCGGCCGTCTCTGGGTCTCCATGGCTTACCCACTTTTGGATGGCAGTAGGAAGAGCTCTCAAAAACCGATCCATTACAACACGTTCCACAATCTTTGGTGCGGACAAAGTCTCTGGCTGTAGCCACTTTCTGCTCAGGTGAATGAGATCATACATTTGAGACCTGGGGGGTTTTCCAAGCTGGAAAGTCCAGTTATGCACACGCTGAGCCCGGACAGCCTGGGTGACACCCAGCCTTGCCAATATTTCAGCTTTTAGCATCACATAGTCTTTTGCTTGGTTAGGCTCTAGGTCATAGTAAGCTTTCTGCGATTCACCAGTTAACAGAGGAGCCACCAGTCCAGCCCACTGCTCCTCAGGCCACTTTTCTCTTTCAGCGGTCCTTTCAAATGTGGTCAAAAATACCTCTGGATCATCCTCTCCAGTCATTTTTGTCAATAAACGACTCACCCCAAAGGACGCGGTATTAGTGGGACGGCTTTCCTCACTGGTCTGCAGACGTTGCTGCATTACTACTTCCATCTGTTGTTGTAGTCTCTGCTCTTGCTTCTGCAACAGGTCTATGAAGCGGGCCTCAGATTGCTGCTGGGCTTGTTGCTGAACCTCCAGACTCTGTTGCAAAGTTGCGTTTGTCTGCTGCTGGGCTGCAAGGCTCTGTTGATGAGCTTGCTGCTGGGCTGCGAAGTTCTGTTGTTGAGCTGCAAGGCTCTGTTGATGAGCTGCAAGGCTCTTTTGCAAACCTGCATTTGTCTGCTGTTGATTGGCATTTGCTAGAACCAGCTGCTTCAGTATCTCCTCCATGCTGGCTTAAAAAAAAACTGCCACTGGTTCTCCACCAACTGTGAGGGGGTTAGCTCGGCAGCGGGTGTGTGTGACCCCCCCGGGATGGGCTCCCCACACAAAACAGGCCCAGCAAACGGAGGTTGTGGTTTTCAAAATCAAAAAGGTGCGGTTTATTTTCTATTTACAGTGACAAAACACAGCAAAGCAAAAGAAACATAAACAAAATAAATCCTGGTCAAGTTGACCTCTGACTAAACATACAGGTTTCCTAACTAACAACTGGGATCAGCCTAGTGCTGTCCTAGTCCCTAAGTCCCTGGTTTTAAATGTCCAAGCAAATAGCCACACAGGCTTTGTCTCACCGCACAGGGGTTCACTCTCCCTAGACAGTCCACACAGGTCTGGTTCCAGGCATGAGCTAACATCTAATGAAGTTGGGAGTTCTTATAGAGGCCTAAATGAGCTGACAAGCTTCAGCTGGTCTCATCAACTCCCTGTCTGCACGACGCCCCACACTCTCCCTAGAGGTATGAGTCATCCATGAGCCCACTATTCTCAGCTGGGCTTATACAACTCTCCACCTAGTTGTATAAGTCGGCGTAAAGCCTGAATCTGGGCGAAATATATCTACCCCCCTGGATGCAACCAGGTGACTTTACCTTCCTGCTGTCACAATATATATATATACAAAACGAAGGGACAATGACTCCAGTAGCATTTTAAACGATTTCCTTTACTTCAAAAAAGCATAGCATAGCAGCCACTGTACAGTTCCGAGCATCCCTGCTCTTCCTCAGGCTTACAGGCTCAGTGTGAGAGTACAATTCAAAGAAGACTCATTATATCCCAACACCTGAAGGTGTCACCCAACAGGTGTATCCCATCCTGCTAGATCAAGGAAACAATCCAACAGGATAAGTCAAGGTTCCATTAACCCTGTATGGGTTTTTAGAACCAAAAAATTATTTAAATAACCCTCCCACATCAACCACAAAATATCATACCAAATACAGACATCCATGGCCTACATAGCATGAAATAACAAAACAAAACGATACAATCATTCAAACATATTGAAAAAGAGGAACGATATTCCAAATGTACATGTGTACTTTTTCTTTTTTCTTTTTTGTTTCACGTACCCGACCAGACATTATTTGGTCACCATCTACAAGAAAAAATACAAAAAAATCTAGAATCTCAAATAGTTAATGGCATTTACAGAAACAAATACAGGTCATAGTCCCTGTTCATACCCCTCGGATACAGGGACTGTAACCTGTTAATCCACCAAACCTCTTGTTGTTTTAATCTCATTATCCGATCACCCCCTCTCTTGTCCCGTGGAATATCTTCCAGGACCATGAATCTTAAGTCTGAGTCCCGATGTCCCTTCTCCAAAAAATGTTTGGAGACAGGCAGACCAGGCTGTTTGTGTCTGATGGTGCTGCGATGCTGAGCAATTCTGTCCTTTATTTTTTGGGTTGTTTCCCCAACGTAAATCATATTACACGGACAAATAAGGGTGTATACAACATAAGAGGACTGGCATGTAAAAATTTTTTTTATGATAATCCTATCCCCATTAATGGGATTAATAAAGTGATCACCCTTAGCCATAAGATTGCACTGGATGCAATTTAGACAGGGATAACACCCTTTCCTTTTCTTTCCCAAGAAGGTGGTCTTTGCTCCCCGTTCTTTAGATCTATATTCTGATCTCACTAGAGAGTCACGTAAAGTCTTATTTCTACGAAAAGCTTTAATGGGGATCTGCTGAAAGACATCAATCTGCGGGTAAGCACGCTTCAAGAGACCTGATCACTGTAAATGTGAAATTGCATGGAGAAGGGTAATCTTGCCACTAGTGATGAGCCGAACACCCCCGGGTTCGGTTCGCACCAGAACCCGCGAACGGACCGAAAGTTCGTACGAACATTAGAACCCTATTAAATACAATGGATGCGAACGTTCGAATTCTAAAGTGCTAATTATAACAACTATTATGCATGTTATTGTCCTAAAAAGGGTTTGGGAACCCGGGTTGTGTACCAGGGGACATGTATCAATGCAAAAAGAAGTTTTAAAAACGGTCGTTTTTCGGGAGCAGTCATTTTAATGATGCATAAAGTGAAAAAAAAAGTCAAATATTCCTTTAAATATCGTACCTGGGGGGTGTCTAAAGTATGCCTGTGAAGTGCCACGTGTTTCCCGTGTTTAGAACTGTCCCTGCACAAAATGACACTTCTAAAGGAAAAAAAAGCCATTTAAAACTGCTTGCGGCTTTAATGTAATGTCTGGTCCCGGTAATATGGATGAAAATCTTTAAGAAAAATGGCATAGCTACCCCATGACCCCCCCCCCCCTACCCCAGCCCATTACCAGCCCCTTTGGGTCTTGTATGGATATTAAGGGGAACCCCGCACATAAAATAAAAAAGGCCCTATATACTCTGAACAGCCGTATACAGGCGGTGCATACAAGACAGGGACTGTAGGTTTGTTCTTATGTAGAATCTGTTTGTAATTTTGAACAGGTACATTGTTTAAGTGTAGCTTCAGCCCAAAAATCTATTTTTAAACTTTTTGGAAAACATAGGTAAGGGTTATCACCCCTGTAACATTTGTTTTGCTGTCTGTGCCCCTGTTCAGAACATTTCACCTCACTTTCCGTCCCAATGACAACTGTTTTTGAAATGTGGTGTTTTTCTTGAAACAAGGATTGCTGATAAAGCATCAGTACAGAGGAGACACCTTTCTCCCATATTAATTCTTACAGGAGAGAATTTTCCTTCCAAGGGGTAGATTTCCTCTCACTTCCTGTTGTCTTCTTGCGTTTGCAAGTAGGAGTCGTTTGTAAGTTGGATGTTTGAAAGTAGGGACCTGCCGTATATACTCTGCAGAAATAGGCCCCTTAGTTGTTGGTGTTGGCACAACACTGTAAGCACTCACAGTTACTCTTGGTTGGTGCTGGAACGCCCTGCTGTCAACTATTATATCAGGAATTGTAATTACATATAATTGTTGAACAGTGGTAGTAAAAATTGGGCCTTTGATGGTGGTGCTGGTGCCACAACACTGTAAGCCCTGACAGTTACTCTTGGTGGGTGCAGCAATGGGCCCTGCTGTGAATTATTAGATCAAGAATTGTAATTGCATGCCCCTGTTGAACAGGGGCTGAAAAATTGGGCCTTTCGTGGTGGTGGTGGTGGTGGCGTTGCCACAACACTGTAAGCCCTCAGAGTTACTCTTGGTGGGTGCAGGAATGGGCCCTGCTGTGAATTATTAGATCAAGAATTGTAATTACATGCCCCTTTTGAACAGGGGCTGAAAAATTGGGCCTTTCGTGGTGGTGGTGGTGGTGGCGTTGCCACAACACTGTAAGCCCTCAGAGTTACTCTTGGTGGGTGCAGGAATGGGCCCTGCTGTGAATTATTAGATCAAGAATTGTAATTACATGCCCCTTTTGAACAGGGGCTGAAAAATTGGGCCTTTCGTGGTGGTGGTGGTGGTGGCGTTGCCACAACACTGTAAGCCCTCAGAGTTACTCTTGGTGGGTGCAGCAATGGGCCCTGCTGTGAATTATTAGATCAAGAATTGTAATTACATGCCCCTGTTGAACAGCGGCTGAAAAATTGGGCCTTAGGCACTGGTGGCACAACACTACAACCCCTCACAGATACTGTACTTGGAGCACAGCAATGAGCCCTGTTGCAAAGTATTGCTTCAAAAATTGTAATGACACGCCCCTGTTAAACAGGGGCTGAAAAATTGGGCCTTAGGCACTGGTGCCACAACACTCCAACCCCTCACAGATACTGTACTTGGAGCACAGCAATGAGCCCAATGGCAAATTATTGCTAAAAAAATTGTAATTACACGCCCCTGTAAAACAGGGGCTGAAAAATTGGGCCTTAGCCACTGGTGGCGGCACCCATAAACAAAAATGATCTTCCAAGCTATCATCATCAATCGTATCATTGAGGACTCGGAGGAGGAGGATAGCCAGTCAACATAACAGCACAGGCACTCAGCATCAGCATCAGTCTTGAAGGGATGTGACATGTTAAAATCAATTAGTCTGTTATATCAGCATCAGGTGTGTGGTAGCTGGTGGTGATCCAAGACTGGTTCATCTTGATGAAAGTCAGTCGATCAACCGAGTCGGTGGACAGGCGCACCCTGTGATCCGTGACAAATCCTCCAGCAGCACTGAATGTGCGTTCCGAAAGAACGCTGGATGCAGGACAGGCCAGTAGCTCAATTGCATACTGTGCAAGCTCTGGCCAGTGATCCATCCTCAAGACCCAGTAAACCAGAGGTATTTCGGTGGGGAAGGTGTCCAAGTCTGACCTTGCCCCTAGATATTCCTGCACCATGTTTATCAGACGCTGGCGATGGTTGCTGGAACCGATCATACTTTGGGGCTGCGGACTAAAGAATTGTCTGAACGCATCGGTCAGACGGCCACCTTCCCCACCGCTCCTTCTTTGACTGGCCGAAGCCTCAGCAACTCGTTGTCCAGGACCAGGAGTTTGTAACCTCCCAGTCTCTGGGAACGCGTTGCACAGACCTTTCTGCAAGGCCTCCCGGAGTTGTCTCATCCTCTGCTCCCTCTGCGACGGTAACATAAGGTCCGCAACCTTACCCTTGTACCGTGGATCAAGGAGAGTGGCCAGCCAGTAATGGTCCCTCTCCTTGATCCGAAGAATACGAGGATCCTTCCGCAGACTTTGCAGGATCAGGGAGGCCATGCAGCGTAGGTTTGCTGAGGCATTCGCTCCGGAGTCCTCTGGGTCACTAAGGACGACATGATCCGCAGCCACCTCCTCCCAGCCACGTACAAGTCCACTGGTTTCTTGGGACTGTAAATCATCCCTAAAAGACTGCTGCTGATGATGCTGAGTGCCAGCCTCCACCTCCATGCTGACACAATCCTCCTCCTCCTCCTCCTCCTCCTCCTCTTCCTGTGCAATGGGTGGGACAGAAGGAACACTGTCTGGGTAAAGGGGGCCTTGAGAGGCAAGGAAGTCCTCCTCTTCCTGCCTCTGTTCTGCCTCAAGTGCCCTGTCCATTATTCCACGCAGCGTGTGCTCCAACAGGTGGACAAGAGGTACAGTGTCACTGATGCATGCACTGTCACTGCTCACCATCCTCGTGGCCTCCTCAAATGGTGCCAGGACAGTGCATGCATCCCTGATCATGCCCCACTGGCGTGGAGAAAAAAAACCAAGCTCCCCTGACCCTGTCCTGGTGCCGTAGTCGCACAGATACTCATTGATGGCCCTCTGCTGCGTGTGCAGCCGCTGCAGCATGGCCAACGTTGAGTTCCACCTGGTGGGCATGTCACATATAAGGCGGTTCTTGGGCAGGTTCAACTCCTTTTGCAGCTCAGCCAGGCGAGCACTGGCATTATAAGATCTGCGGAAATGCACACAGACTTTCCTGGCCTGACTCAGGACATCCTGTAAGCCCGGGTACCTGCCCAAGAACCGCTGCACCACCAGGTTAAGGACGTGAGCCACACAGGGCACATGGGTCAGTTGTCCCTGTCGGAGGGCGGAGAGGAGGTTGGTGCCATTGTCGCCAACCACCATTCCTGGCTTAAGCTGGCGTGGCGTCAACCACCTCTCGGCCTGGCCCTGCAGAGCAGACAGGACCTCTGCCCCAGTGTGGCTTCTGTCCCCCAAACACACCAGCGCAAGCACGGCATGGCATCTTTTTGCCTGCGTACTTGCGTAGCCCCTTGAACGCCTACGGAGCACCGCTGGTTCCGAGGACAAACCACAGGAAGAGGCCATGGAGGAAGAAGAAGAGGAGGGGGTGGAGGAGAGAGGTGTGTCACAACCAGTAGTAGCATTTTGGAGGCGTGGCGGTGGAACAACCTCCAACACTACTGCACCTTGTCCTGCATCCTTCCCAGCTGCCAAAAGAGTGACCCAATGGGCCGTGA
This sequence comes from Rana muscosa, assembly GCA_029206835.1. Taxonomy (NCBI): domain Eukaryota; kingdom Metazoa; phylum Chordata; class Amphibia; order Anura; family Ranidae; genus Rana; species Rana muscosa. Next base: position 405,094,216 of record CM055117.1, read on the forward strand.
AAGAAAGGTAACGTCCCTGTCCATGCCTGCTGGACCATGAGTCAGCGGTAATATGCACCTTACCGCTGACCGCCCTGTCCAGCGAGGCCAAGACATTGCCTTCCACATGCCGGTAGAGAGCCGGAATAGCCTTCCGTGAGAAAAAGTGGCGTTTGGGAACCTGCCACTGAGGAACCGCACATTGCACAAACTCACGGAAGGGGGCCGAGTCTACCAACTGAAAAGGCAGCAGTTGAAGCGCTAGCAATTTAGCCAAGCTAGCATTCAACCGCTGGGCATGTGGATGGCTGGGAGTGAACTTCTTTCGACGGTCCAGCAGCTGGGGCAGGGAAATTTGCCTGCTAGAATCGGATGTCGGTGTACTGCTAGCAGAGTGGCCGCAAGTACTTGGCTGTGACACACCTAATTCTACACCTTCATTCCTCTCAGTGCATGTTTCAGAGAGGACTGAAGTTATAGTGGGGTTGGAGATCCCAGCTGATGCGGTGCAAGGAGAGGTCCGCTTTGTTCTTTGGTGTGGGTCTTTGAGGTAGGCTTGCCAACGAGCTGCATGGCAGGTCAACATATGTCTGGTCAGGCATGTGGTACCCAAGCGGCTGATGTTTTGGCCACGCGATATACGCTTGAGACATATGTTGCAAACAGCAGCTGTGCGATCTGATGCACTAGCCTCAAAAAAGGCCCACACCAAAGAACTTTTTGAATGACGGGCAGAGGCAGCGCCCTGCACAGGCGGAGCTCTGCGGTGTGATTCCGTCGGTGTACTGCCCTTACGCTGGCCACCAAAGGGCATCCTGCCTCGTTGGAGATGTGCCTCCTCCTCATCCTCCTCCTCCTCCTCTCTCCTATTAGGCACCCACGTGGAGTCAGTGACCTCATCATCCCCTCCCTCCTCATCACTGGAGCCAATCTGGCAGTATGCTGCAGCTGCTGGAACATGACTGCCAGATTGGTGTCCTTCTTGAGCATCCCCTCTGTCTGCTCTCACGCTACTGCCTTCCTGTAGCTGGGTTTCATCATCAGACCCTTCGAAACGCTGGGCATCCTCCTGGAGCATGTACCCAACACTGTGCTCAAACAGTTCGGGGGACTCCTCAGGAGGAGGACATGGTGGGTCTAGGGAAGGAGTGACTGATGATGAGTCTGACATTGATACCAGGGAAGAGGACGCTTTGGCAGCTGCTTTGCCAGTACCCTGAGCCTGGGTGAGAGAGGATGAGGAGGAGGAGGAGGGCTTGGTCATCCACTCTACCAAGTCTTCGGCATGATGTGGCTCAACATGTCCAGCTGCCGAAAAGAAGGACAAGCGTGTCCCATGGCCATGTGCTGATGACAATGCACCGCGTCCACGACCAGCACTGTTGTCCCCAGACACAGAGCCTGCTTGCCCTCTTTTATTGCCTCCTGACTGTCTGCCTCTCCTTGTTTGCCTTCCAGACATTCTAATAGATGGCCTGCAGGGAGATGGGAAAAAAGCAATAAGGGCTACCTTCAGGTGTCCTTCTCTGTCCCTTTACTTAAGGATTTCTAAATATGGTTGAGGATGATTGCTTTTGCACAGAATAGCACAACGACAATTTCCCTGACTGTCCAAAAAACAAGGATTTCAAAGATGGTTGATGAGGAATGCTTTAGCACACTATAGCACAAGGAGAATTTCCCTCACTGTCCTTCCCTGTCCCTAGAAACAAGGATTATCACAGTGAAAGAAACTGACACTCTTCCTAGAAAAAAACAAGATATGTGGACAGCCGCACTCCGAGAACCATCAAGGTTGCCTTTATTGAGGTAAAACACACATAAGGCACTGCAAGTCACAGCAAAATGAACAGACACAGCAGACGCGTTTCGCACTAAGGTCTAGTGCTTAGTCATTGCTAACACAAAATGAAAATATACTTCAATTAAATACAAATTATACAAAAAATCACATGGTTCACAAAAGCCAATAGACATTGGATATCAATCAAGAAGAATCCGGTGGTGTTAATTGTGATAATACATAGGTGTGAGTGATGGCTGAGTGAAAACAAATGTGAATGGAAGAAAATTATGTGGAAAGGTGAAGAGATTATTTGTAAATCGTGATAAAAAGAAAGATTATGTGCAAGTGTGTAAAAAGATAAAATAAAAATAAAAATGAAAATAAAAATAAAAATAAAAATGAAATGAAAATGAAAATAAAGACAAAAACAAAAGTGAAGTAAAGACAAAAACAAAAACAAGACTAACCATATGATATAATATGTTTGAGATGTAGTCTCAAAAATATATATGTTTCTTAGAATATATTTTTAAAACAAAAAAAAAAAAAAAAGGAGAATAACTGTGTATATTGTGATCATATAATGTTATATATTCGTATAGATAGTATATAAAATGCGCTTGGCATGTAATTTAAACATATATGATAACATTATCAAGTGTGAAAAAAATGTTTAAATTAATTTGTTTTTTATTTTTTGTTTTTTATTTTTTGTTTTTTGTTTCTTGTGATATGTTTTTTGTCTTTTTGTCTTGTTTTTTGATGTTTTATCTTTTATTTATTTTATATTGTATTTTTTCTTATATTTTTTCATTTCTTATTTTTATTATCATTTTTTATTTTTTATTATTATTTGTTTTTTGGGGTGAAACACGAGTGTAGTGAATTCCAAAAAATATGAAAAAAGAATAATAAAGTGTGTATAAAATATGAAAAAAATATGAAAAAAAGGGATTTTTATGTCTTTCAGAGAAAGAACATGGGATGTGAATAATAATAAGTGGTAAATGCAAATAAGGAAGTGTAAAAATTGTAATAAATAAGTGGAATGGATAAAAAATAAATGCGTACATACAGTATCCATGTCATGTCCATGCACATATAGGGCTTGATATAAGGCTATAGTGTGATTGCACATTTATATCCATAACGGATAAGGAAGGAAAAGTTGTCTGTTCTTATGGAAGCCGTGTGAATTAGTGTTTTATGTTCTTATAGACAATAAAAATACATAGTCAAGTGCATATCATATAGATACAAGAATGTGGACCAAAATAATGGACCCAAAATGGACTATTTCATTGCGGAGCATTGACATAACTGTGGAATGTACAAATCTAAGTAGCAGTGTCTCATTTAATAAAAATTTCTATATTTTGTTATTTCTTCAATTAAAAACATGGACTAATATGATAAAAAAATCCTTCATAGCATATAATTATTCATGTGTTTAGAAATGTACACTCGTGTATACAGCACATAATGTAGGTGCAACATAAAATTGATAAAATCTGCATTCAAATAGATGAAGATATATATCAAATGAACGAAATCTTATATATGTCTACATACACACTGCGGTCACATCAGAGAAATAGGTACGATTGGCGGAATGGGAAATCAATGTGAAATGTATAATACAGGGGAATGCAAACCACAACGTATAAGAGATGGTGATAGATATAAATGTCAAGATACAACTTGATATGTCACATAAATGTCCCAATTTACAAGCCAAATGAGTACTGTTTCTTTTATTTAAATGATGTATCATGATCCCTAGAAAAAGGGGAAAAAACAGAGAAGAAAAAACAGAAGAAAGAAACAGTTCAATAACCGATACTCTGAGTGTGATATAAGTGTGTTCAGAAAACTAGAACAACTGATGACCAAAGAAATTAAATCTTATTGGGATACTCACTTTCTCCAGGAATATATCTCCTTGGCTCAAATCCCTCGGGGCTTACGGATCAAAAAATTTCCTTCTTCTGACCTTTTTGATGATGACCTAAAAAAAGTATGGACAGATACTTTGAGCATTTGCTCATTCAAATTGATGGACATTTTGATACAATCCAACCAGAAACATGTTGAGAAATTGCAAGCGGAGATGGCCATCATTCAGAAAGATCTGACCTCGCTTCAGACTCATACTGAGTTCACAGAACTCGACGGTCGTCTCAACAGAAAATTAGACAAGCTAGAGAAATTTGTCATGGAGAATAAGAGAAGCAAGATGAACCGCGATCGCACCGATTACGAAAGCGATAATGTCTATATTTGGCGAAAATCACAATTTCCATATAGACGTAATAACCACAAAAATCGTGTAAAAAAGGTCAGCTTCTCTGAGCCGGAGAGTGAGTTTGCAGATGACACCATGGCTATGGCTGATTCAGAATCTTCATTTGAACAGACTATTACTTCTCCAACACGAGTATCCAATCATGATGAGCTACATACTCGGGGACACCCTCACGAATCAGATCACCGCACCAAGAAGAAAACAAGCAAAACAAGTACTACAGGAAAACTAGAAGAGGAGGGAAACGGCACAAGAACATCAAAGAAACCACACTATGCCCTAAGGGGGAAATCGAAACGATAACCTCCAATGTACTGAACATTTCCAACAGAATCCTGAGTACCGAGGAAGACACTTTACTCTCCAAGGGCCTTAACTTTTGCCCAACCAAACATTTTAACCTCTTCGGTACCTTGCTGGATGTTAATAAATTCTCCCGCAGCCTCACCCTTAAAAAACATTTTCACACTTCCAGACAGGAATCAGAGCGTTCTTCTTCCGATGGTCCGGATAGCGGTGAGTCCATTTCCTCCCCTATACCTTTCAGAGAAATATGTGCTTTACACGATCTCATTGATTTGGCCACAGAGTCTAGTCCATCCCCCATTGACCCAGTAGATGTTCACAGTAAAATATCGTTCAAATTAAAATCGGACTTTTATCCGACTGAGTCAAGGGGGCGGGACTTAGACTTGTTCCAGAAAATGGTAGAAGGAGATCTCACCCGTCTATCTCGGACCTGTCGCAAGAAACACACCGCTAGTAACTTATCTAATGCAGAAATACATGCGTTAAATAACTTAAAGCAAGATAGCAGCATCACTATTAAGAATGCAGACAAGGGGGGTATTGTAGTGGTACTCGATTCTGCCATGTATAAAAATGAGGCACTACGCCAATTATCTGATATTAACATCTATCAATCACTTCACTCAGACCCCACCATTCCTTTTTGCAAAGAACTCACTGCACTTTTAGATCGTGCCGTTCAGGCAGGCATTTTTTCCACCAAAGAACGTGACATGTTCATACCTACAGACCCTATAACACCTGTCTTCCACCACCTGCCTAAGGTACATAAGGGTCTTGACCCTCTCGTTGGGAGGCCGATAGTGGCCGGTATCGGCTCTCTCAACGAACGCCTAGGCGAGTGGATGGATGGACAATTACAACCCATTGTGGTTAGCCTTCCTGGTTATCTTCGTGATACCAAGGACTTATTGACAAAATTACATGGGTTTGTTTGGACAGACACACATAGATGGATCAGCTGTGATGTTGCTAATCTCTATTCATGTATTCCACATGATTTAGGGTTACTGGCGGTGGCCAGCTTTCTCAAAGATTCTGGTAGATTTTCTCTGATCCTTCAGGAATTTATACTACAGGCATTGGAATATCTTCTCACTCACAACTATTTCATGTTTGACGGGGGCTACTACCTCCAAAGATGCGGTGCCTCTATGGGAGCTAAATTCTCCCCTTCTCTTGCCAATCTCTATATGGGGTGGTGGGAGAGGTCCCGCATCTTTGGACCGAGTAGCCCCCGCCGCCTAGACACATCTTTTTATTGTCGCTATATCGATGATCTATTGTTCATCATATCTGATAGCACCATATGCCTAAACAGCTGGTTAACACATTTGAATGACAATATCCTGAACCTCAAATTTACAGGGAATCTGCAGAACATGAACATAGATTTTCTGGATGTAAAACTTTATGGAAGTAATGGCACAATAGTCACAGGACTGCACAGAAAAAGTACAGCTGGCAATGCTCTTTTACGAGCAGATTCAGCACACCCCAAACACACCACCAAAAACATACCTTATGGGCAGTTTTTACGGCTTAAACGCCTATGCAGTACAACAGAGGACTTTTCAAGAGAATCTCTGGCCATGTCAGACAGATTCAAAGACAGAGGTTATTCTAATAAACTCATCAATAAAGCCCTAATCAAAGTCAACACCATAACCAGAGACTCTCTGTTATGCCATACAAACAGAAGCAAAGTCAAAGCCCGAATGGGGACATTTTCCAACGATACACCTGTCTTTTCTACACCTTATAGTTCAGAATTTGACCAGATTAAAAACACAGTCAAAAAATACTTGCCCATTCTTTATAATGATATTATATATCAAGACATCTTGAAACAAGGCATCAAGACAGTGTCACGTAGAGCCCCCACATTAGGTGGCACACTGTCACCAAGCCTATTTTCAAGCAAATTAGCTAACACCAACTGGCTACAATTTTCTGGCACATTCAAGTGTGGCACCAACGGCTGCCAATATTGCAGTCATATTAAGACAGGTCAATTCATACACTCATATGTTACGGAAAAAAAAATTGAAATCAAACAATTTATCAATTGCAATACAAAATATATAGTGTATGTAATTGACTGCAACATCTGTCAAGTACAATACGTAGGGCGTACTATTAGAAGATTAAAAGATAGACTGTGTGATCATCTATATGATATACAGAAAAATCACAATACCAATGTGGCCAGACATTGGAATACTATACATCATAAAAATGTGTCCAGTTTGCATATTCAAGGAATTGAGAAGATTTCCACCCCCGTCAGGGGAGGTAGCAAATTTAGACAGTTATGCAGACAGGAGGTTTTTTGGATATTCACCCTCCAGACTCGTCTACCGAATGGGTTAAATTTTGAGTGGGATGTATCCCACTTTTATAAATAAACTATTCTGATCACCCTTCTGTCTGCATAAACTCCATTTTCTCTATCTTCTTGTTTTTTTTTTTTTTTTTGCTCTTACCCTTTCACCTCCTCATTCATTTGATTCATCTTTATTTGATTTTATTTAATTTTATTTAACCCCCCCCCCCTTTTTTTGTTTTTGTTTTTGTTTTGTTTTGCGGATTATTTTTCATTGATTGATCTCTATGCATCAGCCTGTCGGGCCATAAACAGCCCGTTTAATTAACATTAACATTGACATATATATATCCCCAAAATGACTCTAGAAATTATATAAACAATATAAACATTACAACACATGAAAACGAGTTCATTGTAAGATATATAGTTCATAGAGGGTCATCATTATTATCTCTTGATTAGTGATAGGTATGTGTCCATACATATATATATGTCTAACTAGCTGTAGGATCCTACTGTTTTTTTTTTTTTTTTTTTTAACACATCTAACGAAACGACTTTACACACAAAAACAACACACTTATATCACACTCAGAGTATCGGTTATTGAACTGTTTCTTTCTTCTGTTTTTTCTTCTCTGTTTTTTCCCCTTTTTCTAGGGATCATGATACATCATTTAAATAAAAGAAACAGTACTCATTTGGCTTGTAAATTGGGACATTTATGTGACATATCAAGTTGTATCTTGACATTTATATCTATCACCATCTCTTATACGTTGTGGTTTGCATTCCCCTGTATTATACATTTCACATTGATTTCCCATTCCGCCAATCGTACCTATTTCTCTGATGTGACCGCAGTGTGTATGTAGACATATATAAGATTTCGTTCATTTGATATATATCTTCATCTATTTGAATGCAGATTTTATCAATTTTATGTTGCACCTACATTATGTGCTGTATACACGAGTGTACATTTCTAAACACATGAATAATTATATGCTATGAAGGATTTTTTTATCATATTAGTCCATGTTTTTAATTGAAGAAATAACAAAATATAGAAATTTTTATTAAATGAGACACTGCTACTTTGTTTGGTTTGACACACAGACCTACTTAGTCGCAGCATAGATTTGTACATTCCACAGTTATGTCAATGCTCCGCAATGAAATAGTCCATTTTGGGTCCATTATTTTGGTCCACATTCTTGTATCTATATGATATGCACTTGACTATGTATTTTTATTGTCTATAAGAACATAAAACACTAATTCACACGGCTTCCATAAGAACAGACAACTTTTCCTTCCTTATCCGTTATGGATATAAATGTGCAATCACACTATAGCCTTATATCGAGCCCTATATGTGCATGGACATGACATGGATACTGTATGTACGCATTTATTTTTTATCCATTCCACTTATTTATTACAATTTTTACACTTCCTTATTTGCATTTACCACTTATTATTATTCACATCCCATGTTCTTTCTCTGAAAGACATAAAAATCCCTTTTTTTCATATTTTTTTCATATTTTATACACACTTTATTATTCTTTTTTCATATTTTTTGGAATTCACTACACTCGTGTTTCACCCCAAAAAACAAATAATAATAAAAAATAAAAAATGATAATAAAAATAAGAAATGAAAAAATATAAGAAAAAATACAATATAAAATAAATAAAAGATAAAACATCAAAAAACAAGACAAAAAGACAAAAAACATATCACAAGAAACAAAAAACAAAAAATAAAAAACAAAAAATAAAAAACAAATTTATTTAAACATTTTTTTCACACTTGATAATGTTATCATATATGTTTAAATTACATGCCAAGCGCATTTTATATACTATCTATACGAATATATAACATTATATGATCACAATATACAGAGTTATTCTCCTTTTTTTTTTTTTTTTAAATATATTCTAAGAAACATATATATTTTTGAGACTACATCTCAAACATATTATATCATATGGTTAGTCTTGTTTTTGTTTTTGTCTTTACTTCACTTTTGTTTTTGTCTTTATTTTCATTTTCATTTCATTTTTATTTTTATTTTTATTTTCATTTTTATTTTTATTTTATCTTTTTACACACTTGCACATAATCTTTCTTTTTATCACGATTTACAAATAATCTCTTCACCTTTCCACATAATTTTCTTCCATTCACATTTGTTTTCACTCAGCCATCACTCACACCTATGTATTATCACAATTAACACCACCGGATTCTTCTTGATTGATATCCAATGTCTATTGGCTTTTGTGAACCATGTGATTTTTTGTATGATTTGTATTTAATTGAAGTATATTTTCATTTTGTGTTAGCAATGACTAAGCACTAGACCTTAGTGCGAAACGCGTCTGCTGTGTCTGTTCATTTTGCTGTGACTTGCAGTGCCTTATGTGTGTTTTACCTCAATAAAGGCAACCTTGATGGTTCTCGGAGTGCGGCTGTCCACATATCTTGTTTTTTTCTTCGCATCAATTGCATTGCCGGCACCCGTGGTCCCTGGGAAGACACTGATTGTCTACTTGCACTCACCTGGAGCGGTGATCTCTTTCTTTTTTGACACTCTTCCTACCTATAGTTTTCTGTCCCTAGAAAAAATGTTTTTTTAAAGCACACTATAGCACAAGGAGAATTTCCCTCACTGTCCTTCCCTGTCCCTAGAAACAAGGATTATCACAGTGAAAGAAACTGACACTCTTCCTACCTATAGTTTTCTGTCCCTAGAAAAAATGTTTTTTTAAAGCACACTATAGCACAAGGAGAATTTCCCTCACTGTCCTTCCCTGTCCCTAGAAACAAGGATTATCACAGTGAAAGAAACTGACACTCTTCCTACCTATAGTTTTCTGTCCCTAGAAAAAAGTTTTTTTAAAGCACACTATAGCACAAGGAGAATTTCGCTCACTGTCCTTCCCTGTCCCTAGAAACAAGGATTATCACAGTGAAAGAAACTGACACTCTTCCTACCTATAGTTTTCTGTCCCTAGAAAAAATGTTTTTTTAAAGCACACTATAGCACAAGGAGAATTTCCCTCACTGTCCTTCCCTGTCCCTAGAAACAAGGATTATCACAGTGAAAGAAACTGACACTCTTCCTACCTATAGTTTTCTGTCCCTAGAAAAAATGTTTTTTTAAAGCACACTATAGCACAAGGAGAATTTCCCTCACTGTCCTTCCCTGTCCCTAGAAACAAGGATTCGCACAGTAAAACACACTGACACTCTCCCTACCTATAGTTTTCTGTCCCTAGAAAAAATGTTTTTTTAAAGCACACTATAGCACAAGGAGAATTTCCCTCACTGTCCTTCCCTGTCCCTAGAAACAAGGATTATCACAGTGAAAGAAACTGACACTCTTCCTACCTATAGTTTTCTGTCCCTAGAAAAAATGTTTTTTTAAAGCACACTATAGCACAAGGAGAATTTCCCTCACTGTCCTTCCCTGTCCCTAGAAACAAGGATTCGCACAGTAAAACACACTGACACTCTCCCTACCTATAGTTTTCTGTCCCTAGAAAAAATGTTTTTTTAAAGCACACTATAGCACAAGGAGAATTTCCCTCACTGTCCTTCCCTGTCCCTAGAAACAAGGATTCGCACAGTAAAACACACTGACACTCTCCCTACCTATAGTTTTCTGTCCCTAGAAAAAATGTTTTTTTAAAGCACACTATAGCACAAGGAGAATTTCCCTCACTGTCCTTCCCTGTCCCTAGAAACAAGGATTCGCACAGTAAAACACACTGACACTCTCCCTACCTATAGTTTTCTGTCCCTAGAAAAAATGTTTTTTTAAAGCACACTATAGCACAAGGAGAATTTCCCTCACTGTCCTTCCCTGTCCCTAGAAACAAGGATTATCACAGTGAAAGAAACTGACACTCTTCCTACCTATAGTTTTCTGTCCCTAGAAAAAATGTTTTTTTAAAGCACACTATAGCACAAGGAGAATTTCCCTCACTGTCCTTCCCTGTCCCTAGAAACAAGGATTATCACAGTGAAAGAAACTGACACTCTTCCTACCTATAGTTTTCTGTCCCTAGAAAAAATGTTTTTTTAAAGCACACTATAGCACAAGGAGAATTTCCCTCACTGTCCTTCCCTGTCCCTAGAAACAAGGATTCGCACAGTAAAACACACTGACACTCTCCCTACCTATAGTTTTCTGTCCCTAGAAAAAATGTTTTTTTAAAGCACACTATAGCACAAGGAGAATTTCCCTCACTGTCCTTCCCTGTCCCTAGAAACAAGGATTATCACAGTGAAAGAAACTGACACTCTTCCTACCTATAGTTTTCTGTCCCTAGAAAAAATGTTTTTTTAAAGCACACTATAGCACAAGGAGAATTTCCCTCACTGTCCTTCCCTGTCCCTAGAAACAAGGATTATCACAGTGAAAGAAACTGACACTCTTCCTACCTATAGTTTTCTGTCCCTAGAAAAAATGTTTTTTTAAAGCACACTATAGCACAAGGAGAATTTCCCTCACTGTCCTTCCCTGTCCCTAGAAACAAGGATTCGCACAGTAAAACACACTGACACTCTCCCTACCTATAGTTTTCTGTCCCTAGAAAAAATGTTTTTTTTAAAGCACACTATAGCACAAGGAGAATTTCCCTCACTGTCCTTCCCTGTCCCTAGAAACAAGGATTATCACAGTGAAAGAAACTGACACTCTTCCTACCTATAGTTTTCTGTCCCTAGAAAAAATGTTTTTTTAAAGCACACTATAGCACAAGGAGAATTTCCCTCACTGTCCTTCCCTGTCCCTAGAAACAAGGATTATCACAGTGAAAGAAACTGACACTCTTCCTACCTATAGTTTTCTGTCCCTAGAAAAAATGTTTTTTTAAAGCACACTATAGCACAAGGAGAATTTCCCTCACTGTCCTTCCCTGTCCCTAGAAACAAGGATTATCACAGTGAAAGAAACTGACACTCTTCCTACCTATAGTTTTCTGTCCCTAGAAAAAATGTTTTTTTAAAGCACACTATAGCACAAGGAGAATTTCCCTCACTGTCCTTCCCTGTCCCTAGAAACAAGGATTATCACAGTGAAAGAAACTGACACTCTTCCTACCTATAGTTTTCTGTCCCTAGAAAAAATGTTTTTTTAAAGCACACTATAGCACAAGGAGAATTTCCCTCACTGTCCTTCCCTGTCCCTAGAAACAAGGATTATCACAGTGAAAGAAACTGACACTCTTCCTACCTATAGTTTTCTGTCCCTAGAAAAAATGTTTTTTTAAAGCACACTATAGCACAAGGAGAATTTCCCTCACTGTCCTTCCCTGTCCCTAGAAACAAGGATTATCACAGTGAAAGAAACTGACACTCTTCCTACCTATAGTTTTCTGTCCCTAGAAAAAATGTTTTTTTAAAGCACACTATAGCACAAGGAGAATTTCCCTCACTGTCCTTCCCTGTCCCTAGAAACAAGGATTCGCACAGTAAAACACACTGACACTCTCCCTACCTATAGTTTTCTGTCCCTAGAAAAAATGTTTTTTTAAAGCACACTATAGCACAAGGAGAATTTCCCTCACTGTCCTTCCCTGTCCCTAGAAACAAGGATTCGCACAGTAAAACACACTGACACTCTCCCTACCTATAGTTTTCTGTCCCTAGAAAAAATGTTTTTTTAAAGCACACTATAGCACAAGGAGAATTTCCCTCACTGTCCTTCCCTGTCCCTAGAAACAAGGATTCGCACAGTAAAACACACTGACACTCTCCCTACCTATAGTTTTCTGTCCCTAGAAAAAATGTTTTTTTAAAGCACACTATAGCACAAGGAGAATTTCCCTCACTGTCCTTCCCTGTCCCTAGAAACAAGGATTATCACAGTAAAACACACTGACACTCTCCCTACCTATAGTTTTCTGTCCCTAGAAAAAATGTTTTTTTAAAGCACACTATAGCACAAGGAGAATTTCCCTCACTGTCCTTCCCTGTCCCTAGAAACAAGGATTCGCACAGTAAAACACACTGACACTCTCCCTACCTATAGTTTTCTGTCCCTAGAAAAAATGTTTTTTTAAAGCACACTATAGCACAAGGAGAATTTCCCTCACTGTCCTTCCCTGTCCCTAGAAACAAGGATTTGCACAGTAAAACACACTGACACTCTCCCTACCTATAGTTTTCTGTCCCTAGAAAAAATGTTTTTTTAAAGCACACTATAGCACAAGGAGAATTTCCCTCACTGTCCTTCCCTGTCCCTAGAAACAAGGATTATCACAGTGAAAGAAACTGACACTCTTCCTACCTATAGTTTTCTGTCCCTAGAAAAAATGTTTTTTTAAAGCACACTATAGCACAAGGAGAATTTCCCTCACTGTCCTTCCCTGTCCCTAGAAACAAGGATTATCACAGTAAAAGAAACTGACACTCTTCCTACCTATAGTTTTCTGTCCCTAGAAAAAATGTTTTTTTAAAGCACACTATAGCACAAGGAGAATTTCCCTCACTGTCCTTCCCTGTCCCTAGAAACAAGGATTATCACAGTGAAAGAAACTGACACTCTTCCTACCTATAGTTTTCTGTCCCTTGAAAAAATGTTTTTTTAAAGCACACTATAGCACAAGGAGAATTTCCCTCACTGTCCTTCCCTGTCCCTAGAAACAAGGATTATCACAGTGAAAGAAACTGACACTCTTCCTACCTATAGTTTTCTGTCCCTAGAAAAAATGTTTTTTTTACACAAAGTTGTCCATTTATAAGATATTTCTAACACATAGCATATACATAGCAAAAATGACACCCCAAAATGCATTCTGCTACTCCTCCTGAGTGTAGCGATACCACATGTGTGAGACTTTTACACAGCCTGGCCACATACAGAGGCCCAACATTGAAGTAGCACTTTCAGGCGTTCTACAAGCATAAATCGCACATATCCTTTCTCAACCACCTATTACACTTTTGAAGGCCCTGGAGCACCAGGACAATGGAATTTTCCACAAAATGACACCATTTTGGAAAGCACACACCCCAACGTATAATCTATGAAGCATTATGAGTCTTTTGAACGGTTCATTTTTTTCCAGAAGGTTTTGGAAAATGTGGAGAAAAAATTAAAATGCATTTTTTTTACACAAAGTTGTCCATTTATAAGATATTTCTAACGCATAGCATATACATAGCAAAAATGACACCCCAAAATGCATTCTGCTACTCCTCCTGAGTTTAGCGATACCACATGTGTGAGACTTTTACACAGCCTGGCCATATACAGAGGCCCAACATTGAAGTAGCACTTTCAGGCGTTCTACAAGCATAAATCGCACATATCCTTTCTCAACCACCTATTACAATTTTGAAGGCCCTGGAGCACCAGGACAATAGAATTTTCCACAAAATGACCCCATTTTGGAAAGCACACACCCCAACGTATAATCTATGAAGCATTATGAGTCTTTTGAACGGTTCATTTTTTCCAGAAGGTTTTGGAAAATGTGGAGAAAAAATGAAAATGCATTTTTTTTACACAAAGTTGTCCATTTATAAGATATTTCTAACGCATAGCATATACATAGCAAAAATAACACCCCAAAATGCATTCTGCTACTCCTCCTGAGTATAGCGATACCACATGTGTGAGACTTTTACACAGCCTGGCCATATACAGAGGCCCAACATTGAAGTAGCACTTTCAGGCGTTCTACAAGCATAAATCGCACATATCCTTTCTCAACCACCTATTACAATTTTGAAGGCCCTGGAGCACCAGGACAATAGAATTTTCCACAAAATGACCCCATTTTGGAAAGCACACACCCCAACGTATAATCTATGAAGCATTATGAGTCTTTTGAACGGTTCATTTTTTTCCAGAAGGTTTTGGAAAATGTGGAGAAAAAATTAAAATGCATTTTTTTTACACAAAGTTGTCAATTTATAAGATATTTCTAACACATAATATGTACATAGCAAAAATGACACCCCAAAATGCATTCTGCTACTCCTCCTGAGTATGGCAATACCACATGTTTGAGACTTTTACACAGCCTGGCCACATACAGAGGCCCAACATCCAAGTAGCACCTCCAGGCATTCTAGCAGCATTAATTGCACATATCATTTTCTGACTACCGATCACATTTTTGAAGGCCCTTCATATATCTAACACATAGCAGGTACATACCAAATAACAAAAGATTACCTGTGGTTTTAGAAGTGCAGTGGTCCACAGAGGAGAGCATCGGTCCAGGCAGCAGGCAGGGATGAGGTCAGCGACAGCAAAATCAATCATCCAGGCAGCAGGCAGGAATACTGTCCATAGTTCGCACAGGCAGAGATACTGTCAGCACAGCCAGAGCACAGCCAAAGCACAGGTCCAGGTAGCAGGCAGAGGTGTCCCGGCAGAAATGCTGTCCAAAGTCAGTAGAGGCAGCAGGCAGATATATGGTCAACACAGCCAAAGTATTGGTCCAAGCAGCAGGAAGAAACATGGTCCATAATGTCATGGGTCATTACAGGCAGTAATATGGTCAGCACAGCCAAATTATTGGTCCAGGCAGCAGGAAGGACCATCAAGCTTAGGGCCAGGGGGACAGGGGTAGAGGCTTCTCCCACCCAAATCGCTTTGAAGCCTCTGGGCAACCAGACCCTGTTCTTGGAGCACAGAAAACGAAAAACTGGTTTTCTCTACTCAGAACGCTATTCTAAAGCCCCTCACATATGTGAGACCCCTGTGTACTAAAAGTAGATGGCCAAAAGATCAGTCCAAGTGGCAGGCAAAAACATGGTCGATTAACAGGCCAAGGTCGGTACACGTGGAAGTCAGAAACGTGGTTTAAATCGGCAGGCAGAGGCATCGTCGGTAAACAGGCTGAGGTTGGTGCACGTGGAGGTCAGAAACGTGGTTTAAATCGGCAAGCAAAGACATCGTCGGTAAACAGGCCAGGGTCAGTTAATTAACATGGAAGGTAGTTAGTAACATGGTAGCAGGCAAATGGGGAAATGGCAGTCTGTTAATAATAAGGGGAACTAATGGATGTATGATAATTTTTGAAGCAATTTCCGATGCACAGGCCAGGTTGGGAGGGACAATCGGGACAATAATAGCTGGTGTCTCTTCTTACTCCTCCTCTGCTGCATACACAGCATTTCTTTTGGCGTCTTCTTCCAGATTCTGTGGGGGGGATGCTAAAGGGATAGTGTCGCTCGTGAAGCCGACTCACACTATCAGAGCGAATGCTTCCTGGGGCGGGATCTTGTTGGTAAATGAGGGCATCGATGATATCTTCGATATATTGGAGGTAGTGGAGTTGGTGATTTTGAGTTGCTTTTTGGTAGCAGACAAACAAATTAAAAAGGGCCATGTGAAACAGGTGAAACGCAACTTTTTTGTGCCAATAACGGGACTTTCTGGTTGATAAGTAGGGCTGTAGCATCTGGTCGTTTAAATCCACCCCCCCATGTACAAATTGTAGTCGTGGATACATTCGGGCTTTACAATGGGGCGTCTTCTTGGGATCTCCACCATGGTGTCATTGTGGATCGTAGAGAGGATGTGGACATCTTTCTTGTCCCTCCACTTCATGGCCAACACCTCCTCGTTCCTCATGGATGCCGATTCTCCAGGTCGCAATTTTTTTGTCAATAAATTTTGTGGGAATCCCTTCCGTTTTTTTTTGAAGGTACCGCAGGCCGGGTTTGTTTACTGTAAAGGTGGCGAAAAAGGGGCAGGCTGGTATAATAATTATCAACATATAAATGGTAACCTTTTCCGAACAGGGGGTATGCCAACTCCCAGACAATTTTCCCACTGGTTCCAATATATATGGGGCAATCACGGGGCTGGAGCTGGGAGTCTTTGCCTTCGTAGATCCTGAATTTGCAGACGTATCCAGTGGCTCGATCACATAATTTATTTAATTTTAACCCATACCTGGCTCTCTTGCTTGGTATGTACTGCTTGAACTGCAGTCGGCCGGTGAAATGTACGAGGGACTCGTCCACACAAATTTTTTGGTCTGGGATGAAAACTTCTTCAAATCGCTGGGAAAAGGCATTGATTAGGGGGCGTATCTTGTACAATTTGTCGTAGTTGGGATGATCTCGGGGAGGGCACTGTGAATTGTCATTGAAGTGGAGAAAGCGCATAATCATGTCGTATCTTTTCCTGGACATGACAGCGGAATATATGGGCATGTGTTGGATGGGGCGTTTGGACCAATATGAATGGACTTCGTTCTTTTTTGTAAGCCCCATATTGAACATAAGGCCCAAAAATAATTAAAATTCCTCCAATGTTAGACGCCGCCACTGGAACATGCGGGCGTAGGAAGAATCGGGGTTGGCAGCAATAAATTGGGATGCATACAGATTCATTTGATCCACTATATTCTGCAGCAAATCTTGTGGGAAAAATAAACAAAAATAATCAAATTTAGAAAAATTTGTAGTGTCGGGCTGCACACCTGGCTGTGCAGTGAAAGGGGGGATGATAGCGGATCCTGAGTTGGCAGGCAACCATAAGGGGTTTGCCAGGGCATCGGGTAGGTAGGATTGGGGCTGGATTCTTCGGGTTGGGCGTGCATTTCCATTACTTGTACTGGGCTCCTCTTCCTGGGGTATGGCGCTGCTGGTGGTGGGCAGTTCTCCTGATCTTGGTGCTGATCTTGGTGCTGATCTTGGTGCTGATCTTGGTGCTGATCGCATTCTTTTGGGAGGGACGGTTTCCTCCGGGGACTCGGACTCTGAGCCACTATCCTCCACTGGCTCGTATTCCGAACCAGAATCGGATAATGGGAGCTCCCCGCTGCTCTCATCATCCGACATGACAAGAATGGCATATGCCTCCTCAGGTGTGTAAACCCTTTGGGACATTATGGCAGTGCTTATTGGTGGGCCTGTGTAATGGTACTGCTGGTGGTAGTGGTGGCGGTCTGTGTGGTAGTACCGATGGAGGTATTAGTGGTGGGCCTGTGTGGTGGTACCGATGGCGGTATGGGTGGTGGTGGTACCAATGGCGGTACAGGTGGTGGTGGTACTGATGGCGGTACGGGTGGTGGTGGTGGCGGCGGTACCGATGGCGGTACAGGTGGCGGTACGGGTGGTGGTGGTAGCGATGGCGGTATGGGTGGTGGTGGTTTTGATGAAGGTACAGGTGGTGGTGGTACCGATGGCGGTACAGGTGGTGGTGGTACCGATGGCGGTACGGGTGGTGGCGGTACAGGTGGCGGTATGGGTGGTGGTGGTACCGATGGCGGTACAGGTGGTGGTGGTACCGATAGTGGTATGGGTGGTGATGGTACCGATGGCGGTACAGGTGGTGGTACAGGTGGTGGTGGCACTACCGACGGTGGTACGGGTGGTGGTACTGGTGGTGGTACCGATGGCGGCACTAGTGGTGATACTGGTAGCGGGCCTGTGTGGCAGTATAGATGCTGGGCCTGGTGGCGGTACTGGTGGCGGTACTGGTAGCCTGTGTGGCGGTACCAATGGCGGTACCGATGGAGGTGGGCCTGTGACAGATGATTGACAGATGGGCTGATTGATTGACAGATGGGCTGATTGATTGATTGACAGATGGGTTGATTGATTGACAGATGGGGTGATTGATTGACAGGTGGGCTGATTGATTGACAGATGGGCTGATTGATTGACAGATGGGCTGATTGATTGACAGATGGGCTGAATGATTGACAGATGGGCTGATTGGCTGGGCTGATTGATGTGCTGGGCTGTGTGACAGGTCCTCTTTATGGGGGGGGGGGGGCGTGTTGTGCACTGTAAACTTATGTAGACAAACTACACTGAGCTAACTTACTGATCTCTTCTCTCTCCTCACAGATCGGTGTGTGAGGAGAGAGCAGGGATCAGGTAGTAACTCCTGTGGAGTTTGTTTACATTTGTGACCGGCTGTGATTGGACACAGCCGGTTACGTGGTAAACAGCCAATTCATTGGCTGTTTACTCTGATCGGGGATGCGCTGTGTCCAAGGGACACTCGCCTTCCCCGATCCTCGCTCTGCAAGCCTGTGGCGGCGCGCACGGAGCGCGCCGCCGAGTCTGTTTTGACAGGTGATCTGCTGTGACTTTGACACAGCCGATCACATGGTAAACAGCCAATGAAATTGGCTGTTTACCGTGATCGGGGAAGCGCTGTGTCCGAGGGACACATGCCGTCCCCGATCACCGCGCTGCGTGCCCCCGCGGGCGCGCGCAAGGCATTATCCTGCAGGACGTCATATGACGTCCAGTATGGATAATGCAACCACTTCCCGGACGTCAATTCACTATTGACTGGGCGGGAAGTGGTTAAATAAGAAATAGTTATTCGACAATAACAGTTGGAATAAATCTTCAAAAAGGGAGATCTGTGCCTCGGAGTATTCGTTGCTGCTTCTGATAAGACCAATATGAATGCCCGCATGATGCGGAATGGATGTGTATAGGCTTGTAACATCCCACGTAACCAAGATTTCATCCCCTTTGCATCGGGAGTATTGTCTAATCTTTTTTTAAAAATCTTCAGTATCCTTGATGTACGATCTGGTGCTTTTAATAAGTGGGGACAAAATTTTGTCCAAAAACTGTGCGGTCGGGACAAAAATAGAATCACGTCCCGATACGATCGGACGGCCAGGTGGAGGACAACTGTCCTTGTGTATTTTAGGTAAGGTGTATAACACCGGTATTCGTGTGTTGGTAGGTAACAGGAATTCAAAAAGGTCACGGGTGATCACCCCATCTCTAAGTGCAGATTTCAAAATGTTTTTCAAATGTTTCCTTATTTGCCAGGTAGGATCCGTAGCTACTTGTTTATATACCGACTTGTCTTCCAACTGACGGAGGATTTCTTCCTCATACAGTTGGGGATCCATTATCACTACCTTTCCCCCTTTATACGCAGGTTTGAATATTACATCATCCCTTCGGCTGAGATTCCTAAGAGCATCCCTTTCCTCGTGGGATAAATTGTTAGGAACATGGTCTCTATAGTCAATATGGGATACCAGCTCTTTAATCTCCTCAGTGACCGTTTTAACAAATGTCTCAACCGGGGCATAGGTGGTGGGTGGCACCGATTTGGTTTTCACCCACAAACCTAAAGATTTGCAATTTAACCACTTCAGCCCTGGAAGAATTTACCCCCTTCCTGACCAGAGCACTTTTTGCGATGCAGCACTGCGTCGCTTTAACTGACAATTGCGCGGTCGTGCGACGTTGAACCTAACCAAAATTGACGTCCTTTTTCCCCCACAAATAGAGCTTTCTTTTGGTGGTATTTGATCACCTCTGCGGTTTTTATTTTTTGTGCTATAAACAAAAGAAGAGCGACATATTTGAAAAAAATGCAATATTTTTTACTTTTTGATTTAATAAATATCACAATTTTTTTTTTTTAAAACAATTTTTTTTCTAAGTTTAGACCGATACGTATTCTACATATTTTTGGTAATTTTTTTTTGCAATAAGCGTATATTGATTGGTTTGCGCAAAAGTTATAGCGTCTACATAATAGGGGATAGATTTATGGCATTTTTATTTTTTTAATTTTTTTTACTAGTAATAGCGGCGATCTGCGATTTTTATTGTGACCGTGACATTGCGGCAGACACATCGGACACTATTGGCGCGTTTTTGGGACCATTCACATTTATACAGCGATTAGTGCTATAAAACTGCACTAATTACTGTGTAAATGTGACTGGCAGGGAAAGGGTTAACACTAGGGGGCGATCAAGGGGTTAATATGTTCCCTATTGAGTGATTGTAACTGTAGGGGGAGGGGACTCACAAGGGGAGGAGACCGATCTGTGTTCCTCTGTACTGGGAACACACATCGGTCTCCTCACCTCTGACAGGAGGTGGATCTGTGTGTTTACACACACAGATCCACACTTCTGCTGTGATCGTGGGCAATCGCGGGTGCCCAGCGGACATCGCGACCGCCGGGCACACTCACCGGGTCACGAGCGTTGCCGCGCGCCCCATAGACGGCCGGGAAAAAAGGACGTCATATGACGTCCGCCCGGAGGGAGGGAGGGTTCCTGCCGGCGTCATATGTCTATGACCCGGTAGGAAGTGGTTAATGTGCAATCAGTGAAATCCTCCTCAATAAAGGGTCTACATTGTATGTGTAAAATGTACCCTCCATCTAATATTACGGAAAAATCTATATAAGTCCTGGTCAAGTTGAAATGCATTCAAGTGGCTTTTAGGACAAAAAGAAAGACCTCGGTTGATCAATCTTACCTCCTCCGGAGACAGGACATGCCGTGAAATGTTGTGGATCAGATCTGACGAGCTCGACCTCGGTGACCCCGGGGGGGACGGTACCGGTCCACGCCAGGTACCTCGTCCCTGCTGGCCCGGGACCGCGTTTCCATCCGGGACGATCCTCCTCTCCGACCTTGTGTTAAAAAAGTGGATGAGGAATCAGTGTCCGTGTTAGAAGAGGAATTATCGGATAGGTCTCTATGGGTTCCACCATAGTCAGAGCGACCGCGTCTGTTGTATTGGCCAGCGATACACTTGGTTCCTTTCATAATCCTCGATGTCCCGGTCGAATTTATTGCGCTTTCTTACCTCCAGGTCCGCTCGATGCTTGTTCCCAATCTCATCGACCGACTCTTTTAACTTAGTAAACTCTTCCGACGACATGGAGGTTTTTAAATCCTGCTCCAGTTTTAACAGTTGCTCTGATACAACAGCCAGTTCCTTGTGAATGTATGAAATAGTCAATGTCATTAGATCAAAGGAGCATTTGTTGACAATCTGCATGAAGGTTGCTTTATATTCCTCGTTGTCACTAAATAGTGTAGGGGTCAATCTTACCCGAAGGCCTAGAGGGATTCTCTGCACCCGATGGTATTCAGCAAGGGTAAGTCCATGTAGTTCAAGTGATGTATGTTTCTTATGTAGCTTCTCCCATGTTCGGGTATTATGAATCGGTGAATTCCCGATCAGGAAGTTCCTTGATCCAGAGATCTTGGACATGATCTGCGTGGCTTCCTCTTGCGTAAATGAGAAAGTAGAACCACTAGCTTCCATGTTGGTAGAAGTATCTTACTCACGGGGGATGAAAAATAACAAGCTTCAGGTGGGTTACTTCCCTCTAGTCTTTGGAATGGAGTGGAGAAACGTCAGGGTGGGCTCCCAACTCCCACTGTTATTTTCAATATTCAAAACGAAGGGACAATGACTCCAGTAGCATTTTAAACGATTTCCTTTACTTCAAAAAAGCATAGCATAGCATAGCAGCCACTGTACAGTTCCGAGCATCCCTGCTCTTCCTCAGGCTTACAGGCTCAGTGTGAGAGTACAATTCAAAGAAGACTAATTACTGTATATGTACACTTGTACATTTAGAATATCGTTCCTCTTTTTCGATATGTTTGAATGATCGTATCGTTTTGTTTTGTTATTTCATGCTATGTAGGCCATGGATGTCTGTATTTGGTATGATATTTTGTGGTTGATGTGGGAGGGTTATTTAAAGAATTTTTTGGTTCTAAAAACCCATACAGGGTTAATGGAACCTTGACTTATCCTGTTGGATTGTTTCCTTGATCTAGCAGGATGGGATACACCTGTTGGGCGACGCCTTCAGGTGTCGGGATATAATGAGTCTTCTTTGAATTGTACTCTCACACTGAGCCTGTAAGCCTGAGGAAGAGCAGGGATGCTCGGAACTGTACAGTGCCTGCTATGCTATGCTATGCTTTTTTGAAGTAAAGGAAATCGTTTAAAATGCTACTGGAGTCATTGTCCCTTTGTTTTGAATATTGAAAATAACAGTGGGAGTTGGGAGCCCACCCTGACGTTTCTCCACTCCATTCCAAAGACTAGAGGGAAGTAACCCACCTGAAGCTTGTTTTATATATATATATATATATATAATGTTTTTTTATTTGCTAATTGTTTTTCAGGAAATTGGAGTCACCCCCAAACTGCTCCCCTGCCTTTGTGTTTGCAGGTGTCTCCTTTGCCATACATGTGTGCAGAACCGTCTTTAATGTGGGGCAAAAGGGACAGCTGCCCAGGGCCCAGTCATTGTTGAGGGGCCCAAAGCAGCTGCCCCTGTCGTGGGAAGCCCTGGACCGGTGGCGGCAGGAGCAGGGTGAAGAGAGATCGGGAGGGAGAAGAGCTCCCTGACCACCAGAGAGGTGAGGAGTAGCAGGCACAGCATACGTGACACGGAAACGCCACCCAGAGCATGGATTCCTCTGCCCTCCTTTTTACTCCCAGCTCTGACAGCGGACCGGAGGACAGGCGGATTGGGGACCGACAGGAGGCGCAGCCAGCCAGGGACTGCTTTTCGCCCTCCTCTTCACTCCCAGCTCTGACAGCAGGCCGGAGGACAGGTGGATCGGAGGCTGGCGGGAGGTGCAGGAAGCCAGGCACTGCAATCCGCCCTCCTCTTCACTCCCAGCTCTGACAGCGGCAGGAGGGCAGGTGGATGGGCCCCCACCCCCAGGACGGGCGGAAGACGCAGGCAGCCAGGAGCTGCTATCCGCCTTTCTCTTCGCTTTCAACGGGCCGGAGGACAGGCGGGACCCATGGGAGGCAAAAGCAGCCAGGGACTGGTATCTGCCCGGGACAGTCCGCAGTCTATAAATCCACTGGAAGGAGCAGAGCACCTCACCCAGAAGGAAAATGGGCCCAGACCACTGCTGGCCAGCATGAATGTCCTTCGAAAAGTGATGGGCATCTCTCTCACCTCCCTCTCTGACCCCTCTCTCTCTCACCCCCCTCTCTGGCCCCCCTCTCTCTCTCATCCCCATCTTTGACCCCTCTCTCTCTTACCCCCTCTTTGACCCCCCTCTCTCTCTCTCACTCACCCCCTCTCTCTCACACCCTCTCTATCTGACCCCTCTATTTCTCTCACACCCTCTCTCTCTCTCTCACCCCCTCTCTGACCCCTCTCTCTCTCACCCCCCTCTCTGACCCCTCTTTTTCTCTCGCCCCCCTCTCTCTAACCCCCCTCTCTCTCACCACTCTCTCTCGTACCCCTCTCTCTCTCACCCCCTCTCTGACCCCTCTCTCACTCCCTCTCTGACCTCTCTCTCTATCTCTCACCCCCCTCTCTGACCCCTCTCTCCCCCCCCTCACTGACCCCTCTATCTCTCTCACACACTCTCTCTGACCCCCCTCTCCCTCACCCCCCTGACCCCTCTCTCTCTGACCCCCCTCTCTCTGATCCCTCTTTCTCACTCACCTCTCTGACCCCTCTCTGTGACCCCTCTCTCTCTCTCTGAATTCTCTCTCTCACCCCCCCTCTCTCTCGCTCTCTCTCTCACATGCAGGCAGGGGGAACTGAGTGGGCAAGTGAGTGTCACTGATTCCATCTGCACCCAGCACTGCCACTGATCACATCCACCCCAAGCACAGCCACTGATCTTCCCGCAAGCACTACCACTGATCCAATCCCCCCTCCCAAGCACTGTTACTGATCCCATCCCCCCCAAGCACTGCCACTGATCCCATCTCCCTACTATTACGGCCACTCATCTCATCCCCACCAGCACTGTCTTCACTCATCCCACCCTCCATTCCCCCAGAACTGCCACTGATCCCATCCCCCCAGCACCGCCACTGATTACATCAACTCCCCAGCACTGCCAATGGTCACACCTCCCTCCCCCAGCACTGCCATTAATACCATTCCACCCCCCGCCCCCCACTGCCACCACCGCCACTGATCACACTGCCCCTAGCCCCAGTAGCCAATGGGTGAGCAGGGATGAAGTGCAGTAACCTCTAGCAACCAATCAGCAAGCAGAAATGATGTGCTGTAACCTCTAGCAACTAATCAGTGAGTGGTAATGTTTTGCTGTAACCTTTAGCAATTATAATTGCTGCCGATCTGCTACACTAAACTGAGTTTAGCTGCTATTTGTTGTAAGTTTCAAAGCAGGTGGGGAGTGAAATTGCATGTGGGGGGGGGGGGAGGAAAGAAAATTGTCACCCAGGATCCAATCAATATTAAAGATGGCCATGCATGTGTGCTCCCAGCCAGGGCTGCATGCTTTAATTGGAGCACACAGTGCCCAGCAAGCCATACCCCAGCAGTGACAAAGACCACAGGTAAGGGATTGAAGGAGGGGGTAGCACAAGTGCTGGGGCATCTTTTATCTTAATACTGTGAATGCATTTGGGTAAAAATTGCTGAGCCTTTAGTATTTTTTTAACCTAAACTTTTGTGCAATGTCTTTTTTTTTTTTTTTATAATAAAGAGAGATAAGTTTTAGATATATCATGAGATTGTCAGACGTTCACTAATAATTCATGTATTCGTAAGGGTCTTAAATTCTTCAGAATATTTGTAGACCAGCCACACTCTCCATAAAGTGTTGAATTTCTCTATATTTTCGTGTGCTATAGTTTGTGTAATGTCTTTCTGACCCTTACTTCCACTATCTTATTGAGCAAGCCAGTATTACACAAGAACTTTGGAGGGAGTAGTATGAGTATAGTGTGGCATGTTTAAATAAGGTTTATAAATATGTAGATTTCACCATCAACTTGTTTACAAAGAATTACCATAGAAAAGCCCTATTTACATTGCTTGGTCAAACTGTATAAATACTGATTCCCTTTGTCCTCACCTGAAGTTGTTAACTGATCAGACCTAGGACTCAGCTTCTCAAACATTTTTGTGCTAAACTTTCCATTTTGTCGATTTTTTGTTTTTTGTTTTTACTCCTACAAATAATGTAACAAATGAGCCATATAATCCCCTCTTTGCAGAAGTTAACACTGTAACGAAGAGAAGGAACATTTTAAAGAGGGGTCCTGAAACTTCAGACCACAAAGTGAGTATTTTCTTTCTTTTTTTTTTACAATATGAAATGTACAGATTGTAAAATGCACTCTGCCATAAGGTGACTGTAAATTATGTTTTCTGATATAAAATTATGGAACAAAACTGAAGGTAAGTTTTTGCTAGAGCAACAAATGTAATTAATTACTTTAAATTCAAAACTAATTGTTGATCAAATGTAAGTTTCAGCTGTTAATTTTTATTTAATTAAGAAAATTGTTAGACATCTAAATGTTTGCTGTCATGAACCATGGTAAAGCCAGGGATAAGGACATATGGTATGGGATGTAGTTTTGGAATGTATGCATATAAAGTATAAAGATGGAGTGGTGCAAGGCTGAGGCCAGCTTATACATGTTAACCACATAGACTGGATAGGGCTGAGTAGCGATTTTTCTCAAGTGTGCTATACGCTACTAGATGGTGATATTTTTCGCCTGCACCCCATTCCTGAGTACCAGCGGGACTTTCTTTTTTGCTTAGAGCGGCACTACAAGTATTAGCACGTCATTACAGTATACAGATGCATATATGCAATAATGTCTACCTGCTAATTAAGAGAAAACTAAAGAGAGGTGCCAGTCTTTAAGGTGAAAATTAAGAAAGGTTAAAACTTAGATGATGAGTAGTGATGAGCCGAACACCCCCGGGTTCGGTTCGCACCAGAACCCGCGAACGGACCGAAAGTTTGAACGAACATTAGAACCCTATTAAATACAATAGATGCGAACGTTCGAATTCTAAAGTGCTAATTATAACAACTATTATGCATGTTATTGTCCTAAAAAGGGTTTGGGAACCCGGGTTCTGCACCAGGGGACATGTATCAATGCAAAAATAAGTTTTAAAAACGGTCGTTTTTCGGGAGCAGTCATTTTAATGATGCATAAAGTGAAAAAAAAAAGTCAAATATTCCTTTAAATATCGTACCTGGGGGGTGTCTAAAGTATGCCTGTGAAGTGCCACGTGTTTCCCGTGTTTAGAACTGTCCCTGCACAAAATAACATTTCTAAAGGGAAAAAAGTCATTTAAAACTGCTTGCGGCTTTAATGCAATGTCTGGTCCCGGTAATATGGATGAAAATCTTTAGGAAAAATGGCATAGCTACCCCATCAACACCCCCCCCCCTACCCCAGCCCATTACCAGCCCCTTTGGGTCTTGTATGGATATTAAGGGGAACCCCGCACATAAAATAAAAAAGGCCCTATATACTCTGAACAGCCGTATACAGGCGGTGCATACAAGACAGGGACTGTAGGTTTGTTCTTATGTAGAATGTGTTTGTAATTTTGAACAGGTACATTGTTGAAGTGTAGCTCCAGCCCAAAAATCTATTTTTAAACTTTTTGGGAAACATAGGTAAGGGTTATCACCCCTGTAACATTTGTTTTGCTGTCTGTGCCCCTGTTCAGAACATTTCACCTCACTTTCCGTCCCAATGACAACTGTTTTTGAAATGTGGTGTTTTTCTTGAAACAAGGATTGCTGATAAAGCATCAGTACAGATGAGACCCCTTTCTCCCATATTTATTCTTACAGGAGAGAATTTTCCTTTCTAGGGGTAGATTTCCTCTCACTTCCTGTTGTCTTCTTTCGTTTGCAAGTAGGAGTCGTTTGTAAGTTGGATGTTTGAAAGTAGGGACCTGCCGTATATACTCTGCAGAAATAGGCCCCTTAGTTGTTGGTGTTGGCACAACACTGTAAGCACTCAGTTACTCTTGGTTGGTGCTGGAACGCCCTGCTGTCAACTATTATATCAGGAATTTTAATTACATATAATTGTTGAACAGTGGTAGTAAAAATTGGGGCTTTGATGGTGGTGCTGGTGCCACAACACTGTAAGCCCTGACAGTTACTCTTGGTGGGTGCAGCAATGGGCCCTGCTGTGAATTATTAGATCAAGAATTGTAATTACATGCCCCTTTTGAACAGGGGCTGAAAAATTGGGCCTTTCGTGGTGGTGGTGGTGGTGGCGTTGCCACAAGACTGTAAGCCCTCAGAGTTACTCTTGGTGGGTGCAGCAATGCTGCTGTGAATTATTAGATCAAGAATTGTAATTGCATGCCCCTGTTGAACAGGGGCTGAAAAATTGGGCCTTAGGCACTGGTGGCACAACACTACAACCCCTCACAGATACTGTACTTGGAGCACAGCAATGAGCCCTGTTGCAAAGTATTGCTTCAAAAATTGTAATGACACGCCCCTGTTAAACAGGGGCTGAAAAATTGGGCCTTAGGCACTGGTGCCACAACACTCCAACCCCTCACAGATACTGTACTTGGAGCACAGCAATGAGCCCTATGGCAAATTATTGCTAAAAAAATTGTAATTACACGCCCCTGTAAAACAGGGGCTGAAAAATTGGGCCTTAGCCACTGGTGGCGGCACCCATAAACAAAAATGATCTTCCAAGCTATCATCATCAATCGTATCATTGAGGACTCGGAGGAGGAGGATAGCCAGTCAACATAACAGCACAGGCACTCAGCATCAGCATCAGTCTTGAAGGGATGTGACATGTTAAAATCAATTAGTCTGTTATATCAGCATCAGGTGTGTGGTAGCTGGTGGTGATCCAAGACTGGTTCATCTTGATGAAAGTCAGTCGATCAACCGAGTCGGTGGACAGGCGCACCCTGTGATCCGTGACAAATCCTCCAGCAGCACTGAATGTGCGTTCCGAAAGAACGCTGGATGCAGGACAGGCCAGTAGCTCAATTGCATACTGTGCAAGCTCTGGCCAGTGATCCATCCTCAAGACCCAGTAAGCCAGAGGATTTTCGGTGGGGAAGGTGTCCAAGTCTGACCTTGCCCCTAGATATTCCTGCACCATGTTTATCAGACGCTGGCGATGGTTGCTGGAACCGATCATACTTTGGGGCTGCGGACTAAAGAATTGTCTGAACGCATCGGTCAGACGGCCACCTTCCCCACCGCTCCTTCTTTGACTGGCCGAAGCCTCAGCAACTCGTTGTCCAGGACCAGGAGTTTGTAACCTCCCAGTCTCTGGGAACGCGTTGCACAGACCTTTCTGCAAGGCCTCCCGGAGTTGTCTCATCCTCTGCTCCCTCTGCGACGGTAACATAAGGTCCGCAACCTTACCCTTGTACCGTGGATCAAGGAGAGTGGCCAGCCAGTAATGGTCCCTCTCCTTGATCCGAAGAATACGAGGATCCTTCCGCAGACTTTGCAGGATCAGGGAGGCCATGCAGCGTAGGTTTGCTGAGGCATTCGGTCCGGAGTCCTCTGGGTCACTAAGGACGACATGATCCGCAGCCACCTCCTCCCAGCCACGTACAAGTCCACTGGTTTCTTGGGACTGTAAATCATCCCTAAAAGACTGCTGCTGATGATGCTGAGTGCCAGCCTCCACCTCCATGCTGACACAATCCTCCTCCTCCTCCTCCTCCTCCTCCTCCTCCTCTTCCTGTGCGATGGGTGGGACAGAAGGAACACTGTCTGGGTAAAGGGGGCCTTGAGAGGCAAGGAAGTCCTCCTCTTCCTGCCTCTGTTCTGCCTCAAGTGCCCTGTCCATTATTCCACGCAGCGTGTGCTCCAACAGGTGGACAAGAGGTACAGTGTCACTGATGCATGCACTGTCACTGCTCACCATCCTCGTGGCCTCCTCAAATGGTGCCAGGACAGTGCATGCATCCCTGATCATGCCCCACTGGCGTGGAGAAAAAAAAACAAGCTCCCCTGACCCTGTCCTGGTGCCGTAGTCGCACAGGTACTCATTGATGGCCCTCTGCTGCGTGTGCAGCCGCTGCAGCATGGCCAACGTTGAGTTCCACCTGGTGGGCATGTCACATATAAGGCGGTTCTTGGGCAGGTTCAACTCCTTTTGCAGCTCAGCCAGGCGAGCACTGGCATTATAAGATCTGCGGAAATGCACACAGACTTTCCTGGCCTGCCTCAGGACATCCTGTAAGCCCGGGTACCTGCCCAAGAACCGCTGCACCACCAGGTTAAGGACGTGAGCCACACAGGGCACATGGGTCAGTTGTCCCTGTCGGAGGGCGGAGAGGAGGTTGGTGCCATTGTCGCAAACCACCATTCCTGGCTTAAGCTGGCGTGGCGTCAACCACCTCTCGGCCTGGCCCTGCAGAGCAGACAGGACCTCTGCCCCAGTGTGGCTTCTGTCCCCCAAACACACCAGCGCAAGCACGGCATGGCATCTTTTTGCCTGCGTACTTGCGTAGCCCCGTGAACGGCTACGGAGCACCGCTGGTTCATAGGACAAACCACAGGAAGAGGCCATGGAGGAAGAAGAAGAGGAGGGGGTGGAGGAGAGAGGTGTGTCACAACCAGTAGTAGCATTTTGGAGGCGTGGCGGTGGGACAACCTCCAACACTACTGCACCTTGTCCTGCATCCTTCCCAGCTGCCAAAAGAGTGACCCAATGGGCCGTGAAAGAAAGGTAACGTCCCTGTCCATGCCTGCTGGACCATGAGTCAGCGGTAATATGCACCTTACCGCTGACCGCCCTGTCCAGCGAGGCCAAGACATTGCCTTCCACATGCCGGTAGAGAGCCGGAATAGCCTTCCGTGAGAAAAAGTGGCGTTTGGGAACCTGCCACTGAGGAACCGCACATTGCACAAACTCACGGAAGGGGGCCGAGTCTACCAACTGAAAAGGCAGCAGTTGAAGCGCTAGCAATTTAGCCAAGCTAGCATTCAACCGCTGGGCATGTGGATGGCTGGGAGTGAACTTCTTTCGACGGTCCAGCAGCTGGGGCAGGGAAATTTGCCTGCTAGAATCGGACGTCGGTGTACTGCTAGCAGAGTGGCCGCAAGTACTTGGCTGTGACACACCTAATTCTACACCTTCATTCCTCTCAGTGCATGTTTCAGAGAGGACTGAAGTTATAGTGGGGTTGGAGATCCCAGCTGATGCGGTGCAAGGAGAGGTCCGCTTTGTTCTTTGGTGTGGGTCTTTGAGGTAGGCTTGCCAACGAGCTGCATGGCAGGTCAACATATGTCTGGTCAGGCATGTGGTACCCAAGCGGCTGATGTTTTGGCCACGCGATATACGCTTGAGACATATGTTGCAAACAGCAGCTGTGCGATCTGATGCACTAGCCTCAAAAAAGGCCCACACCAAAGAACTTTTTGAATGACGGGCAGAGGCAGCGCCCTGCACAGGCGGAACTCTGCGGTGTGATTCCGTCGGTGTACTGCCCTTACGCTGGCCACCAAAGGGCATCCTGCCTCGTTGGAGATGTGCCTCCTCCTCATCCTCCTCCTCCTCCTCTCTCCTATTAGGCACCCACGTGGAGTCAGTGACCTCATCATCACCTCCCTCCTCATCACTGGAGCCAATCTGGCAGTATGCTGCAGCTGCTGGAACATGACTGCCAGATTGGTGTCCTTCTTGAGCATCCCCTCTGTCTGCTCTCACGCTACTGCCTTCCTCTAGCTGGGTTTCATCATCAGACCCTTCGAAACGCTGGGCATCCTCCTGGAGCATGTACCCAACACTGTGCTGAAACAGTTCGGGGGACTCCTCAGGAGGAGGACATGGTGGGTCTAGGGAAGGAGTGACTGATGATGAGTCTGACATTGATACCAGGGAAGAGGACGCTTTGGCAGCTGCTTTTCCAGTACCCTGAGCCTGGGTGAGAGAGGATGAGGAGGAGGAGGAGGGCTTGGTCATCCACTCTACCAAGTCTTCGGCATGATGTGGCTCAACATGTCCAGCTGCCGAAAAGAAGGACAAGCGTGTCCCATGGCCATGTGCTGATGACAATGCACCGCGTCCACGACCAGCACTGTTGCCCCCAGACACAGAGCCTGCTTGCCCTCTTTTATTGCCTCCTGACTGTCTGCCTCTCCTTGTTTGCCTTCCAGACATTCTAATAGATGGCCTGCAGGGAGATGGGAAAAAAGCAATAAGGGCTACCTTCAGGTGTCCTTCTCTGTCCCTTGAAACAAGGACTTGCACAGTGAAAGAAACTGACACTCTCCCTACCTACAGTTTTCTGTCCCTAGAAAAAATGTTTTTTTTAAGCACAATTTAGCACAAGGAGAATTCACTCACTGTCCTTCCAGGTCCCTGGAAACAAGGACTTTCACAGTGAAAGAAACTGACACTCTCCCTACCTACAGTTTTCTGTCCCTAGAAAAAATGTTTTTTTTAAGCACAATTTAGCACAAGGAGAATTCACTCACTGTCCTTCCAGGTCCCTGGAAACAAGGACTTTCACAGTGAAAGAAACTGACACTCTCCCTACCTACAGTTTTCTGTCCCTAGAAAAAATGTTTTTTTTAAGCACAATTTAGCACAAGGAGAATTCACTCACTGTCCTTCCAGGTCCCTGGAAACAAGGACTTTCACAGTGAAAGAAACTGACACTCTCCCTACCTACAGTTTTCTGTCCCTAGAAAAAATGTTTTTTTTAAGCACAATTTAGCACAAGGAGAATTCACTCACTGTCCTTCCAGGTCCCTGGAAACAAGGACTTTGACAGTGAAAGAAACTGACACTCTCCCTACCTACAGTTTTCTGTCCCTAGAAAAAATGTTTTTTTTAAGCACAATTTAGCACAAGGAGAATTCACTCACTGTCCTTCCAGGTCCCTGGAAACAAGGACTTTCACAGTGAAAGAAACTGACACTCTCCCTACCTACAGTTTTCTGTCCCTAGAAAAAATGTTTTTTTTAAGCACAATTTAGCACAAGGAGAATTCACTCACTGTCCTTCCAGGTCCCTGGAAACAAGGACTTTCACAGTGAAAGAAACTGACACTCTCCCTACCTACAGTTTTCTGTCCCTAGAAAAAATGTTTTTTTTAAGCACAATATAGCACAAGGAGAATTCACTCACTGTCCTTCCAGGTCCCTGGAAACAAGGACTTTCACAGTGAAAGAAACTGACACTCTCCCTACCTACAGTTTTCTGTCCCTAGAAAAAATGTTTTTTTTAAGCACAATATAGCACAAGGAGAATTCACTCACTGTCCTTCCAGGTCCCTGGAAACAAGGACTTTCACAGTGAAAGAAACTGACACTCTCCCTACCTACAGTTTTCTGTCCCTAGAAAAAATGTTTTTTTTAAGCACAATTTAGCACAAGGAGAATTCACTCACTGTCCTTCCAGGTCCCTGGAAACAAGGACTTTGACAGTGAAAGAAACTGACACTCTCCCTACCTACAGTTTTCTGTCCCTAGAAAAAATGTTTTTTTTAAGCACAATTTAGCACAAGGAGAATTCACTCACTGTCCTTCCAGGTCCCTGGAAACAAGGACTTTGACAGTGAAAGAAACTGACACTCTCCCTACCTACAGTTTTCTGTCCCTAGAAAAAATGTTTTTTTTAAGCACAATTTAGCACAAGGAGAATTCACTCACTGTCCTTCCAGGTCCCTGGAAACAAGGACTTTCACAGTGAAAGAAACTGACACTCTCCCTACCTACAGTTTTCTGTCCCTAGAAAAAATGTTTTTTTTAAGCACAATTTAGCACAAGGAGAATTCACTCACTGTCCTTCCAGTTACCTGGAAACAAGGACTTTCACAGTGAAAGAAACTGACACTCTCCCTACCTACAGTTTTCTGTCCCTAGAAAAAATGTTTTTTTTAAGCACAATTTAGCACAAGGAGAATTCACTCACTGTCCTTCCAGGTCCCTGGAAACAAGGACTTTCACAGTGAAAGAAACTGACACTCTCCCTACCTACAGTTTTCTGTCCCTAGAAAAAATGTTTTTTTTTAAGCACAATTTAGCACAAGGAGAATTCACTCACTGTCCTTCCAGGTCCCTGGAAACAAGGACTTTCACAGTGAAAGAAACTGACACTCTCCCTACCTACAGTTTTCTGTCCCTAGAAAAAATGTTTTTTTTAAGCACAATTTAGCACAAGGAGAATTCACTCACTGTCCTTCCAGGTCCCTGGAAACAAGGACTTTCACAGTGAAAGAAACTGACACTCTCCCTACCTACAGTTTTCTGTCCCTAGAAAAAATGTTTTTTTTAAGCACAATTTAGCACAAGGAGAATTCACTCACTGTCCTTCCAGGTCCCTGGAAACAAGGACTTTCACAGTGAAAGAAACTGACACTCTCCCTACCTACAGTTTTCTGTCCCTAGAAAAAATGTTTTTTTTAAGCACAATTTAGCACAAGGAGAATTCACTCACTGTCCTTCCAGGTCCCTGGAAACAAGGACTTTCACAGTGAAAGAAACTGACACTCTCCCTACCTACAGTTTTCTGTCCCTAGAAAAAATGTTTTTTTTAAGCACAATTTAGCACAAGGAGAATTCACTCACTGTCCTTCCAGGTCCCTGGAAACAAGGACTTTCACAGTGAAAGAAACTGACACTCTCCCTACCTACAGTTTTCTGTCCCTAGAAAAAATGTTTTTTTTAAGCACAATTTAGCACAAGGAGAATTCACTCACTGTCCTTCCAGGTCCCTGGAAACAAGGACTTTGACAGTGAAAGAAACTGACACTCTCCCTACCTACAGTTTTCTGTCCCTAGAAAAAATGTTTTTTTTAAGCACAATTTAGCACAAGGAGAATTCACTCACTGTCCTTCCAGGTCCCTGGAAACAAGGACTTTCACAGTGAAAGAAACTGACACTCTCCCTACCTACAGTTTTCTGTCCCTAGAAAAAATGTTTTTTTTAAGCACAATTTAGCACAAGGAGAATTCACTCACTGTCCTTCCAGGTCCCTGGAAACAAGGACTTTGACAGTGAAAGAAACCGACACTCTCCCTACCTACAGTTTTCTGTCCCTAGAAAAAATGTTTTTTTTAAGCACAATATAGCACAAGCACAAAACACACTGACACTCTCCCTACCTATCCTTCTCTTTCCCTAAACTAAAGGAATCCAGGTTAAGCAAGAAAGAAATAAAAGTCACTGTCCCTGCCTATGCTGCTCTATCCCTGCTCCGGAACACACTACACTAGGCCGCCGTGCTGGCGGCCTTTTATAGTGTGGGGCGTGTACTAAACACCCTCAGCAATAATTGGCCACAGGCATCCTGCCTGTGGCCAATCATTGCTCTCCTCGCTGCCGGCGCTGTGATTGGCCAAGCATGCGGGGTCACAGTGCATGCTTGGCCAATCACAGCGCCTGGATGACACTGCGATGGCGTAGTGCATTGTGGGCCGTTCGCGTCACTCGAATTTGGCGCGAACGGCCCAAATCGTTCGATCTTCGTCGAACGATCGAACAGCCGATGTTCGAGTCGAACGTATGTTCGACTCGAACACGAAGCTCATCCCTAATGATGAGATAAGTTGGTAGGCTGCGGAAGGATGAATGGTAATCATACGACTACATACTTACTTAATATATCATTTAAAAAGGTCAGAAAAACATAAACCAATTCTAGTAACAAATTTATCAAGGCTACAATGCATAAATAGCTTACAAATTTAACATTTACAAGTAAAACAATAAAATAATTTAAAACATAAATTGTATACTTCTGAATATATATACTTTTAAGACTGATAAAGAGTGGACAATCATCCAAAATACATTGACTTGTGTTATCCTGAACTTTTTTGCAAATTACTTTTTAAGACATACGCTGTTCATTCTTATCTAAAGCCCCGTACACACGGTCGGACTTTTGCCCAACAAACTTCGTTTTGAGCAAGTTGGACCAACAATCCGACCGTGTGCATGCTCCATCGGACAAACTTTTTTTGCTTTTTTCTTGTTTTCATCGGACAAACGTTGGGTCTGCAAACGGACAAACTTTTGCCCAACAAAAGTCCGATGGAGCAAAGTCCGACCGTGTGTACAGAAAACCATCGGACTTTTGTCCAATGGACAAAACAACTAATGTTAAAATCAACCAACAATAGCAGAAGTTGACCCAAGGGTGGCGGTAAAGAGCAGAAAAAAGCAGAAAAAACACGTGATGTTGCAAAAAGTTTTGGGAAAGTTTGCAGAAAAGTCAGAGCGTGTGTATGCTATGGGTGTGCCCGACCAACTCCAGTCGGACAAAAAACCACGGAAAAGTCCGATGGAAGTCCGACCGTGTGTACGAGGCTTTATGATGTTTTGTGCTTGTATAGTATACTGTTTCTTTACTTATTCATGCAATGCAATCTCCACCAACCAGACCTTTCATTCATAATTGTCTGCTAAAGTCTGATGTACACTAATGATTCTATTTGTAAAGCAGTGAATGATTTTTACTAAATGTTCTCTAGTGGTGAAACAATTACTGCCATTTAAAACACAAGCAACAGGAAAATTCACATGTAGAGAATGTTTTCTGAATGTCAGATTCACTGCTTTAAGCTGGCCATACACCATTAGATTATCTGCAGATTTTCTATGGTTTGATGGAAAAAGTGCAACAGATTTCTCCATGTATATTAACTGTGTGGATGGAGGAATCTCCCACTTTTTCCATCTACCCATAGAAAATCTGCAGATAATCTAATGGTGTATGGCCAGCTTTAAAAATATTCCCCTACATTATAATGTTGATGATGATTATAATTCTCTCTTGATCACTACCCTGACCTGCCAAATGCAGTGTTAATGATGTGACATTTGTGCAATTTCTTTTGGAACTTTGAGAAAGAGAGAATTAAAAGAAACTTGATACCTGTCTCTGAATACTGCTATGGAAGAAACATTTTTTTACTAATGTATTTTTTTATTTAAAGCGGTATTAAACCCGAAACCAAAAATGTTATGTATTGCAGCTGAAATTAAATGTGGTGGCTGTATCAGTTTTCTTTTCTTTGGCTTTTTCCCTCTGTTTTCACCTCGTTATCTGGTCAGTACCACACCTCCTACATTAGTGAGAAACCACTTTTTGAGGAATGAGCAAGGACACAGCAAACAGCAGTATTGTCAGTCTGAGGGGAGGGGATGGAAGTGGTAAATGTATCAGATTTGAATAAAAATAACAAATTGAAGCCAAACTCCAGCTAACACTTTCTAATCAGTTACCGCAAGCATTTTTTCCTTTTGGGATAAAGGTTTTATATGAATACATAAAAGCTGATAAATATAATCACCCCTGCCAGTGGTAAATAGATGGTCTCATCCATGTAAGCTGTTACATTCTGCTGGAGAGCTTGAACTTCTGTAACAGCAGAGTTGCTGATGAAAATAGAAGAAAGAAAGCCTAAAAAGGAAAACTAATAAAACTAATAAGTATTGGTAAGGTAAAATATATTAAAATGTTTGCTTTTTGGTTTAATACTGCTTTAAGTCACAGGCTTGCTGAATATTTACATGGTAATACAACAAACACTTGTAGTATTGTTTTATTGTAGCTCAGTACAGGCATACCCCACTTTTAAGTACACAATGGGACCAGAGCATGTATGTAAAATGAAAATGTACTTAAAGTGAAACAATACCTTTTTTCACTTCTAGGGTGTAGTGGGGGGTCAGGGGCTGTAGTGGGGGTGTCAGGAGCTGTAGTTGGGGTCTCAGGGGCTGTAGTGTGGGTGTCAGGGGCACACTGGAACAGGGCGGGCTATGCTCTCGGAGCTTCAGCTTCTTCTACTGCGGCTGAAAAATGTCTGTACAGTACTTGTGAGGCACTTTACATACACTCACGGGTATGTCCTTACTCGCAAGTGTATGTAAAGTGAGTGTACTTAAAGCGGAACTCCACCCACAATTTTTTTTTTTTTTAAGTCAAAGCCAGTGCATCCCAATGGATAATAAATATTAAAAAGATAAGATTGAGAAACTTGCTTGGACCTTGAAGAAGGGGACACACCCCGAAAGCTCGTCCATGAAAAATGATATGTTAGTGCAAATAAAAAAAGGATCACGGACAGTACTCAATTTTCTCTGTCACAATTGCATTAATACGGCTACAATCACCTCTATCACCTCAAGCAGAGATAAGATTAAAACTGGGTGGCTAAACTATAATGTAAATATATAAAAAAGAAAAAAAAAGGCCTTCAAAAACTATCAGTCTGAGGGATCATTGTCAGCATTTCAACAATGCAAGGAAAGCAATAAGAAGTGTAAGAATGCAATCAGGGCTGCTAAAATAGACCATGAAAGAAACATAGAAGAGTAAAAAAAATCCCAGAAATGTTTTAAATACATTAACAGTAAGAAAACGATGCCAGAGCATATTGGCCCCATAAAGGATTATGAAGGGATTTTGGTTGCAAAAGACAAAGAGAAAGCAATAGTTTTAAATTAATTCCAAATTAATTATTCTCCTCAGTGTTCACAAAGGAAAAGGAGGGATATAGTAACAAAGACTGTAATGTTAATAACACGTCACAGAATACACCCTTTTTGCTAACAGAAGCCAGTGTCAGAAGTAGACTTGAAAAAAGTAACCAAAATAAATCACCAGGACCAGGTGCCTTACACCCAAGTGTCCTTAAGGAACTCAGCCAGGTGATAGCTAGACCATTATGCCCTGTACACACGATCGTGTGGGCCCCATCGGACTTTTTTCCG
The DNA here is from genome assembly GCA_029206835.1 of Rana muscosa. NCBI lineage: Eukaryota > Metazoa > Chordata > Amphibia > Anura > Ranidae > Rana > Rana muscosa. Next base: position 405,132,170 of record CM055117.1, read on the forward strand.
ATGGGAAAAAAAAACGATAGGAAATTCCGATCGTCTGTGTGGAACTCCAACGGAGAAAAAACCCACGCATGCTCAGAATCAAGTCAACGCATGCTCAGAAGCATTGAACTTAATTTTTCTCGGCTCGTCGGAGTGTTTTACGTCACCGTGTTTTGGACGGTTGGAATTTTGTCTGATGGTGTGTATGCAAGACTGATGGAAGTCAGCTTCATCAGAATTCCGACTGAAAATTCCATCAGGTTTTATTCCATCGGAAATCCGATCGTGGGTACAGGGCATTAGTCCTAACTTTTATGGACAGTTTACTGACTGGAATGGTACCAGTTGATTGAAGGAAAGCCAACGTGGTACCAATATTTAAAAAAAGGCAAGGATATATCTCTGGAAACTACAGGCCAGTCAGTCTAACATTAATAGTTTGTAAGCTAAAGGAGGGGATGATAAGGGATTATATCCAAGAATTTGCTGATGAAAACAGTATAATTATTAGTAGTGATTCATGAAGGATCATTCTTGCCAGACCAATCTATTATCATTCTTTGAGGAAGTGAGCTGCCATCTAGATAAAGGAAGGCCTGTGGACATGGTATCTCTGGATTTTGCAAAGGCATTTGATACAGTTCCCCACAAACATTCAATTACAAACTGAGGCATGGACCATAGGATATGTACCTGGATAGAGAACTGGCTACAGGGGTGGGTCCAAAGGGTGGTGATAAACAGCAAGTACTTAGGATGGTCTGGTGTGGTAAGTGGGGTCCCCCAAGTATCTGTCCTGGGACCAATTCTGTTTAATTTATTTATAAACGATCTAGAGGATGGGATTAACACCTCAACCTCAAAGCTAAGAAGGACTATAACTTCCCAGCAAAATATGAAAACCTTACAAGAAGACCTAAACAAAATGATGGGTTTGGCAACTACATGGCAAATGAGGTTTAATGTTAAAAAAAATGCAAAGTAATGCATTTGGGTGCTAAAAATACGAATGCAAGTTACTCGCTGGGGGGAGAACCACAGGGGGAATCCAGGATGGAAAAGGATCTGGGGGTCCTAGTAGATGGCAGGCTTAGCAATAGCATGCAATGCCAAGCTGCTGCAAGAAAAGCCAACTGAATATTGTATATTAGCATGCATCAAAAAGGGGATTTACTAAGAGATAAAACTCTGCCACTCTACAAGACTCTGGTCCGGCCACATTTTGAGTATGCCATCCAGTTCTGGGCACCAGTCCTCAAGAAGGATGTGCTGTGGAACTGGAAAGAATTCAGAGAAGAGCAACCAAGCTAATAAAGGAACTAGAGGATGTCAGTTATGGAGAAAGACTACAAGCATTAAACTTTTTCTTTCTGGAGAAGAGACGTTTGAGAGGGGATATGATAGCGATATTCAAATACCTTACTGGTGACTAGTGATGAGCCGAACACCCCCGGGTTCGGTTCGCACCAGAACCTGCGAACAGACCAAAAGTTCGCACAAACTTTAGAACCCTATTAAATACAATGGATGCGAACGTTCGAAATCTAAAGTGCTAATTATAACGACTATTATGCATATTATTGTCCTAAAAAGGGTTTGGGAACCCGGGTTCTGCACCAGGGGACATGTATCAATGCAAAAAATAAGTTTTAAAAACGGCCGTTTTTCTGGAGCAGTCATTTTAATGATGCATAAAGTGAAAAAAAAAAAGTCAAATATTCCTTTAAATATCGTACCTGGGGGGTGTCTAAAGTATGCCTGTGAAGTGCCACGTGTTTACCGTGTTTAGAACTGTCCCTGCACAAAATTACATTTCTAAAGGAAAAAAAGCCATTTAAAACTGCTTGCGGCTTTAATGTAATGTCTGGTCCCGGTAATATGGATGAAAATCTTTAAGAAAAATGGCATAGCTACCCCATCACACACACCCCCCCCCTACCCCAGCCCATTACCAGCCCCTTTGGGTCTTGTATGGATATTAAGGGGAACCCCGCACACAAAATAAAAAAGGCCCTATATACTCTGAACAGCCGTATACAGGCGGTGCATACAAGACTGTAGGTTTGTTCTTATGTAGAATCTGTTTGTAATTTTGAACAGGTACATTGTTTAAGTGTAGCTCCAGGCAAAATATCTATTTTTAAGCTTTTTGGAAAACATAGGGAAGGGTTATCACCCCTGTAACATTTGTTTTGCTGTCTGTGCAGTGTGCACCTGTTCAGAACAGTTCACCTCACTTTCCGTCCTAATGACAAATGTTTTTTGAAAATTTGGGGTTTTTATTGAAACAAGAATTGGTGATAAAGCATCAGTGGAGAGGAGACACTTTTTTCCAATATTAACTCTTACAGGAGAGAATTTGCCTTCCTAGGGGTAGATTTCCTCTCACTTCCTGTTGTATCCTTCCGTTTGCAAGGAGGAGTCGTTTGTAAGTTGGATGTTTGAAAGTAGGGGCCTGCTGTATATACTCAGCTGAAATTTGCCCCTTACATGTTGGTGTTGCCACAACACTGTGAGCCCTCACAGTTACTCTTGGTGGGCGCATGAATGGGCCCTGCTGTGAATTATTAGATCAAGAATTGTAATTGCATGCCCCTGTTGAACAGGGGCTGAAAAATTGGGCCTTTGGTGGTGGTGGTGGTGTTGACACAACACTGTAAGGCCTCACAGTTAGTCTTGGTGGGCACAGGAATGGGCCCTGCTGTGAATTATTAGATCAAGAATTGTAATTACATGCCACTGTTAAACAGGGGCAGAAAAATTGGGCCTTAGGCACTGGTGCCACAACACTGCAACCCCTCACAGATACTGTACTTGGAGCACAGCAATGAGCCCTGTTGCAAAGTATTGCATCAAAAATTGTAATTACACGCCCCTGTTAAACAGGGGCTGAAAAATTGGGCCTTAGCCACTGGTGCTGGTGCCACGACACTGCAACCACTCCCAGATACTCTAGTTGGAGTGCAGGAATGAGCCCTGCTGCAAAGCATTGCATAAAAAATTGTAATAACACAGCCCTGTTAAACATGGGCTGAAAAATTGGGCCTTAGCCACTGGTGGCGGCACCTAGAAACAAAAATGTTCTTCCAAGCTATCATCATCAATCGGATCATTGAGGAGGAGGAGGATAGTCAGTCAACATAACAGGACAGTCTCTCAGCATCAGCATCAGTCTTGAAGGGATGTGACATTTGAAAATAAATTAGTCTGTTATATCAGCTTCAGGTGTTTGGTAGCTGGTGGTGATCCAAGACTGGTTCATCTTTATTAAGGTCAGTCGATCAACAGAGTCGGTGGACAGGCGCACCCTGTGATCCGTGACAAATCCTCCAGCAGCACTGAATGTGCGTTCTGAAAGAACGCTGGATGCAGAACAGGCCAGTAGCTCAATTGCATACTGTGCAAGCTCTGGCCAGTGATCCATCCTCAAGACCCAGTAAGCCAGAGGATTTTCGGTGGGGAAGGTGTCCAAGTCTGACCTTGCCCCTAGGTATTCCTGCACCATGTATATCAGAAGCTGGCGATGGTTGCTGGAACCGATCATACCTTGGGGCTGCGGACTAAAGAATTGTCTGAACGCTTCGGTCAGACGGCCACCTTCCCCACCGCTCCTTCTTTGACTGACCGAAGCCTCAGCAACTCGTTGTCCAGGACCAGGAGTTTGTAACCTCCCAGTCTCTGGGAACGCGTTGCACAGACCTTTCTGCAAGGCCTCCCGGAGTTGTCTCATCCCATGCTCCCTCTGCGATGGTAAGATAAGGTCCGCAACCTTACCCTTGTACCGTGGATCAAGGAGAGTGGCCAGCCAGTTATGGTCCCTCTCCTTGATCCGAAGAATACGAGGATCCTTCCGCAGACTTTGCAGGATCAGGGAGGCCATGCAGTGTAGGTTAGCTGAGGCATTCGGTCCGGAGTCCTCTGGGTCACTATGGACGACATGATCCGCAGCCACCTCCTCCCAGCCACGTACAAGTCCACTGGTTTCTTGGGACTGTAAATCATCCCTAAAAGACTGCTGCTGATGATGCTGAGTGCCAGGCTCCACCTCCATGCTGACACAATCCTCCTCCTCCTCCTCCTCTTCTTCCTGTGCGATGGGTGGGACAGAAGGAACACTGTCTGGGTAAAGGGGGCCTTGAGAGGCAAGGAAGTCCTCCTCTTCCTGCCTCTGTTCTGCCTCAAGTGCCCTGTCCATTATTCCACGCAGCGTATGTTCCAACAGGTGGACAAGAGGTACAGTGTCACTGATGCATGCACTGTCACTGCTCATCATCCTCGTGGCCTCCTCAAATGGTGCCAGGACAGTGCATGCATCCCTGATCATGCCCCACTGGCGTGGTGAAAAAATCCCGAGCTCCCCTGACCCTGTCCTGGTGCCGTAGTCGCACAGGTACTCATTGATGGCCCTCTGCTGCGTGTGCAGCCGCTGCAGCATGGCCAACGTTGAGTTCCACCTGGTGGGCATGTCACATATAAGGCGGTTCTTGGGCAGGTTCAACTCCTTTTGCAGCTCAGCCAGGCGAGCACTGGCATTATAAGATCTGTGGAAATGCACACAGACTTTCCTGGCCTGCCTCAGGACATCCTGTAAGCCTGGGTACCTGCACAAGAAACGCTGCACCACCAGGTTAAGGACGTGAGCCACACAGGGCACATGGGTCAGTTGTCCCTGTCGGAGAGCGGAGAGGAGGTTGGTGCCATTGTCGCAAACTACCATTCCTGGCTTAAGCTGGCGTGGCATCAACCACCTCTCGGCCTGCCCCTGCAGAGCAGACAGAACCTCTGCCCCAGTGTGGCTCCTGTCCCCCAAACACACCAGCGCAAGCACGGCATGGCATCTTTTTGCCTGCGTACTTGCGTAGCCCCTTGAACGCCTACGGAGCACCGCTGGTTCCGAGGACAAAGCACAGGAAGAGGCCACGGAGGAAGAAGAGGAGGGGGTGGAGGACAGAGGTGTGTCACAACCAGTAGTAGCATTTTGGAGGCGTGGCGGTGGAACAACCTCCAACACTACTGCACCTTGTCCTGCATCCTTCCCAGCTGCCAAAAGAGTGACCCAATGGGCCGTGAAAGAAAGGTAACGTCCCTGTCCATGCCTGCTGGACCATGAGTCAGCGGTAATATGCACCTTACCGCTGACCGCCCTGTCCAGCGAGGCCAAGACATTGCCATCCACATGCCGGTAGAGAGCCGGAATCGACTTCCGTGAGAAAAAGTGGCGTTTGGGAACCTGCCACTGAGGAACCGCACATTGCACAAACTCACGGAGGGGGCCGAGTCTACCAACTGAAAAGGCAGCAGGTGAAGCGCTAGCAATTTAGCCAAGCTAGCATTCAACCGCTGGGCATGTGGATGGCTGGGAGTGAACTTCTTTCGACGGTCCAGCAGCTGGGGCAGGGAAATTTGCCTGCTAGAATCGGACGTTGGTGTACTGCTAGCAGAGTGCCCGCAAGTACTTGGCTGTGACACACCCCTCAGAGCAGGTTTCAGAGAGGACTGAAGGTATAGTGGTGTTGGAGATCCCAGCTGATGCGGTGCAAGAAGAGGTCAGCTTTGTTCTTTGGTGTGGGTCTTTAAGGTAGGCTTGCCAACGAGCTGCATGGCAGGTCAACATATGTCTGGTCGAGCATGTGGTGCCCAAGCGGGTGATGTTTTGGCCACGCGATATACACTTGAGACATATGTTGCAAACAGCAGCTGTGCGATCTGATGCACTCGACTCAAAAAAGGCCCACACCAAAGAACTTTTTGAATAACGGGCAGAGGCAGCGCCCTGCACAGGCGGAGCTCTGCGGTGTGATTCCGTCGGTGTGCTGCCCTTACGCTGGCCCCCCGAGGGCATCCTGCCTCGTTGGAGATGTGCCTCCTCCTCATCCTCCTCCTCCTCCTCTCTCCTATTAGGCACCCACGTGGAGTCAGTGACCTCATCATCCCCTCCCTCCTCATCACTGGAGCCAATCTGGCAGTATGCTGCAGCTGCTGGAACATGACTGCCAGATTGGTGTCCTTCTTGAGCATCCCCTCTCTCTGCTCTCATGCTACTGCCTTCCTCTAGCTGGGTATCATCATCAGACCCTTCGAAATGCTGGGCATCCTCCTGGAGCATGTACCCAACACTGTGCTCAAACAGTTCGGGGGACTCCTCAGGAGGACATGGTTGGTCTAGGGAAGGAGTGACTGATGATGACATTGATACCAGGGAAGAGGACGCTTTGGCAGCTGCTTTGCCAGTACCCTGAGCCTGGGTGAGAGAGGATGAGGAGGATGAGGAGGGCTTAGTCATCCACTCTACCAAGTCTTCGGCATGATGCGGCTCAACACGTCCAGCTGCTGAAAAGAAGGACAAGCGTGTCCCATGGCCACGTGCTGATGGCGATGCACTGTTGTCTCTAGACACAGAGCCTGCTTGCCCTCTTTTATTGGCTCCTGACTGTCTGCCTCTCCTTGTTTGCCTTCCAGACATTCTAATGGCCTGCAGGGAAATGGGAAAAGCAGCAATACAGGCTAAGTTAAGGTGTAATATGGTCAGGAGGCACACTCCGCCCGCTGTAAGTGCCGCAAAATCCTTTTGGTGTAACACACCAGGAAAAAGCAGCAATACAGGCTAAGTTAAGGTATAATATGGTCAGGAGGCACACTCCGCCCGCTGTAAGTGCCGCAAAATCCTGTTGGTGTAACACACCAGGAAAAAGCAGCAATACAGGCTAAGTTAAGGTGTAATATGGTCAGGAGGTACACTCCGCCCGCTGTAAGTGCCGCAAAATCCTGTTGGTGTAACACACCAGGATAAAGCAGTAATACAGGCTAAGTTAAGGTGTAATATGTTCAGGAGGTACACTCCGCCCGCTGTAAGTGCCGCAAAATCCTGTTGGTGTAACACACCAGGAAAAAGCAGCAATACAGGCTAAGTTAAGGTGTAATATGGTCAGGAGGCACACTCTGCCCGCTGTAAGTGCCACAAAATCCTGTTGGTGTAACACACCAGGAAAAAGCAGCAACACAGGCTAAGTTAAGGTGTAATATGGTCAGGAGGTACACTCCGCCCGCTGTAAGTGCCGCAAAATCCTGTTGGTGTAACACACCAGGAAAAAGCAGCAATACAGGCTAAGTTAAGGTGTAATATGGTCAGGAGGTACACTCCGCCGCTGTAAGTGCCGCAAAATCCTGTTGGTGTAACACACCAGGAAAAAGCAGCAATACAGGCTAAGTTAAGGTGTAATATGGTCAGGAGGTACACTCCGCCCACTGTAAGTGCCGCAAAATCCTGTTGGTGTAACACACCAGGAAAAAGCAGCAATACGGGCTAACTTCAGGTGTATAATGTGCAGGAGGCTTAGCAACAATGACACTGACACTGTCCCCTGCCTATCCTTCTCTCTCCCTGCACACAAGGTTTATCAAAGTATATGACACTGACACTCTCCCTGCCTATCCTTCTCTCTCCCTGCACACAAGGTTTAGCAAAGAATATGACACTGACACTGTCCCCTGCCTATCCTTCTCTCTCCCTGCACACAAGGTTTATCAAAGTATATGACACTGACACTCTCCCTGCCTATCCTTCTCTCTCCCTACACACAAGGTTTAGCAAAGAATATGACACTGACACTCTCCCTGCCTATCCTTCTCTGTCCCTACACACAAGGTTTAGCAAAGAATAGATTTGACAAGATTTGACACTGTCCCTGCCTATCCTTCACTTTCCCTGCTCCGGAACACACTACACAAGGCCGCCGCGCTGGCGGCCTTTTATAGTGTGGGGCATGTACTAAACCCCCTCAGCTATAATTGGCCACAGGCATCCTGCCTGTGGCCAATCATTGCTCTCCTCGCTGCCGGCGCTGTGATTGGCCAAGCATGCAGTGTCACAGTGCATGCTTGGCCAATCACAGCGCCGGGATTACACTGCGATGGCGCAGTGTATTGTGGGCCGTTCGCGTCACTCGAATTTGGCGCGAACGGCCCAAATCGTTCGTTGTTCGCCGAACGCGCGAACAGCCAATGTTCGAGTCGAACCTATGTTCGACTCGAACACCGAGCTCATCCCTACTGGTGACCCTAGCATAGGGAAACATCTTTTCAGTGGGAGGGAGTTTAAAAAGATATGCAGTCATTTATTGAAATTGGATGAGAAGTGGTGTAACCTTAACCACTTAAGCCCCGGACCAATACACAGCATAAAGACCAGAGGTGTTTTTACAATTTGGCACTGCGCTGCTTTAACTGGTAATTGCGCGGTCATGCAATGTTGTACCCAAACGAAATTTGCGTCCTTTTCTTCCCACAAATAGAGCTTTCTTTTAATAGTATTTGATTGCCTCTGCTATTATTTATTTTTTGCGATATAAACGGAAAAAGACCGAATATTTTGAAAAAATTATATTTTCTACTTTTTGTTATAAGAAAAATCTAATTAACTCAATTTTAGTCATACATTTAGGCCAAAATGTATTCATCCACATGTCTTTAGTAAAAAAAAATGTCAATAAGCGTATATTTATTGGTTTGCGCAAAAGTTATAGCGTCTACAAACTAGGGTACATTTTCTGGAATTTACACAGCTTTTAATTTATGACTGCCTATCTCATTTCTTGAATAAAATAAACTAAAAACCAGCGCTCAATGGACAAAGATCAGATAATAAAAATTCAATTGATAAAAATGCCTTTTAATTAAAGTTCATAAGGCAAAAATAATAACAAGTTCAATAGTTCATACACGGTGACATATAAAACCAGGGAAAGGTCAATAATAGTAATCATAGAACCTGACATCCATGGAGGTGGGAGCTGAATCCAGGTTGCAGAGTGTAATGAAGAGAGGGCTCAGCCGTCTGACTCGCTGGGACTCGAATGGGCCAATGGGCAGTAGTCCGGCAGAAGGGAGGACTTCCCAGTGATGTATAATGCGTTAGGGAAGGCGGATGGCCTTTGGTGAGGAAAAGGCAATAAAAGAATCCAATCCGACAGACCGCGCTAAGTGCTGGGGGTAGCGTCAGGCTGCAGCTTCTGAATCCTCCTGTGATGAGAACAGCACGGAGGGGAACCGCCGCAGTGATTAAATCACTACACTAGCACTTCCGCTGGTCAAACCAACCAGCTGTGTGGCCGGCGGCTGAAAACAAGGGGGCGGGTCTGAAACGGCAACTTGGTGACCCCAGCAGAGGGAAAGTCCTTCTTCCGGAGGGCACAGATACAATGGTGGGGGGACAATATTGCCCAGGTGATATAGCTTCCTAGGAAACTTCTCAAAGGATCTAGTGCCGTACTGCAGATCATTCAAGCTCAGCCAGAGCTGCAATTTCTGGAAATAATTTCAATGCGATATGGCTCCACTGAAAAATGGGATGAAATGAAAAGGGAATTTGGGGGTCCTGAGTGGCTCTGACTACGCGTTTCGTGCTTCAAGCGCTTTGTCTTATATCTCATTTCTTGAGGTGCTAAAATGGCAGGGCAGTACAAAACCCCCCAAATTACCCTATTTTGGAAAGTAGACACCCCAAGGAAATTGCTGAGAGGCATGTTGAGCCCATTGAATATTTTTTTTTTGTCCCAAGTGATTGAATAATGACAAAAAAAATAAAAAAATTACAAAAAGTTGTCACTAAATGATATATTGCTCACACATGCCATGGGCATATGTGAAATTAAGTGAGTCCAAAAATGCAGCGCTTCAACAAAGCAAATAAACGTGACAGTCCAAGTAAATTCAATATATGAAGGTAGATGTAAAATTATTGTTGAAACACCACCACCAGGGAGATTCAGTGTGAAAAACAACACACCACACCAAATGTGCTTACAATCTGCTTACCAGAAGGTGAACATTTTCAAACGTTAGTAGCAAATGTAGAGAATCAAAGATGGATACAACTCTCCAGACTTGATGGAATAATAGCAGCAGGAACATTCAAACACCAACATCAAGGTAACCTTCAGAACTCGGTATATGATAGTACTATGCAATCCCACATAGCCAGCACCAAAAAATTGGGAATCTCAAAGCCAAAAAGGGCAATCTCCCGGGTGAGTGCAAAAATCAGGGAAGGTTAAATGATACAAACAATCTAACTAAAAGATATCTCTAATCTTGATAGTAAATTCTCATCAGGCAGCAAAGCTGCATTCAATCAGGCCTCTTGCCTCAAAACATGTCAGCGGTAAAATAGAGTTATATACAGCAAACAGATCCAAAACAGGCAATAGGTCCACTACACAATGTGTCCCCACTAGTGATGAGCCGAACACCCCCGGGTTCGGTTCGCACCAGAACCCGCGAACGGACCGAAAGTTCGAACGAACATTAGAACCCTATTAAATACAATGGATGCGAACGTTCGAATTCTAAAGTGCTAATTATAACAACTATTATGCATGTTATTGTCCTAAAAAGGGTTTGGGAACCCGGGTTCTGCACCAGGGGACATGTATCAATGCAAAAAGAAGTTTTAAAAACGGTCGTTTTTCGGGAGCAGTCATTTTAATGATGCATAAAGTGAAAAAAAAAAAGTCAAATATTCCTTTAAATATCGTACCTGGGGGGTGTCTAAAGTATGCCTGTGAAGTGCCACGTGTTTCCCGTGTTTAGAACTGTCCCTGCACAAAATGACACTTCTAAAGGAAAAAAAAGCCATTTAAAACTGCTTGCGGCTTTAATGTAATGTCTGGTCCCGGTAATATGGATGAAATTCTTTAAGAAAAATGGCATAGCTACCCCATGACCCCCCCCCCCTACCCCAGCCCATTACCAGCCCCTTTGGGTCTTGTATGGATATTAAGGGGAACCCCGCACATAAAATAAAAAAGGCCCTATATACTCTGAACAGCCCTATACAGGCGGTGCATACAAGACAGGGACTGTAGGTTTGTTCTTATGTAGAGTCTGTTTGTAATTTTGAACAGGTACATTGTTGAAGTGTAGCTCCAGACCAAAAATCTATTTTTAAACTTTTTGGAAAACATAGGTAAGGGTTATCACCCCTGTAACATTTGTTTTGCTGTCTGTGCCCCTGTTCAGAACATTTCACCTCACTTTCCGTCCCAATGACAACTGTTTTTGAAATGTGGTGTTTTTCTTGAAACAAGGATTGCTGATAAAGCATCAGTACAGAGGAGACACCTTTCTCCCATATTTATTCTTACAGGAGAGAATTTTCCTTCCTAGTGGTAGATTTCCTCTCACTTCCTGTTGTCTTCTTGCGTTTGCAAGTAGGAGTCGTTTGTAAGTTGGATGTTTGAAAGTAGGGACCTGCCGTATATACTCTGCAGAAATAGGCCCCTTAGTTGTTGGTGTTGGCACAACACTGTAAGCACTCACAGTTACTCTTGGTTGGTGCTGGAACGCCCTGCTGTCAACTATTATATCAGGAATTTTAATTACATATAATTGTTGAACAGTGGTAGTAAAAATTGGGCCTTTGATGGTGGTGCTGGTGCCACAACACTGTAAGCCCTGACAGTTACTCTTGGTGGGTGCAGCAATGGGCCCTGCTGTGAATTATTAGATCAAGAATTGTAATTACATGCCCCTGTTGAACAGGGGCTGAAAAATTGGGCCTTAGGCACTGGTGGCACAACACTGCAACCCCTCACAGATACTGTACTTGGAGCACAGCAATGAGCCCTGTTGCAAAGTATTGCTTCAAAAATTGTAATGACACGCCCCTGTTAAACAGGGGCTGAAAAATTGGGCCTTAGGCACTGGTGGCACAACACTGCAACTCCTCACAGATACTGTACTTGGAGCACAGCAATGAGCCCTGTTGCAAAGTATTGCTTCAAAAATTGTAATTACACGCCCCTGTTAAACAGGGGCTGAAAAATTGGGCGTTAGGCACTGGTGGCGGCACCCATAAACAAAAATGATCTTACAAGCTATCATCATCAATCGTATCATTGAGGACTCGGAGGAGGAGGATAGCCAGTCAACATAACAGCACAGGCACTCAGCATCAGCATCAGTCTTGAAGGGATGTGACATGTTAAAATCAATTAGTCTGTTATATCAGCATCAGGTGTGTGGTAGCTGGTGGTGATCCAAGACTGGTTCATCTTGATGAAAGTCAGTCGATCAACCGAGTCGGTGGACAGGCGCACCCTGTGATCCGTGACAAATCCTCCAGCAGCACTGAATGTGCGTTCCGAAAGAACGCTGGATGCAGGACAGGCCAGTAGCTCAATTGCATACTGTGCAAGCTCTGGCCAGTGATCCATCCTCAAGACCCAGTAAGCCAGAGGATTTTCGGTGGGGAAGGTGTCCAAGTCTGACCTTGCCCCTAGATATTCCTGCACCATGTTTATCAGACGCTGGCGATGGTTGCTGGAACCGATCATACTTTGGGGCTGCGGACTAAAGAATTGTCTGAACGCATCGGTCAGACGGCCACCTTCCCCACCGCTCCTTCTTTGACTGGCCGAAGCCTCAGCAACTCGTTGTCCAGGACCAGGAGTTTGCAACCTCCCAGTCTCTGGGAACGCGTTGCACAGACCTTTCTGCAAGGCCTCCCGGAGTTGTCTCATCCTCTGCTCCCTCTGCGACGGTAACATAAGGTCCGCAACCTTACCCTTGTACCGTGGATCAAGGAGAGTGGCCAGCCAGTAATGGTCCCTCTCCTTGATCCGAAGAATACGAGGATCCTTCCGCAGACTTTGCAGGATCAGGGAGGCCATGCAGCGTAGTTTTGCTGAGGCATTCGCTCCGGAGTCCTCTGGGTCACTAAGGACGACATGATCCGCAGCCACCTCCTCCCAGCCACGTACAAGTCCACTGGTTTCTTGGGACTGTAAATCATCCCTAAAAGACTGCTGCTGATGATGCTGAGTGCCAGCCTCCACCTCCATGCTGACACAATCCTCCTCCTCCTCCTCCTCCTCCTCCTCCTCTTCCTGTGCGATGGGTGGGACAGAAGGAACACTGTCTGGGTAAAGGGGGCCTTGAGAGGCAAGGAAGTCCTCCTCTTCCTGCCTCTGTTCTGCCTCAAGTGCCCTGTCCATTATTCCACGCAGCGTGTGCTCCAACAGGTGGACAAGAGGTACAGTGTCACTGATGCATGCACTGTCACTGCTCACCATCCTCGTGGCCTCCTCAAATGGTGCCAGGACAGTGCATGCATCCCTGATCATGCCCCACTGGCGTGGAGAAAAAAAACCAAGCTCCCCTGACCCTGTCCTGGTGCCGTAGTCGCACAGGTACTCATTGATGGCCCTCTGCTGCGTGTGCAGCCGCTGCAGCATGGCCAACGTTGAGTTCCACCTGGTGGGCATGTCACATATAAGGCGGTTCTTGGGCAGGTTCAACTCCTTTTGCAGCTCAGCCAGGCGAGCACTGGCATTATAAGATCTGCGGAAATGCACACAGACTTTCCTGGCCTGCCTCAGGACATCCTGTAAGCCCGGGTACCTGCCCAAGAAGCGCTGCACCACCAGGTTAAGGACGTGAGCCACACAGGGCACATGGGTCAGTTGTCCCTGTCGGAGGGCGGAGAGGAGGTTGGTGCCATTGTCGCAAACCACCATTCCTGGCTTAAGCTGGCGTGGCGTCAACCACCTCTCGGCCTGGCCCTGCAGAGCAGACAGGACCTCTGCCCCAGTGTGGCTTCTGTCCCCCAAACACACCAGCGCAAGCACGGCATGGCATCTTTTTGCCTGCGTACTTGCGTAGCCCCGTGAACGGCTACGGAGCACCGCTGGTTCATAGGACAAACCACAGGAAGAGGCCATGGAGGAAGAAGAAGAGGAGGGGGTGGAGGAGAGAGGTGTGTCACAACCAGTAGTAGCATTTTGGAGGCGTAGCGGTGGGACAACCTCCAACACTACTGCACCTTGTCCTGAATCCTTCCCAGCTGCCAAAAGAGTGACCCAATGGGCCGTGAAAGAAAGGTAACGTCCCTGTCCATGCCTGCTGGACCATGAGTCAGCGGTAATATGCACCTTACCGCTGACCGCCCTGTCCAGCGAGGCCAAGACATTGCCTTCCACATGCCGGTAGAGAGCCGGAATAGCCTTCCGTGAGAAAAAGTGGCGTTTGGGAACCTGCCACTGAGGAACTGCACATTGCACAAACTCACGGAAGGGGGCCGAGTCTACCAACTGAAAAGGCAGCAGTTGAAGCGCTAGCAATTTAGCCAAGCTAGCATTCAACCGCTGGGCATGTGGATGGCTGGGAGTGAACTTCTTTCGACGGTCCAGCAGCTGGGGCAGGGAAATTTGCCTGCTAGAATCGGACGTCGGTGTACTGCTAGCAGAGTGGGCGCAAGTACTTGGCTGTGACACACCTAATTCTACACCTTCATTCCTCTCAGTGCATGTTTCAGAGAGGACTGAAGTTATAGTGGGGTTGGAGATCCCAGCTGATGCGGTGCAAGGAGAGGTCCGCTTTGTTCTTTGGTGTGGGTCTTTGAGGTAGGCTTGCCAACGAGCTGCATGGCAGGTCAACATATGTCTGGTCAGGCATGTGGTACCCAAGCGGCTGATGTTTTGGCCACGCGATATACGCTTGAGACATATGTTGCAAACAGCAGCTGTGCGATCTGATGCACTAGCCTCAAAAAAGGCCCACACCAAAGAACTTTTTGAATGACGGGCAGAGGCAGCGCCCTGCACAGGCGGAGCTCTGCGGTGTGATTCCGTCGGTGTACTGCCCTTACGCTGGCCACCAAAGGGCATCCTGCCTCGTTGGAGATGTGCCTCCTCCTCATCCTCCTCCTCCTCCTCTCTCCTATTAGGCACCCACGTGGAGTCAGTGACCTCATCATCCCCTCCCTCCTCATCACTGGAGCCAATCTGGCAGTATGCTGCAGCTGCTGGAACATGACTGCCAGATTGGTGTCCTTCTTGAGCATCCCCTCTGTCTGCTCTCACGCTACTGCCTTCCTCTAGCTGGGTTTCATCATCAGACCCTTCGAAACGCTGGGCATCCTCCTGGAGCATGTACCCAACACTGTGCTGAAACAGTTCGGGGGACTCCTCAGGAGGAGGACATGGTGGGTCTAGGGAAGGAGTGACTGATGATTTGTCTGACATTGATACCAGGGAAGACGACACTTTGGCAGCTGCTTTTCCAGTACCCTGAGCCTGGGTGAGAGAGGATGAGGAGGAGGAGGAGGGCTTGGTCATCCACTCTACCAAGTCTTCGGCATGATGTGGCTCAACATGTCCAGCTGCCGAAAAGAAGGACAAGCGTGTCCCATGGCCATGTGCTGATGACAATGCACCGCGTCCACGACCAGCACTGTTGCCCCCAGACACAGAGCCTGCTTGCCCTCTTTTATTGCCTCCTGACTGTCTGCCTCTCCTTGTTTGCCTTCCAGACATTCTAATAGATGGCCTGCAGGGAGATGGGAAAAAAGCAATAAGGGCTACCTTCAGGTGTCCTTCTCTGTCCCTTGAAACAAGGACTTTCACAGTGAAAGAAACTGACACTCTCCCTACCTACAGTTTTCTGTCCCTAGAATAAATGTTTTTTTTAAGCACAATATAGCACAAGGACAATTCACTCACTGTCCTTACAGGTCCCTGGAAACAAGGACTTGCAGAGTGAAAGAAAAAAAACACTCTCCCTACCTACAGTTTTCTGTCCCTAGAAAAAATGTTTTTTTTAATCACAATATAGCACAAGGACAATTCACTCACTGTCCTTACAGGTCCCTGGAAACAAGGACTTGCAGAGTGAAAGAAAAAAAACACTCTCCCTACCTACAGTTTTCTGTCCCTAGAATAAATGTTTTTTTTAAGCACAATATAGCACAAGGACAATTCACTCACTGTCCTTCCAGGTCCCTGGAAACAAGGACTTGCAGAGTGAAATAAACTGACACTCTCCCTACCTACAGTTTTCTGTCCCTAGAATAAATGTTTTTTTTAAGCACAATATAGCACAAGGACAATTCACTCACTGTCCTTACAGGTCCCTGGAAACAAGGACTTGCAGAGTGAAAGAAAAAAAACACTCTCCCTACCTACAGTTTTCTGTCCCTAGAATAAATGTTTTTTTTAAGCACAATATAGCACAAGGACAATTCACTCACTGTCCTTCCAGGTCCCTGGAAACAAGGACTTGCAGAGTGAAATAAACTGACACTCTCCCTACCTACAGTTTTCTGTCCCTAGAATAAATGTTTTTTTTAAGCACAATATAGCACAAGGACAATTCACTCACTGTCCTTACAGGTCCCTGGAAACAAGGACTTGCAGAGTGAAAGAAAAAAAACACTCTCCCTACCTACAGTTTTCTGTCCCTAGAAAAAATGTTTTTTTTAATCACAATATAACACAAGGACAATTCACTCACTGTCCTTCCAGGTCCCTGGAAACAAGGACTTGCAGAGTGAAATAAACTGACACTCTCCCTACCTACAGTTTTCTGTCCCTAGAATAAATGTTTTTTTTAAGCACAATATAGCACAAGGACAATTCACTCACTGTCCTTACAGGTCCCTGGAAACAAGGACTTGCAGAGTGAAAGAAAAAAAACACTCTCCCTACCTACAGTTTTCTGTCCCTAGAAAAAATGTTTTTTTTAATCACAATATAGCACAAGGACAATTCACTCACTGTCCTTACAGGTCCCTGGAAACAAGGACTTGCAGAGTGAAATAAACTGACACTCTCCCTACCTACAGTTTTCTGTCCCTAGAATAAATGTTTTTTTTAATCACAATATAGCACAAGGACAATTCACTCACTGTCCTTCCAGGTCCCTGGAAACAAGGACTTGCAGAGTGAAATAAACTGACACTCTCCCTACCTACAGTTTTCTGTCCCTAGAATAAATGTTTTTTTTAAGCACAATATAGCACAAGGACAATTCACTCACTGTCCTTACAGGTCCCTGGAAACAAGGACTTGCAGAGTGAAAGAAAAAAAACACTCTCCCTACCTACAGTTTTCTGTCCCTAGAAAAAATGTTTTTTTTAATCACAATATAGCACAAGGACAATTCACTCACTGTCCTTACAGGTCCCTGGAAACAAGGACTTGCAGAGTGAAAGAAAAAAAACACTCTCCCTACCTACAGTTTTCTGTCCCTAGAAAAAATGTTTTTTTTAATCACAATATAACACAAGGACAATTCACTCACTGTCCTTCCAGGTCCCTGGAAACAAGGACTTGCAGAGTGAAATAAACTGACACTCTCCCTACCTACAGTTTTCTGTCCCTAGAATAAATGTTTTTTTTAAGCACAATATAGCACAAGGACAATTCACTCACTGTCCTTACAGGTCCCTGGAAACAAGGACTTGCAGAGTGAAAGAAAAAAAACACTCTCCCTACCTACAGTTTTCTGTCCCTAGAAAAAATGTTTTTTTTAATCACAATATAGCACAAGGACAATTCACTCACTGTCCTTACAGGTCCCTGGAAACAAGGACTTGCAGAGTGAAATAAACTGACACTCTCCCTACCTACAGTTTTCTGTCCCTAGAATAAATGTTTTTTTTAAGCACAATATAGCACAAGGACAATTCACTCACTGTCCTTACAGGTCCCTGGAAACAAGGACTTGCAGAGTGAAAGAAAAAAAACACTCTCCCTACCTACAGTTTTCTGTCCCTAGAAAAAATGTTTTTTTTAATCACAATATAGCACAAGGACAATTCACTCACTGTCCTTACAGGTCCCTGGAAACAAGGACTTGCAGAGTGAAAGAAACTGACACTCTCCCTACCTACAGTTTTCTGTCCCTAGAATAAATGTTTTTTTAAGCACAATATAGCACAAGGACAATTCACTCACTGTCCTTCCAGGTCCCTGGAAACAAGGACTTGCAGAGTGAAAGAAACTGACACTGTCCCTACCTACAGTTTTCTGTCCCTAGAATAAATGTTTTTTTTAAGCACACTATAGCACAAGCACAAAACACACTGACACTCTCCCTACCTATCCTTCTCTTTCCCTAAACTAAAGGAATCCAGGTTAAGCAAGAAAGAAATAACAGTCACTGTCCCTGCCTATGCTGCTCTATCCCTGCTCCGGAACACACTACACTAGGCCGCCGTGCTGGCGGCCTTTTATAGTGTGGGGCGTGTACTAAACACCCTCAGCAATAATTGGCCACAGGCATCCTGCCTGTGGCCAATCATTGCTCTCCTCGCTGCCGGCGCTGTGATTGGCCAAGCATGCGGGGTCACAGTGCATGCTTGGCCAATCACAGCGCCTGGATGACACTGCGATGGCGTAGTGCATTGTGGGCCGTTCGCGTCACTCGAATTTGGCGCGAACGGCCCAAATCGTTCGATCTTCGTCGAACGATCGAACAGCCGATGTTCGAGTCGAACGTATGTTCGACTCGAACACGAAGCTCATCCCTAGTCCCCACCGCCAAAATAACTGCCATTAGTGCCATTGGGAGCCGAAAACCAATCACCGCCTTCAGGATTTCTAAGGGCGCAAATTTTTGATTTCACTCCTCACTACCCATCACATTTTCAAAGGCCATAAAATGCCAAAATAGCACAAACCCCCCCCCCCCCAAATGACCTAATTTTGGAAAGTAGACACCCCAAGCTATTTGCTGAGAGGCATGGTGAGTATTTTACAGCTCTCATTTGTTTTTGAAAATGAAGAAAGAAAAGAAAAAACATTTTTTTTTTTTCAATTTTCAAAACTTTGTGACAAAAAGCGAGATCTGCAAAATACTCACCATACCTCTCAGCAAATAGCTTGGGGTGTCTACTTTACAAAATGGGCTCATTTGGGGGGGGGGGGTTGTGCCATTTGGCATTCCATGGCCTCCGAAACTGTGATAGGCAGTGAGAAGTGAAATCAAAAATTTACACCCTTAGAGAACCTGAAGGCGGTGCTTGGGTTTTGGGGTCCCGTACGCGGCTAGGTTACCAAAAAGTCTCACACATGTGGTATCCCCGTACTCAGGAGAAGCAGCAGAATGTATTTTAGGGTGTAATTCCACATATGCCCATGGCATGTTTGAGCAATATATCATTTAGTGACAACTTTGTGCATAAAAAAAAAAAGAGATTGTCCTTTTCCCACAACTTGTGTCAAAATATAAAATATTCCATAGACTCGACATGCCTCTGAGCAAATAGCTTGGGGTGTCTACTTTCCAAAATGGGCCATTTGGGGGGGGGGTTGAACTGTCCTGGCATTTTATGCACAACATTATGAAGCTTATGTCACACATCATCCACTTGAAGACAAAGCCCTTTCTGACACTTTTTGTTTACATGAAAACATTTTTTTTTGTTTGCAAGAAAATTACATTGAACCCCCAAACATTATATATTTTTTTTAAAGCAAAGGCCTTACAAATTAAAATGGTGGGTGTTGCATTTTTTTTTCACACAGTATTTGCGCAGCGATTTTTCAAACGCATTTTTGGGGAAAAAAATACACTTTTTTTAATTTTAATGCACTAAAACACACTATATTGCTCAAATGTTTGATGAAATAAAAAAGATGATCCTAGGCTGAGTACATGGATACCAAACACGACATGCTTTAAAATTTCGCACCAACGCGCAGTGGTGACAAACTACATACATTTTTAAAAGCCTTTAAAAGCCTTTACAGGTTACCACATTAGATTTACAGAGGAGGTCTACTGCTAAAATTACTGCCTTCGATCTGACCTTCGCGGTGATACCTCAATTGCTGTTTACATATGACGCCAGACCGACGCGTTCGCCTTTGCGCAAGAGCAGGGCGGGACAGGGGTGCTTTTTTTTATTTTTATTTTATTTTTTGCTTTTTTTTTTATTTTTAAACTGTTCCTTCCATTTTTTTTTATCATTTTTATTGTTATCTCAGGGAATGTAAATATCCCCTATGATAGCAATAGGTAGTGACAGGTACTCTTTTTTTGAAAATTAGCCGCTAGGATTGCTTTTACATGAAAGCCGGCCACTGGCTGAAAAGAATGATACCAAGATGATACCTAAACCCGCAGGCATCATTCTGGTATAACCATTCAAAGTCCAGCAACATACCAGTACGTTGCTGGTCCTTGTTGGACATGTATTGTAATCTTTTTTTTCATGCAGCCTGTTGGCTGAACGAAAAAAAGAGATTGATCAGTGAGTATGCCCACCATTAGAATACCTCCCTTCATCCACCCACTTCTAGTGATGGGCATACATGCACCATTTATATATGCCGAAGCATGGGGGCATCCTCCCGCAAAAGTTATGCCGCGTACACACGTCTGACTTTTCCACGGGCAAGCCTCCGTCGGAATTTTGAACGTATGTACGCGGCATTAGGAGCAAAATCGCTCCTCCGCCCCTGCTGCCCCCATGCTTCGGCATATATGCTCTTTTTTTTTTAACTGTGGTGGTGAAATCACCTCCTACAGCACTGGAGTCGCAGGGATCAGGCCTGTCTCTGCGAACGCTGCAGTTATGTGTGTTGTGTTTTGTAAGTGACAATGATCGATCGATACTGCACTTGGGTGGGCTGGGCTGGACGGAGGGGCAAAACGCAGGTGCTAGCAGGTATCTGGGCTGATCCCGCTAACACTGCGTTTTTGGGAACCCTAAACTGCTGGGGACGCTAGTATAGATCTGATCAGATCAGATATTGATCTGTTCAGATACTATACCACTAAGGGAGGTGTATGCTTTGCGCGTGGGTGTTAGCGCTACTGGCACTAACCTGACGCTGCCTGGTGTGTGACGCAGAACCTCTCTGATGCTAAAACCTAATTGATATCACCCGCCAGGCGATCAGGGGGTTAAACTTTTATTGGGTTATATACGGCGGGGGCCCTGATGCTATAAAAAGCAAACTAACTAACCAGCGTCACCCGTAACACTTATACGGTGATCACTGGTGAAAGGGTTAACTAGGGGCAATCAGGGGGTTAAAACCTTTATTAGGTTGTATATGGGGGTACCTGATGCCTTAAAAACCTGGCGGTGAACCTAAAAAAAAACTGGCTACCTAGCGGCACCAGTGACACGAATACAGCGATCAGAAAAATGATCGCTTAGTGACACTGGCGATAGGGGGTGAAAGGGTTACCTGGGGGCGCGATCAAGGGGTTAAACCTTTATTAGATAATATATGGGGGTAGCTGATGCTATAAAAACCTGGCGGCGAACCTAAAAAAATAACTGGCTACCTAGCAGCACCAGCGACACTAATACAGCGATCAGAAAAACGATTGCTTAGTGACACTGGTGATAGGGGGTGAAAGGGTTACCTGGGGGGCGATCAAGGGGTTAAACCTTTATTAGGTAATATATGGGGGTACCTGATGCTATAAAAATCTGGCGGTGAACCTAAAAAATAACTGGCTACCTAGCAGCACCACCGACACTAATACAGCGATCAGAAAAACGATTGTTTAGTGACACTGGTGATAGGGGGTGAAAGGGTTACCTGGGGGCGATCAAGGGGTTAAACCTTTATTAGGTAATTAATGGGGGTACCTGGCACTATAAAAACCTGGCGGAGAACCTAAAAAAATAACTGGCTACCTAGCGGCAACAGCGACACTAATACAGCGATCAGAAAAACGATCGCTTAGTGACACTGGTGATAGGGGGTGAAAGGGTTACCTGGGGGCGCGATCAAGGGGTTAAACCTTTATTAAGGGGGGTTAGGGGGCAACCCTGGACCTAAAAGGGACCTAACACTAACTGCCCTGACACTTTTACTATCACAAATGTCACTGATTGCAGTGATCAGTAAATAAATGATCACTGCAATCAGTGACACTGTGACTGGGGGGTGATCTGGGGTTGATTGGTGGGTGGATTGTGTACCTATGTGTACCTACGTGTCAGTGTACTGTTTGTGCACTAACCTGATGTCTTCTCTCCTCGACGCTCTGACCGAATAGAGCGCCGCATGGAGAGATGACATCACTTCCCCTGCCTGTGTTTACATTACACAGGCAGGGGAAGCATCTCATTCGCCGGGAGTGATCGCGAGGGGGTGGCCAGAAACAAATGGCCGCCCCCTCATCACAGATCGCTTCTGGACCGAAAACGACCGCTGCATGTACCGGGGGGGGTCCGATCGGACCCCCCACCCATATGAAAGCTGTCACGTACAGGTACATGATTGTGCCTGTCCGTGCCATTCTGCTGACGTATATGTACATGGGGTGGTCGTTAAGTGGTTAAACTGCGTAGAGGGTTCTTTACTGTCAGAGCGATAAGTCGCTTTCCCCGACTTGTTCATTCCCCGACTTAGTTGGGGTAGGCGGTACACTTTGGTGGGGGTCAGCCACGCCCACTGACCTTTGACCTCTGGGGACCCGCCCTCTGACCTTTGACCTCTGGGGGAGGTCCCTGTTCAAGAGCCTGGGTCCTAGCCTTGTTCTTAAAGGGAGAACCCTAACCCTAACGCGCGACCTACGCTTTCCCCGACTTGTTCATTCCCCGACTTAGTTGGGGTAGGCGGTACACTTTGGTGGGGGTCAGCCACGCCCACTGACCTTTGACCTCTGGGGACCCGCCCTCTGACCTTTGACCTCTGGGGGAGGTCCCTGTTCAAGAGCCTGGGTCCTAGCCTTGTTCTTAAAGGGAGAACCCTAACCCCTAACCCCTAACCCTAACCCCTAACCCTAACCCTAAACCCTAACCCTAACCCCAACCCTAACCCTAACCCTCTAACCCTAACCCTAACCCCCTAACCCTAACCCTAACCCTAACCCTAACCCTAAGCCCTAAGCCCTAACCCTAAGCCCTAACCCTAACCCCTACCCTAACCCCAACCCCAACCCCAACCCCAACCCCAACCCCAACCCCTAACCCCAACCCCTAACCCTAAACCCTAACCCTAAACCCTAACCCTGACCCTGACCCCGACCCTAACCCTAAGTCTCAACCCTAACCCTAACCCCAACCCCAACCCTAACCCTAACCCCAAGTCTCAACCCTAACCCTAACCCTAAGTCTCAACCCTAACCCTAACCCTAACTGACCTTTGACCTATGAACTTTAACCCCAAGTGCATCTTCACTTAGTGACTCTCCCCACCCTAAAACCCCTACCTTTCCCAGATCCCGCTCGGTTTGTTGGAAAAAGGGGGTAAAAAATTTTTTTTAGGCTCGCTCGCTTCGCTCGCTCGCCATATAAGGCTGCCCCAAGTGTAAACTCGTAGGACGCGTTGCCTGCCTCGCTTCGCTCGGCAGCCTTAAAAAGGATAAGGAGGTGGAATTCTCTTCCACAAGCAGTTATATCAGCAGGGATTGTCGATAGTTCCAAAAAAACTATTAGATAGGTATCTTAATGATCACAACATACAGCTATGAATAAGCACTTTAAATAGTGTGAAACGAGTCAGCCAAACTAGATCAGTTTGTTGTGTTGTGCAGAGTGTTTTTGGTTTCCTGAACCTTTTTTTGGAATAAAGGCTTTTAACCGGAGTGCTGCGTCCAGAAGATCTTCCTTTCTTTCTTCAATAACATACAGGGATATGCAATTTACTATTGACACAAACACATACACACTCTACAGGTTGAACTGGATGGACTGGTGTCTTTATTCAACCTTACCAACTATGTAACTATGTAGCTATGTATACCATGCTTAATAAGAGTTTCATGCCTTTCTTTAGATCAACTGAATGTTTGTGGTTCTGAGAATTTTTTCTCTTTACCTTAACCCCCTTAGCGGTATTCCCGAGTCTGGCTCGGGGTGAGTTTTTCATACCAAAAGCGGTAACCCCGAGCCAGACTCGGGCTGCATCGCAGTATCCAGGGAGAGTTACTTACCTTGTTCCCTGGATCCTGCGATGTCTCCCCGTAGTGTGTGCGAGCTGCCTCCTCGCTTGATTCACACTGCCGAGTGCCGCAGAGCTCCGTTCCCTGCGAAGTTGCAGTGCACGGGGACGGAGTTCGCCGCCAAATTCAAAATGTGAAAAAGACAGTATAGATACAGTATACTGTAATCTTACTGATTACAGTTCTGTATCAAATAATTACACATCCCCTTTGTCCCTAGTGGTCTGTCCAGTGTCCTGCATTTATATTATAAAAACTGTTCTTTCTGCCTGGAAACTGGAGATTGTCCATACCAACCAAAAAGTGGCCCTTTATGTCAAAAGTGGTTTTACACCAGCTAGAAAAGAGCGATAATAAATTATAATCACTTGCAGAATTGAGCGATAGCGATTTGTGGGGAAATTCGTCATCAAACACTAAATCTAATGACAGCGACAATTCTGCAACTGAGCAA
Organism: Rana muscosa; assembly: GCA_029206835.1. Taxonomy (NCBI): domain Eukaryota; kingdom Metazoa; phylum Chordata; class Amphibia; order Anura; family Ranidae; genus Rana; species Rana muscosa. The sequence continues at coordinate 405,156,294 of CM055117.1, forward strand.
ATTTTAGTGTTTTTGATTTGATTACATTATTGAATCATTTTTATTATTATTATATTATTATTTGTTATAATTATTTATAGTTATTTATTATATTATGTAGCGGCCTCACCCCATCTCCTTTTTCTAGGGGTATGTCACATGACAGGGTGAGATGCGCTACGGCCCATGTCCTCCCCATAGCTGTGGGTGAGGTGAAGGCCAGCACCAGTATCTTCCTCGGGCCAATGTGTGTTAGTTATGAAGCTCAGTCCTGCTATGCTGAAACCTCCCTTGCTCCCATTAACCAGAGTCCATACACCGATGCAGGGTCCAACACTTGTTTATTATACTTCCACAACAAACAGTTCTTTCACAGCCGATTAGTTGCGACCCATAACATAATGCAAACGGTGGGATGAGCAGGCCGAGGCACTATCCTGATTTCAATCTAAACCCCTGTGGTTTCACCAAGGGTTATAGCAGCTTTGCTTAGCACAGAACATAGAACTTGTGAGTCTCTACCAGCAACTCCATAGAACATAGATGGGAGTACCTTCGCTGCGTTGCGGCCCCTATCAGGGGAAGATGTCCCTCTAAGGGAGTTACCGGAGGCCCATCCATCACCGGGTTGATGCTGCTTCGGAATCTCCGGACGGGTGACCTCCCCGGCCTCCTCACCTCAGATGCGGGTCCCCTCGCAAGGCGGCACCCTCGGATCACTTCGCCCTCACGGGACCCAGTCAAAGTTACTGGGCCCCAGGCCTACGATATAGTACCTCACCCCAGGCTGAAGGTGCCTGGGATGGACCCCAACTTCATTCCGGTCAGGCCTAGGGTGCCTGGGCCGGAACCTTGAACCGCCCGCACTCAGGCCTAAGGTGCCTGTGTGCGTGAAGAGAAAATCCTCGAAGACCTCGTGGCAAGGGCATCTCCCCCTTTTACCTCCTCCCTTCAACACCACGGCGGGTTCCCCGCCCCAGCCGTACCATCTCCGGAAAGGGACAAAAAGGGTAGCACTGCGGCAGTGATTCTACCTTCAGCCTGTAGGTACCCCGCCACCCACAGACCAAGGAGAATAATACACCACCCAATCCTCCACGAATTACAAAAAGGGGTCCAGAACCTTCACAATTACACACCTGGGTCACACTACCCCCAGGTGTACCCCAACTAAATTTAAAGACCCCGCTACATACTCCCCCCTGTGATTTGACGCTGGTCCCCAGCGTCTGGTGCAACCCCATGTCTCCCAAGGAGTGATGACATGGAGCGAGCCTCAGAGGCTAGCCCTAAAAATTTTGAATCCCGTGTGTGCCAAGATCTGCTCAAGGGGAAAGGGAACTATAAAACAATAAACTTTTATATAAAACATCTATCATGTACACTTATACAATCCCTCCCGTCACTGTCTAAGAACCACCCCATACTCAGTAGTCTTGACCGACGAATCTCCTGCAGAAGGGAAACAAAAAAACAGACAACATCCTAACATCATGTGAAAATTTGGAATGAATGGGTCCATCAGCCAAGGGACCCATTCGCTCCAACTAGTGTGGTGTAAAAGTGTGCAGAAAAACAAACGTTGCACAACACTGCCACCTGGTGACAGCGCCGCGGTAATGACACTTGGTGCTCCTTCATTCTTCATGCGTCCCTACACTAATTCTACCCCAAAGTCTGTCCTTGATTCATAGAAAAAAAGAGTGGGAAGAAAGAAAAAACCCAAATAAAAAAACAGGGTATTGTTCAGACGTTCTAGCAAAGGCTGTTCCAGGAAATTTTTTAGCTGAAAACATACTCATGAGTCTCTCCTCACAAGTAAAACCTCGGATCAGGTAAGAACAACGGCTTCAGATGCTTATCAAACACTTCGACTGAATATTCAACATCCTCTCCCTCCTTTCTGCAGATAAGCACTTTATCAGCATGAATATGGCGCCCCAACTTCCAATCCGCTCTGCAGTCCTTGAATTTCTTGGACACAGGCGGCGAACAGGACAAGTATCACCGGGCCTGAGGCACTTTGAGCTTCTCCCAGACAAATTCATCGTACCATCTCTGTCGCAGGACCTCCACTTCATAAAGTAAGTCCCGAGGCAAGTAGGAATACTCCCATCCGTACTCACGGGCGACTCTCTGGGAGAAAAGTCGTTGCAATCTGGTCAAAGAAGGCATGACATCCCGCTCACCTTCTCCCGGCTGCACGATGGCCTCCGGGTGCCGAGGTACCTTCACTACCTCGGGTGGCTTTGCCTTTGGCGCACGCAATGACGCGCGCTGCATCCCCACAACCAAAGCAGGTGATGTTGTGGAATGTGGAAAGTCAGTCGGAGTTTTAAACTCCCTCCTGAGCTCCGGGGCCTGCGCCCGGGGCGTGCTGTCTTCTATAGACATAGGGGAATCCTGCGGTTTGCATAGCACAGGTAGCGGGCGTTTGTCCCAGCCCTTCCGGTGAAACAGTTAATCTATTTCCCCGTCATCCCCACAGTCCGACAACGATCCCAGGTCGGAGGTGTCATACATCTCGGCGGGAAGGTAGTCTTTAGTAGACGGAGAACTACCCTCCCTTGCGGGCTCCACCTCCAGTGGACCCCCGACACCTCCAACCACCACCACAGTCCCAGCCCCTGGCTCACCTGGACCTTTTTCAGCACTGGGATGTCCAGTACTCTTCCAACCGGATCCATCCAGGTCCGGCAAGCGGCGGGGTGAAGCTCGACCACGACCACAGGAGGCCTGCACCAGGCCTATCTTCCTCTTCGGAGGTGGCAGCAGGGAATCTGTGGTGACCGAAGCAGCATCCTCGGATTTTTCTCTCTCAGTCTCTGGTTGAGCAGTCCCGTCGCCCTGGTCAGCGTGTACGGGGACCTCCGCAAAGGCCTGGATCTCCCCTTCCGGAGTGGCGGTACCTGTGATGCAATTGAGGCGAAGGGCCTGGGGCCTTACTGTGGATAATTCAACCTCAAACAGAAATTCTTTACACGCTTCACAACGCCCAAATGGCTTTCGTTCGACCACCAGTCCCGAGCATCCGGGACAGATCACACCGAGGGCCTCTGTGTCTCTGCATGAGTACAAAGCCAACTGTCCTCGGGGCCTGAGTCTTATCCCCGTGTCTGTAAGGGGAGCAGCAAAAGCAGTCATCTTCGTGGGGTATAATACCGGCATCCATGGGGAGCTTGAGGCCATCCCGATCACCTGCTGCTCCATCACGCGCTGACCACGCGCCGGAGTCTCCACGTGTATCTCCACATATGGCCAGACTCCTCCCACGACTTGCATGTTTTTGCGGGCTTCCCACAGTCCCCGCCCACGAATTGCGCAGTCATGGGGTGCCTCATGGCGCAGTGCAGCAAACACCCCCACATGTAGTACTTCACACGGCTGGGCTTTTCCCTCTTCCCGCTCTTTCTGCATGGGCCTTTCCCGTCTTGGGGTCATTTTCACGACTTCGAGCACAGGGACGCACTTTGGCCAATCACATGGCCGACCTGCTCGGACCTCCTCCGGGCAGCAAAGTCCAGACACAGCCATTTCAAATTTCAAAGTCAACACACATTTTATCCTGGACTCACGAGCCCCCACGTGTAGCGGCCTCACCCCATCTCTTTTTTCTAGGGGTATGTCACATGACAGGGTGAGATGCGCTACGGCCAATGTCCTCCCCATAGCTGTGGGTGAGGTGAAGGCCAGCACCAGTATCTTCTTCGGGCCAATGTGTGTTAGTTATGAAGCTCAGTCCTGCTATGCTGAAACCTCCCTTGCTCCCATTAACCAGAGTCCATACACCGATGCAGGGTCCAACACTTGTTTATTATACTTCCACAACAAACAGTTCTTTCACAGCCGATTAGTTGCGACCCATAGCATAATGCAAACGGTGGGATGAGCAGGCCGAGGCACTATCCTGATCTCAATCTAAACCCCTGTGGTTTCACCAGGGGTTATAGCAGCTTTGCTTAGCACAGAACATAGAACTTGTGAGTCTCTACCAGCAACTCCATAGAACATAGATGGGAGTACCTTCGCTGCATTGCGGCCCCTATCAGGGGAAGATGTCCCTCTAAGGGAGTTACCGGAGGCCCATCCGTCACCGGGTTGATGCTGCTCCGGAATCTCCGGACGGGTGACCTCCCCGGCCTCTCACCTCAGATGCGGGTCCCCTCGCAAGGCGGCACCCTCGGATCACTTCGCCCTCGCGGGACCCAGTCGAAGTTACTGGGCCCCAGGCCTACGATATAGTACCTCACCCCAGGCTGAAGGTGCCTGGGATGGACCCCAACTTCATTCCGGTCAGGCCTAGGGCGCCTGGGCCGGAACCTTGAACCGCCCGCACCCAGGCCTAAGGTGCCTGGGTGCGTGAAGAGAAAATCCTCGAAGACCTCGTGGCAAGGGCGTCTCCCCCTTTTATCTCCTCCCTTCAACACCACGGCGGGTTCCCCGCCCCAGCCGTACCATCTCCGGAAAGGGACAAAAAGGGTAGCACTGCGGCAGTGATTCTACCTTGAGCCTGTAGGTACCCCGCCACCCACAGGCCAAGGAGAATAATACACCACCCAATCCTCCACGAATTACAAAAAGGGGTCCAGAACCTTCACAATTACACACCTGGGTCACACTACCCCCAGGTGTACCCGAACTAAATTTAAAGACCCTGCTACAATTATAATTTATGATTTTGTGTTTCAAACTTTATCATACCCGGGATGTCTACTAGACTCTTGTTTGGACAGATTTAAGTGTGTTATTCCTAAGAATTACAGGCCTACAATATAAAACTTCCATGCAAAATAATTGTACCGCTTTCAGCACTTAAAATCTGACAGAATCATACCGCCAGGGAGGTTAATGCTGTCTTTTCTTTTTCGTACATCACGGGACACAGAGCGACTTAGTCATTACTAATGGGTTATATAGTTTACCTTCAGGTGCTGGCACTGGCAACTTCCAAACCGGAAGTACCCTCCCCTATATAAGCCCCTCCCATCCGGGAGCACCTCAGTTTTTTGCCAGTGTCTAAGGTGTTGGCCAAAGAGTAACATGTGTTTTCACTGGGCTTGCGTACAGGTTCTTTTACGGGCCTTAGTAAGCTGTTCCGGATCCCACCAAAAAAGCTTCATAGCTAAACGGTTGGTACCCGGGCCTTGCAGCAGAAGAGCAAGGTTTTGCCTGTAATGCCTCTCTTAGGAGGGCTGGACCCTGGGATCCAGAGCTCTGGTCATACCCACGACCAAGATGTTTTCTGTGCAGGGTGCTATACAGGTCCAGGGGAGTGGAATCCTTGGGAACCCGGTCCCTGAAGGTTTAATTACAATGCCTGCCGTGATAGGTGAAGTTTGGGCTTCTGTGAACCAAACAGAGTCCTGCGGCGGGGAACAGGTAAGTGGGGGCCCCCAGGAACTTGGTTCTATTGGGGGACCCCCAAGCCTAATTTGTCTTTCTGTCTGTTACCTAACGGTATTCCCGCTAATATCTGTGTATGCCTGTAACTACTGGAAAATGTAAAATTTTAATAGTAGTCAAGAAAAAAAAAAAAAAAGATTACCGCGGTACCTGTGTTAAACCACTAGAGGCCGCTGTGGTCCATTTTTTCTTGTCATGTGGATCTTTGGTTTTCTCAAGTCAAAAGATCCAGGCAGTTGGTAAGTTCTCTGTGGGAATCCACTTCCTCTGCCCTGTTGCTGCGCTCATCCACCGCACAGGCCCTCCGGCAAAAAGGGCCCTGGCTCCTAGTCCCTGCTTGGTTTCGAAAAGGGCGCCAATGGCGCGCGGGCGCGTGCACGCGCCTCCTATGAAAAAAAAGGGGCGGGGCGGGTGGATGACGCTCGATGCGCGCCGCGGCGCTTCTGCGCATGTGCAGGCGTCCCAGCATGTGTAAAAGACACAGTACAAGTGTCAGCTGGATGCAAGCAGAGCTAGCAACAAAACGGTGGCACACAGAGGCGGTTGATGCAGGCATCCCCATAGAAAGACACTTTAGTGGACACCAGCTGGTATATAGCAGCAACTGTGTTAGACTATTACCAGCAAAATTGGTGTATGACGACGGGAATACCTCAGCTTTGTGCTTATAGATATGTCATCCAGACGCTCTGGAAATAAATCTTCCAAGAAGCGAAAGGGGTCTCCATCGGGCTCTGAGGATTTTGGGCATGCTGTACTGCGCCAATCTCCCCTGAAATTTCAGAGGTCAGTAGCCGTAGGAAACCCCGCAGGAGTACCTGGTACTGCGGCTGTCCCCAGTCCACCTGCTCCTGTATATATAACAGAGGAGGTTTTATCCTCAACTCTGGGAGGATTGGAAGAGAGATTAACAGCATTGATCGCTGCTTCCCTGTCACAGGAAAAGCGCGTCCGATCTCCGTCTCCTCCTGCAGAGTGCCTGTTAGTGGAGGAACAGTCCCAGAGATCGACCTACCTGAAGGGGATCAGGTGAGGTTGATTCAGTTATAGAGGTATCAACAGTGGAAGAACCTTTCTCAGCATCTCAGGCTGAAAGATTATGGGTTCAGTCTCTGACTAACATGGTCCGAGCAGCATTTTAAATGCCTCTGGCGGAACCATCAACCACTACTGTTTCCTCGCCTGGGGTCGCTGAAAGCTGCCCAGACTGTCTGTTCCTTCCCAATCCACCCTTTATTGGAAGGACTTATTTACCAGGATTGGGAGCATCCTGACAAAATATTTACTCCCCCCAAGAGATTTCCAGTGATCTATCCCATGGAGGATAAGTTCATAAAAAAGTGGAGGGTCCCTACAGTGGACACAGCCATCTCTTGTGTAAATAAATCACTGACAGGTCCAGTAGATAATGTTCCAATGTTCAAAGACCCAATAGATAAAAAATTGGAGTCTTTACTAAAATCTGCTTTCTCTACAGCAAGCATGGTGACACAACCTGCAGTAGCAGCGATTGGAGTCTGCCAAGCAATGAAAGATCAGTTGAAACAAGTCTTAAAGGACTTACCAGATCAGCAGGCTCTTGCCCTAGCTGACCTACCTAGAGCCTTGTGTTGCGGTGGACGCCATAAAGGATACAATCCAACAGGCCTCCCGCTTTACGCTGTCTGTAGACATATGCGTAGACTTCTATGGCTCAAAAACTGGTCTGCTGAAGCTCCCTGTAAGAAATTGCTGATTAGCTTCCCATTTCATGGAGAACGCTTATCTGGAGAAGATCTGGACAAATATATCCAGAAAACTTCTGCCGGTAAAGGTACACTCTTGCCGGTTAAGAACAAGGGTAGAAGTCCTTCTTTTAAGAGGCCTACTTCTCCAGTCCCTGGCACATCGGCTGTGAAACAGTTCCGACGGCCTCCGCGGTCAAATCCAGGGGGCAGAAATCAGGGACAATCACAGGGTAACAAGAAACCCTGGGTCAAGAGAGGTACAAAACCTCCCCCCAAGTCATGAAGGGTTGCCCCCACTCAATCGGGTGAGGGGAAGACTTCAGTTGTTCACAGAGACCTGGCGGAACACCATCAGAGACAGATGGGTGATCTCCGCAGTAAGTCTGGGATACAGGCTGGAGTTAAAAGACATTCCTCCTGCCCATTTTATGAGGTCAAACGTGCCAAGCGATCCCCAGAAGAGAGGATCCCTCCTTCTGGCACTAGAACAACTATTGCTCCAAGGGTAATCATGAGGGTTCCCTTGGAAGAAAGCGGGTTCGGGTTTTACTCGAACCTTGTCACAGTCCCCAAACCAAATGAGGACGTGAGGCCCATATTAAATATAAAAGGGCTAAACAAGTTCCTACATATCAGGACTTTTTCGGATGGAGTCGATCCGATCGGTGGACACTGCCCTACAAGGGCAGGAATGGTTAGCCTCGATCGACATATGGGATACTTATCTTGCATATTCCCATCTGTCCGGCCCACCAGAAATTTCTACGCTTTGCAGTAGAAGGGCGCCATTTTCAGTTCAGAGCCTTACCTTTCGGTCTGGCCACAGCACCACGAGTGTTCACAAAAATTCTGGCCCTACGATTGGCCAAACTAGGAACACAAGGTGTAACGATAATGGCATATCTAGACGACTTGTTGCTGATAGACCACTCAGTGAAAAAAACTAGAAGTGGTCGTTCACAAGACAATCAAGTATCTGGAATCTCACGGTTGCATTATCAACCGAGACAAGTCAGCCCTAAAACCAGTCAAAAGTCTGGAATACTTGGGGGCTAAGACTGGATTCAAATCAGAGAAAGATTTTCTTACCTCCAGAGAAGGTGTCGTCTTTGAAAGATTTGACCCACTTAGTGGGTACAAAAAAGAAAACCATCCATACGCCTGTGTATGAGGCTGCTGGGAAAAATGGTGGCTTCATTCGAAGCAGTACCCTACGGTCAATTCCATTCAAGGAACTTGCAGAGGGCCATACTGTCAGCCTGGAACAAAAAAGTTCAGGCTTAAGACTTACCAATGTCCCTGTCCCCTTCCGTTCGCAAGAGCCTCCATTGGTGGTTGGTGCCCCAGAATCTGGAAAAAGGGAAACCCTTCAGTCCAGTTTCTTGGAAGGTGGTCACTACAGATGCCAGCCTCATAGGCTGGGGGGCAGTACTGGAGCAATGGTCTCTCCAGGGCAAGTGGTCAGAAGCAGAGAAGGCCCTGCCCATCAATCTCTTAGAGATACAAGCAGCCCGGTATGCCCTAGTAGCATGGACATCCAAACTCCAAGGGTCCCCTGTCAGAATTCAATCAGACAATGCCACAGCAGTGGCATATATCAATCACCAGGGTGGCACCAGGAGACGTGCAGCCCAGAGGGAAGCGAATTGCATCCTGGAATGGGCAGAAAGATATGTCCCAGCCATATCCGCGGTTTTCATCCCAGGAGTGGAAAATTGGAGAGCGGACTTTTTAAGTCGCCAGCAATTATGCCCGGGGGAATGGTCTCTTCACCCCGAGGTTTTCCAGGCAATATGCCAGCGGTGGGGAACACCGGATGTAGATCTGCTAGCATCCAGATTCAACGCAAAGGTGGACAGATTTGTGTCTCGCACAAGGGATCCCCTAGCTTGCGGTTCGGATGCCCTAGTGTTCCCTTGGGATCAGTTCAAGCTGATATATGCATTCCCACCGCGATTAATCCGCAGAATCAGGGTAGAAAAGAAACCAGTGATTCTGGTGGCTCCAGCGTGGCCCCGAAGGGTATGGTACGCGGAGATTGTAAAAATGTCAGTGGGAAGTCCTGGGACCCTCCCACATCGTCCGGACCTGCTTTCGCAAGGACCGATATACTACCCTTCCTTACCAGCCCTAGGTTTGACGGCCTGGCTATTGAAGCCCACATTCTAAAAAAGAGAGGGCTCTCTAATCCTGTGGTATCTACCATGATCAATGCCAGGAAGCCGGTATCCAGGCAGATCTATTATAGAGTCTAGAAGGCGTACATCACGTGGTGTGAGGCCAAGAAATGGCATCCACGTAAGTACGTAATAGGTAGGATTCTGGACTTCCTACAGTGGGCTGTACATAGGAAGCTTGCCTTGAGTACTATCAAGGGTCAGACGGCCTTGTCAATATTTTTACAAAGGCCCTTGGCTTTGCATTCATTAGTCAAAGCTTTCATACAAGGAGTGATGCGTATTAGCCCTCCGGTTAGTATTCCCATATGTCCATGGGACTTAAACCTGGTTCTGTCGGTTCTACAGAAACAACCATTTGAACCATTGCGGCACATTTCCTTGGTTCTTCTCACCAGGAAATTGATTTTCTTAGTAGCCATTTGTTCGGCTAAAAGAGTATCGGAATTAGCCGCCTTGTCCTGTAAGGAGCCATATCTGGTTGTCCATAAGGACAGAGTAGTATTACGTCCTCATCCAGCCTTTCTTCTTAAGGTGGTATGGAGGTTCCATTTGAACCAAGATGTGGTTCTTCCTTCCTTTTTCCCCAAACCTAGCTCGGTAGAGGAAAAGTTATTGCATTCTTTGGATGTAGTAAGAGCAGTTAAAGCTTATCTAAAAGCCACTGCTCAGATTCGCAGAACGGATACTTTGTTTATTCTGCCGGAAGGCCCCAGAAGGGGTCAGGCAGCATCAAAAATCTACTTTAGCCAAGTGGATTCGACAGGTCATAATACAAGCCTATGGCTTGAAAAGGAGACCGCCTCCGTTCAAAGTTAGGGCGCACTCCACAAGAGCAGTTGGAACTTCATGGGCAGTGCATCACCAAGCCTCCCTGGCTCAAGTCTGTAAGGCCACAACATGGTCTTCAGTACACACGTTTACTAGATTCTACCAGGTAGACGTTAGAAGTCAGGAGGAGGTCGCCTTTGGGCGCAGTGTGTTGCAGGCCGCAAAAGAGCCTCATGCCTGATGGCGCCCAGCTTATGTATAGTGTATCCCTCCCCTCATTTGGCATTGCTTTGGGACGTCCCATTAGTAATGACTAAGTCGCTCTGTGTCCCGTGATGTACGAAAAAGAAAAAGGGATTTTTATAACAGCTTACCTGTAAAATCCTTTTCTTGGAGTACATCACGGGACACAGAGCTCCCACCCCTCTTTTTGGGACACTTATTGCTTTGCTACAAAGCTGAGGTGCTCCCGGATGGGAGGGGCTTATATAGGGGAGGGTACTTCCGGTTTGGAAGTTGCCAGTGCCAGCACCTGAAGGTAAACTATATAACCCATTAGTAATGACTAAGTCGCTCTGTGTCCCGTGATGTACTCCAAGAAAAGGATTTTACAGGTAAGCTGTTATAAAAATCCCTTTTTTTTCAGTCTTACTTGCTATGTAACTATTACATCTAAAGAGAGAGTGAAATGATATTTCCTGTGGCTTTCTTCAAGGCTCTTCATTGTTGTAGAGTAATGTACCATAAAAAGATTCACCACACTTTTTAACGAAGGCCATCTGTCAATATCGTTGAAGTTTTGGCCTCAAACTATGTGTTGGAGAGAGATTCTCGACGCTGGGAAAATCAGCTTGCATAATATGAATTGTTATTGTATTTCCATTGGGTGCTTGATGTTTACAACTTTGAATAAATACAATCATATTATGTTTATTGGTATGAACATTATTTCCCTAAGATGATGGTACAATTTAAAGGGAACCTGTGACCAGGCTAGTGACATTCAAATACCGGTATATGAATATTCCTCACTGCCGTAAATTGGGTTAAAAACATGTCCTTGCTGATCTCAGTAGTTGCAGACATTGCACAGAAATTCACCCTCAAAGATCCCAGCAGAAGCACTGAAGAGCTTTGAGTTCTTCTAAGAGCTCAGCTTACCCTGCTCCCCCTACCAGAGCACATGTTCTGTGTTATTGTCAGAGGTTAGAAGGCTGGAAAGCTGCTGAGTTATGGATAGCAATCTGTGACAGAATCGTTGGTTAAAAAAGAAAACTGCTACTTAGGAACTTTAAAGCTGATCTCTAGGGAAGTAAAAACAAAACCCACATCTGTCTTTAACCACTTCAATACCATGCACTTATACAGCTTCCTGCCCAAGCCAATTTTGAGCTTTCAGCACTGTCGCAATTTGAATGACAATTGCGCGGTCATGCTACACTGTACCCAAACAAATTTTTTAATCATTTTGTTCCCACAAATAGAGCTTTCTTTCGGTGGTATTTGATCGCCTCTGCGATTTTTATTTTTTGCACAACAAATAAAAAAAGAGTGATTTTTTTTAAAAAAACTACGTTTTTCTTTGTTTCTGTTAATTTTTTTTGTAAACAAGTACCTTTTCTACTTCAATGACGGGCACTGATAAGGTGGCACTGAATGGCACTGATAAGGCGACACTGATGGGCACCGATGAGGTGGCACCAATGAGGTGGCACTGATGAGGTGGCACTGATGGGCACTGATGATGGGCACTGATAGGCGGCACTGATGGGCACTGATATGTGGCACTGGTATGCGGCACTGATGGGCACTCATAGGTGGCATTGATTGGCACTCATAGGCGGCACTGATTGGCACTCATAGGCGGCACTGATGGGCACTCATGGACGGCACTGATGGGCACTTATGGGTGGCACTGATAGGTGGCATGGACGGGCACTGATAGGTGGGCACAGATTGGCACGGATGGGCACGGATGGGCACTGATAGGTGGCACCGATGGACACTAGTAGGTGGCATTGGTGGCACTGGTGCCCAGCAATGCCAGCCACCACACATTGTGAAAGTGCCAGTCAGTGCCCATTTGTGGGCACTGATTGGCATATTTTTTTTAATGTTTTTATTTTATTTATTTGTTTTTACTACATGTAGATGGCCATGGGGGCCATCCACATGATTGGGGCTTCCCTGGTGGTCCTGGGGGGCTTCCCTAGTGGTCTAGTGTGGGTATCCGAGGGGGGGCTGCGCTGATAAACAATCAGCGCGAACCCCCCCTGTCAGGAGAGCCGCCGATCGGCTCTCCTCTACTCGCGTCTGTCAGACGCGAGTGAGGAAGAGCCGATCAACGGCTCTTCCTGTTTACATTGTGATCAGCCGTGATTCGACACGGCTGATCACGTGGTAAAAAGCCTCCGACGGAGGCTTCTTACCGAGATCAGTGTAGCGGTGGGTCAGACTGACCCACCGCTCCACCGATCGCCGCGATGCGCGCCCCCCCGGGCGCGCGGCGGCTGTTATCCCGCAGGACGTCATATGACGTCCAGGGTGGATAACAGAACCACTTCCCGGACGTCAATCAGTTATTGACTGGGCAGGAAGTGGTTAAAGCATATCTAAACCTAAAAACAAAAATGTAATGGAAATGGAAAAGGAACTGGGGGTCCTAGTAGATAGGCTCAGCAATGGCATGCAATGTCAAGCTGCTGCCAACAACAGAATATTGGTATGCATTAAAAAGGGGATAACTCCAAAGATAAAACAATAATTCTCCCGCTCTACAAGACTCTGGTCCGGCCGCACCTAGAGTATGCTGTCCAGTTCTGGGCACCAGTCCTCAGGAAGGATGTGCTAGAAATAGAGAGAGTACAAAGAAGGGCAACAAAGCTAATAAAGGGATTGGAGGATATTAGTTATGAGGAAAGGTTGTGAGCACTGAACTTATTCTCTCTGGAGAAGAGACGCTTGAGAGGGGATATGATTTCAACTTATAAATACTGTACTGGTGACCCCACAATGGGGATAAAACTTTTTAGCGGAAGGGAGTTTAACAAGACACGTGGCCAACTGGCCACTCATTAAATTTAGAAGAGGAATTAAAGAGGTTTAACCTTAAACTACGTAGAGGGTTCTTTACTATAAGAGCGGCATGGATGTGGAATTCCCTTTCACAGGCAGTGGTCTCAGCGGGGAGCATTGATAGTTTCAAAAAACTATTAGATAAGCACCTGAACGACCACAACATACAGGGATATGCAATTTAATACTGACATATAATCACACACATAGGTTGGACTTAATGGACTTGTGTCTTTTTTCAACCTCACACACTATGTAAGTAGTCTCTATAACAAAAGAGATTCTAGCTGAGAATCAGTGGTGGAACTTTCACGGTCGCAGCAGTCGCACTTGCGACTGGGCCCTGTCATTCTGCCGCTGTGGGGGGGGGGGGCAAGACCCAGCATCTCCCCCTGCACCTCTGGCTGGCTGTTTAGAATGCAGGGGGGAGGTGGGAGGCGACGATCGGCAGCTCTATGGTGCCCGTGGGCGGCGGGATCTCCCTGGGGCTTGTAGTTCTGTCACGAGTGTCAGTGTTTACAGTGGAATGGAGAGGGGAGGGGCCTCTGACCCGGGCATGTATCACTTTCACTCTTCAGTGAATGTAAGTGAATGGCACTGATGTAAGGGGGGCTCTCTGGGGACCCTGATGTAAGGGGGGCTCTCTGGGGACCCTGATGTATGGGGGGCTCTCTGAGGACACTGATGTAAGGGAGGCTCTCTGGGGGCACTGATGTAAGGGGGGCTCTCTGGGGACCCTGATGTAAGGAAGGAGCTCTCTGGGGACCCTGATGTAAAGGGGAGGCTATCTGGGAGCCCTGATGTAAGGGGGGGCTCTCTGGGTACCCTAATGTAAGGGGGGCTCTCTGGGGACCCTGGTGTAAGGGGGGCTCTCTGGGGACCTTGATGTAATGAGGGGGGCTCTGGGGACCCTGATGTAAGTAGGGAGGCTCTCTGGGGACCCTGATGTAAGGGGAGGCTCTCTGGGGACCCTAATGTAGGAGGGGATCTCTGGGGACCCTGATGTAAGTGGGGGATCCGCACTCAGATATGTAACGATAATATATATATATATATATATATATATATATATATATATATATATTGTGAGGGGGTTAGCTCGGCAGCGGGTGTGTGTGACCCCCGGGACGGGCTCCCCACACAAAACAGGCCCAGCAAACGGAGGTTGTGGTTTTCAAAATCAAAAAAAGGTGCGGTTTATTTTCTATTTACAGTGACAAAACACAGCAAAGCAAAAGAAACATACCCAAAATAAATCCTGGTCAAGTTGACCTCTGACTAAACATACAGGTTTCCTAACTAACAACTGGGATCAGCCTAGTGCTGTCCTAGTCCCTAAGTCCCTGGTTTAGTAAAAGTCCAAACAAATAGCCACACAGGCTTTGCCTCACCGCACAGGGGTTCACTCTCCCTAGACAGTCCACACAGGTCTGGTTCCAGGCATGAGCTAACATCTAATGAAGCTGGGAGTTCTTATAGAGGCCTAAATGAGCTGACAAGCTTCAGCTGGCCTCATCAACTCCCTGTCTGTACGACGCCCCACACTCTCCCTAGAGGTATGAGTCATCCATGAGCCCACTAGCCTTATACAACTCTCCACCTAGTTGTATAAGTCGGCGTAAAGCCTGAATCTGGGCGAAATATATCTACCCCCCTGGATGCAACCAGGTGACTTTACCTTCCTGCTGTCACATACCCCCCCCTCTTGTTTTAACCTCGGGGTTGGAACACCAGCAATCAGGCATTCATGTACTCGAGACAAAGCATCCACATTCCCCATTTGAACGCCAGGGCGATGCTTTACTGTGAAGTTGAATTCCTGGAGGGCCAGGAACCACCTATTCACTCTTCTATTTGTTTCCTTGTTTTGAGCCATCCACTTTAACGGAGCGTGATCCGTAACCATGTCAAAGTGCCTACCTAGCAGGTAGTACCGAAGGGAATCTAGAGCCCACTTCACCGCTAAACACTCCTTTTCAACGGTGGCGTAATTTACCTCATGGGACTTCAACTTCCTGCTGAGGTAAATGACTGGGTGCTCTTCCCCGTTCCAGACCTGGGACAATACTGCTCCTAACCCCACATCTGACGCATCACTTTGTACGACAAAGTCTTTAGAGAAGTCGGGTGAGTACAACACTGGCTGGCTACATAAGGCTTGTTTCAAGAATTGGAATGCTGCCTCAGCCTCGGGGGTCCATTTAATCATGACCGACCCTTTCCCCTTCGTCAGGTTGGTTAGGGGCACAGCCTTAGAAGCAAAGTGGGGAATGAATCGCCGATAATACCCAGCGATTCCCAGAAAGGCTCGTACCTGCTTCTTGCTGTTGGGACGTGGCCAACTCTGGATGGCCTCGACTTTGTTGAGTTGGGGTTTTATTACTCCCCTCCCAATGGTGTACCCAAGATATTTGGCCTCCTCCTGCCCAATGGTACACTTCTTGGGGTTAGCCGTAAACCCCGCTTCCCGAACAGAGTCCAGGACTGCTTGCACTTTTGGCAGATGTGAGGCCCAATCTGTGCTATGGACAATTACGTCATCCAGGTAAGCCGCAGCATACTTCCGATGGGGCCTCAGCATCTGGTCCATTTTCCGCTGGAATGTGGCCGGCGCATTCTGTAACCCGAACGGCATTCTTTTATATTGGAACGCCCCGTCTGGGGTTACAAATGCGGTTTTCTCTTTGGCCGACTTGGCCAGGGGGATTTGCCAATACCCTTTTGTGAGGTCAAGAGTCGTCATGTATCGGGCTGTTCCCAGCCGGTCGATCAACTCATCTATACGTGGCATGGGGTAGGTGTCAAATTTTGTAACTTTGTTCAACTGACGAAAATCGTTACAAAATCGCCAGCTCCCATCCGGTTTAGGCACCAACACGATGGGACTAGACCAATCACTTTGGGACTCCTCTATCACCCCTAAGTTCAGCATTTTCTGTACTTCCTCCCGTATTGCCTCCCGTCGAGCCTCTGGGATCCGATAGGGTTTTAACTTCACCCTTTCACCGGGCGGGGTAATGATGTCATGCTCTACCCCAGATGTTTGTCCCGGCAGCTCAGAGAATACCTCCTTGTTGCGAAGCACAAACTCCTTAACCTCCTGTTGTTGGGGTTGTGACAAGGTGGCTGCTATTCCAACCTCAGGAATCACGCAACCAGTTTGAGCTGGTGACCAAGTGTCTGCGACTAGGGACTCTCTATCCCTCCAGGCTTTCAACAGATTAACGTGATAGATCTGTTCGGGCTTTCGCCTTCCTGGTTGTCTGACCTTGTAATTCACTTCGCTCACTTTTTCCATTATCTCGTAGGGGCCTTGCCATTTGGCAAGGAATTTACTTTCAACCGTAGGGACAAGTACCAATATCCTATCCCCCGGGGAAAAGGTACGGGTCTTGGCTCCACGGTTGTACACTCTCTGCTGTGCCAACTGCGCTTGGGCCAAATGTTCCTTCACGATGGGCATTACCTGTGCAATTCGATCTTGCATCAGGGCGACATGCTCAATCACACTCCTGTGGGGAGAACTCTCACTTTCCCAAGTTTCCTTGGCAATATCCAACAGCCCTCTTGGGTGTCTCCCATACAGTAACTCAAAGGGGGAGAATCCCGTAGAGGATTGGGGCACCTCCCTAATAGCAAACATCAAATAAGGAAGTAAACAGTCCCAATCCTTTCCATCTCTATCCACCACTTTCTTCAACATTTGTTTTAGGGTTTTGTTGAATCTTTCAACCAGCCCATCGGTTTGGGGGTGATACACAGACGTACGCAATTGCGTCACTTTGAACAATTTACACAGCTCTTTCATAACCCGGGACATAAAGGGTGTACCTTGGTCCGTAAGCAGTTCTTTACAAATACCCACCCGGCTAAAAACAAGAGATAGCTCTTTGGCTATGGTTTTGGCCGAGGTATTTCGGAGAGGGATCGCTTCTGGATAACGGGTGGCATAGTCCATTATAACTAATATGTACTGGTGCCCCCTAGCGGACTTGATTATAGGACCTACCAAATCCATGGCGATCCTCTCAAACGGGACCTCAATGATGGGTAGAGGGACCAGCGGGCTACGGAAATGTGGCATCGGGGCCAACCTCTGACACACAGGGCAGGAGGAACAATAATTTTCTACGTCCTTCATCACCCCCGGCCAATAGAATCTCTGTAATACCCTCTCTCGGGTTTTCTCTGTCCCCAGATGACCTCCAAGAATGTGCCCATGGGCCAACTCCAACACCAACTTCCTGTAAGGTTTGGGCACCACAAGCTGCTCAACGGTTTCTTCTGCCCTTTTTGCCACCCGATACAGTAGGTCCTTCTCTACGCTGAAGTATGGGTAAGTGCAGGTATTATCTGGGTTCACTAACTCACCATCTATTTTCACTACATTTTCCCGTGCCTTTATTAGGGCGGGGTCTTTCAACTGTTCTGTGGCAAAGTTTTCCCTGTGAACCTCAAGATCAGAAAACTCCACAGACGGTAGGTTTTCGTCTGAGGAGGTGGGCTCCTCTCCAGTTTCTTGAGTCTCCCCTGCCAATACTTGTCATGGATATGCAGTAGTGTTTGTCTGTCAGCTTACCTTCCTTCCCATGTGTTCATCTTAGAGGCCAGAACCCTTTCACCTGGCTTCCTTTATAATCTCCTCCCAGCCTGACTCCACCCCAGGCCCTATCACTGAACACTATATTAACCTGTGCACTGCAAGCCTGCTTTGCTGATCAACGTGTTTGTTAGGCATTGTGTGTTTGGGTTCCTGCCTGCCGTGTGCTACGTCTGTCTCTCTGTTACGTTATTGGCTTGTCCCCGACCATCCCTGTCTGCTCGTGACCCTTGACCTTCGGCTTGTTCTTCGTTATCCTTGTCTGCTTGTGGCCCCTGACCTTCGGCTTGTTATTCGGTTCTCTCTATCGTGTGCTGCTGCTTCCCCTTATCCTACGGGGCGTGAGCTAGGAAACTCCAGGGGCCGCGACCTGGTCCCAGCCTGCAGCGTAACATCCTCACCACTAGAGGCCCTGGAGAAGACCAGCTGGGTCTTAGACTCCGCGCCCTGGGGAATCTTGGCTCTCGCTTCCGTTGGGATCCCGGTTGTGCTCCTCTGGTCCCGCTTTCCACAACCACCCAGTTTCCTATCCACAGAAGCCAGCCATAGGGTTCACTACCTCGCGGTGCACTCCTGTCCCCCTACGGTGTGCATCTGTCACCTGGCCACAGGTGACCCTGACAGTTTGATCAGCCATGAACCCGGCTGACATCCCGCTTCCCGCGGATGATCCATTGCAGGGCATAGTTCGCAGACTTGAGACCCAGGAATCAAATCAGACCCAGGCGATGCGATTCCTCCAGGATCTGGCTTCTCGCTTCGAGCAGCTTCAGGCCTCCTTGGGAACCCTGAATCCACAACCTCAAATACAATCAGCGGCTGCACCTATTGCACCAGTCGCAGCCACACACTCACTACAACTGCCAGCTCCGTCCCGTTTCTCTGGGGACTCCAAGGCTTGCAGGGGGTTCCTTAGCCAATGCACGATTCATTTTGAGCTCCAGCCCCAAAACTTCCTGTCTGATCGGGCTAAGGTAGCCTATATCATTTCCCTCCTCTCTGGTGAAGCTTTAGCCTGGGCAGCCCCTCTGTGGGAACTGAATGATCCAGTGGTTTCTAGCCTGTCTGGCTTCTTGAAACTTTTTCGGAATATCTTCGAAGAACCGGCTCGTGTCTCTTCAGCGGCCAGCGCCCTTTTACGTCTCCGCCAAGAGTCTGCTTCTGTGGGACAGTATGCCCTTCATTTCCGCATACTGTCGGCTGAGTTGAGCTGGAACAATGAGGCCTTAGTCGCAACCTTTTTGCATGGCCTGTCTGATAGAGTGAAGGATGAATTAGCAGGAAGAACCATCCCCACTGATCTGGCCGGCGTTATCTCCTTGTGTAACCAGATCGATATTCGCTTTCAGGAGAGGACCTTAGAAAAGCAACGCCAGCACTCCTTGGTTCTTAGTCAGCCTGAGCTCCCCTCTCTTCGACCCGTAGAGCATCTCCTACCAGCTGAGGAACCCATGCAGCTGGGTCGGACCAGGTTATCCCCCGAGGAACGTGCTAGGCGCAGAACTCTTGGTCTGTGTCTTTACTGTGGGGGCAAAGGTCATTTTCGTGACACTTGCTCTCTTTGTCCAGAAAAACGTTCGGGTCCACTTCATCTGGAAAGTGGAGTATTGGACCCAGAAATATCACCTTCCCCTTCTCGTCTTCTGCTTTCTGTGTTCCTTCATGTTGGTGCTTCTTCTCATTCGGTCTCAGCATATCTGGATTCCGGAGCCGCTGGTAATTTCATGGACTGGGAAATCGCATCGTCCATGAGACTTACTCTTTTGCCCCTCACCACGCCATTGGTGGTCTTGGCGATTGATGGTACTGTTCTCCCAGGGGGACCTATCCGCTTCCAGACCCTCCCTGTTAAGATGTCGGTAGGGACACTCCACCAGGAGTGGATATCCTTCCTTATCTTACCCAAGGCCTCAACGCCTATCATTTTGGGTCTCCCATGGTTACAGCTCCATTCTCCTCATGTGGACTGGACTACTGGACAGATCCTGGCTTGGGGTCCCTCCTGTTCCTCGTCCTGCCTACCCAAGGTTGCCCCCTGTGAATCTGAGCCGGTCATTCATTCCAGGTTGCATAACCATTTACATTTCTCTGTCCCTAACCACCCTTGGACGCACAGCCAGGCTAGCTTGTCTACAAGTCCTGCAGTCGCTACGTCTTGCGATGCGATTCAGGTAGTCGCTACACCTGACTCAGCTATTCACTCTGCCTCTGTACTAGTTATGCCAGTCCAGCCCATGCCCAGTGAGCCTCCTACTTTTTCTTGTTTGGGACATTCTGCTTGTCCTTCAGCTATTCAGCTTGACTCCGGCGACATGTCACCTTCTAACCAACCTGACTTCAGGGTTCCACTGACATCTGCCCAGTCTGATGGTCCTGTGCAAGATGACCAGTTCCCCTTTAAGGGTCTAGGGGACCCTCCTCAGATTCCTGTTGATCCTCTCATGCCCTTGCTTATTCCTAGAGAGCCTTTGGTCCTCAATAGATCTTCTTGTCATCTCCCTACCTCGTTTTCGGTCTCTGAGGATAATCTTAAGTACGAGGTTAGACAAGTTCTGGATTCTCGGCTCTGCAGAGGCATTCTTCAGTACCTTGTGCATTGGAGAGGTTTTGGTCCTGAGGAGGCGTCTTGGATCGCTGCATCTGATGTCGCTGCACCTCATCTGTTGAGAAGGTTTTATCAGAGATTTCCCTTTAAGCCTGGGTCCAGGCGGGGGAGGGCCCATAAGAGGGAGGGTACTGTCATGGATATGCAGTAGTGTTTGTCTGTCAGCTTACCTTCCTTCCCAT
Source organism: Rana muscosa (assembly GCA_029206835.1). Taxonomy (NCBI): domain Eukaryota; kingdom Metazoa; phylum Chordata; class Amphibia; order Anura; family Ranidae; genus Rana; species Rana muscosa. The sequence continues at coordinate 405,176,813 of CM055117.1, forward strand.
GTGTTCATCTTAGAGGCCAGAACCCTTTCACCTGGCTTCCTTTATAATCTCCTCCCAGCCTGACTCCACCCCAGGCCCTATCACTGAACACTATATTAACCTGTGCACTGCAAGCCTGCTTTGCTGATCAACGTGTTTGTTAGGCATTGTGTGTTTGGGTTCCTGCCTGCCGTGTGCTACGTCTGTCTCTCTGTTACGTTATTGGCTTGTCCCCGACCATCCCTGTCTGCTCGTGACCCTTGACCTTCGGCTTGTTCTTCGTTATCCTTGTCTGCTTGTGGCCCCTGACCTTCGGCTTGTTATTCGGTTCTCTCTATCGTGTGCTGCTGCTTCCCCTTATCCTATGGGGCGTGAGCTAGGAAACTCCAGGGGCCGCGACCTGGTCCCAGCCTGCAGCGTAACATCCTCACCACTAGAGGCCCTGGAGAAGACCAGCTGGGTCTTAGACTCCGCGCCCTGGGGAATCTTGGCTCTCGCTTCCGTTGGGATCCCGGTTGTGCTCCTCTGGTCCCGCTTTCCACAACCACCCAGTTTCCTATCCACAGAAGCCAGCCATAGGGTTCACTACCTCGCGGTGCACTCCTGTCCCCCTACGGTGTGCATCTGTCACCTGGCCACAGGTGACCCTGACAATACTGATAAGGGAAATTCCGGAGAGTCCTCACCACTCTCAGGGGAGTTCTGGCTATCACATTCCTGGTACATAGGGGCACCAGTGAGGGGCTCAGGATCATCCCACAGTTCCCAGAACTTCGGAAAATCCCTTCCCACAATGGCGTCATGCGGTAACTGAGATACTAAGCCCACTGGATGAGAGAGGGTACCTTTGGGGGTCTCGAAACACACTGTAGTCACTGGATACTCTCGGGTGTCCCCATGCACACAAATAACAGCTACCTTGCTATTCCCAGAGACCTCTGTTTTAACTAACTCAGCCTTTATCAGGGTCACAAGGCTACCTGAATCCAGCAATACCACAACATTTCTACCATTAACACACATTTTGCATAAATGTTTCTCAGTTCCTCGAATGGCAGTGCATGCGACTGTCGCACACAGCGACTGACGTCTGCCCGTCAGAAAGTCACACTGCATGGGTTCCTCCACAACCGGGCAATTGGCTGCAATATGTCCCGCTTGCCGGCAGCGGTAGCAAACGATCCTTCTTGCCGCCTCTTGAGCCGCTGATTTCCCAGGCTGTTCTCGCCAAACTTGGGGTAGAGCTCCCACCCTCTCACTCTCTCCACCCTCACCCCTTGGAATCCTCTTATCCGCCCCTGGGGATGGTCTGGTCTTAGGGTGGAAAGTCCGAGTGTCTCTGGAAGAGGCCGTCAGGTTCTCTGTAGCCAAGTATTTCTCCACACGATCCACAAGACCATCGGCCGTCTCTGGGTCTCCATGGCTTACCCACTTTTGGATGGCAGTAGGAAGAGCTCTCAAAAACCGATCCATTACAACACGTTCCACAATCTTTGGTGCGGACAAAGTCTCTGGCTGTAGCCACTTTCTGCTCAGGTGAATGAGATCATACATTTGAGACCTGGGGGGTTTTCCAAGCTGGAAAGTCCAGTTATGCACACGCTGAGCCCGGACAGCCTGGGTGACACCCAGCCTTGCCAATATTTCAGCTTTTAGCATCACATAGTCTTTTGCTTGGTTAGGCTCTAGGTCATAGTAAGCTTTCTGCGATTCACCAGTTAACAGAGGAGCCACCAGTCCAGCCCACTGCTCCTCAGGCCACTTTTCTCTTTCAGCGGTCCTTTCAAATGTGGTCAAAAATACCTCTGGATCATCCTCTCCAGTCATTTTTGTCAATAAACGACTCACCCCAAAGGACGCGGTATTAGTGGGACGGCTTTCCTCACTGGTCTGCGGACGTTGCTGCATTACTGCTTCCATCTGTTGTTGTAGTCTCTGCTCTTGCTTCTGCAACAGGTCTATGAAGCGGGCCTCAGATTGCTGCTGGGCTCGTTGCTGAGCCTCCAGACTCTGTTGCAAAGTTGCGTTTGTCTGCTGCTGGGCTGCAAGGCTCCTTTGCAAACCTGCATTTGTCTGCTGTTGATTGGCATTTGCTAGAGCCAGCTGCTTCAGTATCTCCTCCATGCTGGCTTAAAAAAAACTGCCACTGGTTCTCCACCAACTGTGAGGGGGTTAGCTCGGCAGCGGGTGTGTGTGACCCCCGGGATGGGCTCCCCACACAAAACAGGCCCAGCAAACGGAGGTTGTGGTTTTCAAAATCAAAAAAAGGTGCGGTTTATTTTCTATTTACAGTGACAAAACACAGCAAAGCAAAAGAAACATAACCAAAATAAATCCTGGTCAAGTTGACCTCTGACTAAACATACAGGTTTCCTAACTAACAACTGGGATCAGCCTAGTGCTGTCCTAGTCCCTAAGTCCCTGGTTTAGTAAAAGTCCAAACAAATAGCCACACAGGCTTTGCCTCACCGCACAGGGGTTCACTCTTCCTAGACAGTCCACACAGGTCTGGTTCCAGGCATGAGCTAACATCTAATGAAGCTGGGAGTTCTTATAGAGGCCTAAATGAGCTGACAAGCTTCAGCTGGCCTCATCAACTCCCTGTCTGTACGACGCCCCACACTCTCCCTAGAGGTATGAGTCATCCATGAGCCCACTAGCCTTATACAACTCTCCACCTAGTTGTATAAGTCGGCGTAAAGCCTGAATCTGGGCGACAGGTCTATGAAGCGGGCCTCAGATTGCTGCTGGGCTCGTTGCTGAGCCTCCAGACTCTGTTGCAAAGTTGCGTTTGTCTGCTGCTGGGCTGCAAGGCTCCTTTGCAAACCTGCATTTGTCTGCTGTTGATTGGCATTTGCTAGAGCCAGCTGCTTCAGTATCTCCTCCATGCTGGCTTAAAAAAAACTGCCACTGGTTCTCCACCAACTGTGAGGGGGTTAGCTCGGCAGCGGGTGTGTGTGACCCCCGGGATGGGCTCCCCACACAAAACAGGCCCAGCAAACGGAGGTTGTGGTTTTCAAAATCAAAAAAAGGTGCGGTTTATTTTCTATTTACAGTGACAAAACACAGCAAAGCAAAAGAAACATAACCAAAATAAATCCTGGTCAAGTTGACCTCTGACTAAACATACAGGTTTCCTAACTAACAACTGGGATCAGCCTAGTGCTGTCCTAGTCCCTAAGTCCCTGGTTTAGTAAAAGTCCAAACAAATAGCCACACAGGCTTTGCCTCACCGCACAGGGGTTCACTCTCCCTAGACAGTCCACACAGGTCTGGTTCCAGGCATGAGCTAACATCTAATGAAGCTGGGAGTTCTTATAGAGGCCTAAATGAGCTGACAAGCTTCAGCTGGCCTCATCAACTCCCTGTCTGTACGACGCCCCACACTCTCCCTAGAGGTATGAGTCATCCATGAGCCCACTAGCCTTATACAACTCTCCACCTAGTTGTATAAGTCGGCGTAAAGCCTGAATCTGGGCGAAATATATCTACCCCCCTGGATGCAACCAGGTGACTTTACCTTCCTGCTGTCACAATATATATATATATATATATATATATATATCTATATATACACACACACGTATATTATAAACATACATGTGTATATACATGTGTACGCCCGCCCAAGTGTATGACTTTCTTTACTTCGCTGCTATGAGCTCTAGCCCAAGATCTTATGTAGACCCAGCAACACCCCTGGTGGGGAGCCCTTCATGGTTTCTTGCTCCGGGGCCCTGAAAATTCTAGTTACGCCTCTTCTGAGAATCACTACTTCAGTAAAACACAGACGGTGATGGGACTTGCTTCACATTGGATTTTTTGATATTATTTACAGGAAGATTTTGGAGGATTTTTTTGTTCACAGTTCTGTGCTATACACTTTTACCATTTACCGCCACCATTATTTTCAGGAATTTTTGGGAGATTTTCACTATTTTCAGTTTTGTGCTATACACCTTCATTTTATTGTTACATATTTTTTCTTTGTTTTTATATGCACAGGTTGATCACTTAGAGTGATACACGTTTTGGCATACATTAATAATTGTCCACTGTTGGTTACACACCTTTCAGGTGTACAGGTGTGATTCATTCAGTTTATGTACATATTATTTATGTTACACATTGGTTGTCAACACGCTACTGCATCTGGTTGGTTCACATTAGATTCATTTATTTGGTTAGTATTAGGTAGTTTTCTTTTCCAGATCCTTCCCTTCACCACCTTCACTAGTTATAATCACAGCGCAGCCACCATCACCCTTTTTTCATTTATTTACTTTTGTCTGTTTGGATCAGACTCCCTGGTGACTGCTGCAGTGTCCCTACCCCTTTATCTTCCCTCAATTTCCATTCCCCTTCACTAGTTAAATACCCAGCTAACGCAGGGGTTTCTTCTTTTTATATTTTACTTGTGATTATGCTCATAAAAGAATCCCTTTCAGTGAAGTCCAGGGGTAGCTCTGGTCACAAAGGTGAACAGCTGAAGGATCCAGGGACAAGATGCCAGCCACTTCAAATTAAGTACTTAGTAGCCATTGAGGTGAGCCTTCCCATGGTAGCTGGATCTTTTGGAGAAGCTGCATGCTATGAGTCTCCAGCCTGGCTTCCAGCATGTCAGTTCTGATAGTTAAGGGCCTCTCATCTGGCTGCAGATCACTTATGCAGCCACCACTGCCTCGTCAGGTGTGGCTTCTCTGAGCTTTGAGTGGGGAAACTGAGGAACAGAGATTTGTAGCAAATGGAGTTAAAGGGGTCTGTGTCTGCATGCATGGTAAATAAATGGACACAAAAATGCACTCCACCCCACTTAACCTCTTTGTCCCTGGCAAGTTTGAATACCTTTCAAATTCATCCTGTGCAAAATATTGTAGGGTGGGTCTGCCAGCGTTAGGTCTCTGGGAGTGCCTTGGTCCCAAATTCAGGGACAAGAGGTGACATGTCTTTGGGTGATGGTTCAGAGGGCTCCACATTAGGAGCATATGCTCGAACTGGGTGACTATTGGGCTGTCACCTTAAAGGCACCGGGATGCATGTGACACCCAGCAAGACCACAATGGCAGTGAAGGCGTCCCGTGCATCCCTGGGCCTGTACAAAAAAGTGGAAATCCCCCCAATCTATAACTGGCCTTTGCAGCAAGGTGCATATAGAAGGGCAATGCACACGACAAACAAACAAAAGATTTCCCAGCACACTTAGTGCATTGCCCTTCCATGTGTACCTTGCTGCAAAGGCCAGTTATAGATTGGGGTGGTTGCCACTTTTTGTACAGTTGGACTAATTGGGTGCAAGGACACATGGGATGCCTTCGCTTCCATTGTGCTCCTGCTAGGCGTCACGTGCATCCCTGTGCCTTTGAGCGGGGGGGGGGGGGGGGCTCCCTCCAGGCAATGCCAGCCATTAATCTATCAATTCCTATATGTGCTACTACTATGGAGGCTCTATAAATTTAAAGTTAGGACCACAGTATATACATACTTCCACGTGTATCCTCTCTGCCACAGAGGGCCTGGTCCTTTGACAATACATATTGCCAGGTCAAAGGTGAGTCATGAGAAAGCATTATTTTGCAGTATAGTGTACTCACCCTCAGTATAAGGCAAGACTACTCACTCAACAAATTGTTGGCTTCTGGTAGCAGTTTCTCCCTGTGACTGTGCCACCACTTTAACCACTACCCTAACTGTATCGCCTTTATTAGACAGGCAACTATTGGATCTTTTTTCTGTGTCTCTGTTTGGTTATACTCTTAAGTGAATGGTTTAGGTTCACCTGAGGCCTACTTTTAGGAATTCCTTTAGTCAAGTCTTCAGCTTCTTGGGTAGTAGGTACCTTGATAGGCCGGATGGGAGCGAATATCGGCTGCTGCTTAAAGAAGTCAAATTCTTCCTGTTGTTCCTATTCCTTTTTTTAATGTTATACAGCCCAACTTTTTGCGTAGGAGCATTTGAATTAAAGCAGAGTGTAATGGGTGTAGTGCTGCCAGTCCCAGAAAAATTCTAAAAACTTCAGTCACGGCCACTGGGGCGCCTCCATTACTGTACTAGGAAGTAGTAGTAGTCTTATCTGGAGATGGCTTGTCATAGGAAATCGATCTCATGTTTGAATAGACGTCACTTTTTGAGTTTGAGCTTCAGGTTAAGGTGGTGCAGCTGGGTCAAAACAGCAGCTACCTGTGTAAGATTGTTTTTGAAGTTGCAGAAAAAAACATTACAACATCTAAATAGATCACAATAGGTTCATGTCCCCAATGTTTATCATCCTCTGTAATGTGATGGGTCAATTTTTCAGTCTGAAGGACATCATTTCTAAATGGCATAACCTCAAGAGAGTGATAAAAGTGGTCTTAAGCTTTGGTGACAGGGATTTGTCAATACCCACTAGTGAGATTATATGTGGAGGAACATTTGGCCTCTCTTGGGGTGACAAAGAATTCAGCGATCTGTGGAGGAAAATAGGCATCTCTCATGGTAACAGCATAGGCTACACAAAAGCATGGAATGCCATCCTTCTTCCTCACCAAGCTTATTGAAGCCATGCATGGGCTCTTACTCCCTTTGAGCACCCTTTGTTGCATTATCTCTTCTTGCATCTGCTTGACTTCTTGGTAGATGTGTAGAGGTATATTTTAGTATCTGTTCTGGATGGGAGGGCTCTTTCTTGTGGATATCTCATTTTCATTCTAATTGCTACAAACCAAGGTCATGGACCCCTTTTGACCACTTATCCAGTAGTCCTCTTAATGCCCTGTACAAACGATCGGATTTCCGATGGAATAAAATCCGATGGAATTTTCCGTCAGAATTCCGATGAAGCTGACTTTCATCAGTCTTGCCTACACACCATCAGACAAAATTGCGACCGTCCAAAACGCCGTGACGTAAAACACTCCGACGAGCCAAGAAAAATGAAGTTCAATGCTTCTGAGCATGCGTCGACTTGATTCTGAGCATGCGTGGGTTTTTTCTCCGTTGGAGTTTCACACAGACGATCAGAATTTCATCAGAAAAACTGACCGTATGTACAGGGCATTACTGCTTCTAACTCAGTGGGTGTCAGTTGTTTGGTGGTCAGTTGTAGGAGTGATAGCATGTGTGCTACTACCCATTCTTGGTTTGTTTCTGTGAACCAATGAGTTATCTCTACTCTTGCCACATAGTGATGCCCGTGGAACTCTTCAGGCTCTATGCTCCTCATCTTGAGGGAAATCACATCTCTTATTAGGCCCAATTCTGACACTGCTGTCCTAGGGAGCTGGCGAAGTGGAAATATCTTGGAGTTTAAGATTTAAACTAGTGCAATGCCTTAATGGATCACTGTGAGGACCTGGGGACAAATGGAGCCATTTCTAAAGGACAAGTGTTCCATGAGGACAGTGAATCTGTGCACTCCAAGATGACAGTTGACGTTCATGGTGAGCATAAACTCCTGATTCCCAAATTATATTTATGCCCAGTATCACCTGTAGTCACCCTCTCCCAGAGGCATGCATCACTTTGCCCTTCTGGCACAGGTTCTTTCCCGAGAGATCCACTTTCAGTTAGGTAATCCCGACTAGTTCTTGGGCAGCTCATGGGTGGCTGTCAATGCGATCCATGACATATCTGGGCTCATTCTGTTCTTTTGAAAGTATCTCTCGAAAACAGTTCTGGTAGTGAAGTGACTTAAGAACTGATATTGAAGAAGCACACAATCGTTTGCCCATCAAAGCATTTATGCACAAATGTCAACCACCACATCTTTTTTTCTTGAATAGGGAGTTCTTTCACTTTGCCATCATATTTCTTGACCCCTGGAAGTGGGCCATTCTCATTTGATGGATTTCTCTGTGTACAGTGTTACGGAGATAGTCATAACCTCGCTTAAATGCTTACTATAAGTGATTAAACCTTTTGTCTATATAAAATGAAATCAAACGATAGCGGTGCAAAAAGAGAAAACAATTACATTTATTTTTACAGAAATGATACCACCTCATAGCAAGATGATACCAATGTTACACAATACAAAATAGGAACATTGCTCTAACCTAAAATTATATCACCTATGACCAATGTTACATGATAATACCAATAGAAATATTGCTATGACAAACATGATACCAATGTTACATGATAATAGGAACAAGAGAGCTAAAGAGAAGTAGGATTAATCTTCTTAAAAATGGGAGAGAGAGGGAGAGAGAGAGGGGGAGAGAGGGAGACAGAGATTTAGGCAGAGAGAGAGAGAGAGAGATAGGAGGGGAGAGAGAGATAGGGAGGCAGAGAGAGAGATTTAGGCAGAGAGAGAGAGAGAGCGATAGGAGGGGAGAGAGGGGGAGAGAGATAGGGAGGCAGAGAGAGAGAGAGCTTACTACGTCACCATGCTGCTACGTCAGATCTTCATTCGCAAGGGGCTCTAGCCATGAGTGTACCTGACTTTTATACCCCCTATGCCAACCAGAACCCAAAATCCTGTGGTCTCATTGGTTTAAAGCTGACCACCTGATTGGTTGAAATCTCAAACCTCTTTACTTAGCCTTCCAAATCTAAACCAGAAATACTTGCTGCTTTTATCAGATAGAGGTGTGTTCCTTTGATGCTCAGTTCAACAAGTTTCTCACATTAGCAAGCATGCTAAGGGCCCCTGCGGTGACCGCCCCCCCCAAGACAAAGGACACTTAAGTTTCACCTGAAACCTAATCCATGTTCCCAACCAACAGGAGATGATACGTCCTTTGTTTACAGTATGGGGGGAGCTCTCTCTCAAAGAAAATATCTTTCAGTAAACTCATAAACAGATTTTACCCGTCCCCCTACATATATATATATACACATACACATATATATATATATACATATATATACACATACATACACATACATACACACACATGCACATGCAGCGTCCTGTTCCCAATGATTGGACGCTATTAAACCAGCAGCTCCTACGAGGGTAGTGTTTCATAAATACATATATACATATATACATGTGTCCGTTGGGGGGGCATGGTGGTTTATTTAGAGTACAGGATATGAAAAAGAATTAGAATCAAATTATCCACCACAGTACCCCCTCAAGTTCATTATTGAACTTATGACCTCCTTCAATGATCTTGTATCCACCCACAACGGCCCAGAAGCCCCCCGACCCTTTCCCCACCACCACTGCAGCCTTTTCCTTTCTTGAACCCGCCGTAACCCATCAAGGTAGACTTGAGACAGTCCTGGTGCCTTTGAGACTTCACATCCGACCCATGAGAGTCTGTACTGCAATGTTTCATCGCCCCTCTGCATTGGAAGAGCGGAATTCAAACATTACTGGCGGGATCCTTGCATATTTAGTCCTGTAGTTTGGAAATATGGTGTTATGATTGTCACGATTGGATCGGACCGCGAGACAGCACTTTTCAGCATGGTGAAGGAAAGTTTCAGAAGAGTCTTATTCGTGGCACGTTTTTCTTAAGAGATGCGTTGCTTCTTCAGGTGGTGGTTGGGCGGGCCTCCGGACAGTCGTGCATGAATACAAAAAAAACAAGAACAAGAGGGAGAATGTCAGACAGGAATATCTATGAGGGGTGCAATGTGGACGAGTCAGGTGGGATCCCCACAGGGTACCGAGACCGCGCCATGGCCAGTATCATCCATTGCCCTTGATGGTAGGGATAGTCAACACTGTCTGCTATTGTCAGGTCCCTGGGTTCACCACACCTGTTCACGGGGCTCAGGTTAAAGCAGTGGGCAGATTAGGGGAGGTAAAATTACATTAAGACATAGGACCTGGATGTCCAGGGATACTTTGTGAAATATGGTATTTGTATGTTTCAGGAACCCATTCTATGGAACCCACTGGGCTCTTAAAAAAATGGAGTCAGGCAGAGACGGTAAACCCTTACAATTCACAACTCATCTCTGATATTCAAACAAACGTTCCAGAAGATGAATGCATTTATTTTCCAAGATAAAGCAGAATATGAACCAAAGAAAGTAGGAAAGAGAAAAGAAAGAGAAAAAAAAATACAATAAGCAACAAAACATACAGGTTCAATGCTGCTTCGACCCAGACCGTTTGTCACCCATTTCCCTTTATGTCAAAGAGCACTGACTCTGCATTCATAAAAACAAACAAACAATATATAACTGTCCTGAAACAGTGCCTCGAAAAATAATATATTGTGGCTGTTGCAGCAGCAGCTTGGCAGAAAAAAAACAAAAAAAATAAAAATAAAAATAAAATAAAGGAGGAAAAAAAAAAAATAGATAACTCCTCTCCCCTATTAGTGATCAACAGGTGAACAGGATCACTGTCACTAACAATTTACAAGTCGGGTAGAAAAACAAAAAATAAAAATATTTTAAAAAGGAGAGGCTAAACCAATGGTTGCCAAAAAACTTTTTTAGAATTTAGTCACCCCGACTGTCCTTTAATATTACAGATTGAACAGGCTTATCCCTAGAACAAAAACAAGAAAAATATAGTTCTAGGGTCCTCTCTTAAATGCGCAAGCTACTCTTTTTTAAATATTCTTTATTTATATTTCAAAAAGGGATACATACAATACATCGTTTATACATTTTCCATTACATTTCTATTCATATTATTTTCCTCATCCCATTCCATTAATTAGATCCTCTCACCTCTAAACCTCAATGTCAATGGGTTCCCTTCCCTTTTGGCCTTCACGTGTCTCCCTGTGACAGGAGGGACACATAAAGTTCCTTTCCTCTATTAAACGTCTTTGATTCTCACGCCCTTGTTTTCTTCTCCCTTACATTTTTATCCATTCCCCCTCTACCTCCCTCCCAAATCAAACCCCAAAAAAGAAAGAAAGAAAGAAAGGAAAAGAAGAAGAAAAAAAAAAAAAAAATTAAATAGATAAGTAGATAACTAAATAAATCTCTCTCTCCCCTCCTCACCCCAACCTCCTCCCCCGTTAGGTAAACCATAACCTCCTCAATACTTCTCTGGCTAGGTGGACGGACTTACTTCCCCATTAATCTTTTCCCTTCTTCTGTCTGCGTACATTTTTCCCATGTTGACCAGATTTTAATATGTTGCTCTTTTCTGTCTTGGGCCGAAGCCACCAACTCCTCTATCGCCCCCACTTGTCTGACCCTGTTGAGCCATTCTGCGATTGTTGGAGGGCTAGAGCTTTTCCAGCATCTCGCTATACACGCCTTAGCCTCATTGACCAAGTGACATAATACTGACTTTTTATAGGTCTGTGTGGGTATTTGCGTTATATGCAATAGGAAAAAACCCGGATCGTCCGGCACCGGGTAAGGCTCAATTTTTTGAGCGATCCTTCCTACCTCTAGCCAGTATTGTCTGATCTGAGGGCATGTCCAATATATATGGAACAAAGTTCCCCGCTCCCCCTTACATCGCCAGCACTGATCTGATGCATCAGGGTAGAACCTGCCTAATTTTGATGGTGTATAATACCACCTCATCAGTAGTTTATAATTTAATTCTTGCATTTTAGTGCATATTGATGAGTTTAATGCCAAATATATTATCTTCTGGTATTGAGCTGGTGTAAAGGTCTTATTTAGGTCCCTTTCCCATTTTCTAAATACTGGCAGCTCAAAATTCTCTGGTGGGGTCATTAACATCGTATATATTTTAGATATTATTCGGTTGGTGGGTTCCTTCTCCTCACAGTATGTTTCAAACCTAGTTAGTTCCCGTTTAAAATTACTCATTGGGCCCAATGTCTCCAGGTAGTATCGAAGTTGTATTGCCTGCCAGTGTTCTACTTCAAATTGACCTCCTGATTTCGTCAGGTCTACCATTGTGGGCCAAGTTTCGGATTGCATAAAATGCGATACCTGAGTATAGCCCTTCTCTCGAAGTCTCCGAAATGCTCTTGTCTCCATCCCTGGATCAAAGCTTGGGTTTCCCAATATTGGATATAATGGGGAATGTCTTGATGAGTATTTAGGGTTCAGACATATTTTTGCCCCTATAGATAATGTTGGTCCTATCAAAGGGTGTTTTTTAAGTGAGTCAGGTAACCTTGAATAACACCAGAGTGCCCTGCTCAAAGGCACCTGGCTAAATTCTTGCTCCAGTTTTATCCATAGTTTGAATTCTACATGTCTGCACCAGTCTATGACCCTTCCCAAATGGACTGCTTGGTGGTATTTAGACACGTCTGGGACTGCTAAGCCCCCATGGCATTTGGGGAGGGTCATTTGACTTCTGCTAATCCTTGGTCGCTTGTTGGCCCATATAAACTTAGTGAAAAGTGCATTTACTTGCCGAAAGTAGGCCCTATTAATTCCTATTGGTACAGCTTGGAATAGGTACAAGAATTTTGGCAGAATGTTCATTTTGATGGCGTTACATCGGCCGAACCATGAATGGAATCCTTGTTTCCATTTGTCTAATAGGGAGCTAACTGCATTATATAGTGAGGGGAAGTTTGCAGCAAAAACCTTCTCTAGTCTTGATGGTATATTTATTCCTAGATATTTTAGTGACGACCCTACCCATTTAAAGTTGAAATTGGGTTGTATGTTTTGCTGGACTTCTGGGGGGAGGGCAACCCCCATCGCTTCCGATTTTGCGTAATTAATTTTTAAATTTGCTAGTCTCCCATATCCTTCTATTTCCTTCATCAGGTTTGGCAGTGAAATGTGAGGTTGTGATAGGGAGAACATCATATCATCTGCATAGGCAGATATTTTATATTCTTGGGTACCTATTTGGAGACCCTGAATATCTGAATTTTGCCGAATCCTATTCAGTAGGGGTTCCAGGGAGAGAGAAAACAGCAACGGAGAGAGTGGGCACCCTTGGCGCGTTCCATTTAAAATTTTAAATGTCTCCGAATAGACTCCATTCACTTTTACCGAGGCCTGGGGTGTAGCATACACCCCGGCTATCCAGCTCCGCATATGTTCTCCCAATCCCATTTGCCTCAATACTTCGAACATAAATCGCCAACTAACCCTGTCAAACGCTTTCTCCGCATCGGTACTCAAAAAAATACAGGGCGTTTTTGATATGTTAGCATGGTGTACCAGATTGAGGACTTTTACGGTATTATCCCTGGCCTCCCGGGTTGGGATAAACCCAACCTGGTCTTGATGTACCATTTGATTCAAAAGCGGCTGAAGACGGGAGGCAAGTATTTTAGTGAAAAGTTTTAAATCTGTGTTTAACAATGAGATCGGGCGGTAGCTCCCGCACTCCGCCGGGTCCTTCCCTTCTTTCGGAATAACCGAAATATATGCCATAAGGGCATCCGGCGGCAGTGCGGGGGCCCGGCCGATCCCATTGAATGTCTTTGTCATGTACACCCCTAGTATTGGGAGAAAATATTTGTAGTATTGGATAGTAAAGCCATCTGGGCCCGGTGCCTTCCCTCGTTTAACTGTTTTTATCACTGTCTCTAGTTCCCCCACTGAGATAGGTATCTCCAATTTATTACGGTCCGCTGGTGACAAACAAGGTAGATGTGCTGATAGAAGGTATTCTTCCATTGTGGCCTGAGACGTCTGAGTTGGGGTCAGGTTATAGAGGGATGAATAGTATTCTCTAAATCTCTGGACAATATTTTTAGGAAGTGAAATCAGTTGTCCATTCTTTCCCTTTATATGGGGTACGTATACTGTCTTCCCTTTCTCTCTAAGTTTCCCTGCTAATATTTTACTACATTTTTCCCCAAGTTCATAGGTTACCTTTTTCCCTATTTGTATTGCCGCTTCTGCTTTGTATCTAAGTAGCTCTGTCAGTTGTCTCCTCAAATGGGCCAGTTCTATCCCCACTGACGGCATCTGTATTTTCTTATGTTGTACCTCTAGTGCCTGGATTTCTCTTAACAGTTTAGCTATTTTTCTTTCTCGTGCTTTTTTTAATCGGGAGCCATGTTTTATTAATACCCCTCTCATTACTGCCTTATGCGCCTCCCATATCATTCCCGGGTCACTCCCCGGGGTGTCATTCGTCAGGAAATATGCCTCCATTTCTTTTGCTACATCTTCCCGAATTTCGGGGATCTGCAGTAGGCTCTCGTTCAGACGCCAACGCCACTCCGGTGCGGTAGATGAGTCAGACAGCACAATATGTAGCGTCACTGGCGCGTGATCTGACCATGTTATATTCTCAATTTTTACTTCCTTCACCGCCGTCAACAGATAGTGTGGCACCATGAAGAGATCTATACGGGAGTACAGTTGGTGAGGGTTGGAGAAGAATGTATAGTCCCTTTCCCCTACATGTAGTAATCTCCAAACGTCTACCATCTGCAGGTCCCGCAACTTCTGCAGAATATTCTTCCGGACCCCCCCTGGTGTGGATGAGGTCCCCGTTGATGTGTCAACCTTAGGTTCCAATGTTATGTTAAAATCTCCCCCTAGGATCAGCTTCCCTTCTGCAAACCCCGCCAGTTTATCCAAAGTTTTGCTCAAGAAGGCGTCTTGATGTATATTTGGTGTGTAAACAGTTGCCAATGTCACCTTTGTACTTCCAATCTGTCCCTTTAAGAATAAGAAACGACCCTCTACATCTACTATTTTGTCCACCAGGGACCAAGATATTCTATTGGAAATTAGGATTGACACCCCTTTTGACTTTGATATCTGACTACATGCGTGGTATGTACATGGATAGAACCTATTTTGTAGGTATGGTAGTCCGCCCATCTTGAAATGTGTCTCCTGCACGAATGCTACATCTGAGCGGGCTCGTTTTAACTCGCTCAGGAGCATTCTCCTCTTTTCTGGGACGTTAAGTCCTTTAGCGTTGATGGTAGTTATCCTTATTTCCTCCATCCCGGTAGATTCAGAGGGTGAAGCACGGAGAGAGAGAAGAAAAAAAAAAAAAAAAAAAAAGAAAATTGCAAACCCCCCCCCCCTTTCCAATCCCCCCCCTAAATATTCAACTAACCCCTCCCCCCTTACCCCCACCCCAAAGGGAGGCACCCACTTCTGAACCTTTACCCTACGGTTCACGTGGGCGCAAGCCTAATTGGGGTGTTGTGTTGGTACAGCAGAGGTGCACCCCCAACCCTCCACCCCGGACGCCCCTTTCGTCTATCTCACTCCAGCTCCTCTCTCCATTTTTTTCCCTTCTTCCCCTCTCTTCTTCCCTCCCCTTACTTTATATTATCCTAGTTTCGAGGGGGCATCCATCATTCAGTTTTATCCTAATTTATCCCAGTTTTTTCTTCCTTTCTCTCCTCTTTCTTCCCTTCTTTCCTCTTCCCTTTTTCCCCATTATCAACCATATATCTAAACAGCTAGTGTTTACTGTATATAGAATTTAAATTCCCTTACATAGGTTACATTTTGCTTTTTAGGAACTTGATATAACTAATTTTAAATAAGATATGCCAGGACCACTTTCCCTCCTTTCTCCCCATTCCCCCATTCCATCTGTTTTGTTTTTCCTTTGCTTCCTATATCCTAATCCCTCGACCCCCCCCTTCTCATTTTCCTTCCCTAATGATAGATCTTCCGAGTACTAGCTTATTCCTATTCCTGCCTGGGGTTCCTTTCTCATTCTAACCATTAACCTCCTCAGTTGTATCCAAGTGTGTGTACCTTCTATTCTATCCTATTGTGTACAAGTGTAATGTGATATATACGTGCCCCCCTCCTCCTACTCTCTAAATATCCCTTTCTTCTCATTAACCCCTTATTTTCTACCCCCCCCCCTCCCTTACCTATTATCTCCCCTCCCTCCTATATTATCTCGATCTACCCTCAATCTACCCACTTATTATCCTAATCCCTCCCTGTGTCTCTGTGTTTAACTCCTAGCTACTCCTTTACTACCCAATACCTCCCCCCTATTTCCTTTATTATATATGTACGTGACTATATGTGTATCCCTAAATCTACTAGGGAAAAAAAAAAAAAAAGGTGTGGCACTTATACAGTACCTAAAACATTCACACCCCTCACACTTGGAAATTTCTTCCCTCTTTTCCATTCAGGCCTCTGCCTTCCCTAAGACATTCTGTTTAATTATAGGGAACCCTATCTAGTTACTTTTACCTAGTACTCCTATTGGTTTCTTCTCATTTCTTCTAAATTTCTAAACCTCCCCTCTTATTGATATCTCCTTCCCATATTCCCTCCTTTCCAGAATTAAACCAAATCACATCCTTCTCCCCCTTCCCTTCATCATATATCATCATACATTATTTATACCTTATATATACCTTATTTATACATTTATATATTATATCCTCTGAACCCCTTCTAACCTCACCCCCGAAAAAAAAAAAAAAAAAAAAAAAATTGTTTCCCAACACACACAAAAAAAAAAGGAGCACAGTGATCTCCAGTGTTATATAGAAACAGTAAATAAATTGGGGGGGGGGGGCAGGGGGTGAAACCCCCCAGTCCATCCCTCCCTCCCTCCTACGGGCACCCCTCCGTCTTGAAGGGGGCCAATATGTGTATACATGTGTATATAATTTTAGAGGATACTCACATATATCATACATTACATCTTATAGTATATTCCGCTGCAACACATCCTCTCCCATTACCCTTAACATTATCCCCTTTACCCCCACATCTAATAATCAACAACACACAAAAAAAATAAATAAATAAATAAGTAAATAAATAAATAAGTAAATAAATAGTTTCCCCTCCCCCTTCTCCTAAAAGGAAAAAAAAAGGGGAGGGGGAAGAAAAAAAGAAAGGGATTTATCACCCGTATTTACCAATATATATAAAAAAGGGGTCAGAGGACAAAGCGATAGCAATCCCCCATATTTCCGTGTTCCCCAAATCCTGAAGGGGGGGGACCAAAAAAAAAAAAAAAAATGGAAAAAGGGGTGCATGTAATTACACCCCGACCATATCTGTCTCCCGTCAGTTAGATCATCTCCTGAAACACCCGTTCCTTTTCCCTCTTGAGTCTTTCTCAAAAAGAAAAAGGAAAAAAAAAAAAAAAAAAGGGGGGAGGGGGAGGGCAAACGGAGACATCCTCCCCAAAAGAAAAAGAAGGGGAAAAAAAGAAAAAAAAGAGGGATATGAATACCTCTTCAAGGCAAGACCCACCAAAAGTTCAGAAAATAGAATTCTCCCACATAAGGGGGACAAGGGGGAGATAAAGGGGAAACAAAATAAGAGAGGGGACTCCCCCCTCCCCTCTCCCAGGGGGGCTGGTGGACCAGGTTGAATCTCCCACCAGGGGGGTCCTCTGATTCTAGCCCCATTGTTACTATTAGGGGGTCAGGAGCTAGAGAGGAGAAAAACAGAGAGCATTGTTCCTATCTTCACTTCTTTAGAGGAGGGGGGATAGTAGAGTGTTTCTTGCTTCCTTCTCCCTTTCCCCTTACAGCCTCGAGTCTCCTATCCCTCATTGTCTCCATTCTTCTCCCAGTTCCTGGGATTTCCTGCAGCCAGTTTGGGATCTCTATAGCTTCCATCTCCATGAAGGAAAAAAAGTCTAATAATTCCCGCGGGTGCCGCAAAGTAAATGTATGGGAGTCTTTCTTCACTATTAATGCAATGGGGTACCCCCATCTATACGATCCCCCCAATGATTTAATTTTATCCAGGAGCGGGCGTAGCATAGCCCTACGTTGCAATGTAGCCCGTGAAAGATCTGGCAGGATTTTTACCCTAAATCCTTCTTGTTCTATTTCACCTTTTTCCCAGGCCATGCGACTTATTAGTTCCTTGTGTGCGTATCGGTGAAAACGGCCTATAACATCCCTTGGTCTGTCTATGTTTACTGAGGGGGGTCCCAGGGCTCTGTGTAGTCTCTCAAATTCCAATGTTTGAGGTGGCGCTGGGGTAGCCAACTGCTGACATATTGCTAGGACTGTTGCCTGTAATGTCTCTCCCCCTACTGTCTCGGGGATCCCCCTAAACCGTAGGTTCAAACGACGTCCCCGGTCCTCAATTTCCTCCAGTTGCAGCTGTATTGAGGTAACATGTAATGAGTTAAGACCCTGTCCCAGCTCCAGTTGCTGTACCCGATTCTCTAGGGTAGTTACCCGACCCTCCTCCCCTGACAATCTCTCTGAGAGAAGCTTCACTTCAGTATGTACTTGATCCCACTCTTTTCGGTGCATTTCTTCCAAACGTAGCATCATTGTTTGTATGTCAGCGCGGGTCGGGAGGGATTCTATGTCTGCACGCGTTGGCAGGGCTTGCAGCAGAGCTCTAAGGTCCAGTTCACCAAAGTCAGGAGTTCCCTGTATCATCCTGTCCTGGGGGCTATGCTCCTGCCCCCCTTGCCTACTCTGCTTCCCCCCTTCCATAGACCCCCGTACCTGCACCTGTGGGGTGGGTGCTGTCGCTGCTGCCGATGCTGCCGACTCCTCCAGTGCTTCGGGACCGTATGTCTCTTCGTTCTGGTGTCTCTCTGGGCGCTTACACTGTTCTGTCTCACCGCTCGCTGCCCCACGTGACTCCACCGCTTGTAGCCTGGTCAGCGCGGCTCGTGTGCGGGGGAAGAAGGATTCAATCTCCGGCTGCGACCCCGTTTTTTTCGCTGCTCTCTCCCTCCTCTTCATCCCAGGTAGGCTGGGTTACTGAGCCGTACACACATGGAGCTATACAGGAGGCTATGCGGCCATTATCCTCGCTGGGTGTCCGGGTGGAGAGTCAAAGGGCTACAGCGTGTTCCTCCTCACTCTGCCATCTCAAAACCACACCCCCCGTCCTGCAAGCTACTCTAAATCGGTCTCTTAATAGTGACCCGCATTGGGACCGCAACAGGGTGGAGTTTACTAAAGTTTTGGCCCCAGAACATCCTGATTTCCATCTCCCTTGTTATCTCCTCCCATGCTCCACCTCAGGACTGCTCCAGAACCTCTGGAACTCCCCACCTTTAAACCCATACGCCCAGCCAGGCGCTCCCCTTTCCACACCTAGGTGTCCCTAAATACTCTTTTATTCCAGGAAGCCTACCCCGCCTCCACCTAAAATGTTACCTCAGCCCGCTCCATATCAGATAATTCCCAGCGGCTATTATTTTTGTTCCACCCCCTCCTCTTAGATTATCAACCCCTAGAGAAGGGCCTTTTTATTCACGCCTTGCCCAAACTGTTGGCACCAATTAAATCCTGTTGCCCAAAGTTTAACTACCCATCTTTTAACTCCTCCCCGAATCCCAACGGAAGTTTCACTAAGTGTAATGCCCCATACACACAATCGTTTTTCTTGCCATTTTTTTTCTTGCCGTTTTTCACGTCGTTTTTTTTCATGTTTCCTCTCAAGCCTGTCTTGCGTACACACGATCATTTAAAAAAACGATCAAGCAAAGCGCAGTGACGTACAACACGTACGACGGCACTATAAAGGGGAAGTTCCGTTCGAATGGCGCCACCCTTCATGTTAGTAAAGTTTGTTGAGCGAAGATTCGCTCTTTTCAGTCTCGTGCTTTTCAGTCCGTGACTGCGTGACGAATGTGCTATCTCCATTACGAACGCTAGTTTTACCAGAACGAGCGCTCCTGTCTCATACTTGATTCTGAGCATGCGCGTTTTTTTTTACGTCATTAAAGCATACACACTATCGTTTTTCACGTCGTTAAAAAAAACGACATGAAAAACGACGTGAAAAAAGAGAGCATGTTCGAAATTTTTAATGGCCGTTTTTCACGTCGTTAAAAATGCTCTGGAGCCTACACACGATCATTTTTAATGGCCATTTTTTTTAATGGCATTTTTAACGACATGAAAAACGATTGTGTGTATGGGGCATAAGGGGATGTCAGGTTTTATACAAAAACTTTCTTTCGGGGCTATAGGGGTGAAACCCGGGGTTCCTTCTATATCCCTCCCAAGGACAAGAGTGTAGGTACAATAGACTCCCCAAGGTAGTGTACCCTGCTGAGTACAATTCAACCTGATGCTGAAAACAGTGTATCATTAGCCATGTGATGTCAGCATCAGTACCCCAGCATCCGGTATTGAGTCTACCAACACCTACACCATCGAAGCAATGACAAAAACCCACAAAATTCTATCCCAGTGACCATGCCCAGGGTATATCCTGCACCCCTACCTACTGTTAGGTTCAAGAAACACCCTTGTTCCATGACTAATGCCACATCAGTATCCTCTAGGTCAAAGAACTAAACTCGCCTATATCCCAAATAATACCCAGGTGCTTCCTTCCCAGCAATGATCTCCCCATCCAGAACAGAGTGAAATACATTCACCACTGTGTATTGGCCGTGCAAGGGACATTGTGGTCACACCTCTGACAGAGGGAAACATCAACCTGCCCCCAGCTTCCGTACCCTCTGATCACATGTGGGTCCCTTAGCCACAAATGCAACAAGATAGAATCCCCAGTCAGCAAGCCACTGGTTCCCTCAGCTCTACAGACCGAGTCTGCATTTCTGTAACACCTTTCACAATCCAAACCAGTACAGCCGATCCAGGCATTCGACTACCACTTTGGATTAGTGTAGGCGACATGTTTTGGCACAGTCTTACTGAGTGGTGATGCTAACTCATCAGGCCACTGCCCCTCATAGAGAGATTTGTACAAACAGCTTGAGGCTGGTTGATAACTCCACCTGCCCATGTGTGCATACCAGAGCCACTGACATATATCTGCCCTGTACCATCCCATACTCTCTACCAACCTCTCACCATGGCGGACAAAATCTTGAGTCCCTTTACACTGGGTCCTATTCCCCCCCATATAGTGCCGAATACATCCCTCCTCTTCCGGCTACTCCTCAGAGATAAGCGTCCTGTATGAACCTCACCCTGTGTCCGCATATCTCTGGGAGCAAACCACTGGTACCATGACCGCACTTGATTCAGTGTGTATTCAGCACATATAGGATAACAGGTTTCCATCAACCACTATGAGATGCTGGAGCGCCATGTGGTGATGGAATACTGTAGATACCTGCACCATATTCGGTGTCCCACCTGTCCCCCAAAAAACAAACAAAAAAAAAAAAACATTTCCTCCTTTCAATCCCTGTCCGGACTCAAACCCCTCAGAACCAGATGGACTCCATTGTGTAACCCAGTAGAGTGATAGGATAGTACCCAAATTGACCGTAGTATAGGCACAATGTTTCGTCCCTGATATGTAGCCCAGGACCTCCCAATGTGTTCCTGATTATCTCCAGCTCCATAGTGTTTATGGTACCCAGTGACCCGCCTCCCGCTCCAAAGACAGTCGTCATCAAGCCTCTCTTTTTCCTAAGTTATGGGATATGGTCTGATACCCGGATTGAAAACCACCTGCCACCAGGTACACCCAATCCCTCATATAGACTGCACACCTTCTCCCTCCTCTTTCAATTCGGTATTCAGACAATGTTATACTTCACCCCTACAACACAAGCTGCCTACACTATTCAGACAGGACTCACATGAATGACAGGAGCCTAGTGCCACACTGGGGCACTGGTCTTCTTGGCCTGCAAGACACAGACAACTAGTTAAGGTACACAAGGACTCTAGGACAGGAAGGACACCTATGGGTGTAAACTGAGGAGAATACGGCATGCCCACACATACCTCGGACGCGAGGGCTCTTGGAACAGCCAAGCGCTGGTAACACCCCATACAACCTTCCTGCACAATTTTTCCCCAGACCCAACCAAAACTATACAATATGAGGCCAGACCTATACCCTCTCTACTTGTATGAAATCAGGCAGGCCCTCATACCACACCTCCGCAGGTAAATCTACTAAGACAAATCCCTTGCAGCACTGAGGCGCTGGGACCACTGAACAGTAGGGGGTACCCAAGCCGACCGGTGTGCCTTGAAACACACTGATATTTATTAGGCAATTGGTAACAAATAGCCACATAAACAGTCCCAGCAGGAAACTATGAGAAGGGTTGGTTTGCCCTATTTCAGAGAGATGGGATTGCTTGGTGACACGGTAGGAAACAGGTTTGAGCTACATTTGGGGACACACAGATAGCTAGGGACATTAGCATACCTTAGCCTCAGGCAATGAGCCAAACTTGTACAGCCAGGTATGGTTGGGCGTGTACCTAATTACAATAACAGGGAGGGGGGGTGTAAGCAGTCCTACTCCTGAACACGAGTTCGCCCAAAGTAACATCAGACCATTACCCTTTTACCACTAAGTGCAGCACCCCTGGCAGAGATTTATAATGCTCCTTAGCCTCACATATGAGTAAGACTGCCAATACTTTTACTTTATAACAACTAATATGCAGACTTCAGTTAATTGGTTCTGCTACTCAGTAGATCAGAACATACAACACACACTGGGTGGTCCAAAACACAACCGAATGGGCTGACAACTAGACATTCCAACTAGATAATGCTGGCGACAACCTAAAACATTTACATGTGAACCCCGACCAACCAGGAAAAAATACTTTTTTATCACGTTGTTCTCTGGAGGCTACGATTTCCTCTTGTTCTGAAAGCCAGAAAACCCAATTATCGACTCTGAGGGATAAAATTCCAATAAAAGTTAGTGATAAACATTCCATTTTTCGCAATTTACAAAAAACAATTCCAGTAACAAGACATTAGCATATGAAACACAAATATACATTACTTTACATTACATAAACCGTGCACTTTTTTTTTTTTTTTAAATACCAAAAATTGTTGAGCTCAACTTTTAATTAATATGTATTACATAATACACATTAATACCACGTGGATTTTTGTTCCCCAAAAAAATGTATTCACCATGGTGAGAAAAAAATTAGCAACTTGTACTGTGCTGGAAAAAAAAACTGTCACTCTTACATTTATCATTCTCCTCCCATTTTCTTCCTCATTACAGACTGACGGAAGAAATGCGTGGTGCAGGAAAAAAGAAACAATGAAATAGCCTATGATACTTTTACCTCCCTTAGACTCGTATTTATCCATATGTACAGCTGTCTACATACACCTGTTCTCTGAGTACAAACTCCTTGGACCTGAAAAATACTTATAAGCAAAATCATTACTCTATCCTTCATATTTAACCTGCAAAGAATGGTAAACAATAATGACATTCCTGTACATTGGTAAATTGTCAATGACATTCTTTCAAAACCGATTCAAACAAAACCCTCTGTAACCCTTACCTTTCCCGTTCCTACAAAAATACATCAGCCGCGACGCATCGGAGGATTCCCAACATTGCATATTTCCCAACTCAAGGCCCCTGTATCAATCCTTTCTTCCTTCGGGGTCAAGTGGTAAGGTTCCCCACGGTTAAACTCCCTCTTTGAAGCGATTTTATTACCCATCCTTTACGGACGAAAGACCTTGAACTGTTTCCCAGAGTTAGCTACTCTCTGACCAATGATTGGGTCGACAGGTACCGCCCCTGTCGCCGTTGCGAACCTTTTTTCACTACTCTGCCAGAACAACCACTGCTCTGACTATAGTCCTTCAAAAAATTAGCCTGGAAATCTTCCCAACTAAATAAATAGTTTAATCTCCCCGTGGACTTCTCCAAAGTATTCCAAAAAAAAAAAAATGACTATCACGGGGCTTCCCAAGCGTTAAGCTTGATTAGACCCTATGATTGCTTGTAGTGCAGGAGGCAGTTTAACTGATGCCCATGATTTTTAGCAGTTACAATATAGCCAGTGTTTACAGACCTGACCTGAATTATAGAACTACATGATGGATTAATAGTCCCATGCAAAGGTATAGATCCAGCCAATCTCAAGATGAGATCAATAACTTCCCATCTCAATGTGTAGACGCCTCTCAAGATGGCCGACAAGCCAGGCCACAACAAAATGGTGGATGACCACCGCACATCTCATGGACAATGACAAAATGGTGGATGACCACCCAATTTTTCCGCCAAAACCAGCATGGGACATACCCCATGGGTTCCCACACACAAAGGAAAGTCTCCCCCAGTTTGCAACACAGAAAAAAACGCACTACTCCATTCGCACCAAACATCCAAATCTGCCCCAAAAGCTTACAATCCACCCGTTAGTAGTTTACACAGAAAGATAGATTCCCATACATCCAGATAATTCAGTGTGATTTAGTCTCTGTTTCCACTGATGCAATTCGCCATGCGACCTTGGACACAAAGTCGCATTACAAATCGCTTACCATTGATTTCAATAGCACCCATTCCAATCTATGTGACTCAAAGCTGCAGTGACTCTATCAAAATCGCATTCAACACCACAGTCGCACTAAAGCTGCATTTCAACGTCACACGACATTGGAGTTGCGCCAGTGGAAACGCAGCCCTATACGCACAGGTTTGTTTCAATCCCAAAGATTGGCCTAATCTTATTCAAAGGGTCAACTGAAATTGATTCCAAACAGAGCCCTTATCATTCATACCGACACCCTGCTGCAATTTCATTCTATATACATACATTATTCAAAAATCAGTCTCATCAAAATATTCGCCTAGACAAAAAGGTAAAAAGTTAAGTTCTGAGAAGTTTTTGTTAGGTATTCAGACAGGTTAAAAAGACATAAGAAAACGCTTAGGATTTCTGGCGTTAGGGCCAGCTCTGTCTACCATACGAGAAATAATACTCACCTAAATTTAAACTTCCTCACACGCCGGGCACCATCTGTTACGGAGATAGTCATAACCTTGCTTAAATGCTTACTATAAGTGATTAAACCTTTTTTCTATATAAAATGAAATCAAACGATAGCGGTGCAAAAAGAGAAAACAATTACATTTATTTTTACAGAAATTATACCACCTCATAGCAAGATGATACCAATGTTACACAATACAAAATAGGAACATTGCTCTAACCTAAAATTATATCACCTATGACCAATGTTACATGATAATACCAATAGGAATATTGCTATGACAAACATGATACCAATGTTACATGATAATAGGAACAAGAGAGCTAAAGAGAAGTAGGATTAATCTTCTTAAAAATGGGAGAGAGAGAGGGAGAGAGAGGGAGAGAGAGAGGGGGAGAGAGGGAGACAGAGATTTAGGCAGAGAGAGAGAGAGATAGGAGGGGAGAGAGGGGGAGAGAGATAGGGAGGCAGAGAGAGAGAGAGATTTAGGCAGAGAGAGAGAGATAGGAGGGGAGAGAGGGGGAGAGAGGGGGAGAGAGATAGGGAGGCAGAGAGAGAGAGAGCTTACTACGTCACCATGCTGCCAGGTCAGATCTTCATTCGCAAGGGGCTCTAGCCATGAGTGTACCTGACTTTTATACCCCCTATGCCAACCAGAACCCAAAATCCTGTGGTCTCATTGGTTTAAAGCTGACCACCTGATTGGTTGAAATCTCAAACCTCTTTACTTAGCCTTCCAAATCTAAACCAGAAATACTTGCTGCTTTTATCAGATAGAGGTGTGTTCCTTTGATGCTCAGTTCAACAAGTTTCTCACATTAGCAAGCATGCTAAGGGCCCCTGCGGTGACCGGCTCCCCCAAGACAAAGGACACTTAAGTTTCACCTGAAACCTAATCCATGTTCCCAACCAACAGGAGATGATACGTCCTTTGTTTACAGTATGGGGGGAGCTCTCTCTCAAAGAAAATATCTTTCAGTAAACTCATAAACAGATTTTACCCGTCCCCCTACATATATATACACATACACACATATATATATATGTTAGAAGGCCAGTATGCTGGCCTGAATTTATGGGAGGAGCCCGGGGGGCTATTTAACCAGCCCACTCACCTGCAGTCTTCGTTGGTTTCCTGTGAGTGATAATGGATCTCACTGGGCCGACTCTTACCAGCTCACCTCATGTTTGTGAGTCCTGGCATTTCGATCGCAGGGCATTTCGGCGTCTTTGTTCGTGGTCTTCGTCGGCGGTTCCCGCTCACTATCGCAGGTACTTTTCGAATCTTTTGCGTCAGGTACAATCTTGCAATTAGTAATGCTTCCTGTCCTGCATTCCTTTCTTTAAAAGTCTGCTTCTGAGTTATTGTCTGTCCCATACATACGATTCATTTATAAATCCAAACCTCCGAGTCGCTTTCGGTCATTGTCCGATATCACTCGCCGTAGGTTTCACTGGACGTAAAGATTCACTGTCCATAAGGTTGCCGTCTCTTCCAGTTGGGGAAAAAAAAAAAAAAAAAGGGAGACTCTAATTAGTCCCACCTGCTGCCTCTCTGCACTGGTTAGCCTGGGGGGAGGGGTGATTGATTGGTGTTCAGTTTTAGAGTAAAGGGCGGCATACACTATACAACCAATTTGCATTACATTAATTCTATACTCCTCACTATCGATTCGTATTGGATTCCTTTCGTATATTTACGAACTGATTCGGGTCACATACGTTGCATACTTTCCATCGTTGCCATTTGTTGTTTGCCTTCATGCCGTGTGTTTTAGTTCCCGCAGCGGAACTTGCGTATTGTTTGTACACGTTTTTTCCTCTCACTCGTTTACCAAACCAAAGTAATTTTTTGTACGTCATGCATGGCGCAACACCACACTTTTTGGATGTCTTGGACACCCACCATGCTTTTCGTACATCAAGTTTTCAAACTGTCACAGGTAGGATTCGTGCAATTTCTTTGCTTAACACACTGTTTGCCAGGTAAACCATGTCATCAAAACCCCGCTGTGGAACTTGCGAGTCATTAGTCAAGTCTCCATATGCGGCCTTATTTCAGCCTCGTGCAAGACCACAGTCTTGTCGTGCAATTCGTGAACACAAACGCAGAGCTGTTTATCGGTTTAGTTTTGTGCTTTTTTTCCCCTCTTTCTTGTTGTTTCACGCCAAGTAGTAGGCTTATGTCACTTAGAATGCACTGTCTATCATTACAGTTATTTTACTTTGCATTACCCTCCGGTCGAATCTAGTCGCATCAGCGACTCACTGGTTCGTCCCCGCTAGTTTGTCATCTCATTCCACTGATAGTAATTTCACTTGTCTCATCTCACACACCCTTCTCTCTCCTCATAAAACCCTGCAAATAGCTACTGATTTGTCTTGCATCGATAGTGATTTCCTCTGCATCATTCTGATATGAATCCAAGTCGCATCCACAATGCACCGATTCGTCCCGGCGGGCCCTAGTTGCTGGCCTCATTTTAGTACATGCTCCAGAGTTCGCTCGTTGTCAGCCGCACATGCGGCGCACCGTCTCATGCCTAGATCATGGGAGAATTCTGTCATTCACGTCACCATCACGCATCTGAGTTGAATCCACGCGCATTCTTATGTGCAGGTTCGTCCCATACATGTCCCAGTTGCTGGCCTCATTTCAGTACATGCTTCAGAGTTTGCTTGCTGATAGTCGCACAGCGCAGCACGATTCATGCCTCTGTCATGGAAAATTTCTGTCACTCATGTCACAGCCACGCATCTGATTTGAATCCACGCGCATTTTCGTGTGCAGGTTCGCCAAGCGTGCCCCAATTGCTGGCCTCATCTCAGAACATGCCCCAGAGCCTGGTCGTTGTCAGTCGCATCTGCGGCGCACCGATTCATGCCTCTGTCATGCGACATTTTTGTCACTCATTGCACTGTAACACATCTGATTTTAATCCACGTGCAGCTTCGTCTCAAGCGTGCCCCAGTCGTTGTTGGCCTCATTTCAGTACATGCTCCAGAGTTCGCTTGCTGTTAAACGCACAGCGCCGCACCGATTCAAGTCTGTCATGGGAAGTTTCTGTCACTCATTTCACTATCGCGCATCTGATTTGAATCCACGTGCATTTTCGTGTGCAGACTTGTCTTAAGCGTTCCCCAGTTGTTGTTGGCCTCATTTCAGTACATGCTCCAGAGCCCGGTCGTTGTCAGTCGCACCTGCGGCGCACCAATTCATGCCTCTGTCATGGGACATTTTTGTCACTCGTTCCACTGTAACACATCTGATTCGAATCTACGCCCATCCTTAGGTGCAGCTTCGTCTCAAGCGTGCCCCAGTCGCTGTTGGCCCCATTTCAGTACATGCTCCAGAGTTCGCTTGCTGTTCCTCGCACAGCACAGCACCGATTCGTGTCTGTCATGGGAAATTTCTATCACTCGTTTCACTGTCACGCATCTGATTCGAACCCACTTGCATTCTCGTGTGCAGGCTCGTCTTAAGCGTGCCCCAGTTGTAGTTGGCCTCAATTCAGTACATGCTTCAGAGCCTGGTCGTTGTCAGTCGCACCTGCGGCGCACCGATTCATGCCTCTGTCATGGGACTTTTTTGTCACTCGTTCCACTGTAACACATCTGATTCGAATCCACGCCCATCCTTAGGTGCAGCTTCGTCTCAAGCGTGCCCCAGTCGCTGTTGGCCCCATTTCAGTACATGCTCCAGAGTTCGCTTGCTGTTCCTCGCACAGCGCAGCACCGATTCGTGTCTGTCATGGGAAATTTCTTTCACTCGTTTCACTGTCACGCATCTGATTCGAACCCACTTGCATTTTCGTGTGCAGGCTCGTCTTAAGCGTGCCCCAGTTGTAGTTGGCTTCAATTCAGTACATGCTTCAGAGCCCGGTCGTTGTCAGTCGCACCTGCGGCGCACCGATTCATGCCTCTGTCATGGGACATTTTTGTCACTAATTTCTCCGACACGCTCCAACATCCGATCCGCTCACTTATATAAAAAGGCAGTGCAGCACTGAACAAGTCCATAGATCAAAAGACAATCCCAGTGATCTTCTAGAGTGATTTATAGAATCAGAAACATGCAGATGATGTGAACACAGTGAGAGACCTCCACCAGTAATAAGAATGGCCGCTCACCTCCCAAAGTGGACCCTTTGGTTATAGAGAGTCACAGATACCTTCCCATATGGGTATATACGTCTCAGGCATGTATTGCAGCTCCGGGATGGTTGGATGACAACAGCAGATGGACCGGATCACAAATGACTCCAATGAGGTGTGTATATAAATATATATATATAAAAGACAGGCAGACCATAGTGTTCTCCGCATATAAAAGGATATTTAACTAAAAGAAATGCACTTACATGTAAAAGGCACTAAACCAGTGCCGAGTGTAACAGCGTGTATGAAACAACAGATGCAGTCTGTCGTGTTCAAATCAGCTAGTCAAACCCCTCACCACCTGTCATTTCTCCTCCAGGTCAGTCAAGTAGGTCCACCCTGCACCAGGTTGGATGTAATTTTCCCTAAAAAAAAAAAAAACCTATGAAAAAAAAAGAAAAACTATATATATATATATATAAAAAAAAAAAAAAAAACCTATGAAAAAAATAAAAAAACCTATAAAAAAAAAAAAAAGTATGTGTACCAAGCACTTACCAACAGCCGATCTGAATCTAGTCGCAACGTCAGCCCTATGATTCGGATCCTCAGCATTCACAAACCCCTTCAACCACTAACACCATCAGCCGATCTGAGTCTAGTCATATCATCAGTGCAACGACGCGGATCCGGAACATGAGCTCCCTCATCACCTTACATCTACAGCCGTTCCAAATCTAGTCGCATCGTCGGCGCAACGATTCGGATCCTCGGCAATACAAACTTCACCGACCGATCCGAGTCCAGTCGCAGCACCGGCTCAACGTTTAAGATCCTTTACAAACCAAACCCCACCGGTGCTCACACCTCAGCCCGATTCGAACTGTTCGCATCAGTGATACCAATAAAGTGGTACTTACAATTCAGATCCCTGGCCTTACGTCCGTTATCAAGCATAAACCTTTACATCTCACTCCATCTGCATATACAATGTTGCGCACGGTCGTTCCTACATACTCAAAATTTCCGCTAACTTTGTTTTCATTTTTCCAATAAAGCGGCTTAATTGCAGTCGCAAGCATTCCGACTCGAATAGGTCACTCATCTCCAGTAGCAACTTGGCTGCTCACCTATTCTCTGTCGTGCTAAACACTCAAACTAGCTTTCACTACGTTTGTCGTCCCTAAAGCCGACCCGCGTCAGGTCAGTTCTCCAAGACTTCACCCGTACACAGGGGTGTACTAAGGAGCAGCTTCAGTCTCTCCCGGGAATGCTCAATTTGCAGCAAGGATCATTCCCGAGGGTCGATCTTTTTGTATCACGCCTCCTGGTCTTCCTCTCCCAGACACAGGACCCCGATCAGATCCTTAACTTCAGATCCTTAACTTAGACACCGCGGCAGTAGCGGACCTGTCATTATGGGAGGAGTTCCTTACTACGTGAAACAGTATCAAAGTATACCATCAATATCGCCCCCATCACGCTGGTAGTGACAGATGCCGCAGCCTCCACAGGCTTCGCTGCAATTTTTGGCCACTATTGGTTTGCAGGACCATGGCTTCCAGAGACACTCCTAATCCCAGGGTTTACCTGGACTTCCTCCCTGTTCGAACAATACCAGATCGTGGCAGCCGCTCAGCTCTGGGGGTCATATCTGGACAGGACAAACCGTGGCCTTCACCACCGACAACCAGGCCACGGCTGATATTATTAGTAAAGGCAAGTCCAAGTCATGTCCTTCCTACGCAGGCCCGTACAACTATGCCCTCAGTACCAGTTAATGTCCACTACCCTCGCTAGTTCCCCATTTGGCCTTCTCCCCAGCCTGGTCATTCAAGCAGCCTTCGACTCGGCCTACCACGGGTTCTTGCGGCCTAGCGAGTTCACCCGCAGCTACCCCGCCGGCCAAGTTCTACGTAGACCTCACTTGGCTCGCTACCAAGATCGTTTCATCCTCCACCTGGCACTATCCAAAACCCAGCGATCAGGCACCGGGTTAGACATTTAACTCTAAAAACAAACAATCTCTGGTGTGCAGTAACCTTACTCGATCGCCTTCTGTCACTCCTACCTGAACAGTCAAACTCTTGTCCCCTACTACCTTTCCCGATCAAACCCTTGAGTGCCTGCCAGTTCATCAAACACATGAGAATTCATCGGGGCACAACCAACCATAGGAAGTTGATCCAGGGTTCACCCGGTCGCCTCTCGGGGGATCAGGAAGGAATTTTCTCCCCTGCTGTAGCAATTGGCCTAGGCTCGGCTGGGGTTTTCGCCTTCCTCTGGATCAACGGTGGGGCGGTTAGGTCAATTTGGGTCCTGTCACCTTCACACTCACTCACTCACTCTTCCACGCTACCACACCTCAACCCCAGTCAGTGCTCCAGTCGCTCTTATCGTATTGGAGCGGCCTCAGCCACATCCCGGTGTGGGGTCCCAGATCACGACTATTAAGAGACTTGACAGGTGGAAGTCTGCCTGCTTCGTCCAGCACATCCTCCAATCCTCAGGTGGAAATGGCACAAGCATTCACCAAACTTGCTCAATGAACAAAGCTAAAACCAATAAAACTACATCCCTACTAGGGATGAGCTTCGTGTTCGAGTCGAACATACGTTCGACTCGAACATCGGCTGTTCGATCGTTCGACGAAGATCGAACGATTTGGGCCGTTCGCGCCAAATTCGAGTGACGCGAACGGCCCACAATGCACTACGCCATCGCAGTGTCATCCAGGCGCTGTGATTGGCCAAGCATGCACTGTGACCCCGCATGCTTGGCCAATCACAGCGCCGGCAGCGAGGAGAGCAATGATTGGCCACAGGCAGGATGCCTGTGGCCAATTATTGCTGAGGGTGTTTAGTACACGCCCCACACTATAAAAGGCCGCCAGCACGGCGGCCTAGTGTAGTGTGTTCCGGAGCAGGGATAGAGCAGCATAGGCAGGGACAGTGACTGTTATTTCTTTCTTGCTTAACCTGGATTCCTTTAGTTTAGGGAAAGAGAAGGATAGGTAGGGAGAGTGTCAGTGTGTTTTGTGCTTGTGCTATAGTGTGCTTAAAAAAAACATTTATTCTAGGGACAGAAAACTGTAGGTAGGGACAGTGTCAGTTTCTTTCACTCTGCAAGTCCTTGTTTCCAGGGACCTGGAAGGACAGTGAGTGAATTGTCCTTGTGCTATATTGTGCTTAAAAAAACATTTATTCTAGGGACAGAAAACTGTAGGTAGGGAGAGTGTCAGTTTCTTTCACTCTGCAAGTCCTTGTTTCCAGGGACCTGTAAGGACAGTGAGTGAATTGTCCTTGTGCTATATTGTGCTTAAAAAAAAACATTTATTCTAGGGACAGAAAACTGTAGGTAGGGAGAGTGTCAGTTTATTTCACTCTGCAAGTCCTTGTTTCCAGGGACCTGGAAGGACAGTGAGTGAATTGTCCTTGTGCTATATTGTGATTAAAAAAAACATTTATTCTAGGGACAGAAAACTGTAGGTAGGGAGAGTGTCAGTTTATTTCACTCTGCAAGTCCTTGTTTCCAGGGACCTGGAAGGACAGTGAGTGAATTGTCCTTGTGCTATATTGTGATTAAAAAAAACATTTTTTCTAGGGACAGAAAACTGTAGGTAGGGAGAGTGTTTTTTTTCTTTCACTCTGCAAGTCCTTGTTTCCAGGGACCTGTAAGGACAGTGAGTGAATTGTCCTTGTGCTATATTGTGCTTAAAAAAAACATTTATTCTAGGGACAGAAAACTGTAGGTAGGGAGAGTGTCAGTTTATTTCACTCTGCAAGTCCTTGTTTCCAGGGACCTGGAAGGACAGTGAGTGAATTGTCCTTGTGCTATATTGTGATTAAAAAAAACATTTTTTCTAGGGACAGAAAACTGTAGGTAGGGAGAGTGTTTTTTTTCTTTCACTCTGCAAGTCCTTGTTTCCAGGGACCTGTAAGGACAGTGAGTGAATTGTCCTTGTGCTATATTGTGCTTAAAAAAAACATTTATTCTAGGGACAGAAAACTGTAGGTAGGGAGAGTGTCAGTTTATTTCACTCTGCAAGTCCTTGTTTCCAGGGACCTGGAAGGACAGTGAGTGAATTGTCCTTGTGCTATATTGTGATTAAAAAAAACATTTATTCTAGGGACAGAAAACTGTAGGTAGGGAGAGTGTCAGTTTATTTCACTCTGCAAGTCCTTGTTTCCAGGGACCTGGAAGGACAGTGAGTGAATTGTCCTTGTGCTATATTGTGATTAAAAAAAACATTTTTTCTAGGGACAGAAAACTGTAGGTAGGGAGAGTGTTTTTTTTCTTTCACTCTGCAAGTCCTTGTTTCCAGGGACCTGTAAGGACAGTGAGTGAATTGTCCTTGTGCTATATTGTGCTTAAAAAAAACATTTATTCTAGGGACAGAAAACTGTAGGTAGGGAGAGTGTCAGTTTATTTCACTCTGCAAGTCCTTGTTTCCAGGGACCTGGAAGGACAGTGAGTGAATTGTCCTTGTGCTATATTGTGATTAAAAAAAACATTTTTTCTAGGGACAGAAAACTGTAGGTAGGGAGAGTGTTTTTTTTCTTTCACTCTGCAAGTCCTTGTTTCCAGGGACCTGTAAGGACAGTGAGTGAATTGTCCTTGTGCTATATTGTGCTTAAAAAAAACATTTATTCTAGGGACAGAAAACTGTAGGTAGGGAGAGTGTTTTTTTTTCTTTCACTCTGCAAGTCCTTGTTTCCAGGGACCTGTAAGGACAGTGAGTGAATTGTCCTTGTGCTATATTGTGCTTAAAAAAAACATTTATTCTAGGGACAGAAAACTGTAGGTAGGGAGAGTGTCAGTTTATTTCACTCTGCAAGTCCTTGTTTCCAGGGACCTGTAAGGACAGTGAGTGAATTGTCCTTGTGCTATATTGTGATTAAAAAAAACATTTTTTCTAGGGACAGAAAACTGTAGGTAGGGAGAGTGTCAGTTTCTTTCACTGTGAAAGTCCTTGTTTCAAGGGACAGAGAAGGACACCTGAAGGTAGCCCTTATTGCTTTTTTCCCATCTCCCTGCAGGCCATCTATTAGAATGTCTGGAAGGCAAACAAGGAGAGGCAGACAGTCAGGAGGCAATAAAAGAGGGCAAGCAGGCTCTGTGTCTGGGGGCAACAGTGCTGGTCGTGGACGCGGTGCATTGTCATCAGCACATGGCCATGGGACACGCTTGTCCTTCTTTTCGGCAGCTGGACATGTTGAGCCACATCATGCCGAAGACTTGGTAGAGTGGATGACCAAGCCCTCCTCCTCCTCCTCATCCTCTCTCACCCAGGCTCAGGGTACTGGAAAAGCAGCTGCCAAAGCGTCGTCTTCCCTGGTATCAATGTCAGACAAATCATCAGTCACTCCTTCCCTAGACCCACCATGTCCTCCTCCTGAGGAGTCCCCCGAACTGTTTCAGCACAGTGTTGGGTACATGCTCCAGGAGGATGCCCAGCGTTTCGAAGGGTCTGATGATGAAACCCAGCTAGAGGAAGGCAGTAGCGTGAGAGCAGACAGAGGGGATGCTCAAGAAGGACACCAATCTGGCAGTCATGTTCCAGCAGCTGCAGCATACTGCCAGATTGGCTCCAGTGAAGAGGAGGGAGGGGATGATGAGGTCACTGACTCCACGTGGGTGCCTAATAGGAGAGAGGAGGAGGAGGAGGATGAGGAGGAGGCACATCTCCAACGAGGCAGGATGCCCTTTGGTGGCCAGCGTAAGGGCAGTACACCGACGGAATCACACCGCAGAGCTCCGCCTGTGCAGGGCGCTGCCTCTGCCCGTCATTCAAAAAGTTCTTTGGTGTGGGCCTTTTTTGAGGCTAGTGCATCAGATCGCACAGCTGCTGTTTGCAACATATGTCTCAAGCGTATATCGCGTGGCCAAAACATCAGCCGCTTGGGTACCACATGCCTGACCAGACATATGTTGACCTGCCATGCAGCTCGTTGGCAAGCCTACCTCAAAGACCCACACCAAAGAACAAAGCGGACCTCTCCTTGCACCGCATCAGCTGGGATCTCCAACCCCACTATAACTTCAGTCCTCTCTGAAACATGCACTGAGAGGAATGAAGGTGTAGAATTAGGTGTGTCACAGCCAAGTACTTGCGCCCACTCTGCTAGCAGTACACCGACGTCCGATTCTAGCAGGCAAATTTCCCTGCCCCAGCTGCTGGACCGTCGAAAGAAGTTCACTCCCAGCCATCCACATGCCCAGCGGTTGAATGCTAGCTTGGCTAAATTGCTAGCGCTTCAACTGCTGCCTTTTCAGTTGGTAGACTCGGCCCCCTTCCGTGAGTTTGTGCAATGTGCAGTTCCTCAGTGGCAGGTTCCCAAACGCCACTTTTTCTCACGGAAGGCTATTCCGGCTCTCTACCGGCATGTGGAAGGCAATGTCTTGGCCTCGCTGGACAGGGCGGTCAGCGGTAAGGTGCATATTACCGCTGACTCATGGTCCAGCAGGCATGGACAGGGACGTTACCTTTCTTTCACGGCCCATTGGGTCACTCTTTTGGCAGCTGGGAAGGATTCAGGACAAGGTGCAGTAGTGTTGGAGGTTGTCCCACCGCCACGCCTCCAAAATGCTACTACTGGTTGTGACACACCTCTCTCCTCCACCCCCTCCTCTTCTTCTTCCTCCATGGCCTCTTCCTGTGGTTTGTCCTATGAACCAGCGGTGCTCCGTAGCCGTTCACGGGGCTACGCAAGTACGCAGGCAAAAAGATGCCATGCCGTGCTTGCGCTGGTGTGTTTGGGGGACAGAAGCCACACTGGGGCAGAGGTCCTGTCTGCTCTGCAGGGCCAGGCCGAGAGGTGGTTGACGCCACGCCAGCTTAAGCCAGGAATGGTGGTTTGCGACAATGGCACCAACCTCCTCTCCGCCCTCCGACAGGGACAACTGACCCATGTGCCCTGTGTGGCTCACGTCCTTAACCTGGTGGTGCAGCGCTTCTTGGGCAGGTACCCGGGCTTACAGGATGTCCTGAGGCAGGCCAGGAAAGTCTGTGTGCATTTCCGCAGATCTTATAATGCCAGTGCTCGCCTGGCTGAGCTGCAAAAGGAGTTGAACCTGCCCAAGAACCGCCTTATATGTGACATGCCCACCAGGTGGAACTCAACGTTGGCCATGCTGCAGCGGCTGCACACGCAGCAGAGGGCCATCAATGAGTACCTGTGCGACTACGGCACCAGGACAGGGTCAGGGGAGCTTGGTTTTTTTTCTCCACGCCAGTGGGGCATGATCAGGGATGCATGCACTGTCCTGGCACCATTTGAGGAGGCCACGAGGATGGTGAGCAGTGACAGTGCATGCATCAGTGACACTGTACCTCTTGTCCACCTGTTGGAGCACACGCTGCGTGGAATAATGGACAGGGCACTTGAGGCAGAACAGAGGCAGGAAGAGGAGGACTTCCTTGCCTCTCAAGGCCCCCTTTACCCAGACAGTGTTCCTTCTGTCCCACCCATCGCACAGGAAGAGGAGGAGGAGGAGGAGGAGGAGGAGGAGGAGGAGGATTGTGTCAGCATGGAGGTGGAGGCTGGCACTCAGCATCATCAGCAGCAGTCTTTTAGGGATGATTTACAGTCCCAAGAAACCAGTGGACTTGTACGTGGCTGGGAGGAGGTGGCTGCGGATCATGTCGTCCTTAGTGACCCAGAGGACTCCGGAGCGAATGCCTCAGCAAACCTACGCTGCATGGCCTCCCTGATCCTGCAAAGTCTGCGGAAGGATCCTCGTATTCTTCGGATCAAGGAGAGGGACCATTACTGGCTGGCCACTCTCCTTGATCCACGGTACAAGGGTAAGGTTGCGGACCTTATGTTACCGTCGCAGAGGGAGCAGAGGATGAGACAACTCCGGGAGGCCTTGCAGAAAGGTCTGTGCAACGCGTTCCCAGAGACTGGGAGGTTGCAAACTCCTGGTCCTGGACAACGAGTTGCTGAGGCTTCGGCCAGTCAAAGAAGGAGCGGTGGGGAAGGTGGCCGTCTGACCGATGCGTTCAGACAATTCTTTAGTCCGCAGCCCCAAAGTATGATCGGTTCCAGCAACCATCGCCAGCGTCTGATAAACATGGTGCAGGAATATCTAGGGGCAAGGTCAGACTTGGACACCTTCCCCACCGAAAATCCTCTGGCTTACTGGGTCTTGAGGATGGATCACTGGCCAGAGCTTGCACA
This sequence comes from Rana muscosa, assembly GCA_029206835.1. Taxonomy (NCBI): domain Eukaryota; kingdom Metazoa; phylum Chordata; class Amphibia; order Anura; family Ranidae; genus Rana; species Rana muscosa. Next base: position 405,213,528 of record CM055117.1, read on the forward strand.
GTATGCAATTGAGCTACTGGCCTGTCCTGCATCCAGCGTTCTTTCGGAACGCACATTCAGTGCTGCTGGAGGATTTGTCACGGATCACAGGGTGCGCCTGTCCACCGACTCGGTTGATCGACTGACTTTCATCAAGATGAACCAGTCTTGGATCACCACCAGCTACCACACACCTGATGCTGATATAACAGACTAATTGATTTTAACATGTCACATCCCTTCAAGACTGATGCTGATGCTGAGTGCCTGTGCTGTTATGTTGACTGGCTATCCTCCTCCTCCGAGTCCTCAATGATACGATTGATGATGATAGCTTGTAAGATCATTTTTGTTTATGGGTGCCGCCACCAGTGCCTAACGCCCAATTTTTCAGCCCCTGTTTAACAGGGGCGTGTCATTACAATTTTTGAAGCAATACTTTGCAACAGGGCTCATTGGTGTGCTCCAAGTACAGTATCTGTGAGGAGTTGCAGTGTTGTGCCACCAGTGCCTAAGGCCCAATTTTTCAGCCCCTGTTTAACAGGGGCGTGTCATTACAATTTTTGAAGCAATACTTTGCAACAGGGCTCATTGCTGTGCTCCAAGTACAGTATCTGTGAGGGGTTGCAGTGTTGTGCCACCAGTGCCTAAGGCCCAATTTTTCAGCCCCTGTTCAACAGGGGCATGTAATTACAATTCTTGATCTAATAATTCACAGCAGGGCCCATTGCTGCACCCACCAAGAGTAACTGTCAGGGCTTACAGTGTTGTGGCACCAGCACCACCATCAAAGGCCCAATTTTTACTACCACTGTTCAACAATTATATGTAATTAAAATTCCTGATATAATAGTTGACAGCAGGGCGTTCCAGCACCAACCAAGAGTAACTGTGAGTGCTTACAGTGTTGTGCCAACACCAACAACTAAGGGGCCTATTTCTGCAGAGTATATACGGCAGGTCCCTACTTTCAAACATCCAACTTACAAACGACTCCTACTTGCAAACGCAAGAAGACAACAGGAAGTGAGAGGAAATCTACCACTAGGAAGGAAAATTCTCTCCTGTAAGAATAAATATGGGAGAAAGGTGTCTCCTCTGTACTGATGCTTTATCAGCAATCCTTGTTTCAAGAAAAACACCACATTTCAAAAACAGTTGTCATTGGGACGGAAAGTGAGGTGAAATGTTCTGAACAGGGGCACAGACAGCAAAACAAATGTTACAGGGGTGATAACCCTTACCTATGTTTTCCAAAAAGTTTAAAAATAGATTTTTGGTCTGGAGCTACACTTCAACAATGTACCTGTTCAAAATTACAAACAGACTCTACATAAGAACAAACCTACAGTCCCTGTCTTGTATGCACCGCCTGTATAGGGCTGTTCAGAGTATATAGGGCCTTTTTTATTTTATGTGCGGGGTTCCCCTTAATATCCATACAAGACCCAAAGGGGCTGGTAATGGGCTGGGGTAGGGGGGGGGGTCATGGGGTAGCTATGCCATTTTTCTTAAAGAATTTCATCCATATTACCGGGACCAGACATTACATTAAAGCCGCAAGCAGTTTTAAATGGCTTTTTTTTCCTTTAGAAGTGTCATTTTGTGCAGGGACAGTTCTAAACACGGGAAACACGTGGCACTTCACAGGCATACTTTAGACACCCCCCAGGTACGATATTTAAAGGAATATTTGACTTTTTTTTTTTCACTTTATGCATCATTAAAATGACTGCTCCCGAAAAACGACCGTTTTTAAAACTTCTTTTTGCATTGATACATGTCCCCTGGTGCAGAACCCGGGTTCCCAAACCCTTTTTAGGACAATAACATGCATAATAGTTGTTATAATTAGCACTTTAGAATTCGAACGTTCGCATCCATTGTATTTAATAGGGTTCTAATGTTCGTTCGAACTTTCGGTCCGTTCGCGGGTTCTGGTGCGAACCGAACCCGGGGGTGTTCGGCTCATCACTAATCCCTACCTGAATGTTTTTGCCCCCTTATTTTGGCATACCGTCCATCAGATCAGGGCACACTTCAGGTCCATTTCATGTTGTAAGTCTTATGTTAAGTCCATCTATCTTATTCATATCTGTATCGGATATAGGGCTTCAACCATAAGTTAGAAGGCCAGTATGCTGGCCTGTATTTATGGGAGGAGCCCGGGGGGCTATTTAACCAGCCCACTCACCTGCAGTCTTCGTTGGTTTCCTGTGAGTGATACCCACCCTCCCATTCCCTTTTTTAGGGCATTTCTCAAAATTAATTTCTCTCCACAAAATATTCATTCTAATCTTGGGTATGCCCCCTTATTTTGGCATACCGTCCATCAGATCAGGGCACACTTCAGGTCCATTTCATGTTGTAAGTCTTATGTTAAGTCCATCTATCTTATTCATATCTGTATCGGATATAGGGCTTCAACCATAAATATATATATACACACATACACATATATATATATATATATATATATATACACATACATACACATACATACACATACATGCACATGCAGCGTCCTGTTCCCAATGATTGGACGCTATTAAACCAGCAGCTCCTACGAGGGTAGTGTTTCATAAATACATATATACATGTGTCCGTTGGGGGGGCATGGTGGTTTATTTAGAGTACAGGATATGAAAAAGAATTTGAATCAAAATATCCACCACAACAGCTAAGGCAGTTTCTTTGGGGATTGCCCAACTCATGACAACCCCTGGCCTACCTTTGTTGGCTCCATTGCTGGCCAGGTTGTTCCTCCATGAGGAGAGTTCAATACACACAGATATATGAAGTCAATGGTTTCTCTGAGTCCATCTAAGTCTTATTGTTGAGCCATGATGAAGGGGGAGTGGTGGGGACCGTAAAATACATTGAAAATTTTTATATGACTGTTTTATTTCACATATAGAATTATCTTGAACTCTTTTATCCAGTTTTGGTCTGGCTCTCCTTTCTGTATTTCTATGGTTTGAGTTACTTTTGGGTGTCCATCGAGGGAAGCCTTGCTGTGTGGGAGCAGCCTCACCAGAGCAATTGAGCTTGTTTGAAGTTTTCCTTCATCTGACCATACCTGGAATTTCAAATGTTCCCAGCACCTCTTTGAGTATGCTGTTCTTGGCTACCTTTGTGGTAGTGTTTGCTTTCTCAAAAGGAGTCTTTCCTGTCCACCTCCCATAACCATCTGTTTGGTTGCAGGTGGGTCTACCGCTTTCTCACCTATGACAGTCATGGGTGTGCCCATGTCTTTTTTGCTCCTGATTAGACATGGCTTGTTCTAAAAATGTATGACATTTCAAATTGGGGTGGCTTCTATTATTCTCTTGCAAGGTTTCTCTAACTTGGTCAGGCAGCAGTCCATCTACAAATTGCTCCATCTATAACTTGCTCCATCAGCCATCCATCCGTAACCCCCCTTAGCCAGGCCATCCTTCTTGGCCCAGTTTCCCATGGTATATATCTCCTGCTATGTCTTGCACCAGTGTTAATTGCAGAATGGATTCTCCCACTCTGCTTAATGCTGATCTCTTGTCAAGGTAATCCTGGTCTTTCCCTGAGAGGTGCAGGATTAACCTTCTTCCTTTCCCTTCTAAGGCATTAATGGCCAGCTTAAACAGGTTAGAAATTTGAATCCATAATGCAAAACAGGGTCAGAATGGCAAAAAGCATTCATACACAGCAATGTCTCTGTGGCTTAATCAGGTTAACCTGGTGCTGTTTAGCGTAAAACTCTATAGCAACAAAGAGTGTAGCTGAAGCCTCGTACACACGGCCGAGTTTCTCGTCGAAAAAAAACACGTCGTTTTTTTCGACGAGATCCTTGGACAAGAAACTTGTCCCGGCCGAGTGTACAGACGCTCGATTCAAAGAACCCGCGGTTCTTTGAATGGAGCGTACGCGGTAAAGTCATCGACTACGACGAGCATGCGCTCGTCACATTCGATGCCATTGCCGCCATCTTGGTATACCCTACCTATGCCTAGGAAGCTACTGCGCATGCGTCAAATTCATTTCGAACATGCGCGGGCTTCCCGGAGGACAGGTAAGTGTACACACACTCACTTTTCTCGTCGAGAAACAGGCTGACGAGAATCTCGACGAGAAAATAGAGAGCAGGTTCTCTATTTTCTCGTCGAGATTACTTGTCGGTTTTCTTGAAGAGAAACCATACACACGAACAAATTTCTCGGCAAGACATCTCTGCCAGCAAGTTTCTTGCTTGTTCTTGCCGAGAAACTCGGTCGCGTGTACGAGGCCTGAGAGTCACTTCTTTGGCAACACAGTTCAGAATACAAACAGCTACTTGCACTTATTCTAATAAACAGCATCCCTCTCAGTGAAGTCTAGGATAGCTCTGGAAACACAGATGCACAGCTGGTGGGATCCAGGACACAGGGGGGCCATCCCACTGGAACTAGAGTATTATTATAGCAAATGGGAAGGTGCCTCCCAAAGTAGCTGGGTCTTCCAGAGAAAATGATTGCTGTTACTGTAGGCTCCTGCCCAGCTGTCAACGCAAAGGCAGTGAAGCTCTTATCATTAGGCGTGGTCTCTCTGAGCTGCTGAGGTAGGAAAGTAAGGAAAAGTAAGGAAACTTCTCTTATCTGGTTGTGCTAATGGGGCCAGTCACTGTATCTGAGCACAGTGAGTAAAAGGGGCACTCTGCTGCACTCCTTACCATTTGTAGGTGAAAAACCAAGGTGACTCATATACACCATCCACAATTCTCACAGCCAGTGGCTCACAGTTCTTATGGGACATTTGCCAAATGTGCAGTTCAGAATTTAATATAAAAGCTACTTGACGGCCACCTCTTTACGTACAAATGTAATATTGTTATGGTGCCCCAGGCCAGTTACAATTCAGGATAGTGTCCTGAAGGCTCAGTAAAAATTTACATTTCTGTTGACTCTATCCCCTGGTTCCTTTCATTTGTAAAATACCCATGATTACACCTAGAATGTTAGAGGATGGCGTGCTAGTTAGGCTTGTTATGACAGACATAACAGACACCTGTTATTTTAAAGGCATACTAGTTTTAAATTACATGGCAAGCAAAATAAATCTGTACGAGGACACCATTAGAAATACAGACCCCCCCACAAAGAAAACTAAATTGCACTAATCTCGTTATTCATATGTCAGACTTGCTATTGGGTTACTTGATAATACTCTGTTTCCCTTCTGCTGAATTAGATCCCCCCACAAGCTTAAAATAATGAGAATCGACAGACACAGCATTGTGGTGTATCAACTCAATATCAAAAATGTATTCCGTGAGTTAGATATTTCTATGAAATAAACATAGGCGTTGGCTTGGGGTCTCAAACTGGTGACCCTCCAGCTGTTGCGGAACTACAATTTCCATCATGCCTCTGCCAGGGAGTCATGCTTATAAATGTCAGCCTTGCAATGCCTCATGGGACTTTTTAGTTTCGCAACAGCTGGAGGGCCGCCAGTTTGAGACCTCTGGCTTAGACAGTAGCCAATTACAGGTTAGCAGTTTGCATACGTAGTGAGAATGAAACTAGCTGATAAAACACTCTCATTTCTTGGCAATTACATGTTTTTTCAGTAAATCGAGAATCAACAGTTTTGTTACAGTAAGAGATATTCTGAGCAGACACCAGAAATTGTTTACATGAAACGCACTTTATTCCTGCGCTTGCTAACTGAACAGCCCTAAAATGCGCACATATTTCAATCCCAATAGTATTGTAGCACACCCCCGTAGGAGCTGCTGGTTTAATTTTGGGCCTGCACGTTACCTCGGTATTCTTTGTCTAGGGGAAGAAAGTCTGTAGAAACTCCAAAGTCCACACAAGATGTAAAACCTTAAACTGTTAGGTTTTATTTTCCTTTTTGCATAAACATATAGAAAGGTGAAGGGAAAGGGTGGGTTCAGGCACACGGTACAGATCACTGGGGAGAACTCCTCAAATATACAGTCATTCACCACTCTTCCTGGAGTGGGTATTGCTCACCCGGATAGGTCCCTCTCACCTGGCCTAGCAGCCGGTATGATGCACGAACAATAATCAGGACCAGTCTCTGCCACAGACTGGTGATGCACTGAATTGGATACTCCGGGATCCTCTGCCACAGGACTTAACACCCGTACTTCCAGCCAAACAGTTAAGAGCCTTTAAGCCGACCCGGCAGACTGTAAGGTAACTTTAGTTGCGGTGCATCCTTCAATAGAATTACCAGGCCCTCCTCAAGACACCAGCCTTCCACTTGGTCTTTTCCAGGACAGGTCCTCCCCTGGTTTCCTCCATTGAGTGGCTTCCTCCCTCAGGACCCACAGCCCAGGATAACCTTCAAGGTGCAGACCCAGTCAGCATAACTGGGCCTACTGGTTGTAGTTGCGGCCTCGGATCGGCATGGTTCCGAGGCCTAAAATCACACAATACACCCCTCACGTCAGGAGGGCTGTGAGGGGACGAAGGACGGACTCCCTAAGATGGCGTCTGCCCCTTTAGTACCCTTCCCCAGCATGCTCAGCGGGTAGACCACGCCAACTGAACTGTTGGGGGAAGGTACCCAATACACTCTGGCCTGTCAGTCTTCCACATTGACCTGAGGTGGTAACGCCACCTACAGGCAAACAGTGGGAAGTCTGCCCAACACAGCCATAGCCAGAAGAGAGGCTAATTTAACATTAATTATGTACATCTGAGCCTAACTATTGGCTCAGATACCCTCTAAATTGAACATAGCGCCCAGTCATTGGGAGCAGGGCGCTACAGTATTTTTTTGTATATATTTGTATAATTCTACTCTTTTTGTATTTGCAGTGCTGTTGTTAAAATAAATTTAATTGCATGTATATATGAACAGAATAAAAAAAAAAAAATGTCAATGCTAATGAGAATTATTATCTTCTAGGTTTACTGAAAATGTCTTTGTTGGCTCAGTTTATCAGAACCTATGCAATCTTATTTCTGGTTTCATATCTGACAATCTTCACCAATGAAGTTCATGGTAAAGTATTTCATTTTTTTATGTACTGCGTTAGTAAATTAAACATTCATTGCAGCCAATTGAGAAAGATCAGATAATCACAAGGCTTAAGCTGGCCATACATTTTACAATTTTCTTATTCAATTTCCTTTAGATTTACCCTTTAACCACTTCAGATCCACGCTATGGCCAAAATACGGCCGCAGCGTGGACCTGAACTGCCGGGAGGGCGTCACTGGACGTCCTTGTGTTTACTCCGCCAATGCGCGCCCGCGGCGGCACGCATCGCGGAAAAGCTGTGCCCGCTGTGTCACGGGGGTGCCGATGCGCGTGCCTGGCAGCTGTGATGTCCACCAGGTACTCGCGATCGGCAGTCACAGAGCCAGGGACGTGGCTCTCTGCATGTAAACACAGAGATCCACGTCCTGTCAATTGTCATTCAAAGTGCGTCAGCGCTGAAAGCTGAAAATTAGTCTGGGCAGGATTAGGGGTTTAAGTGCCCAGTAAGGAAGTGGTTAATTATGTAGTGCAAGGGTCTGCCTGATTGTATACAAATTGAAAGTCTTAGGTTTGACCTCATATTATATGGTTTTGGTAAATCTAAAGGAAAATTGTACAAGAAAATTGTATAATATATGGCCAGCCTAAAGCCCCATACACACGGTCGGACTTCCATCGGACTTTTCCCTGGATTTTTGTCCGAACGGAGTTGGCCGGGCACACCCATAGCATACACACCACAGGACTTTTCTGCAAACTTTTCCAAAACTTTTTGCAACATCGCGTGGTTTTTCTGCTCTTTTGCCCTGGTTCACACTGGTGCGTTTTGACATGCGATTTGGCATGCCAAATCGCATGTCAAAACGCCGGTATTTGCCGCAAATTGCGGGCAATGGAACCGTCCTAATCGTGCGACGCCGCATCTGCCGCGCTGCACCGATTTCAAAAAGTAGTTTCTGTACTACTTTTTGCAATTTCGGCCCGCGATTTACATTGACATCTGTGCAGAAACCTGCACAGATGTCCCTGTAATCGCGGCCGATATCGGGACTGACAGGCAGGAGTGAAATCGTGCGAGTTCAGCTGAACTCGCACGGCTTCACTCCCACAGCCCCAGTGTGAACCTGGGCTTACTGCTCTTTACCGCCAACCTTTGGTCAACTTCTGCTATTGTTGGTTGATTTTAACATTAGTTGTTTTGTCCATCGGACAAAAGTCCGATGGTTTTCTGTACACACGGTCGGACTTTGCTCCATCGGACTTTTGTTGGCCAAAAGTTTGTCCGTTTGCAGACCCAACTTTTGTCTGATGAAAAAGAAAAAAAAAAAGTTTGTCCGATGGAGCGTACACACGGTGGAATTGTTCATCCAACTTGCTCAAAATGAAGTTTGTTGGCCAAAAGTCCGACCGTGTGTATGGGGCTTTAGTCTTTATACTTTAGTGTCTAAACCAAACACTGCAACATGATTACAGAGAGTGCATGTGGCTATTTCCCTGAAAAACTGAAGCCAATATGGGATATGTCAAGTTTTATTTTTTCGTTTTTTTAGGAAGTGTTAAAACCCATGTGAGGTTTTTACTGCTGTCTGTGTCCCTTCTGAAGAAATATACCTCTCATTGTCCTGGTTATTATTGTCACCAGTGAATAAAGTTATGGGCTGTCACAGAAAGAAAAGGGGGAATTCTCCATTAAGGGCAATTTGGATGGCATCTGTCTAAAGGGGACTCTCCCTTTGCTTTGTAGAGATTCCTTTCTATTTCCTTTAGTTTCTCCGGGCCAGGAAATGAAAGGAATTCTCTCTGAAAGGAAGCAGACAGGAAAAAACTGGCGGGGTTTTAACCATCCCCTTCTTTATCTTAATATAAAATATGGTTTTACATACACTCTAAGGTGAGTGGGGAGGGGTATAAAAAGACTGTATCTGAACAAAGAATTGTGCAGTTTAGGCAATCACACTTTTTCTATTGTCATGATTTTGCTGCATTTTCTAGCACAAGCAAAATTGATAGAGGAAATCGAATGTCTCATGGCAATGCATGATGTTGAGGTGCCCCGCTATGGTTGCCACCTGTCCGGGATTCACCCGGACAGTTCGGGATTCACCCGGACAGTTCGGGTTTGCCCGAAACCCAGACTGCCTGAAACCCGGACGCATTATTCAGACTGGACTATGGCTTCCCAGCAGGGTTGCTGGCTGCAGTTGTCTAATCTGAGAGTGTCTGTTACACTCTCTTTCACACTGCCGAAAGCCAGCACTATCAATCCCCCCACACACAGACGGGAGAGGAGAGAGGGCTCGATCTGCACCTTTTACTCCCACCCTACCCCTCTGTGTCTGCCCACACTCCATTCCCCGGTGCTGTGCCTCAGAAAAGGAAAGCGGAGGCTGGAAATTTGAAGTCCAGCAGCCTCAGGTACATCTGGATGAGAGGTGCTGACTGCCAAGGGGTGAGTGAGCTCACCATCCATCCCTGTCTCTGATTGAAGTCTCCCCCTTCTCGCTCCTGCCTCTGAGAGAGTACACTAAGGTAAATCAGGGTTCTCAGAGCACCCCTTAGATTAAAGTTCCCCTTTACACTTTTACACTTAAAGCGGAGTTCCACCCAAGAATTGAACTTCCGCTTTTCGGAACCCCCCCACTCCGGTGACACATTTGGCACCTTTCAGGGGGGAGGGGGGTGCAGATACCTGTCTAAGACAGGTATTTGCACCCACTTCTGGGCATAGACTCCCATGGGAGTCTACGTCACTTCCTGTTCCTCCCCCCCCCCCCGCAGTAGGGAACCGGGCAGTGAAGCCGAGGTTTTTTAAAAAAAAAAATTGGGTGGACCATTTCGCTTTAATTCAGGGTTTCCAGAGCATCCCTTATGTTAGAGTCCCCAGAGTTCTCCCTTACATCAGAGTCTGTAGAGTCTCTCCTTACAGTGAAAGGGAACTCTGTGAGTTCAGATGTAAAGGGGGAACTCTGTGAGTTCAGATGTAAAGGGGGAACTCTGTGAGTTCAGATGTAAAGGGGACTCTTGTTATAAACTTCATATGATTAGAAATGTTATTTAATAGCAAAATATATGTATAGTTTATACTATAAAAAAAAATTGCTGTGCGCCGCTAAAGTGTTCGGGTTTGACTTGAAGAAAAGGTGGCAACCCTATGCCCCGCATGCTGCAGTTTTGGAATGCTGATCTAAGTGTTGCCATCCAAAACAATGTAAATGGATAATAAAGGCAATTTATTTAATTTTTTTAAATAACAAGCATGTCATATTTGCCTGCTCTGTGCAATTGTTTTGCACAGAGCAGCCCCGATTCCCCTCTTCTCATATCACACGCTGGCGCTCTGGGCCCCACCGAGTGCCCCCCACAGCAAGCCGCTTGCTATGGGGGCACACTTGTGTGCTCGGTCCCGAGCCCCACTCGGTGTGTCCAAAAAACATGGCTCGGCCCCCCTCTCCCTCCTCACTGGCTGTGATTGACAATCGCTCCCGCTGCTAGCAGCTCCTCTCATGCTCCTCTCATGCACATAACTAGATTGAGATACTCATGTAAGTATTGGGGGAGGGCTGGGGGGGGGGCTTAGCTGCATGAAAGTAAAAAATCTTCAGCCTTTACAATTACTTTATTAGGGTCTGGCACAGAATTTTAATTTGGAAACGTGAGTAAAATAATGCTTCTAAACACTGCCCCAAGTAATGATGACTGTTTATGAGATCAGTATCTTACGATTTTTTCCAAGTAAATGTAAAATATATTATCCTATGGATTGTGTAAATTATTTTTGGTTATTTTTCTAAAATTAGTAAAGCATTAACTATGCTATTTTATTATACAGCACCAGCAGCTCCTGATTACTTTTGGATGGATGAAATAACTACAGTAAAGCCATTGGAGACAAGCACAGGTATGGCTAAAGCGGAACTTTACCCAATACAGTTTGATAACAATTAATGTCCTTTAACAAAAGAACATACACTCAGTGATGTATTTTGGTTTTGTGCTGCCCTAGGCAAGACTATTGATTGGACCCTGGGCAAACATTTTCTTGCCCCTACCCCCAATGAAATTTTGCTCTCCACCTGCTCTGAGACTGAAGCCTCGTACACACGACCGGATTTCTCAGCAAGAAAACTGCTGGGAGAGCTTTTTGCCGAGAAACCCGTTCGTGTGTATGGTTTCTCGACAGGAAAACTGCCGGGAACCTCGACGAGAAAAATAGAGAACCTGCTCCCTATTTTTCTCGTTGGGATTATTGGCAGAGTGTTTCCTGCCGAGAAACCCGGTCGTCTGTATGCTTACCTATCCAGGGAAACTTGTGCATGCTCGAAAAGACTTTGACGCATGCGTGGTAGCATACAAGGTTAGTGTGGTGTGTAGCAAGATGGCGGCGACGGCATCGAATGTGATGAGCGCCGGCTCGTCGTAGTCAATGACGTCACCGCGTTCTTGCCATTCAAAAGAACGGCGGTTCTTTTGAATGGTTGCGTGTGTACACAGGGCTTGACAAGACGAGCTTGCCAGGAATCCCGTCGAGAAAACCAAAGTTTTTTTTCCGACGGGATTCCCGCTCGTGAGTATAGGGCTATACAATAAATAGCAGCTGGACTCAAAATCAGTTTACCTAATTAGATCAGGCAGGGATTGTGATTGGTTGCCAGAGGTTACAGTGTATCTTTACCACTTACTGACTGTCTGCTAGAGGTTACAGCACACATTATGGCTCACTGATTATTTGCTAGAGGTTACATCATATGACTTCTGCTTATTGATTGGTTGCTAGAGATTACTGTACATCAATACTGCTCACTGATTTGTTTATAGAGATTACTGGACATCCTTACCACTGGGGAATTTACAATGACCACCAATGTGAAGGGGGATTTACATTGGCCACCAATGTGAGGGGGAATTTGCACTGATCACCATGTAACGGGGGATTTTACGCCACCCACCAATATAAAGAGGGATTTCTTCACTGACACCAATGTATGAGGACCATTTACACCAACCACCAGTGCTAGGGGGAATATACAATGACCTCAATGTAAGGTGACACTTCTACACCCACCACCAATGTTAGGGGGGATTTACACTGACCACCAATGTAAAGGGGGATTTACACTGGCCACCAGTGTAAGGGCAATTCTGCACTTACCACCAACCACGAGTGTTAGGGGGAATATACAATGACCTCAATGTAAGGTGGCACTTCTACACCCACCACCAATGTAAAGGGAAATGTACACTGATCACCAATGTAATGAAGAATTTACACTGACAACCAATGTAAAGGGGGATTTCTACACTGGCCACCAATGTAAGGGGGTATTAAAACTCACCACCAATTTAAAGAGGGCTTCTACATGGACCACCAATGTAAGGGAGGATTCAAAACTGACCACAAAAGTAAGTTTGAATTTTTTACCAATTACCAATATAAAGAGGAGTTTCTACACTGGCCACCAATGTAATGAGGATTTACACTGACCACCAATGTAATGGGGATTTACACTGACCAGTAATGTAATGGGGATTTACACTGACCACTTATGTAATAGGAGCATTCACAGTAACCATCAATGTAAGGAGATATTTACACTGACCACCAAAGTAAGGGGGACCTTCACACTGGCCACTACTGTGAATGAAAAGATTGTACACCAAGCCCCAATGTAATGAGATGATTTACGATGACCACTAATGTAATTCATACATTTAGCCTGCGTTCACATTTGTGTGTGTCAGGAACGCATGCAAATCGCTTTCCTGACATCACAGACATGTGCTTCCCTTTAGCAGATACACAGCAGTACCTTTAATTGTTAATGACACCCTCACGCATCTGCTAAGATGTGCGTATTAACATGCACTAAAATTCACAGTGCCGTGGCACCATGTTATTTTGAAAAAGGGCTCCATGTCCAATTTGCTTACCTCTGCAGAACAGGCTGATGTTAGGCTTAATGATCACAGTTGTAGGCAGGACTTTCAAGCATGCCCCTTTACCACCCCAGTGGGAAGCAATCAGCAGAAATGATGGTGGATATGACCTCAGGGGGCATGATATACATATACAATAAATGCTCTATTTAAATATCAATGCCGCCGATCCGTGGCTATTTACATATTAATTCTGCTATTATTTACATATCAATGCAGTTTATTTACATGTAAACATTGGGTCTGCAGGTGGGTCATCTGTAGGGCAGAACTGGGCATTAGTAACAGAAGTTCACACTGAGATATCGAGACACAGCATGGGACTAAAACTTCAAGGGACAAGGGAATTAAAAGGGGAATAGTTGGCAAGTATGAGGCAGCTGCTTTTGGTCCCACAACAATGATGTGGCCCTGGGCAGCTGTCCCTTTTGCCTTGCCTTAAAGACGGCCCTGAATCTGTGTCCCCTCCACACAGTCTGTGCTATTCCTGTTGCTTTCTTTCTCCTTTAGCAACAGTAAATACTAAAGCTGTCAGCTGATTGGCCTTTAATGGCTCTGATTTTAGGCACAGAGCCAAGAATAGAGAGCAACAGAGCATGTGTAGAACAGAGTGAAACAATGCATTGCTGGGTTTTAAACAGTATAGACACTTATTTTTAATGTTTTACATAGCTATATCTGCAATAGGAACCAGCATGAAGTGATACATCAGGATGTAGTGCACAGACCCCCGACAGGTCTCATTATTTGTCTCAAGTTCTGTTCCCTAGTGGGTACAAGCAGCCAGGCCCAAAGTAGCTTCCCAGTCTCACCTCAAAAGAACCAGATAGAAAGTGTCCTTTTTAGATGTTTTTGCTTGTTAAACTTGAGTAGGGTGTGCCTTGGAATACTCCAGATTTAGTGCAAAAGTTAATGGAGGACAATCTATGAAAGTAACTGTCTCTTCAGAATGCAACTCCTCCTGAGGCTAGTGACAAGAAAACCACAGCTCAGGGTACTCCAATAAAGGAGTAATCCTGACTCGCAGGGATGAGCCGAACACCCCCCTGTTCGGTTCGCACCAGAACCTGCGAACAGACAAAATGTTCGTGTGAACTTTAGAACCCTATTAAATACAATGGACTCGAGCGTTCAAAATCTAAAGTGTTAATTATAAAGGCTAATATGCAAGTTATTGTCCTAAAAAGTGTTTGGGGACCTGGGTCCTGCCCCAGGGGACATGTATCAATGCAAAAAAAACTTTTAAAAACTGCCGTTTTTTCGGGAGCAGTGATTTTAATAATGCTTAAAATGAAAAAATAAAAGTGAAATATTCCTTTAAATTTCATACCTGGGGGGTGTGTATGATATGCATGTAAAGTGGCGCATGTTTCCCGTGTTTAGAACTGTCCCTGCAAAAAATGTCATTTTTGAAAGAAAAAAAGTCATTTAAAACTCACTCGCGGCTATTAATGAATTGTCGGCTCTCGGCAATACATTCAAAAGTCATTGATAAAAAAAATAAAAAAAGCGTGGGGGTTCCCCAGAATTCAATTACCAGGCCCTTCAGGTCTGGAATGGATATTAAGGGGAACCCCGCCGCAAATTTAAAAAAAAATTGACGTGGGGTTCCCCCAAATATCCATTCCAGGCCCTTCAGATCTGGCATGGATTTTAAGGGAAACTCCACCCCAAATTAAAAAAAAAATGGCGTGGAGTCCCCCTAAAAATCCATACCAGACCCCTTATCCGAGCACGCAACCTGGCCAGCCGCAGGGGAAAAGGGGGGGACGAGAGAGCGGCCCCCCTCCCTCCTGAACCGTACCAGGCCACATGCCCTCAACATGGGGAGGATGTCCCCATGTTGATGGGGACAAGGGCCTCATCCCCACAACCCTTGCCCGGTGGTTGTGGGGGTCTGCGGGCGGGGGGCTTATCGGAATCTGGAAGACCCCTTTTACAAAGGGGACCCCCAGATCCCGCCCCCCCTATGTGAATTGGTAAGGGGTACATTGTACCCCTACCATTTCACGAAGAAAGCGTAAAAAAATGTTTAAAAAAACACACAAACACCTTGAAAAAGTCCTTTATTTAAAAAAAAAAAAAAAACATTCCAGAGGTGAAATCCAGTGGCCCACGGCGATCCCGATGTCCAGCGCTGTCCTTCATTGGTTGTGCCTGAGCGGACCTGATGGGGAACTCCCTCTCAGTGTTTTAAATGTATAGACCCGCCCCTTCTAAAGTTCCCCATCAGGTCCGCTCAGCGGACCAGATGCGGAACATGAGAAGGGGCGGGTCTATACATGTATTACCAAAGTGAGAGCAGTTCCCCATCAGGTCCGCCCCCTCGGTATGTCGGACCCGCCTACGTCATTGGCTTGAGCGGGGAACTTCCTTCACTATGTAAATTTAAATTACACAGTGAAGGAAGTTCCCCGCTCAAGCCAATGACGTAGGCGGGTCCGACATACCAAGGGGGCGGCCCTGATGGGGAACTGCTCTCACTTTGGTAATACATGTATAGACCCGCCCCTTCTCATGTTCCGCATCTGGTCCGCTGAGCGGACCTGATGGGGAACTTTAGAAGGGGCGGGTCTATACATTTAAAATACTGAGAGGGATTATCTGGACATCGGGATAGCCGCGGGACACTGGATTTCACCGCTGGAATGTTTTTGTTTTTTTTTTTTTTTAAATAAAGGACTTTTTCAAGGTGTTTGTGTGTTTTTTTAAACATTTTTTTACGCTTTCTTTGTGAAATGGTAGGGGTACAATGTACCCCTTACCAATTCACATAGGGGGGGGCCGGGATCTGGGGGTCCCCTTTGTTAAAGGGGTCTTCCAGATTCCGATAAGCCCCCCGCCCGCAGACCCCCACAACCACCGGGCAAGGGTTGTGGGGATGAGGCCCTTGTCCCCATCAACATGGGGACATCCTCCCCATGTTGAGGGCATGTGGCCTGGTACGGTTCAGGAGGGAGGGGGGCCGCTCTCTCGTCCCCCCCTTTTCCCCTGCGGCCGGCCAGGTTGCATGCTCGGATAAGGGGTCTGGTATGGATTTTTAGGGGGACTCCACGCCATTTTTTTTAAAATTTGGGGTGGAGTTCCCCTTAAAATCCATGCCAGATCTGAAGGGCCTGGAATGGATATTTGGGGGAACCCCACGTCAATTTTTTTTTTAAATTTGCGGCGGGGTTCCCCTTAATATCCATTCCAGACCTGAAGGGCCTGGTAATTGAATTCTGGGGAACCCCCACGCTTTTTTTTTTTTTTTTTTTTTATCAATGACTTTTGTATGTATTGCCGGAAGCCGACAATTCATTAATAGCCGCGAGTGAGTTTTAAATGACTTTTTTTCTTTCAAAAATGACATTTTTTGCAGGGACAGTTCTAAGCCCGGGAAACATGCGCCACTTTACATGCATATCATACACACCCCCCAGGTACGAAATTTAAAGGAATATTTTACTTTTATTTTTTCATTTTAAGCATTATTAAAATCACTGCTCCCGAAAAAACGGCAGTTTTTAAAACTTCTTTTTGCATTGATACATGTCCCCTGGGGCAGGACCCGGGTCCCCAAACACTTTTTAGGACAATAACTTGCATATAAGCCTTTATAATTAGCACTTTAGATTTCTCCCATAGATTTTTCGAATTTGCCGCGAACACCCCAATTTGTTCGCTGTTCGGCGAAGGGGCGAACAGGCAATGTTCGAGTCGAACATGAGTTCGACTCGAACTCGAAGCTCATCCCTAATCCTGAGCTAGCAAGTCTGGGGCAGTATCTTCAAGAATTAACAAGGACAGTCTCTAGGATATTTCTCAAGCTGGTACTCACTGTGTGTTGGGTACTTAAATGCTTTCATGCAATACCAGACAGCTTCGGTACTCTGTGCCTCAGGGTCAGATCTTTACTGGACTTCCTGTAAACTGCTCCCAGAAAATTGGACGTGGGTCCCCTCGCTCTCCTTGAGCTAGGACCCAGATGGCCTCCTCTAAACTTCAACTAAGTGAACCAGAGGGCCATAGCTCTCTGGTTGGGTCTTCTCCCACAGGAACAAGGCCCTGCTATTCCAGGCCCTGACCTATTTATACACACCTCAGCCCCCTACTGGTCATTCTTCCTGCAAGGAATCGGCTGATGCTTTATAAATATGCAAGTGTCGGTTTGCCTCTTCTACCCACTGGAACCTACCAGAAATCAGGGGAAAGCAGTCAAGCTTGCAACCAGCATTACCCAGAACAGCCAAAAGCAATTCAACTTTGCTCCACTGGCTACAGAGGAGCCAAAAACGAAATTTGCCTCAAACTGCTAGCAACCTAACTAGGAGGGTACTACAAGGACTTAATTTTCAGACTAAAGTTACACTTTAACTATTCATAATATAACAATCTAACACTTAAGATTTAATGTCCAAAATGAAATGTTTTGAATATACAGTATACAGTGCTTTGCAGAAATATTTTGTAGTGTTACAGCATAGAATAAACCACTATAGTCCCTGCACCTGTATACACCTTATGGACCAGAGAAAATATAACATTTCAGCTATTGGCTTACTGATTGTGAAATAATTTTGTCATTACTTATAATATCCTAATTTTGTCATTACCGTATATACGCGAGTATAAGCCGACTTTTTCAGCACATTTTTTTGTGCTGAAAATGCCCCCTCGGCTTATACTCGAGTCACCTTTTTGCGCCTGATCTCCCGGAATTTGGGGACCTGGTACCGGCTGGCTGTAGATCTCCTGGACCCCAAACTTGGCATACCTGTAGCCGCACTCTTACTCTACAAGTGTGCGAAGATTGTTGTCCAGGGGACCTACGGCCGGGGAGCACCGATTTTTCAAACCCGGGCACTCCTTCCATAGACTCCCATGTTAAACGGTCATTTCTCCGGTGACTTTGGGGACCCAGTACTGGCCGGTGGTAGGTCCCGTGGACCCGAAACTTGGCACACATGTAGCCCCATTTTTCCTCTATAGGTGTGCAAGGTTTTTTTGTCTGGGGGACCTACGGCCGGGGAGCACCGATTTTTCAAAGCCAGGTACCCCTTCTATAGACTCCCATGTTAAACGTCAGTCTAGTCATGGACACAGTGAGGCATGGGCACAGTGAGGCATGCACATGGACACAGTGGGGCAAAGTGAGGCACAGTGAGGCATGCACATGGACAAAGTGAGGCACAGTGAGGCTTGCAGATGGACACCCTAGGCTTATACTCGAGTCAATAAGTTTTCCCAGTTTTTTGCGGTAAAATTAGGTGCCTCGGCTTATACTCGAGTATATATAGTAATTATGATATCGTTATTTTTTCATACAGAAATAATTTGACCGATGTTAAACTGATTATGTACTATTCAATCTGATTGTACAATCTTCTCTATATCTACCAACAACTATGTAATGTGAGGACATGTGCAATTGGATAGAAATTAATTGGATTGTGTAAATGTTTTCTTATATTACAATTTAAATAAAAAATCTACAAATTGTTGTATGCATGGCCAGCCACTCTTATGCCCCGTACACACGATCGTTTTTCATGCCGTTAAAAATGCCATTTTTAAAAATGGCCATTAAAAATGATCGTGTGTAGGCTCCAGAGCATTTTTAACGACGTGAAAAACGGCCATTAAAAATTCCGGACATGCTCTCTTTTTTCACGTCGTTTTTCATGTCGTTTTTTTTAACGACGTGAAAAACGATAGTGTGTATGCTTTCACGACGTGAAAAAAAACGCACATGCTCAGAAGCAACTATGAGACGGGAGCGCTCGTTTTGGTAAAGCTAATGTTGGAAATGGAGATGGCACATTCGTCACGGTGGAATTAATAGCATCGTTTTAATGCAGCGCATTCCGTTCTTCTTTTGACATTGAGAGTTTTATGCCAAACTTGTTTCTAAAGTAATTCCAAATTGCTCTAATGATTTTAAAATATTATTTATAAGCCGCACCTCCCTCCTAAATAATACTAATAATAATAAAATAAGTTAATTCTCCTTTTTTCTTTAAATTTTATATTATTTTTGGTTATTTTTTTTTGGCCTTTTTTTAAGTATTTTGGCTTAAATTATTCTTGTGTAAAGTTACCACAACAACCTTCCAAATGTGTCTCATTTGGCCTCAGGGAGGTTTGTGTCCCCTGATAATAATAATAATATAATTTGAGATGTCCCTGCCTGCTTCCTAGCAAGCTCTCTTTTGAAATACAAATCACAAAGTCAAGTATTTAAAGGGCACTCAATTTTTTTTTATTTCAGAACATTAACAAATTAAAGTGGAAGGCAGCACTGGAGAGCCTGCTTGCATTTGTGCATCCCTTTGACCCCACAACAACCATACAAGATGTCCAAACCAAAATAGACATTAGATCCCCCCAAAAAATGAGCCCAATCTTGTCTTGAGCTTCCAGAGGTCAGGAGCCACAGCAGATAAGTCACCCAGCACGCCCTTATTGATGACTTTCAATAGCAGGGTCTCACTGTAAATTTTTTGCTGCAACTCCATTTGCCCTAGTTTGTGGGCGAGGACTGCGGCAAATCCCTCTTCAACAGAGGGTGCCTCTCTGAGGGCCGCTGTTGCCTCTCTGAGGAAGGCCCTGGTTTCCTCCTCCACCTGCCTACCTCTCCTTGGCCCTCGTGGTTTAACTACCAGGGGAGGCATCTGGGCTCTTGTGCTGGGCCCAGCCTCCTCCTGGGTGCCACTGGGCCCAGCCTCCTCCTGGGTGCCCCTGGGCCCTGCCTCCTCCTGGGTGCCACTGGGCCCAGCCTCCTCCTGATCCCCAACATCACCCTCTTCCTGGCTCTGCTCTGGCTGTAAAAAAAGAAAGGGACATTATTTATTTTGCCACATCATCATTCACAGACATTGTTCACCTCTAGACATTGTTGAAATCAATGCCAAAAGTTATGTCCTTTTCATTGATTACGCATCCTGGTTTTGTTGTCTTGGACACATAAAATTAGGCCACTACTGTATCTTGCTCTTCACAAACTTTATTGGTAGAAGTGTACATACCTTTAACAATACTAACATCTATTTAAAATCTACAATTTTGTACGATAGAAATATAGATAGCAAAACTTTACCTGGCTCCATATCTCCAAATCTGCCTCCTCAAGGCCCTGATCTTGATCCTCAGAGGAAGCCAGAGCAGGGTTGACAGGAAGGCTGGAGGACTGGCTGCAGGGAAGGCTGGAGGGTTGGGTACAAGGAAGGCTGGATTGACCTCTGGGGGGAAGGGTGGAGAGAGATTCCCGCACTTCCAGCTGGTCATCCAGAAAAGCAAGCTTACTGTAGTACCACAGACTGGGTTTATAAACCTTATCTGCTGGTGCACCTGACCTCTGGGACCTCAGGACCATAGTCCTCTGGGTCCTGTATGTCCCTCTGATGGTCCCAATTTTGTTTTTGACATCTTGGAGAGTTGTTGTGGGTATCTTTGTTTGCACAAATGCAAGCAGGCTCTCCAGTGCTGCTTTCCTGGCGTCTTTATTTTTATTTCCGCCACTTTTGGTTTGCCATAATATAGGGAGCTCTTGCCATTTGTCGATGAACTCCCCCATGAAGTCTGGGTTTTTAAAAGTATTCATGATATCTGTAAAAGCGAGAAACCAAAATAAAAATATATTTCAGGCAACATTCCTCAACTGTGCATTGTCTACATATTTTGAGCACACAAATCTCCTCGTCTGATGAACCTCAAAAAGTAAAATTGTTAGGTACCTTGGTCACGACGTTCGTTGCTAACTCTCTCTCCCGAAAAATGAACGTATTTCCCAGACATGGATCTTCACTTTATATACACAGCGCATGCGTGAAACTCCGCACGCTTTCCCCGCCCCTGACGTTCGATATTGTACTTTCCCCGCCCCTTCTCGCTCGTAGTGCTGAACAAAACATGGCGGAGACACAGGTGGCTGAGATTACCTCTACAGAGGATGAAATTACAGAGGAGCCCAAATCAAGACCCAGGAGATATAAGGCATCCAACATGTCATTCGAGGAAATGGTGGAGATGGTCGCCATTTTAAAGAAGGAGGATTATGATGCCATGCATGGTCCGTATAAAAGGCCTAATCTGGTCAAGTCCAGAATTATGGGCAAAGTGGTCAAAAATCTCCACCAAAAATTCGGGGTGTGCAGAACGAAGGAACAGCTCAGAAAACGATGGTCAGATCTGAAGTTGCGGGAGGCCGACCAATATAAAAGAATCAAGAAAGTTATATTAAAAAGTAAGTTGTTTTTTTTGAGTTTCCATGGTACATATTATTTTCTTGTATTCTGTCGTGTATTTTTAACTTTCATATAGTGGGAGACTCTACTGCTGCTACTGAGTGTCTTTGCAAAGCATCAAATTTATGGATTGAATGTAAGTGTACTTGCCTATATTCATTAAAATCCTTTGCGTTATTACGCTATGTGCCATCTCCCTTCTTTTTCCACATGAATTTTATGTGAGTCAAATTCCCTATTGGCTTGAATTTCTGGTATCCCCTCCTGAGCTTGGACCTTGGATATAAGGGTGCGCAGTGTCTATCTGGTTCCATATGCACGGACGTATACATATTCAGCCTGTTTGACCCTATACACGTATGTGTATTGGGTCCACTACATCCGGTAAGCCTCCCCTTCACGTGGTGGTGGTTATGTTACAAGTCACATATTTACTTTGGAAGATTCACTTGCACCTTTGGAATTGATTTGAACATATGTTTCATCACATTTATTTGGAGTTCTATATATAATTGGACGTTTTATTCATTAATATTTTTGGATTTTTATTTATTTTTTCTGTGATTCAGTTAATTTTGGAGCACTTGGTTTTTCATATTGTCATACACATAGCGCTGCATTTTTTGTATATAACTTTCATATAGTACACTGAAAGATACCATCTTTTTTAGGTTCGTCCGCATAGTAAACGGACGTATTTTACCTCTTTCTCCGTACAGTTCCTCAAACGATGTTTTAGGATCATCCAGTGTGAACACCCATGTTTTTTTGTTTATTTGGGGGAGTACATTTGGGCCACACTTATTTTTGGTGTGCTAATCCAAAGGAGATTTGTTCATTTTGAAAAACGATATGCATGGTAATGTTAAAGGGAGTGAATGCTCAGCAGCTGATGAAACATCTGAACGCAGTAGTACAAGTGTGGGCCTAAAGCCAAAAAGCTTGATGGAGTCACACACAGGTGATCCAGTGTAGATACTTTGGGGTGTTACAATGTTTCAAATTTGTTCACAAAATGTATATGCTCTGTTTTGGCCTATGTATCCAATCATTTGTCCCGGTTGGCACAGGGGTTAAAAATTAAAATGGAGCATGCTTCAAAAGAATGATTAAAAAGTTTTTTTCCATGTTTCTTATTTTAGCAAAATTGAGTCGCTACTAATGAAACTATTCCTTTTATTTCAATCTCCCTAGGGATTCGAAAAGCTACCTCAGATGAGAAGAGAATTGCAATACCTACAACAATACCCCCAGAACCCCAGGATGGAGAGGAATGTGATGTTGTGGAAGTTGAAAGTGGCACCACCACAGGTCAGAGAGAAACCAGACACATGCATGTTAAATAGATGTAGGCCTACATATTCTATCCTACATATTTATTTTTACATTTAGGTGCAGTTCTGGCCGAAGACCCCAATAAGTTGTCACATCACAGTGCCCAGATCCTGATCCAATACCTGATGGTCTGCTGTCGTGACCTCGAAAAAATTAAGGGAGATTTGCGAGAGATCAGGGCAAATACAAAGCGGGTGGAGGAAAGGCTCCAAAATATCATGGCTGTGCTTGGGCGTGTCTAATGTTTTTACACCAAATAACGTTTTACTTGCAGAGTTTTCTTTTTTTTTTGGTTATTTTACCCTTTAATGACTAGCACATGTTTAGCTTTTTCAAAATTTGGAGAACTATAGTTTGTTTATGCATGGCTGGTCATGCGTTTTAATACACCTGAAATTAAGGGAACATCCACATTTCTATGGAAGTTGCCCACCTAAACAAAAAAAATAAAGGTATTTTTACATAACAAATCATTGTGGCTTCATTATGTAAATGTGGTGCTGAGTGAACTAATCAATGTTTGGTGTTTACACTGACAATGAAGGCTAATTAAAAGATTTTTTAATCCACATGGCAAAACAAATGCACTAGGTAAACCTACCAGAAACATCAAACATTATACAATAAAAATGACAAACCAATCTTTACTTTTTTTAAAAGTTTTATTTTTTTGGTCTAAAATTATTAGAGATTGTCTGGCATTTCAATGGCCCCCCTACCCATAAAATAGTCCACATATTGGTTACGGACCTCACGTCCGGTTGGGGGGGCCAAGCCAGGACGGCCAGGTTCCAGGGCCACCAAAGTTTCTGCATTGATTAAAGAGGCCTCAGGCCCACTCAAAGATATATAACTCGTTGAATGCACCCTTAGGAAATTATGCAGCACACAGCACGTCATAACCACATGGTTCCATTTGTATGGGGCAAGGTGGATGGAGGTAAGGAAGAGGCGAAATCGGCTGGCCATGATCCCAAACGCATTTTCCACCACCCTTCTGGCTCTGGCCAGCCGATAATTGAAAACCCTCCTCTCAGGGGTGAGGGTGCGTTGCGGGAATGGCCTCATCAAATGGGGTCCCAGGCCAAACGCCTCATCCGCCACAAACACAAAAGGTAGTCCCTCCACATTCTGCTCCGCGGGTGGCAAGGCCAGCAGATCCAAAAGGAGCCGTTCTCCAAACTCCGTCTGGGCAAAAACTCCTCCATCAGACATCCTGCCATTCTTGCCAACGTCCACATAGAGGAACTCGTAGGTGGCCGACACCACTGCCATCATCACGACGCTGTGGAACCCCTTATAATTATAATAAAAGGATCCCAAATGGGGTGGTGGGACGACCCGAACATGTTTGCCGTCGATGGCTCCTCCACAGTTCGGAAAGTTCCATCGCTGGGCAAACTCGGAAGCCACATTCTGCCATTCATGTGGCGAAGAAGGGAACTGTGGAATTAAAGAAATAACAAATTAATACTTGGAGCCAGAAACATTGCAAGCTGATTTCATACACACATTCATGGCCAACATTGGTAGAAACTGTTAAAAACATAAAAAATTGGAAGCAAGAAAGAAAAAAAAAAATTATGGGGGGGAGGGGGAGGGTTGAAGATGAGTTGGGAATATCACACATGAAGGCTGTAGCACTCTGTATTGAAGTTAACAAAAATGAAACATTCCTAGGCAAAATTTAGAGTGCGTTTTGGGTAAAGCACTACGATGGAACATATAATAAAAAACATGGAAATGACTAGGCAAGGTAGGTATGGCCCCAGGATAGCATGCTGGAGAGGTTAGGTAAGCCAAATTTACAGGTAGGCCTCAAACACCAAACTTTAAATAAAAAAACATGGGGAGAAAGGGGACATTCCCTGCAGCTAAGAATCATGTGAATTAGGGACTGCAAATAAAGCAAATTAAAAATATCCCAAAATAAAAACCATACAATGTGAATTTTTGAAGAAGAACACTTACCTTAATATAGTCCTCCTGCAAAACTTGAAGGATGGCAGAACAAGTCTCTGGTATAATGATCCCCAGAGCCTGGGGGGATATGCCTGTGGAGAACTTAAGGTCCTGCAGGCTTCTCCCAGTAGCCAGGAATCGCAACGTGGCGATGAGCCTCTGCTCAGCACTGATGGCTTCCCGCATAACGGTGTCCTGCCTGGTAATATAGGGGGACACCAAAGCCAACAGCTGCTGAAATACGGGGTCAGACATCCTGAGAAAATTCCTGAAATCATCAGGATTATTCTCCCTGATCTCCCGCAACAAAGGCATGTGACAGAATTGGTGCCGCTGGAGCAACCAATTCTTGGTCCATGAACTCCTCCTGACCCTGCTCATGGCATGGAGTCGGGATACAGCATGAACCCCTGCACCAACTACAGCACGAACTCTACGACGAGTACGTAGCCGCAACATGGCTAGATAACGGTCGGCTGAACAGAACGTACTAGAAGAACGCACGGAAGAACAGCAAGGCCTATGAAGAACAAGCTGAAAAACACGAACGTGCAGAGCAGGCCGCACTGAATAAACAGATACGAACTGACTACAAGCAGTGCTAAACAGATACGAACCCACAGGCGCAATCTGAACTCCCGAAAACGATCTTCAAAGCACGAAGACTGAAAAGCGCGAATCGTCTCTCACCAAACTTTTACTAACACGCGGAAACACGGAATTAGCAAAAGCGTCCCAAAGGGTGGCGTCATTCGAACGGAACTTCCCCTTTATAGTGCCGTTGTACGTGTTGAACGTCACTGCGCTTTGCTTGATCGTTTTTTTTAATGATGGTGTGTACGCAAGGCAGGCTTGAGAGGAAACATGAAAAAAAACGAGGAGAAAAACGTCGGTTTAAAAAATGACATTAAAAACGATCGTGTGTACGGGGCATTAGACTCTGTTCACACAATGACAGGGCGCGTGTGTGTTTCTGTGTGTTCCCATGCATCAGTGGCAGCTAGTTTTTCTTTTGGGGGGGCAGCAAACAATCCCCCCTTGGTCAGTTGGCCAGTGGCACCGCCCCCCCGCACAGGAGGATGGTCAGACATCAAAGCCCCACAATTACCTCATCTAGGAAGCAGACGGGCAGCGCGTCCGACGGGCGGCAGCTTTCATCCTTCCTCCTCTTGTGGATTACCCGCTTCCTGACTGCCCGGGAGGAGGATATTCATTCGCTATTGTCACACAACCGGTTGGGCTCAGAGCGCAGTGCTCTGTGCCCCGAGCCCACCCTATTTTGAAGCCTATTAGAGCTTCTGGCTCTAATCACGTCAGTGGCGTACCGGGTGCCACACTCTGGGGGGTGTCAGGCCGGCGCCCCCCCCCCTCCGCGACTGAAGAGGACTTAGCGTTGACAGCGGGCGCCGGGCGGTATGGCGCGGTGTCAGGGAGGCACGCCGCGGCAGTCTAGGTAACACACAGCAGGCTGAGCAGGGAGCCTGGCTTTGCAAGGGGGGGGGGGTGCGAGCCGCACCCGAGTGATACCCGTCACCCGGGACCCAGCCGCAACGATCCCCTTCTCTCGTGGCCGCGCTGCGGCTCTGATAAGTCTCGGCTGTGACTGTCTCACAGTCACACAGCCGAGCACAGTGAAGCCGCTTACCCCTCCTCCGTGTAGTGCTGTGTGTGCAGCACGCGCTGATCATCTGCTGAGGTGCATTACGGGTCTGAAGGAGGGGGATGTCTCGGGTCTGTATTGTGGGGGGGGAGTCTGTATTGTTGGGGGGTGTCTGTAGTGTTGGGGGGTGTCTGCACTGTTGTAGGGGGGAGTCTCGGGTCTGTATTGTGGGGTGGGGAGTCTGTAGTCTGTAGTGTTGGGGGGTGTCTGTAGTGTTGGGGGGTGTCTGCACTGTTGTAGGGGGGAGTCTCGGGTCTGTATTGGGGGGGAGTCTGTATTGTTGGGGGGTGTCTGCACTATTGTAGGGGGGAGTTTTGGGTCTGTATTGGGGGGGGAGTCTGTATTGTTGGGGGGTGTCTGCACTCTAGGGGTGGGTCTGTATTGTAGGGGGGGTCTGTAAGGGGGTGCCTGTATTGTGGGGGTGGTGTTTGTATTGTTGGGGGGTCTGTATTGTAGAGGGGGATCTGCACTGTAGGGGGGGGTCTGCACTGTAGGGAGGTCTGTGTAACATGCAGGGGGTGCAGAACTGTTAGGGGGTGTCTGTGTAAGGCGTCCAGAGGTGCAGGGTGCTGTGTAATGTAAAGGGGTCCAGTGATGTAGGGTGCTGTGTAATATAAAAGGGTCCAGTGATGCAGGGTGCTGTGTAATGTAAAGGGGTCCACTGATGCAGGGTGCTGTGTAATGTAAAGGGGACCAGTGGTGCAGGGTGCTGTGTAACGTAAAGGGGTCCAGTGATGCAGGGTGCTGTGTAATGTAAAGGGGTCCAGTGGTGCAGGGTGCTGTGTAATGTAAAGGGGTCCACTGGTGCAGGGTGCTGTGTAATGTAAAGGGGTCCACTGGTGCAGGGTGCTGTGTAATGTAAGGGGTCCAGTGGTGCAGGGTGCTGTGTAATGTAAGGGGTCCAGTGGTGCAGGGTGCTGTGTAATATAAAAGGGTCCAGTGATGCACGGTGCTGTGTAATGTAAAAGGGGCCACTGATGCAGGGTGCTGTGTAATGTAAGGGGTCCAGTGGTGCAGGGTGCTGTGTAATATAAAAGGGTCCAGTGGTGCAGGGTGCTGTGTAATATAAAAGGGTCCAGTGATGCAGGGTGCTGTGTAATGTAAAGGGGTCCACTGATGCAGGGTGCTGTGTAATGTAAAGGGGTCCAGTGATGCAGGGTGCTGTGTAATGTAAGGGGTCCAGTGGTGCAGGGTGCTGTGTGATGTAAAGGGGTCCAGTGATGCAGGGTGCTGTGTAATGTAAGGGGTCCAGTGATGCAGGGTGCTGTGTAATGTAAGGGGTCCAGTGATGCAGGGTGCTGTGTAATGTAAAGGGTTCCAGAAGTGCAGGGTGTTGTGTAATGTAAGGGGTCCAGTGATTCAGGGTGCTGTGTAATGTAAAGGGGTCCAGTGATGCAGGTTGGTGTGTAATGTAAGGGGGTCCAGTGGTGCAGGGTGCTGTGTAATGTAAAGGGGTCCCGTGGTGCAGGGTGCTGTGTAATGTAAAGGGGTCCAGTGGTGCAGGGTGCTGTGTAATGTAAAGGGGTTCAGAGGTGCAGGGTGCTGTGTAATGTAAAGGGGTCCAGTGATGCAGGGTGCTGTGTAATGTAAGGGGTCCAGTGGTGCATGGTGTTGTGTGATGTAAAGGGGTCCAGTGATGCAGGGTGCTGTGTAATGTAAAGGGTTCCAGAGGTGCGGTGCTATGTAATGTAAGGGGTCCAGTGATGCAGGGTGCTGTGTAATGTAAAGGGTTCCAGAGGTGCAGGGTGCTGTGTAATGTAAGGGGTCCAGTGATTCAGGGTGCTGTGTAATGCAAAGGGGTCCAGTGATGCAGGTTGGTGTGTAATGTAAGGGGGTCCAGTGGTGCAGGGTGCTGTGTAATGTAAAGGGGTCCAGTGGTGCAGGGTGCTGTGTAATGTAAAGGGGTCCAGAGGTGCAGGGTGCTGTGTAATGTAAAGGGGTCCAGTGATGCAGGGTGCTGTGTAATGTAAGGGGTCCAGTGATGCAGGGTGCTGTGTAATGTAAAGGGGTCAAGAGCTGTGGGGTGCTGTGTAATGTAAAGGTGTCCAGAGGTGCAGTTGTGGAGAGGGGGTATACAGTAGTGACAAATAGATATTAAAGGATGCAGGGGGCACAGTGGGGTGTTTTTTACCGTGGGGGGGGGGGAGTGCCAGATATAGAATCCGCCCCGGGTGCCAAATGCTCTAGGTACGCCCCTGAATCACGTGCTTCAAAAAAACACCCCTCCCTCCATTGGAATCTATGCACCCGGCACCCTGTATGTAGATCACGAGGCCAGACACATGGATAGGGGGGCGGCGCCTGTGCGCCCCTAATGGACAGGCCACCACTGCCATGCACCTTGTGTAGGGCAGTCCATTCATTTCACCGACCTTTTTGCAAAATAACTCTGCACCAAAATGCATGCACATGGTAGCAGATGCATGGGATGCTAACAAGAATTAATGGCACCACCGCACATCTGCTGAAGGGGAAAATGGTTCAATGGTTGTTGGGAAAGCGCATTGGTTTTGTAAATGTTTCAGACCTGTGCTAGTAAGAACCTAGCCTTATGCCGCATACACACGATCGGAATTTCCGACAACAAGACCGTGTTTTTTTTTCCCAACGGATGCTGGCTCAAACTTGTCTTGCCTACACACGGTCGCAAAAATGTTGCTCGGAAATTCCGATGGTCAAGAACACGGAGACGTACAACACTACGATGAGCTGAGAAAAATGAAGTACAATGATTCCGAGCATGCGTCCAATTGATTCCGAGCATGCGCAGCACTTTTTTGAGTCGGAAATGGCTACACACGGTCGGAATTTCCGACAAGAACTGAAAAATCGAGAACCTGCTCTCAAACATTTGTTGCAAATGTCTGATGGAGCCTACACACGGTCGGAATATCCAACCAAAAGCTCACGTCGAACATTTGTTGTCGGAAATTCAGATCGTGTGTATGCGGCATTAGGCTGCATTTACACCTAGCGTGTTTGAAGCATGTAGTTTGTGTAGCGGGGTCTCTAAATTTAGGTGGGACACTCAGGTGTGTAAGTATGGGAATAGTGGACCATTTGTGTTCGTGGAGGATTGGACGGTGTAATAATCTCCTTGGCCTCTGGATGGCGGGGTACCTGGAGGCTCAAGGTAGATTGGCCGTCACAGTGCTACCCTTTTTGTCCCTTTCCGGAGATGGTACGGAGAGGGTGGGGAACCTGCCGTGGTGTCGATGGGAGGAGATAAAAGGGGGAGACGCCCTAACCACGAGGTCTTCAGGAGGATTTTCCTCACGCGCCCAGGCACCTTAGGCCTGGGTGCAGGCGGTTCCGGATTCCGGCCCAGGCGCCCTAGGCCTGACCGGAATGGAGTTGGAGTCCATCCCAGGCACCTTCAGCCTGGGGTGAGGTACTAAACTAGGAGGCCTGGGGTCCAGTGACTTCGACTGGGTCCCGCGAGGGTGGAGAAGTCCGAGGGTCCCTGAGGTGGATGGGGCCCATGTCTGAGGTGAGGAGGCCGGGGAGGTTACCCATTCGGAGAGTCTGGAGCAGCATCAACCCGGTGACGGATGGGCCTCTGGTAACTCCCTTGGGGGGACATCTTCCCCTGACAGGGGCCACAACGCAGCGAAGGTACTCCTATCTATGTTCTCTTGAGTTGCTGGTAGAGACTCTCAAGTTCTAAATCCTTTCTAGCTAATGCTATAGTAACCGCTGGCGAGATCGCAGTGGTTTAGCTGATAATCAGGATAGTGCCTCGACCTGCTCATTCCCCGTATCAAAATGTTATTGAGTCGCAACCAGTTGGCTACTGAAGCACTGTTTATTGTGAGATGTACAATAAAACAAGAGTTGGACTGTGATCGGTGTGTGGAACTCTGGTTAATGGGAGCAGAGGGAAGTGTTGACACAGCGGGACTTGATTCTAGACAAAAGCACATAGGCCCGAGGAAATGTCTGGTGCTGGCCTTCACCTCGCCCACAGCTATGGGGAGGACATGGGCCGTAGCGCATCTCACCCTGTCGTGTGACATACCCCTGGACAAAGGAGATGGGGTGAGGCCGCTACATTTGTTTTGCACATTGATTTCAAAATGCTGCTCTATGTGTAAAGTATCTCATGGAGCTTTTGGCCACATTCCAGCTTTTTTTTTTACCACATTTGGTGTGCTTTTTGTGCACAGCCAAATGCGTGTCTGCTTGAAGAGTTTGGGGTGCCATTAACAATAAATGGCAATGCAAGCATGACAGGTGTTTTTAGTGTGTTTTGCACGCGTGCAAAAACACATGATTTTTTGTGCATGTACAAAACTAGCTGATGTCAATGAAGTCTAATGCCGCGTACACACGATCGGACATTCCGACAACAAAACCGTGGATTTTTTTCCGACGGATGTTGGCTCAAACTTGTCTTGCATACACACAGTCGCACAAATGTTGTCGGAAATTCAGATCGCCAAGAACGCGGTCACGTACAATACGTACAACGGCACTATAAAAGGGAAGTTCAATACCAAGTGCGTCACCCTTTGGGCTCCTTCTGCTATTCTTGTGTTAGTAGAAGTTTGGTGAGAGACGATTGGCACTTTTCTGCCTCATGCTTTTCAGTCCATTACTGCTCTTTGGAGCATGACGAATGTGCTATCTCCATTACGAACGCTAGTTTTACAAGACCAAGCATTTCCGTCTCGTACTTGATTCAGAGCATGCATGGAAATTTGTGTGTCGGAATTGTCTACACACACTCTGAATTTACGAGAACGGATTTTGTTGTCGGAAAATTTGAGAACCAGCTCTCAAATTTTTGTTGTCGGAAATTCTGACAGCAAATGTCCGATGCAGCCTACACACGGTCGGAATTTCCGACAACAAGCTCCCATCAAACATTAGTTGTCGGAAATTCCGAGCGTGGGTACGCGGCATTAGTGTTAACAAAACTAGTGATGCTATAGGTAAAAATGTCATTCTGCTACAAAGCATGACTAAGTTATTCACAGATCAAAGAAAGGCTTTTCTTGAAAAAAAATGTTTTCATTTTTTATTTAAAGCCAGTTTACACCGAGATCACACAGGAACGCATGCCGCATTCCCCTGTGATACCAGTTTAGTGCAATTTTACAGCACATTAATTTGAATAGGCTGCAAATCGCACTGAAATGCAGAAAAACTATGGCATGCACTACTTTTGAAAAATGTGCCACGCCAAATTGCATGGTACTGCAGTATCTTGCAATCTGGTAGACTGAAGGGAAATCATTGGACAATCACATCAATTTGCACAATTCTGCATTTTTTGCATTTTTTTGCACTTTATCGCATAGTCGCAGGACATTTTTGCATGCATCATTAATTTATTACTATCACGGTTTTATACATTGGTTTAATTAATTTTTTACACTGTTATCACCTTTAATTGTTCACAATATTTTATTCATTTTATTATTTTATTTTTTATATATATTATTTTATGCTCATCATTATTTATATCCGCAACAATCTATATTTATCAAGTATTCATATATAGCAGTGAAACATTTAGGAGTTACACTATGGCACCAATGACACTAGTATAATATAGGGGTATTTATGTATCTATTTAGGCCGGGTTCACACTGGGGCGACAAACTCTCCGACATTGGGAGCTCATGTCGCATGACGTGTGAAAATCAATGTTTTCCTATGGGAGCCGTTTTAACTGGTTCGACACATGTCGGTCTGACTTTGAAAATGCTTCCTGTACTACTTCGGTCCGACTTTGATCCGACTTCAGCCCATTGACTATCATTGAAGTCGGATCAAAGTCGGACCACAGTCTTGCATGATCCGACTTTGGCATGCGACTTATGTTGTGCTGCTCTTGAGGGGGAACGCCAGGCCAAATTTTAAATAAAAAACCGGCATGGGTTCCCCCTTCAGGGGCATACCAGGGCCTTGGGTCTGGGGGTCCCCCCAAAATCCAAACCAGACCCTTATCCAAGCACGCAACCTGGCAGGCTGCAGGGGAAGAGGGGGGGACGAGAGAGCGGCCCCCCCTCCCTACTGAACCGTACCAGGCCGCATGCCCTCAACATGGGGGGTTTGGTGCTCTGGGGCAGGGGGGCGACCTGCGGCCCCCCCACCCCAAAGTACCCTGCCCCCATGTTGATGAGGACAGGGCCTCTTTCCGACAACCCTGGCCGTTGGTTGTCGAGGTCTGCGGGCGGGGGGCTTATCGGAATCCGGGAGCCCCCTTTAATAAGGGGGCCCCCAGATCCCGGCCCCCCACCCTATGTGAATGAGTATGGGGTACATCGTACCCCTACCCATTCACCTGGTGGAAAAAATGTCAATAAAAACACAACACGGCTTTTTAAATAAATTTATTGCACAGCTATACACTATCTTCTTCCAGCTCTTTTGCTAGTGGAGGGGCCGGTCTTCCCGTCGCCGTCGCCGTCTTCTTCTCTCTTCTCCTCCTCGATGTTGACTCGTCGCTTCCTCTCGCTGTAATACTGGCTGTTCGCTCCTCTCCGAATTAATATAGGCTTCTCATGACGGTGGCCCCGGAGCATGTGACTGTGACGTCAAGGGAGCATGTGACTGTGACGTCATGAGAAGCCTAGATTAATTCGGAGCGGAGTGAACAGCCAGTATTACAGCGAGAGGAAGCGACGAGTCAACATCGAGGAGGAGAAGAGAGAAGAAGACGGCGACGGGAAGACCGGCCCCTCCACTAGCAAAAGAGCTGGAAGAAGATAGTGGAGGGGCCGGAAGAAGGACAACGGAGAGCCGGACGAGACAACGGGAAGACCGGGCCTCCGCTAGCAAAAGAGCTGGAAGAAGATAGCGGAGGCCCGGCGGAAAAAAGAACCGGAGAGCGGGAGAAGAACCGGAGAGCGGGAGAAGAAGAAGGTGACGGAGAAGACCGGGCCCCGCTAGCAAAAGAGCTGGAAGAAGATAGCGGAGGCCCGGCAGAAGAAAGAACCGGAGAGCGCGGAGACCCCCGGAGCTGTGCAATAAATTAATTTAAAAAGCTGTGTTGTGTTTTTATTGACATTTTTTTCCACCAGGTGAATGGGTAGGGGTACGATGTACCCCATACTCATTCACATAGGGTGGGGGGCCGGGATCTGGGGGCCCCCTTATTAAAGGGGGCTCCCGGATTCCGATAAGCCCCCTGCCCACAGAACCCGACAACCAACGGCCAGGGTTGTCGGGAAGAGGCCCTGTCCTCATCAACATGGGGGCAGGGTGCTTTGGGGTGGGGGGGCCTCAGGTCGCCCCCCTTCCCCAGAGCACCAAACCCCCCATGTTGAGGGCATGCAGCCTGGTACGGTTCAGGAGGGAGGGGGGCCGCTCTCTCGACCCCCCCTCTTCCCCTGCGGCCTGCCAGGTTGCGTGCTCGGATAAGGGTTTGGTTTGGATTTTGGGGGGGACCCCCACGCTGTTTTTTCGGCGTAGGGGTTCACCTTCAAATCCAGACCAGACCCAAGGGCCTGGTATGCTCCTGCAGGGGGAACCCATGCCGGTTTTTTATTTAAAATTTGACGTGGAGTTCCCCCTCAAGATTCATACCAAACACAGTGCCTGCTAATGGCGGGGATCCAAGTCGGATCCCCGTTCATTGAAAGTCGGACATATGTCGGCTTCATGTCGCAGGGCAAAGTCAGATCCAAAGTAGAACGGCTGTCGTGTCGCACTAGTGTGAACCCAGCCTCATATTTAAATTATTCACTTGCACTTTAGAGCAAGGAAGTCCATGAATTGTAATTAGCGCCAATTCTACACCTCCCTTCAGTCTACTCATTTACTCCACCCAGGTGGATTAACTATGTATAGGCAGCTCCTTACTTATTCATCACAGGACATTTTTATACACCCCTGTTGTGTGTTCCTACTGGCATATTAGAATCCCTTGCGCGGATTCACACTCACACTCTATACAATCTGGTGCCCGCAAACACACTGCAGTGGCTATCTACATTTGGCAACCGCTTGCAGATTGCAAGGGCAGTGCATTTGAATGCAGTGCAGGAAATACAAACAGAATGTGTGCTTCCCACACTGCGTTCTCCTGTGAATCTGCCCTGAATGCAACACAACAAAAACAAACAATTGAACAAAAAAAACAATACATATGAATAAGTTAAAAAAAAATCTTATATTCTGTATATACTGTATATATATTTATATATATCTATATATAAGACTTTTAACACAAACTTCTCTTTTGAAAGGGTGTAGAGAGGAGAAGACTGCAGATAAACAAGTAAAACCTACAGTATGTAGGAGGATTTGTTTAATTTCTGTGTATCATCTGAGGCTGTTCACTTCACTGGGTAAATGTGAAGGTTTACAACCACTTAATAGTTGGCAACATTTCAAAAAGATTTTAGGGACACATTTTTTTGCACAAAGCCAGTGTATGTGGAGTAGTATGTTATTAGGGTGGGACATTCATTTTGTGTGCATGGTCGACACATTAAAAAATGCGGCGTGCGAAGTGACAAAAATGGGCATGCTTTAAATTATGCTAATTATTGGGCGTGGCTTAGATGAGGTGTGGTTAACCACTTAACGACCGCTCACTGTATATATACGTCGGCAAAATGGCACGGACAGGCACAATCACGTACCTGTATGTGACTGCCTTCGTATGGGTGGGAGGTCCGATCGGACCCCCCTCCGGTACAGTGAGCGGTCGGTATCGCTCCGGGAGCGATCGGTGATGAGGGGACGGCCATTGGTTTCCGGCCACTCCCTCACGATCGATCCCGGCGAATGAAATGCTTCCTCTGCCTGTGTAATGTAAACACAGGCAGAGGAAGTGATGTCATCTCTCCCTGCGGCGCTCACATATACCGAGCGCCGTGGAGAGAAGATGTCAGGTTAGTGCACAAACACTACACTGACACATAGGCACACATAGGAACACGATGGCCCTCCCCCCAGTCACCCCCAGATCACCCCCAGCCCCCAGTCACAGTGTCACTGATTGCAGTGATCATTTATTTACTGATCACTGCAAACAGTGACATTTGTAACTGTAAAAGTGTCAGGGCAGTTAGTGTAGGTCCCTTTAGGTCCAGGGTAGCCCCCTAACCCTCCCCTAATAAAGGTTTAACCCCTTGATCGCCCCCCAGGTAACCCTTTCACTCCCTAGCACCACTGTCACTAAGCGATCATTTTTCTGATCGCTGTATTAGCGTCGGTGATGCCACTAGGTAGTCAGTTATTTTTTTAGGTTCGCCGCCAGGTTTTTACCTAATAAAGGTTTAACCCCTTGATCGCCCCCCAGGTAACCCTTTCACCCCCTTTTTCCAGTGTCACTAAGCAATCGTTTTTCTGATCGCTGTATTCATTATGCTGGTGACGCTAGGTAGTCAGTTATTTTTTTAGGTTCGCCGCTAGGTTTTTATAGCGTCAGGTACCCCCATATATTACCTAATAAAGGTTTAACCCCTTGATCGCCCCCCAGGTAACCCTTTCACCCCCTTTTGCCAGTGTCACTAAGCGATAGTTTTTCTGATTGCTGTATTAGGTATGCTGGGCCTGCTAGGTAGTCGGTTATTTTTTTAGGTTCGCCGCCAGGTTTATATAGCGTCAGGTACCCCCATATATTACCTAATAAAGTTTTAACCCCTTGATCGCCCCCCAGGTAACCCTTTCACCCCCTTTTGCCAGTGTCACTAAGCGATAGTTTTTCTGATCGCTGTATTAGGTATGCTGGTGCCGCTAGGTAGTCTGTAATTTTTTAAGGTTCGCCGCCAGGTTTTTAAAGAGTCAGGTACCCCCATATATTATCTAATAAAGGTTTTAACCCCCTGGTTGCCCCTAGAGTTAACCCTTTCACCAGTGATCACCGTATAAGTGTTACTGGTGACACTGGTTAGCCAGTTAGTTATTTAGTTATTTAGGTTCCCCGTCAGGTTTTTATATAGCGTCAGGTACCCCCATATATTACCTAATGAAGGTTTTAACCCCCTGATTGCCCCTAGTTAACCCTTTCACCAGTAATCACCGTATAAGTGTTACGGGTGATGCTGGTTAGTTAGTTTGCTTTTTATAGTGTCAGGGCACCCGCCGTATATAACCCAATAAAGGTTTAACCCCCTGATCGCCCAGCGGGTGATATCAATTAGGTTTTAGCATCAGAGAGTGTCTGCATCACACCCCAGGCAGCGTCAGGTTAGTGCCAGTAGCGCTAACACCCACGCGTGAAGCATACACCTCCCTAAGTGGTATAGTATCTGAACAGATCAATATCTGATCTGATCAGATCTATACTAGCGTCCCCAGCAGTTTAGGGTTCCCAAAAACGCAGTGTTAGCGGGATCAGCCCAGATACCTGCTAGCACCTGCGTTTTGCCCCTCCGTCCAGTCCAGGCCACCCAAGTGCAGTATCGATCGATCACTGTCACTTTACAAAACACAACACACATAACTGCAGCGTTCGCAGAGACAGGCCTAATCCCTGTGACTCCAGTGCTGTAGAAGGTGAATTTACCACCACAGTTAAAAAAAAGAGCATATATGCCGAAGCATGGGGGCAGCAGGGGCGGAGGAGCGATTTTGCTCCTAATGCCGCGTACATACGGTCGAAATTCCAACGGAGGCTTGCCCGTGGAAAAGTCTGACCGTGTGTACGCGGCATAACTTTTCCGGGAGGATGCCCCCATGCTTCGGCATATATAAATGGTGCATGTATGCCCATCATTAGAAGTGGGTGAATGAAGGAAGGTATTCTAATAGTGGGCATACCCACCGATCAATCTCTTTTTTTCGCTCAGCCAACAGGCTGCATGAAAAAAAAGATTACAATACATGTCCAACAAGGACCAGCAACGTACTGGTATGTTGCTGGACTTTGAATGGTTATACCAGAATGATGCCTGCGGGTTTAGGTATCATCTTGGTATCATTCTTTTCAGCCAGTGGCCGGCTTTCATGTAAAAGCAATCCTAGTGGCTAATTAGCATCTGGACTGCTTTTACAAGCAGTGGGAGGGAATGTTCCCCACCCCCGGATATAAAAAGCGCCATTGGGAAATTGGGAAAGCATTTTATCACACCGATCTTGGTGTGGTCAGATGCTTTGAGGGCAGAGGAAAGATCTAGGGTCTAGACCCCAGTTTTTTCAAAAAAAGAGTACCTGTCACTACCTATTGCTATCATAGGGGATATTTACATTCCCTGAGATAACAATAAAAATGATTTAAAAAAAAATATGGAAGGAACAGTTTAAAGATAAAATAAAAGCAAAATTAATAATTAAAAAACAAAAAAAAAAAGCACCCCTGTCCCGCCCTGCTCTTGGCGTTATATGTAAACAGCAATTGCATCATGCATGTGAGGTATCACCGCGAAGGCCAGATCGAGGACAGTAATTTTAGCAGTAGACCTCCTCTGTAAATCTAATGTGGTAACCTGTAAAGGCTTTTAAAGGCTTTTAAAAATGTATGTAGTTTGTCGCCACTGCGCGTTTGTGGGTAATTTTAAAGCATGTCGTGTTTGGTATCCATGTACTCGGCCTAAGATCATCTTTTTTATTTCATCAAACATTTGGGCAATATAGTGTGTTTTAGTGCATTAAAATAAAAAAAAGTGTATTTTTTCCCAAAAAAATGTGTTTGAAAAATCGCTGCGCAAATACTGTGTGAAAAAAAAATGCAACACCCACCATTTTAATCTGTAGGGCCTTTGCGTTAAAAAAATATGTAATGTTTGGGGGTTCAACATAATTTTCTTGCAAAAAAAGGGCTTTGTCAGAAAGGGCTTTGTCTTCAAGTGGTTAGAAGAGTGGATGATGTGTGACATAAGCTTCCTAATGTTGTGTATAAAATGCCAGGACAGTTCAAAACCCCCCCAAATGACCCAATTTTGGAAAGTAGACACCCAAAGCTATTTGCTGAGAGGCATGTCGAGTTCATGGAATATTTTATATGTTGACAGAAGTTGCGGGGAAAAAAAAAAAATTTTTTTTGCACAAAGTTGTCACTAAATGATATATTGCTCAAACATGCCATGGGCATATGTGGAATTACACCCCAAAATACATTCTGTTGCTTCCCCTGAGTACGGGGATACCACATGTGTGAGACTTTTTGGGAGCCTAGCCGCGTACAGGACCCCAAAAACCAAGCACCACCTTCAGGCTTTCTAAGGGTGTAAATTTTTGATTTCACTCCTCACTGCCTATCACAGTTTCGGAGGCCACGGAATACCCAGATGGCACAAAACCCCCCCAAATGACCCCATTTTGGAAAGTAGACACCCCAAGCTATTTGCTGAGAGGTGTGGTGAGTATTTTGCAGATCTCGCTTTTTGTCACAAAGTTTTGAAAATTGAAAAAAAAAAAAATTATTTCCTTTCTTCATTTTCAAAAACAAATGAGAGCTGTAAATGCCATGCCTCTCAGCAAAAATCTTGGGGTGTCTACTTTCCAAAATGGGGTCATTTGGGGGGGTTTTGTGCTATTCTGGCATTTTTTGGCCTTTGAAACTGTGATAGGTAGTGAGGAGTGAAATCAAAAATTTGCGCCCTTAGAAATCCCGAAGGTGGTGCTTGGTTTTCGGGGTCCCGTACGCGGCTAGGCTCCTAAAAAGTCCCACTCATGTGGTATCCCCATACTCAGGAGAAGCAGCAAAATGTATTTTGGGGTGCAATTCCACATATAACCATGGCATGTGTGAGCAATATATCATTTAGTGACAACTTTTTGTAATTTTCAACATGCCTCTCAGCAATTTCCTTGGGGTGTCTACTTTCCAAAATAGGGTCATTTGGGGGGTTTTTGTACTGCCCTGCCATTTTAGCACCTCAAGAAATGAGATAGGCAGTCATAAATTAAAAGCTGTGTACAAACCAATAAATTGACATTGACATTTTTTTTACTAAAGACATGTGGCTGAATACATTTTGGCCTAAATGTATGACTAAAATTTAGTTTATTCGATTATTCTTATAACAAAAAGTAGAAAATATCTTTTTTTTTCTAAATTTTCGTTTTTTTTTCCGTTTTTATATCGCAAAAAATAATAATCGCAGAGGCAATCAAATACCATTAAAAGAAAGCTCTATTTGTGGGAAGAAAAGGACGCAAATTTCGTTTGGGTACAACATTGCATGTCCACGCAATTTCCAGTTAAAGCAGCGCAGTGCCAAATTGTAAAAACACCTCTGGTCATTAAGCTGCGTAATGGTCCGGGGCTTAAGTGGTTAAATAAAGTCTCTTTACATCCTCCTGTTCATAGGGATTCATGGTCGTTCCCATCAGGCGGATCTGATGGGACCTGTCGTGTGAAAACGGCCTTAGTGATGGTGTCAGCAAGAAGTGACTGTGAGAAACTGGGTTAAAAACTGCACTGCCCAATTTCTCACAGTCAGGGCAGTGCTATATGAAAACAGGAGATACAGTCAGGTCCATAAATATTGGGACATCGACACAATTCTAATCTTTTTGGCTCTATACACCACCACAATGGATTTGAAATGAAACAAACAAGATGTGCTTTAACTGCAGACGTTCAGCTTTAATTTTAGGGTATTTACATCCAAATCAGGTGAACGGTGTAGGAATTACAACAGTTTGTATATGTGCCTCCCACTTTTTAAGGGACCAAAAGTAATTGGACAATTGGCTGCTCAGCTGTTCCATGGCCAGGTGTGTTATTCCCTCATTATCCCATTTACAAGGAGCAGATAAAAGGTCCAGAGTTCATTTTAAGTGTGCCCTTTTGCATTTGGAATCTGTTGCTGTCAACTCTCAATATGAGATCCAAAGAGCTGTCACTATCAGTGAAGCAAGCCATCATTAGACGGAAAAAAACAAAACAAACCCATCAGAGAGATGGCAAAAACATTAGGTGTGGCCAAATCAACTGTTTGGAACATCCTTAAAAAGAAAGAACGCACCGGTGAGCTCAGCAACACCAAATGACCCGGAAGACCACGGAAAACAACTGTGGTGGATGACCGAAGAATTCTTTCCCTGGTGAAGAAAACACCCTTCACAACAGTTGGCCAGATCAAGAACACTCTCCAGGAGGTAGGTGTATGTGTGTCAAAGTCAACAATCAAGAGAAGACTTCACCAGAGTGAATACAGAGGGTTCACCACAAGATGTAAACCATTGGTGAGCCTCAAAAACAGGAAAGCCAGATTCGAGTTTGCCAAACAACATCTAAAAAAGCCTTCACAGTTCTAGAACAACATCCAATGGACAGATGAGACCAAGATCAACTTGTACCAGAGTGATCGGAAGACTATGGAGAAGGAAAGGAACTGCTCATGATCCAAAGCATACCACCTCATCAGTGAAGCATGGTGGTGGTAGTGTCATGGCGTGGGCATGTATGGCTGCCAATGGAACTGGTTCTCTTGTATTTATTGATGATGTGACTGCTGACAAAAGTAGCAGGATGAATTCTGAAGTGTTTTGGGCAATATTATCTGCTCATATTCAGCCAAATGCTTCAGAACTCATTGGACGGCGCTTCACAGTGCAGATGGACAATGACCCGAAGCATACTGCGAAAACAACCAGAGTTTTTTAAGGGAAAGAAGTGGAATGTTATGCAATGGCCAAGTCAATCACCTGACCTGAATCCGATTGAGCATGCATTTCACTTGCTGAAGACAAAACTGATTGGAAAATGCCCCAAGAACAAGCAGGAACTGAAGACAGTTGCAGTAGAGGACTGGCAGAGCATCACCAGGGATTAAACCCAGCGTCTGGTGATGTCTATGCGTTCCAGACTTCAGGCTGTAATTGACAGCAAAGGATTTGCAACCAAGTATTAAAAAGTGAAAGTTTGATTGATGATTGTTAATCTGTCCCATTACTTTTGGTCCCTTAAAAAGTGGGAGACACATATACAAACTGTTGTAATTCCTACACCGTTCACCTGATTTGGATGTAAATACCCTCAAATTAAAGCTGAAAGTCTGCAGTTAAAGCACATCTTGTTTGTTTCATTTCAAATCCATTGTGGTGGTGTATAGAGCCAAAAAGATTAGAATTGTGTCGATGTCCCAATATTTATGAACCTGACTGTACCACCTTTGTCAGCTAACAGCATTTTTTTACTTAAAAGCCTAAAAGATAGAAGTAAAAGAGTGCTTTAAGCTGACATGTAGCACTCTCTTGACTGTGTCTACATGTCACCAGCTGGGATTCTCTTTACCCCTGAGGCTACAGGCTCCAGATTTTGTGTCACATGGCTTTGCCCCCCCCCAAAGCTGAGCCCCCCCCCCCCAAGTCCAAAGTATGTGCATTAAAGTGATTGGAGGCTTCGGTTTTTATTTTTTTTAGACCAATAAAAAAACATGTCATACTGACCTCCACTGTGCAGTTCGTCTTGCACAAAGTGGCCCCAATCCTCGACTTATGGGGTCCCTCGACAGCGCTAGTAGCTCCTCCCCGCATCGTATAACCCCCTAGGAGAAGCACTCTCCCAGGGGGGTTAACTTCCGGGCGCGCTCCCGAGACGCTGAATGTAGGACTCGGCCCCTCCCCCCGGCGCCCGCGTCACCTGTCCTGGTAAACCTCTGTATGCTCTTTGCCACTGTGCTGCAGCTCAGTTTCAGGGTCTTGGCAATCTTCTTATAGCCTAGGCCATCTTTATGTAGAGCAACAATTTTTTTTTTCAGAATTCTTTGCCATGAGGTGCCATTTTCAACTTCCAATGACCA
Organism: Rana muscosa; assembly: GCA_029206835.1. Classification (NCBI taxonomy): domain Eukaryota; kingdom Metazoa; phylum Chordata; class Amphibia; order Anura; family Ranidae; genus Rana; species Rana muscosa. The sequence goes on from CM055117.1 coordinate 405,255,245, forward strand.
GTATGAGAGAGTGAGAGCGATAACACCAAATTTAACACACCTGCTCCCCATTCACACCTGAGACCTTGTAATACTAACGAGTCACATGACATCGGGGAGGGAAAATGGCTCATTGGCTATCTCCACTTCAGTCTATTATGAATTCTGCTGCTAGACTAATACACCTCACTAACCGATCCATGACTGCTGCTACTCTCTGCCAATCCTTTCACTGGCTTCCCCTACTCCACAGTGTAAAATTCTAAATGCTAACCACAACATACAAGGTCATTCACAACATCGCCCCTCACATGCTCGCCTTCAGCACTTCTCCAGAGCCTCTCCCATCCTCTGGAACTACCTGCCCCGGTATGTCCGATCAGCCCCTAACCTCTCCACTAGGGATGAGCCGAACACCCCCCCGGTTTGGTTCGCACCAGAACCCGCGAACGGACTGAAAGTTCGCGCAAACTTTAGAACCCTATTAAAGTCTATGGGACTCGAACGTTCGAAATCAAAAGTGCTAATTTTAAAGGCCAATATGCAAGTTGTTGTCCTTAAAAGGGTTTGGGGACCCGGGTCCTGCCCCAGGGGACATATATCAATGCAAACAAGTTTTAAAAATAGCCGTTTGTTCGGGAGCAGTGATTTTAATGATGCATAAAGTGAAAAAAAAAAGTGAAATATTACTTTTAATTTCGTACCTGGGGGGTGTCTATAGTATGCCTGTGAAGTGGCACATGTTTCCCGTGTTTAGAACTGTCCCTGCACAAAATGTAAAAAATCATTGAGAAAAATGGCATGGGTACCCCCCCCCAGCCCATTTCCAGCCCCTTTGGGTCTAGTATGGATTTAGGTGCACACTGTTCAAAGGACACTAAAGGAAAATACTGCAGCTCCCTGCCTGTATTTATATCAGAACACCAGCAATTGTATTCAGGTAACCTTTAGGTGCACACTGTGCAAAGGACACTAAAGCAAAATACTGCAGCTCCCTGCCTGTATTTGTATCAGAACACCAGCAATTGTATTGAGGTAAGCTTTAGGTGCACACTGTGCAAACGACACTAATGCAAAATACTGCAGCTCCCTGCCTGTATTTGTATCAGAACACCAGCAATTGTATTGAGGTAAGCTTTTGGTGCACACTGTGCAAAGGACACTAAAGCAAAATACTGCAGCTCCCTGCCTGTATTTGTTTCAGAACACCAGCAATTGTATTCAGGTAAGCTTTTGGTGCACACTGTGCAAAGGACACTAAAGCAAAATACTGCAGCTCCCTGCCTGTATTTGTATCAGAACACCAGCAATTGTATTCAGGTAAGCTTTTGGTGCACACTGTGCAAAGGACACTAAAGCAAAATACTGCAGCTCCCTGCCTGTATTTGTATCAGAACACCAGCAATTGTATTCAGGTAAGCTTTTGGTGCACACTGTGCAAAGGACACTAAAGCAAAATACTGCAGCTCCCTGCCTGTATCTGTATCAGAACACCAGCAGTTGTATTCAGGTAAGCTTTTGGTGCACACTGTGCAAAGGACACAGTACACTAAGTGAAACACTGCAGCTAGCACAATCACCTGCCTGCCTGTCAGTATAGAGAATAACAGGAACGGATCTAGCTAAACTGAATAGAGTGTGTAAATATATATACAACACCTAGGATGCATATATATCCTCTACACACTGTAACTGCAGCTAACTGACTCGCCTGCCTGCTCTATCTAACTCAAATCAAATCACACTGTCTCTTTCGCTTTCCTTTAACCAATGCCGCAACACACTACACAAGGCCGCCAAGCCGGCGGCCTTATATAGTGTGGGGCGTGTACCTACTCCTCTGAGCCATGATTGGCCAAAGCCACCCTGGCTTTGGCCAATTACGGCTCTCTGTACTTACGGCGCTGTGATTGGCCAAGCATGCGGGTCATAGTGCATGCTTGGCCAATCATCAGCCAGCAATGCACTGCGATTCCGCAGTAAATTATGGGCTGTGACGCGCCACTCGAATTTGGCGCGAACGGCCCATAATGTTCGAAATTCGGCGAACAGCCGAACAGGCGATGTTCGAGTCGAACATGGGTTCGACTCGAACTCGAAGCTCATCCCTACTCTCCACCTTTAGGAGACCCCTGAAAACTCATTTATTTAGGGAAGCCTATCCCACACCCACCTTACAACTGTCCCTGAGCCACCCCCATCAAATCATTCTTTGCAGCTATTACCTTTTGTACCCCCCCTCCCTTTAGAATGTAAGCTCTATGAGCAGGGCCCTTCTGTACCTTCTGTATTGAACTGTACTGTAATTGTGTTGTCCCCCCTATACATTGTAAAGTGCTGTGTAAACTGTTGGCGCTGTATAAATCGTGTAATGTAGCGCACCAAACCCAGACTTTACCTGCTTTTCTTCTGCTTGGCTCCTCCGTAGGAAAGAATGAGGCACACTGCACCTCAAGCCCGTACCCTCCTGAATGGGGAGGTTGAGCGGTGTTAGTTTCTCGGGCCTGCTTGCAGCCAGTGTTTAAAAACCTTCAGTGCTGACCTCGTTTCTGTAGTAGTCAGAAACAAGCCTTTAGTTCTCCCCAGTAAGCAACTGTCCACACCAACTGAAAGGTCCAACCCTTATTTATTTTTCTCAGCACAATAAACAGTCTCTTTGAGCTGCCACTGACCTTGTGTGCATAGTGTCACTGCCACTGTGACATACAGAACACGCACTTCCTTCCTTTAGTAACTTGGCCCCTTTTGAGGACAATAACATCCCTCCGGAGAGTTACCAGGGGCCCCATCTGTCACCACGAATCTGCGCTGGGTCTTCAGAAAGGGTCACCTCCCTGGCCTCCTCAATCCTGGATACGGGTCCCCTCGCAAGGCAGATCCCTGGGAGCCTCGGTCCCTGGCGGATCCCAGCCAAAGGCTGCTGGGCTCCAGGCCTTTCTCCAAAGTACCTCACCCCAGACTGAAGGTGTCTGGGATGGAACAGCAGCTCCGTCTCCGGGCCTAGGGCACCCAGAGACAACCCGACCAGGCCTCCGGGCCGAGGGCACCCGGAGGCGACACACACGCACCCAGGCCTAAGGTGCCTGAGCGCGGAACCGACCCCTCTGGAAGATGGCCGCTTCCTTTTATATCCTCTCCCGACAGGCACAGCAGGTTCCCCGCCCCGCCGTACTGCTGCCAAGAGGGGACAAAAAAAAGGCACAACATTGTACTGCGGTTCAATCCAGGCCCATGGCAACAGCGCCACCTATAGGCCCCAGGGAACTACACACCAGTACCATCTCCCAGGGATAGAAATGGTCCATGAAACCTAATGTAGCGGGGTCCTCAAATTGATGGGATACACCTGGGGATTAGTGTGACCCAGGTGTATAATTGTGTTAGGGTTCAGACCCCTTTTTGTTTCGTGGAGGATTGGAGGATGTAGTATTCTCCTTTGCCTGTGGGTGGCGGGGTACCCACGGGCTTCAGGTAGAATCATCTCCTGCAGTGCTCCCTGTTTTGTCCCTTCCCGGAGATGGTATGGCTGGGGCGGGGAACCCGCCGGGCCGTTGATGGGAGGAGATAAAAGGGGGAGACGCCCTTACCACGAGGTCTTGCGGAGAAGGAGGTCCTCGGAGGAGGAGGGTTGCGGTCCGCACCCAGGCCCCTCAGGCCTGGGTGCTGGAGATCCAGGAGTCTGGTCCAGGTGCCCATGGCCTGGTCCGGAGTCATGTTGGCGTCCATCCCAGGCACCTTTAGCCTGGGGTGAGGTACTATCGAGGAGGCCTGGGGCCCAGTACCTTCGACTGGGTCCCGCTAGGGTGGACTGTCCGAGGGTCCCTGAGCGGAGGGACTCGTATCTGAGGTGAGGAGGCCAGAGAGGTTACCCACTGGAGACCCGGAGCAGCACCAACCCGGTGACAGTGGGTCTCTGGGAACTCTCTTGGGAGGACACATCCCCCTGATAGGGGCCACAGCGTATCGAAGAGGGCTCCATTGCTGTTCATAGGGGTTGCTGGAAGAGACCCCATCTTTCCTGTTCTGTAACAGCCGGATTGGCTTAGGCGCCGCTGGTCATAGTACAGTGGCATAGAACTTAAACTTTAGGAAGTGCCTCGATCTGCTCGCCCCACCGTTGGCAAGGTTATAGGTCCCAACCAGTTTGCTGCAAAAGAACTGTTTATTGTGCTTTGCTTATTGGAGTGTCAAATAAACAAGTGTTGGACCCTTTCTCCGGTGTGTGAACTCCAGTTACTGGAAGCAAAGGGGAGGCTGGTGAGCTTGCAATTACAGACTCAGTGCATTCACAGAACACACCGGCCCGAGGAAACATCAGTAAGTGGCCTTCACCTCCCTACTACAATGGGGAGGACATGGGCCGTGGCGCATCTCACTCTCACAACCCAGGAACCCCTAGATATGAGTTGGTGTGTAACCGATAAAGATGGAGAGAGAGTGAGGCCGCTACACGTGGGGGCTCGTGAGTTCGGGATAGAGTGTGTTCTAGAGATGGACTTGAGAATGTCTACATTTGAACTTTGCTGCCCAGAGGAGTTCCGAGCAGATCGGCCATATTACTGGCCAAAGTGCGTCCCTGCTCGGAGTTGTGGAAATGACCCTAACACGGGAAAGGCCCATGCGGAGGAGCGGAAAAAGGGAGAGGTCCAGCCGTGTGACGTACTGCACGTGGGGACTGTTAACGCACTGCGCCACGAGGCACCCCATGGCGACATCGTTCGTGGGCGGAGTCAAGAGGAAGCCTGCGAAAATGTACAGCTCATGGGAGGAGTCTGGCCAAGTGTGGGGATACACGTGGAGACTCCGGCGCGGGGTCAGTGCATGATGGAGCAGCAGATAGTCGGGATGACCTCAAGTGCCCCGTGGATTATGGTTCCTCACCCCACGAGAATGACTTCCTTTGCTGCCCCCATCACAGACACGGGGATAAGACTTAGGCCCCGAGGGCGGTTGGCTCTGTACACTTGCAGAGACACGGAGGCCCTCGGTGTGATCTGTCCCGGCTGCTCGGGACTGGTGGTCACCCTGAAGCCATTCGGGCGATGTGAGGAGTGCAGAGAATTCCTTTTTGAGGTCGAGTCGTCCACAGCAAGGCCCCGGGCCCTTCGCCTCAACTACCTCACGGGTACCGCTACTCCGGAAGGGGAGATCAAGGCCTTTGTCGAGGTTCCCGTGCGCGCTGACCAGGGCGATGGACTGCCCAACAGAGAAAAATCCGAGGATGCTGCCTCGGTCGCCACAAGTTCTCTGCTCCCACCCCCGAAGAGGAAAGTTGGCCTAGTACAGGCATCCTATGGACGTGGTCAAGCTTCACCCCGCTGCTTGCCTGGCCTGGATGGCGCCGGTCGAGAAGGAAGTCCCGGACATCCCAGTCCTCTACAAGGGTCAGGTGAGCCAGGGGCTGGGACTGTGGTGGTGGTTGGAGGTGTCGGGGGCCCATTGGAGGTGGAGCCCCCCAGGGAGGATGATTCTGTGTCCACCGGAAGATATCTGCCTGCGGAGATGTATGACACCTCCGACCTAGAGTCGCTGTCTGACTGCGGAGATGATGGCGAGATAGACGAACTGTTCAGCCGCAAGGGCTGGGATAGAATGCCACTTCTTGCTTCCCGTGCGGTACGGGATTCACCTATGTACACAGGAGACAGCACACCTCGGGTGGAAGACCCGCAGCTTACGAGGGAACCTACCCCTCCACCGGTGTCCTCACCTGCTGTTACCTCACCTGCTTTGGTTGTGGGGACACCCCGCGCTTCTCTGAGAGCGCCGAAAGTCAGTTTCAGGGAGCTGGTAAAGGCACCTCGGCATCCGGAAGCTATTGTGCTGCCTGGAACTGGAGAGAAAGCCACTATGCCACCTTTGGCCCGCTTGCAGGGACTGTTTTGCCACAAAGTAGCTCGGGAATATGGGTGGGAGTACCCGTATCTGCCCCGGGACTTGCTGTTTGAGGTGGAAGTCTGGAGAGCAAGATGGTATGACGAGTTTGTGTGGGACAAGTTGAAGGTGCCTCATGCTCGCAGGTACCTGGAATGTGTGCCGGCAGTGTCTAAGAGGTTTGAGGACTGCAGAGCTGAATGGAAATTGGGGCGCCATATCCATGCTGACAAGATAGTCATTTGCAGAAGAGAAGGAGAAGATGTCGAGTATTCGATAGAGGCATTTGACAAACACCTGAAACCCCTGTATCTGCCGGATCCAAAGTTTTACTTATAGGAGAAAAGAACTCCTGTTTATTTCCTTTGTGCACTTGAACTTTCTGGAAGAGCCATTCCCAGACACCCAGGACTGTGCCCTGCTTTTGTTTTTATTTGGGCTTTTCTTTTTCTCATTGGAGACTTGGGGCTGTTGTGTTTTTTTGTGTTTCCCCTTTTCTTCATGTGCCAAAGGCAAGGACATTTGGGAATAGTGGCAGAGTAGGGAAAAGCTGGAAGAACGAAGACTCGTTGAGTGTCATGACAGCGGCGTTGTCACCAGGTGGCAGTGTTGCGCAACAAATGTTTGAAAATGTTTCACACACACATCACCTTGCTTGTTGGAGTGAGTGGGTCTCTCGGCTGACGGGCCCACTCATGCCAAATGACACGAAATTATGTTAGGATGTTTTTTTTTTTTTTTCTTTCCCCTGCAGGAGGATCGTCAATCAAGATCATTGAGAGTGGGTGGCTCTTAGACAGTGTGGGAGAGGGGTTGTGATTATGCAGATGTTTAAAGTGTTTTATGACATAAGTTGTTTTATATGTTCCCCATTCCCTGAGCAGGTCTTGGCACTTGGGAAAAATTTAGAGGAACTGCCTCAGGGGTTTCACTCCATGTCACCACTTTATGGGAGGCATGGGTGTGCACCTGACGCTGGGGACCAGCGTCCAATCACAGGGGGGAATGTGTAGCGGGGTCCTCAAATTGATGGGATACACCTGGGGAATAGTGTGACCCAGGTGTATAATTGTGTTAGGGTTCAGACCCCTTTTTGTTTCGTGGAGGATTGGAGGATGTAGTATTCTCCTTTGCTTGTGGGTGGCGGGGTACCCACGGGCTTCAGGTAGAATCATCTCCTGCAGTGCTCCCTGTTTTGTCCCTTCCCGGAGATGGTATGGCTGGGGCGGGGAACCCGCCAGGCCGTTGATGGGAGGAGATAAAAGGGGCAGACGCCCTTACCACGAGGTCTTGCGGAGAAGGAGGTCCTCGGAGGAGGAGGGTTGCGGTCCGCACCCAGGCCCCTCAGGCCTGGGTGCTGGAGATCCAGGAGTCTGGTCCAGGTGCCCATGGCCTGGTCCGGAGTCATGTTGGCGTCCATCCCAGGCACCTTTAGCCTGGGGTGAGGTACTATCGAGGAGGCCTGGGGCCCAGTACCTTCGACTGGGTCCCGCTAGGGTGGACTGTCCGAGGGTCCCTGAGCGGAGGGACTCGTATCTGAGGTGAGGAGGCCAGAGAGGTTACCCACTGGAGACCCGGAGCAGCACCAACCCGGTGACAGTGGGCCTCTGGGAACTCTCTTGGGAGGACACATCCCCCTGATAGGGGCCACAGCGTATCGAAGAGGGCTCCATTGCTGTTCATAGGGGTTGCTGGAAGAGACCCCATCTTTCCTGTTCTGTAACAGCCGGATTGGCTTAGGCGCCGCTGGTCATAGTACAGTGGCATAGAACTTAAACTTTAGGAAGTGCCTCGATCTGCTCGCCCCACCGTTGGCAAGGTTATAGGTCCCAACCAGTTTGCTGCAAAAGAACTGTTTATTGTGCTTTGCTTATTGGAGTGTCAAATAAACAAGTGTTGGACCCTTTCTCCGGTGTGTGAACTCCAGTTACTGGAAGCAAAGGGGAGGCTGGTGAGCTTGCAATTACAGACTCAGTGCATTCACAGAACACACCGGCCCGAGGAAACATCAGTAAGTGGCCTTCACCTCCCTACTACAATGGGGAGGACATGGGCCGTGGCGCATCTCACTCTCACAACCCAGGAACCCCTAGACATGAGTTGGTGTGTAACCGATAAAGATGGAGAGAGAGTGAGGCCGCTACACTAACAATTAGTGCATCTGAGCCTGGTTACTACTCAGATGCTTCCCCTAAATGTAACCACCCGCTACAATAATAATAATAATAATAATAATTGGGCCCAATTTGGACATTTTCACTTAGGGGTGTACACACTTTTGTTGCCAGCGGTTTAGACATTAATGGCTGTGTTGAGTTATTTTGAGGGGGCAGCAAATTTGCACTGTTATACAAGCTGCACACTCACTACTTTACATTATAGCAAAGTGTTATTTCTTCAGTGTTGTCACATGAAAAGCTATAATAAAATATTTACAAAAATGTGAGGGGTGTACTCACTTTTGTGAGATACTGTGTATATTTACCTAAACATAGTGATCTTTAGACCTTTTCATAGCAACATCATCTCTTTATTCACTAAATCTTGTGATATATATTTGCCTAAATACCTCATTAGTATAGATAGGCGAATAATTAAAAGTCGACCTTATCAGCAATGCGGTTTTGTGTTAGTAGGTCCTATTTTAAAACAGAGTAAAGTGGTCAAAATCAAGCTCAGGTAAGTATAAGGGGGAGGTGCATTCAGAATGTTTTTTTTTTCTTTTTACCTCCAGCCTTTAGAACCACACTGGATACTCTTTATAATTTTCCCTTGTTTAATCTTTATGCTTTTCTTCCCAATTGCTATTACAGGTGATTTTAACGGACAAGAACGCCATTCTGGCCTTGAACAAACTGTCATAAGATCAGGTATGATGATGATAGAACTACTCTATAATGTAATATATTGTGCCTCATTACTGTATACAGATACACATGTATCACAGGCCCACAACCTCTGAGAACAAATATCAACAGTACAGTGCCTTGGAAAAGTATTCATACCCCTTGAAATTTTCCACATTTTGTCATTTTACAAACCAAAAACGTAAATGTATTTTATTGGGATTTTATGTGATAGACCAACACAAAGTGACACATAAACGTAAAGTTGAAGGAAATTTAAAAGGGTTTTCAATTTTTTTTACAAGTAAATATCTGAAAAGTGTGACGTGCATTTGTATTTAGTCAATACTTTGTAGAACCACCTTTCGCTGCAATTACAGCTGCAAGTCTTTTTGGGGATGTCTCTACTAGCTTTGCACATCTAGAGAGTGAAATATTTGCCCATTCTTCTGTGCAAAATAGCTCAAGCTCTGTCAGATTGGATGGAGAGCGTCTGTGAACAGCAATTTTCAAGTCTTGCCACAGATTCTCAATTGGATTTAAATCTGGACTTTGACTGGGCCATTCTGACACATGCAGTGGGTACGGAAACCCCCTTAAATTTTTCACTCTTTGTTATATTGCAGCCATTTGCTAAAATCATTTAAAGCGGAGCTCCACCCTAAAGTGGAACTTCCGCTTATCGGAACCCCCCCCCCTCCGGTGTCACAATTTACACCTTTCAGGGGGGAGGGGGGTGCAGATACCTGTCCAAGACATACCAAGACATACCAAGACAGGTATTTGCACCCACTTCCGGGAGTCCTCTCTGAGGGAAGCACGTCACTTCCCGCAGAATACCCGTAGTGTTCTGGGAGACACTCGGCTCCCAGAACACAGGAGGACCAGTCAGAACGGCGCAGCGCGACTCGCACATGCGCCGTAGGGAACCGGGCAGTGAAGCCGCAAGGCTTCACTTCCTGGTTCCCTCATCGAGGATGGCGGTGGGGGCAGCAGAGTGACGAGCGATTGCTCGTCCTCTGCTGCGGACGTCGCTGGACTCCAGGACAGGTAAGTGTCCTAATATTAAAAGTCAGCAGCTGCAGTATTTGTAGCTGCTGGCTTTTAATATTTATTTTTTCGGCGGAGCTCCGCTTTAAGTTCATTTTTTTCCTCATTAATGTACACACAGCACCCCATATTGACAGAAAAACACAGAATTGTTGACATTTTTGCAGATTTATTAAAAAAGAAAAACTGAACTATCACATGGTCCTAAGTATTCAGACCCTTTGCTCAGTATTTAGTATTTGCACCCTTTTGATCTAATACAGCCATGAGTCTTTTTGGGAAAGATGCAACAAGTTTTCACACCTGGATTTGGGGATCCTCTGCCATTCCTCCTTGCAGATCCTCTCCAGTTCTGTCAGGTTGGATGGTAAACGTTGGTGGACAGCCATTTTTAGGTCTTTCCAGAGATGCTCAATTGGGTTTAAGTTAGGGCTCTGGCTGGGCCATTCAAGAACAGTCACGGAGTTGTTGTGAAGCCACTCCTTTGTTATTTTAGCTGTGTGCTTAGGGTCATTGTCTTGTTGGAAGGTAAACCTTCGGCCCAGTCTGAGATCCTGAGCACTCTGGAGAAGGTTTTCGTCCAGGATATCCCTGTACTTGGCCCCATTCATCTTTCCCTCGATTGCAACCAGTCGTCCTGTCCCTGCAGCTGAAAAACACCCCCACAGCATGATGCTGCCACCACCATGCTTCACTGTTGGGACTGTATTGGACAGGTGATGAGCAGTGCCTGGTTTTCTCCACACATACCGCTTAGAATTAAGGCCAAAAAGTTCTATCTTGGTCTCATCAGACCAGAGAATCTTATTTCTCACCATCTTGGAGTCCTTCAGGTGTTTTTTAGCAAACTTCATGCAGGCTTTCATGTGTCTTACACTGAGGAGAGGCTTCCGTCGGGCCACTCTACCATAAAGCCCCGACTGGTGGAGGGCTGCAATGATGGTTGACTTTCTACAACTTTCTCCCATCTCCCGACTGCAACTCTGGAGCTCAGCCACAGTGATCTTTGGGTTCTTCTTTTCCTCTCTCACCAAGGCTCTTCTCCCCCGATAGCTCAGTTTGGCCGGACGGCCAGCTCTAGGAAGGGTTCTGGTCGTCCCAAACGTCTTCCATTTAAGGATTATGGAGGCCACTGTGCTCTTAGGAACCTTAAGTGCAGCAGAATTTTTTTGTAACCTTGCCACAATTCTGTCTCTGAGCTCTTCAGGCAGTTCCTTTGACCTCATGATTCTCATTTGCTCTGACATGCACTGTGAGCTGTAAGGTCTTATATAGACAGGTGTGTGGCTTTCCTAATCAAGTCAAATCAGTATAATCAAAAACAGCTGGACTCAAATGAAGGTGTAGAACCATCTCAAGGATGACCAGAAGAAATGGACAGCACCTGAGTTAAATATATGAGTGTCACAGCAAAGGGTCTGAATACTTAGGACCATGTGATATTTCAGTTTTTCTTTTTTTAATAAATCTGAAAAAATGTCAACAATTCTGTGTTTTTCTGTCAATATGGGGTGCTGTGTGTACATTAATGAGGAAAAAAATGAACTTAAATGATTTTAGCAAATGGCTGCAATATAACAAAGAGTGAAAAATGTAAGGGGGTCTGAATACCTTCCGTACCCACTGTAAATATGCTTTGATCTAAACCATTCCATTGTAGCTCTGGCTGTATGTCTCCATCCATATTCCCATCAACTCAGACCAGCTTCCCTGTCTCTGCTGAAAAGCATCCCCACAACAGGATGCTGCCACCACCGTGTTTCACAGTTGGGATGGTGTGTTCAGGGTGATGTGCAGTCTTAGTTTTCCGCCACACATAGCGTTTTGCTTTTAGGCCAAAAAGTTACATTTTGGTCTTGTCTGACCAGAGCACCTTCTTCCCCATGTTTGCTGTGTCCCCCACATGGCTTCTCGCAAACTGCAAATAGAATTTCTTATGGCTTTATTTCAACAATGGCTTTCTTCTTGCCCCTCTTCCACAAAGGCCAGATTTGTGGAGTGCACAACTAATAGTTGTCATGTGGACAGATTCTCTCACTTGAGCTGTGGATCTTTGCAGCTCCTCCAGAGTTACCATGGGCCTTTTGGCTGCTTTTTTAATTAATGCTCTCCTTGACCGGCCTGTCAGTTTAGGTGGATGGCCATGTACAGGTATTGGTAGGTTTCTCAGTTTTGCCATACTCTTTCCATTTTCTGATGATGGATTGAACAGTGCTCTGGGAGATGTTCAAAGCTTGGGGTATTTTTTTAGAACCTAACCCCGCTTTAACCACTTCAATACCATGCACTTATACAGCTTCCTGCCCAAGCCAATTTTGAGCTTTCAGCGCTGTCACAATTTGAATGACAATTGCGCGGTCATACTACACTGTACCCAAACAAATTTTTTATCATTTTGTTCCCACAAATAGAGCTCTCTTTTGGTGGTATTTGATCGCCTCTGCAATTTTTATTTTTTGCGCAACAAATAAAAAAAGAGCGAAAATTAAAAAAAAACGATGTTTTTCTTTGTTTCTGTTATTTTTTTTGTAAATAAGTACCTTTTCTACTTCAATGACGGGCACTGATAAGGCGGCACTGAAGGGCACTGATAAGGCGACACTGATGGGCACCGATGAGGTGGCACCAATGAGGTGGCACTGATGAGGTGGCACTGATGGGCACTGATAGGCGGCACTGATGGGCACTGATATGTGGCACTGGTATGCGGCACTGATGGGCACTCATAGGTGGCACTGATTGGCACTCATAGGCGGCACTGATTGGCACTCATAGGCGGCACTGATGGGCACTCATAGGCGGCACTAATGGGCACTTTTAGGCGGCACTGATGGGCACTTATGGGTGGCACTGATAGGTGGCACAGACGGGCACTGATAGGTGGGCACTTATGGGCACAGATGGGCACGGATGGGCACTGATAGTTGGCACTGATGGACACTAGTAGGTGGCACTGGTGACACTGCTGCCTAGCAATGCCAGCCACCACACATTATTTTCTTGCCATGATCGTGCCAGTCAGTGCCCATGTGTGGGCACTGATTGGCATATTTTTTTATGTTTTTTTTTATATATTTTATTTTTACTACATGTGGATGGCCATGGGGGCCATCCACATGCTTAGGGCTTCCCTGGTGGTCCTTGGGGGCTTCCCTGGTGGTCCAGTGTGGGTATCCGAGGGGGGGCTGCGCTGACAAACAATCAGCGCGAACCCCCCCTGTCAGGAGAGCCGCCGATCGGCTCTCCTCTACTCGCGTCTGTCAGACGCGAGTGAGGAAGAGCCGATCAACGGCTCTTCCTGTTTACTTCCTGATCAGCCGTGATTCGACACGGCTGATCACATGGTAAAAAGCCTCCGACAGAGGCTTTTTACCGAGATCAGTGTAGCGGTGGGTCAGACTGACCCACCGCTCCACCGATCGCCGCGATGCGCGCCCCCCGGGCGCGCGGCGGCTGTTATCCCGCAGGACGTCATATGACGTCCAGTGTGGATAACAGAACCACTTCCCGGACGTCAATTTGCTATTGACTGGGCGGGAAGTGGTTAAACTTCTCCACAACTTTTGCCTCATACACACGACCGTTTTTTCCGACGGGAAAACTGCTATGAGAGCTTTTGGCCGGGAATTCCGGCCGTGTGTATGCTCCATCGCAGTTTTTCCGATGGGAAAACTACCGGACAAAAAAAGAGAACAGGATCTCTTTTTTCCCATCAGGAAAAAGTCCTGGTGGGAAAACCGTTCGTCTGTATGCTTTTCCGAGGGGAAAAAAAAAAACGCGCATGCTCGAAAACAAATTGACGCATGCTCAGAAGCATAGAACATAATTTTCTCGGCTCGTCGTAGTCTTTTACGGCACCGCGTACTTGGCAGTCAAAAGTTCACCAGACTTTTGTGTGACTGTGTGTATGCAAGGCAGGCTTGACAGGAATTCCGTCGGGAAAACCATTGGTTTTTATCCGACGGGAAAACCGGTCGTGTGTTCAAGGCATTTATCTCTGACCTGTCTGGTGTGTTCCTTGGCCTTCATGATGCTGTTTGTTCACTAAGGTTCTCTAACCTCTGAGGGTTTCACAGAACAGCTGTATTTATACTGAGATTAAATTACACACAGGTGGACTCTATGTACTAACTAGGTGACTTCTAAAGGCAATTGGTTCTAAAAGATTTTAGTTAGGGGTATCAGAGTAAAGAGGACTGATTACAAATGCACGCCGCACTTCAGATATTTATTTGTAAAAAAAATTGAAAACCATTTATCACTTTGCTTTCACTTCATAATTATGTGCCACTTTGTGTTGGTCTATCACATTAAATCCCCAAAAATTCATTTACATTTTTGGTTGTAACATGACAAAATGGTGGAAAATTTCAAGGGGTATAATAAATACTTTTTAAGGTCACTGTAAATGATCAGAAATGTAACACTTAATTTCTGGTTAGAGTTCCCCTTAATTGTGTGCAAATGTTATTGGACAAAAGTCCCTCAAGAAATGGAAGGGGCTGGTGAAGAATTTCTGATGATGTACTGTAGATGTTCAGTGTCTTCAGCTGGCTTAACAAGGGCCCAGCGGGAATCTCTCTATAATTGGCATCCAATACTGTAAAAAGCATGTGCAAAGTGTTTCTTTGTTAAATCTTTAGTGTAGAGAAATGGGACAAGGTTTCTGCATGCAGTGTCTCTTGGGTGTAGAGAGGGTGGGCTTTTTGGGCGGTTTGTCGATCCAGATGATACCAGGCTCAAGAGAATAGGAAGGTCCAAGATAGACTTTTGTAGAATCTGCCACAAGAGAAAGGTCCCCGACCACACAACCTTGCGTTGCTGGGATTCAGCAGCATCTGTGTCTAGGACGATGAAGGTGACCTCTGGTGCTCCTTGCGACCCTCCAAGCGACCGGACCCCTGCTCCCAGCTGAATGCCGTGGTTTCAAGAGACCTACTCCCCAACACAGGCTATTTATCACTTCTCCCAACATTCTTTTCTCTCCCTCCAGCCGGCCGGAACTTGTAGTCCATGACTATCCATCGCCAAAGTTAATTTGGCTCTTTGGACTACATGTTCCAAGATCCTTTTTCCTTCTGTTGGGTCTCGATCTGCATTAAGGATATGATCCTATAGGGACTAAGCCAGTGTTTCTCAACTCAAGGCGCCCCAACAGGTCATGTTTTCAGGATTTCCCTCAAATGAAACAGCTGTGGTAATTACGAAGGCAGTGAAACTGATCAAATCACCTGTGCAAAATAATGGAAAGTCAGAAAACATGACCTGTTGGGGTGCCTTGAGGACTGGAGTTGAGAAAGACTGGACTAAACTGAGCACTGAAGGGAACAGCCTCACTGTGGCTAATGGTGTAGAGTGTCCCCTTTGATGACACACGCAATTTTACCGACATCTGGCTACATGCACATAATCACTAACTCTTTATTCCAAAAATCTCTATGAGAGTAATTTGCATAAATGGTAACTTACTTCATTACTATAGATGATAGACTTTTATGGTACATATCTTAACCACTTAACGACCGCTCACTGTATATGTACGTCGGCAGAATGGCACCGACAGGCACAATCACGTACAGTGTACGTGATTGCCTTTGTACAGTTGGGGGGTCCGATCGGACCCCCCTCCTATACAGTGAGCAGTCGGTATTCGTTGGGGAGCGATCCGACATGAGGGGGCGGCCATTCGATTCCGGCCACCCCCCCGCGATCGCTCCCGTCGAATGGAAATGCTCCCTCTGCTGTGTAATGTTTACACAGGCAGAGGAAGCAGGAGGAAGTGATGTCATTTCTCATGCGGCGCTCACATATACCGAGCGCCGTACAAGAGAAGACACACAGGTCAGTGCACTAACACTACACTGACACCAGGACACATAGGCACACAAATCGCCCCCCCAGGCCCCCCAAGATCACCCCCCAGCCCCCAGTCACAGTGTCACTGATTGCAGTGACCATTTATTTACTGATCACTGCAATCAGTGACATTTGTGACTGTAAAAGTGTCACTACATTTAGTTTTAGGTCCAGTGTAGCCCCCTAACCCCCCCTAATAAAGGTTTAACCCCCTGATCACCCCCCAGATAACCCTTTCACCCCCTAGCACCGCCGTCGCTAAGCGATCATTTTTCTGATCGCTGTCTTAGCGTCGGTGATGCAGATCGGTAGCCAGTAATTTTTTTTTAGGTTCTCCGCAGGTTTTTATAGTGTCGGGTACCCCCATAAATTATCTAATAAAGGTTTAACCCACTTGATCGCCCCCCAGATAACCCTTTCACCCCCTATCACCACTGTCGCTAAGCGATCATTTTTCTGATCGCTGTCTTAGCGTCGGTGATGCAGATCGGTAGCCAGTTATTTTTTTTAGGTTCGCCGCAGGTTTTTATAGCATCGGGTACCCCCATAAATTATCTAATAAAGGTTTAACCCCCTTAATCGCCCCCCAGGTAACCCTTTCACCCCCTATCACGACTGTCGCTAAGCGATCATTTTTCTGATCGCTGTCTTAGCGTCGGTGATGCAGATCGGTAGCCAGTAAATTTTTTTAGGTTCGCCGCAGGTTTTTATAGCGTCAGGTACCCCCATAAATTATCGAATAAAGGTTTAACCCCTTGATCGCCCCCCAGGTAACCTTTTCACCCCCTATCACCACTGTCGCTAAGCGATCATTTTTCTGATCGCTGTCTTAGTGTCGGTGATGCAGATCGGTAGCCAGTAAATTTTTTTAGGTTCGCCGCAGGTTTTTATAGCGTCAGGTACCCCCATAAATTATCTAATAAAGGTTTAACCCCCTTGATCGCCCCCAGGTAACCCTTTCACCCCCTATCACCACTGTCGCTAAGCGATCATTTTTCTGATCGCTGTCTTAGCGTCGGTGATGCAGATCGGTAGCCAGTAATTTTTTTTAGGTTCGCCGCAGGTTTTTATAGCGTCAGGTACCCCCATATATTATCTAATAAAGGTTTTAACCCCCTAATTGCCCCTAGTTAACCCTTTCACCAGTGATCACCATATAAGTGTTACGGGTGACGCTGGTTAGTTAGTTTGCTTTTTATAGTGTCAGGGCACCCGCCGTATATATAACCCAATAAAGGTTTAACCCCCTAATCGCCCGGCGGGTGATATCAATTAGGTTTTAGCGTCAGAGAGGGTCTGCGTCACACCCCAGGCAGCGTCAGGTTAGTGCCAGTAACGCTAACACCCACGCATGAAGCATACACCCCCCTTAGTGGTATAGTATCTGATCAGATCAATATCTGATCTGATCAGATCTATACTAGCGTCCCCAGCAGTTTAGGGTTCCCAAAAATGCAGTGTTAGCGGGATCAGCCCAGATACCTGCTAGCACCTGCGTTTTGCCCCTCCGTCCAGCCCAGGCCACCCAAGTGCAGTATCGATCGATCGCTGTCACTTACAAAACACAACACACATAACTGCAGCGTTCGCAGAGACAGGCCTGATCCCTGCGACTCCAGTGCTGTAGGAGGTGATTTCACCACCACAGTTAAAAAAAAGAAGCATATATGCCGAAGCATTGGGGCAGCAGGGGCGGAGGAGCGGAGGAGCGATTTTGCTCCTAATGCCGCGTACATACGGTCGAAATTCCGACGGAGGCTTGCCCGTGGAAAAGTCCGACCATGTGTGTGCGGCATAACTTTTTTGCGGGAGGATGCCCCCATGCTTCCGCATATATAAATGGTGCATGTATGCCCATCATTAGAAGTGGGTGGATGAAGGGCGGTATTCTAATGGTGGGCATACCCACCGATCAATCTCTTTTTTCGTTCAGCCAACTGGCTGCATGAAAAAAAAAGATTACAATACATGTCCAACAAGGACCAGCAACGTACTGGTACGTTGCTGGACTTTGAATGTTTATACCAGAATGATGCCTGCGGGTTTAGGTATCATCTTGGTATCATTCTTTTCAGAAAGCGGCCGGCTTTCATGTAAAAGCAATCCTAGTGGCTAATTAGCCTCTGGACTGCTTTTACAAGCAGTGGGAAGGAATGTCCCCCCCCAGATATAAAAAGCACCATTGGGAAATTGGGAAAGCATTTTATCACACCAATCTTGGTGTGGTCAGATGCTTTGAGGGCAGAGGAAAGATCTAGGGTCTAGAAGACCCCAGTTTTTTCAAAAAAGAGTACCTGTCACTACCTATTGCTCTCATAGGGGATATTTTCATTCCCTGAGATAACAATAAAAATGATAAAAAAAAAAATAAAATATGGAAGGAACAATTTAAAAATAAAATAAAAAAGCAAAATTAATAATAAAAAAAAAAAAAGCACCCCTGTCCTGCCCTGCTCTTGCCCAATGGCGAACGCAAGCGTCGGTCTGGCGTCATATGTAAACAGCAATTACACCATGCATGTGAGGTATCACCGCGAAGTTCAGATCGAGGGCAGTAATTTTAGCAGTAGACCTCCTCTGTAAATCTAACCGGGTAACCTGTAAAGGCTTTTAAAGGCTTTTAAAAATGTATATAGTTTGTCGCCAATGCGCGTTTGTGCGAAATTTTAAAGCATGTCGTGTTTGGTATCTATGTACTCGGCCTAAGATCATCTTTTTTATTTCATCAAACATTTGGGCAATATAGTGTGTTTTAGTGCATTAAAATTCAAAAAAGTGTATTTTTTCCCCAAAAAATGCGTTTGAAAAATCGCTGCGCAAATACTGTGTAGAAAAGAAAAATGCAACACCCACCATTTTAATCTGTAGGACCTTTGCTTTAAAAATATATATAATGTTTGGGGGTTCAACATAATTTTCTTGCAAAAAAAAAAAATGTTTTCATGTAAACAAAAAGTGTCAAAAAGGGCTTTGTCTTCAAGTGGTTAGAAGAGTGGATGTAAGCTTCCTAATGTTGTGTATAAAATGCCAGAACAGTTCAAAACCCCCCCAAATGACCCCATTTTGGAAAGTAGACACCCCAAGATATATACTGAGAGGCATGTCGAGTCCATGGAATATTTTATATGTTGACACAAGTTGTCACTAAATGATATATTGCTCAAACATGCCATGGGCATATGTGGAATTACACCCCAAAATACATTCTGCTGCTTCTCCTGAGTACGGGGATACCACATGTGTGAGACTTTTTGGGAGCCTAGCCGCGTACGGGACCCCAAAAACCAAGCACCGCCTTCAGGCTTTCTAAGGGTGTAAATTTTGGATTTCACTTCTCACTGCCTATTACAGTTTCGGAGGCCATGGAATAACCAGATGGCACAAACCCCCCAAATGACCCCATTTTGGAAAGTAGACACCCCAAGCTATTTGCTGAGAGGTATTGTGAGTATTTTGCAGATCTCGCTTTTTGTCACAAAGTTTTGAAAATTGAAAAAAAAAAAAAAATTTCTTTCTTCATTTTCAAAAACAAATGAGAGCTGTAAAATACTCACATGCCTCTCAGCAAATAGCTTGGGGTGTCTACTTTCCAAAATGGGGTCATTTGGGGGGGGTTTTGTGCTATTTTGGCATTTTATGGCCTTCGAAACTGTGATAGGTAGTGAGGAGTGAAATCAAAAATTTGTGCCTAGAAATCCTGAAGGCGGTGCTTGGTTTTCGGGGTCCCGTACGCGGCTAGGCTCCTAAAAAGTCCCACAAATGTGGTATTCCCGTACTCAGGAAAAGCAGCAAAATGTATTTTGGGGTGTAATTCCACATATAACCATGGCATGTGTGAGCAATATATCATTTAGTGACAACTTTTTGTATTTTTTTTTTTTTTTTGTCATTATTCAATCACTTGGGACAAAAAAAATAAAAATATTCAATGGGCTCAACAGGCCTCTCAGCAATTTCCTTGGGGTGTCTACTTTCTAAAATGGGGTCATTTGGGGGGGGGGGTTTGTGCTATTTGGGCATTTTATGGCCTTCAAAACTGTGATAGGTAGTGAGGAGTGAAATCAAAAATTTGCGCCCTTAGAAATCCTGAAGGCGGTGCTTGGTTTCCGGGGGCCCGTACGCGGCTAGGCTCCTAAAAAGTCCCACACATGTGGTATCCCCATACTCAGGAGAAGCAGCAAAATGTATTTTGGGGTGCAATTCCACAAATAACCATGGCATGTGTGAGCAATATATCATTTAGTGACAACTTTTTGTAATTTTTTTTTTTTAGTCATTATTCAATCACTTGAGACAAAAAAATAAAATATTCAATGGGCTCTACATGCCTCTCAGCAATTTCCTTGGGATGTCTACTTTCCAAAATGGGGTCATTTGGGGGGGTTTTGTACTGCCCTGCCATTTTAGCACCTCAAGAAATGAGATAGGCAGTCATAAACTAAAAGCTGTGTAAATTCCAGAAAATGTACCCTAGTTTGTAGACGCTATAACTTTTGCGCAAACCAATAAATATACGCTTATTGACATTTTTTTTACTAAAGACATGTGGCTGAATACATTTTGGCCTAAATGTATGACTAAAATTGAGTTTATTCGATTTTTCTTATAACAAAAAGTAGAAAATATCATTTTTTTTTCAAAATTTTCGGTCTATTTCCGTTTATATCACAAAAAATAAAAATCGCAGAGGCAATCAAATACCATTAAAAGAAAGCTCTATTTGTGGGAAGAAAATGCCGCAAATTTCGTTTGGGTACAACATTGCATGTCCGCACAATTTACAGTTAAAGCAGCGCAGTGCAAAATTCTGAAATCACCTCTGGTCCTTTAGCTACAAAATGGTCCGGGGCTTAAGTGGTTAACACCTGGTTTCCCTGGAAATCTTACACAGGTGCAGATTGGCCACCATTAGTTCCTTATAGCCTTGTAATGTCTCCCTTAAACTATTAGCTCTAATGGGGGGTTGGGAAAGGTAAAATCCTTTTTCCCTTACACCTCTCCAACCCCCTTCTCCCTTGTTTTTTGGGTATGCCTTTCTCTATGCTTCTTTTTCTCTACTATTCTTTCTTCTTTCCTCCTCATCTGTAGATGTCCTTGTCAAGCCAAAATATCATTCTTAGTTAAGATGGCCATAGATGGATCGAAATTTGGTCAGTTCAGCAGAGACCAAATTAATTTTGATTTATCTAATGATCGACTTCTCTTGAACTGGCTTGTTGGAAAATGTTCCTTCGATTAGTGCTGCAGCCAATAGGAGGAGTCACCGCTGTCAAAATACAAAAACACAGCGGGGAGGATTCCTCCATCCATATAGCTTGTGGGGATGAAGGAATCCATTCAGTATTTCCAGTCAGTCAGCTGGCTAATGGAAGAAAACTCATCCATGTATGGTCAGCCCAGAGCCCATCTATTATTGAAGCCAACAACAAAAAACATTAAAATCCATTTATCCGGCGCCCTGCGTCCCTGCACCCCCTAGTGGAGCGGCCTCCACTGGTACTGACTTGCATCTTTTTTTTACCATGATGAATCAAGGGTATCTAAATAATATGACTGGTAGTGAAGAATTTCATGGAAGGTTTTCATTACAAATGTAATGTATGTGAGAGGGTTACCTCGGCAGCGGGTGTGTGTGACCCCCTGGATGGGTTCACTACACAAAAATTAGGCACAGCAAACAACAGTGAAGGGAAAAAACAAAGGTGTGGTTTATTTACACTATTTACAATGGTCCAAAAACAGCAAAACAAAAAGAAACATGAAAATAAATCCTTGCCAACTTGGCCACTTACTACACACAGGTTTCCCTGGCTATCAGGTAGGTGCAGCCTTTTGCTGTCCCCAGCACCTATCTTCCTGTTACAGAGGCTAGCCACACAGACGTTGTCTCACAGCACACAAACAGGTATCACACTCCCCAGTCTAAACAGGCACAAAAATGGTTCAACTCCCTTTGCATGCTGGGAGGATTTGTAGAGGCCTTAATGAGCCAACTTAATTCAGCTGGGCTCATAACCTCTACCCCTGCAGGACTCTCAGCACTTCCCCCTAGTGGTACAAATCGACATAGAGCCTGAATCTGGGACACACATATTTGCCATCCTTGATGCAACCAGGCGATTTTACCTGCCTGCTGTCACATGTATATATGATAAAATTGGCCTAAACATATTCTAGTTTATACTGTATATTAGTCTTTTCACCAGACCCAAATATTTTATACAATATACCATTGACGTAATTGTTCTTCATACCTTTGTCTTTTAAAAAGGAAAAATAGTACTTGGACACTTTTATGTGTTTTAGCCAGTGTATTTTGGAGGGTCCCATATCTGTGATTTTGTAAATATGGATGTTTGTTGCAGCACATTACATTTTAACAAAAAAAAAAAGAAAAAGGAAGGGCTATTTTAATTAATTATGTATTTTGCATATATTTGTGGGAGATTTAAGATCAAAAAGGAATTTTTGCTTTCTTGGGTCATACTGCTAGACCTTTACAGTAAAACCTGTAGCGCATTCCAATATTTTAAGTGTTTTTGAATGAATGTTTTCTGTGTATCTGAAGGATATTTTGTCCTAGGCTGTGTAGTGCTATGGCACTTTGATGTCTTGGATAAATGTGAGCTCTACAAAAAACAACTCTGCATTAAAAGTTTGTCAGGGTTCACACTGGTGGGCTGTGGTTTGGCCACAGTGCTGGTGTATGCACTGTGTAGGAATTTTACCCACGTTTTAGCCACAGTCCCATGGACTTCTATTAGGTTTTGCATTTTTCCACATTTTCTGAAAGTGCACCAAAGATGCAGCAGAACTTTTGGTGCGCTGTCAGAAAACGCAGCAAAAAAGAGCAAATTAATAGAAGTTTATAGGACCATGGTAAAATGCACCAGTGTGAATCTAGCCTTTATGTTTCATTAATTTACAACATTTTGGTCGAAAATTCTAAATTCGGAAAATCGAAAATCAGAAATGCAAAAATCTGAAATTCCAAAATTTAAAAACCGGAAATTTGGAAATTCAAAAAATCTGAAATTCGAAAATTCAAAAATTGGAAATTCGAAAATCTGAAATTCGAAAAGTGGAAATTTGAAAATTCGAAATTCCAAAATCGTAAATTCGAAAATTTGAAATTCCAAAATTAGAAAATCGGAAATTCGAAAATTCCGAAATTGTGCCTCATCATTGGTTTCAGTGGGAGGAATAGGGTCCCATCATTGGTGTCAGTAGAGGAATAGTGTCCCATCATTGGTATCAGTGGAAGGAATAGTGTCTCATCATTGGTGTCAGTGGGAGAAACTATGCCTCCCACTGAGGTCACCCACTGTGGACAGTGGGTGCCCCATTGTCTGTGTCAGTAGCAGGAACTATGCCCCCCTGTTGCTGATAGAGGGAGGAAAAATGCTCCAAGGGCCAAAAATCTGAATTTTTGAAAATCGGAAATTCAAAAATCGGAAATTCGAAAATCGGAAATTCAAAAATCGAAAATTACGAAATTCAAAAATCACGAAAATTCTAAATTCGGAAAATCGGAAATTAGAAAATTAGAAAATTCGGAAATCGGAAATTAGAAATTCGGACATTTTGAAAAGCGGAAATTCGAAAATCCGAAAATTTTAAAAGTCGGAATTCGAAAATCCAAAAATTCGGAATTAAAAAAATCGGAAATTCCAAAATTCGAAAATCGCCAATTCAAAAATCAGATATTCGGAAGTTTGAAAATCCCGAAAATTCGAAATTCGGAAATCCGAAAAGCGGAAGTTCGAAAATCGAAAATTACGAAATTCAAAAATCACGAAAATCCTAAATTCGGAAAATCGAAAATTAGAAAATTAGAAAATTCGGAAATCGGAAATTAGAAATTCGGACATTTCGAAAAGCGGAAATTCGAAAATCCGAAAATTTTAAAAGTCGGAATTCGAAAATCAAAAAATTCAGAATTAAAAAAATCGGAAATTCCAAAATTAGAAAATCGCCAATTCAAAAATCAGATATTCGGAAGTTTGAAAATCCAGAAAATTCGAAATTCGGAAATCCGAAAAGCGGAAGTTCGAAAATTCGAAATTCGAAAATTCGGAATTCTAAAATTCGGAAATTCAAAAATCCAAAAATTCGAAGATTCGGAATTCGAAAATTCAAAAATTCGGAAATCCGAAAATTCTGAAGTCCGAAAATTCTAAAATTTGGATTTTTGAATTTCCAAATTTTCGAATTCAGAATGTTCAAATTTACGAATTTACGAAAAAAGCAAAAAAAAAAAAAACGAAAACAAGCTAATTTTTCAGCAGTGCACATGTCTACTGTTCCATCTCAATAAACTCCATTCCCTTGGCCTCCAAGATTCTGCTCTATCCTGGTTCTCTGCCTACCCATCACAGCGCTCCCTCAGTGTTACCTACAATTCACCTCCGTAACATCTGTAAAATTTGCCCCTTTTTAACAAATGAAACCACCAAGCTCCTCATTCACTCCCTTGTTATCTCTCGCCTTAACTATTGCAACTCCCTTCTCATTGGCCTGCCTCTCCACAGGCTTTCCTCTCTTCAGTCTATCATAAATGCTGCTGCCAGACATATCCACCTTAACAACCGCTCAGTGTCTGCCAACCTTCTCCTCCAATCACCCAGCGAATTAAATTTCAAGATACTAACCACAACATACAAAGCCATTCACAACTCTGCCCCGAGCTACATCACCAATCTTGTCTCCAAATATCACCCAAACCGTCCTCTCCGCTCTTCTCAAGCTCTCTTGTCTCCTCCTCCCATGCTCGTCTCCAGGATTTCTTCGGGGCCTCTCCCATCCTCTGGAACTCGCTACCTCAAACTTCCCTACTCTTGCTACCTTCAGGAGATCCCTGAAAACTCATCTTTTCAGGGAAGCCTATCATGTCTCCAACTAATTTTTTACCACTTCAATCAGCTCATTCCCCACAGTTACAACCTTTTGTACCACCTGCCCCACCCTATTAGATTGTAAGTTCTTCTGAGCAGGGCCCTCTTAATCCTCTGGTATTTTATTATAACTGTATTGTCTCCCTTTTATATTGTAAAGCGCTATATAAATCCTGTATAGTATTAATAATAATAATAATGATGATGAAATATAAAATGCAAGTTTTATTAGTACATACAATGTCAACAAGTAAACACGGACAAGTACCGTATTGTCAAACAGATTTGTGATATTATACATAGTATATTATATATTCATGGTCACGTACAGTATTCCATAGAACAATCCATGGTGAGTATGAAAATGCATCCTGGTAGTCTGATGCGTTTTGTGAACAACCGTTCACTTCCTCAGGGGTTGATGCAATACATAGAGTAAATCTGTTAACCACTTCCATACTGGGCACTTATACACCTTCCTCCCCAGACCAATTTTCAGCTTTCTGCGCTTTTGCACTTTGAATGACAATTGCGCGGTCATGCTACACTGTACCCAAACTAATTTTTTATCATTTTGTTCCCACAAATAGAGCTTTCTTTTGGTGGTATTTGATCACCTCTGCGATTTTTTGTTTTCTGCTAAAAAAATAAAAAATAGACCGAAAATTTTGAAAAAATTTTTTTTTTGTTTCAGTTACAAAATTTGGTAAATAAGTAAGTTTTCTCCTTCACTGATGGGCACTGATGGGGCTGCACTGATGGGCACTGATAAGGCGGCACTGATGAGCACCGATGAGGCGGCACGGATGGGCACAGATAGGCGGCATGGATGGGCACAGATAGGCGGCACAGATGGGCACAGATAGGCGGCATGGATGGGCACAGATAGGCGGCACGGATGGGCACTGATAGGCGGCATGGATGGGCACTGATAGGTGGCACGGATGGGCATGGATGGGCACTGATAGGTGGCATGGATGGGCACTGATAGGTGGCATGGATGGGCACTGATAGGTGGCACTGTACTGTAATGTGTTGTACTAATGGATGCCAATCAGTGCCAAACAATAATGCCTGCCAATCAGTGGTGCCCATTGTGGGCACTGATTGGCATCCATTGTGGGCACTGATTGGCATCAATTAGGCATTTCTAATTGGCATCCCTGGTGGTCTAGGGTGGCATACATTAAGGTGGGCATCCCTGGTGGTCTGGTGGCATCCCTGGTGGTCAAGTGTGGGCATCCTCGGGGGGGCTGCGCTGATAATGGATCAGCACAAACCCCCCCTGTCAGACAGACACGAGTGAGGAAAAGCCGATGACCGGCTTTTCCTGTTTACATCGTGATCAGCCGTGATTGGACACGGCTGATCATGTGGTAAAGAGTCTCAGTCGGAGACTCTTTACCTAGATAGGTGTTGCGGGGTGTCAGACTGACATCTCGCAACAACGATCGCCGCGATGCGTGCCCCCGGGGGCGCGCAGCGGCTCAATATCCTGAAGACGTCATATGACGTCCAGTCAGGATATTGAAACCACTTTGCCGCCGTCAATTTGCTATAGGGCGGGCGGCAAGTGGTTAAAAAAGAGATTGCTTGCTCATATTTCATTGGCTGCCACTGGGAATTTCTATCCCGGGAGCTGTGGGCCTGGGATCCACGAGGGCCCGGCAGGACAAAGAGGGCCATAGGCAGGCATCCATGGTGATGACATAATAAAGCAATGCTCTGGCAGAAGGTTGCATGTATCATCATCAATCACCATGGATTGGCTCTGATATGACATTGTTTGGCCTCAGAATGACAGTGGAAACTGTAAAGAAAAAACCCTTCAGGTCTGGTATGGATTTTAAGGGTAACCCATGCAAAAAAATCCATATCAGACCCCGATCCAAACATATGGCCATGACATTACAGGGATTCCCATGATGTTACCAACCAAAAATGGTCATGTCCATAATTGGTCAATGAATTCACCAAGGAGACTTTACCCCTTTGTTTATGTAGCACTTACCCCCATTTAAGGGACCGGCTGGTTTTGTTGGGTCTGCAAACTACCTCCAAGGCTTCTGTTGTCAGGGTATAGAAAGAAAGTCTCCAGAAAGGCCAATGTCCACACAAATGTAACACCCAAACGGAGAAGAACAGGGGAAGGTTCAGGTACGCAGCACTAAAGTTACATTCATCGCCACTCAAGCCTGAGTGGGTATTGCTCACCCGGATAGTCCCGTTTAGTGGTCCTAGCAGCCGGAATGAAGCACGAATCAATCTTTCTTTAAGAACTAGGGATACGATCAGGAATCCTCTGCCACAGGATTATCAAAAGTCCCGAACCTCCCAGCCAAGCAATAGTGAAAGAACCTTTATGCCGGATTGGCATATTGCAGGGCTTGTAATTATGGATCCCTCCTTAGGTGAGCTCCAGGCCTCCTCCCGAGACAGCAGTACCGTCGCTAGTCTCCTCTGGGGCAGATCCTCCCCTGGTCTCCTTCCCTAAGCGTGGCTTCCTGAAGGTGGGTAGCTCAGGATCCCTTCCGGAGGTATAGGCCTCAGCCAGCAGAGCTGGGCCTACCATGTAGCGATGTAGCCTCGGGCTGAAGGTGCCCGAGACTAGAACACACACATGCACCCCATGCCATGTGGGCCACAAGGCGCGCACACAGGACCCCAATCAATGGCGTCTGCCCCTTATGTATCTTCTCCCAGCATGCACAGTGGGTAGACCACACCCACTGCATGGCTGCCGAGAAAGGACACCCAAGGTGTTGTGATACCCCCTGTAGTTCAACCTACGCCGGTAGAGACAGTCCCACCTACAGGTGAACAGGGAACATTACTGCTAGGCAGCATCACACCCAGAGCAGAAGCAAATTTTAGAACAATCAATATGTCTGAGCCCAACTACTGGCCCAGACTACCCCTAAATTTACACATAGCGCCCCCAAATATTTGGGGGGGCGCTACATTTATTATAAGCAGCATGGATTCAGAGATGTTACTCATTGGCCAGTTAGCAACAAGAATGTATCATGTCTGAGTAAATTTTTCTTTTGGCAGGCAACGTTCATCATAATTGACATGGCTTTGCATCTCTGGACAACATGATTAATGATGGATTTACATTGTAGGCCTTTTTGTTGCTTTTTTTCTCTAGCAGATCCCCAAAACCCGGCCAGGCCAAGCTTGTGGGTAAGAGGCCTTGTCCTCATCAACATGGGGACAAGATGATTTGTCAGACTCCCCCTGGCAAGTTTTTCCCACCCATGTTGATGGCATGTAGCCTAGTAATTTATGTTGCTTTGGTACATGTTCCCCAGGCCAGTCCCCAGCCCCCCCCCATACTATTTGTTTGACAATTTCTTTCCTATTAGCCTAGAAGATGCCATTACTGTTTTTTAACATTCGGGTCCATTTGAATTTATTGGGGTTTGGATTAAGCACCCAAAGTTTAGTCATGTTCTAATGTTTTGCGAACATGCCTTGAACCAAACCCAGACATTGGCACATCCCTAATTAAGAGACTGTAGATGATACAGCAGTGTAAAACTGGCCAAAAAGATAGTTTTGATCTTAGATAATGGGCCTAACCAATGTATTATTACTATTTGTGCAGTGTGCGTCGAATGTAAGTGATAAACAGTAATTTGAGGTGGTTTAGGTGCACACTGTTCCTGTGCTTTCTTTGAAATGATATAAGGACACTCTGGGAACAAAAGGCAGCTCCAATAATAGATGGTCAGTAACAAGAATGGTCACTTCAAACAGGCCCTTTCAACATTTTTTAACATTTAGTTAGGGAACGCCTTGCAGCAAAAATCAGAGTGGAATCTAAAATGAAGGTCTTATCAACATAAAATAACAAATGAATATACCCACAAAAAAGATGAAATCTCTAGGCTTCATGTACACTACAGCTCCTAAACTTGAGTTTAGGAGCTTTTGGCGTTTTATTGCCAAAGCTCCTAAACTCAAATCCAAAAAAAAGCCTATGTGTCCATGTACCCATAGGCTTTTAGGGTCATTTAGGAGCTGCTGCATTTAGGGGAGGTTCAACCTCCCTTAACCTCTCTCTCCTGAACGCAGAAAAACCGCATTAAGGATAGGAACGTGGCAAAATCACTGTAAAATTGTGGTACAACGTTGCCACGTTTTGCATTTTCCCACGGCCAATGGTCATATTAGGCTATGTGTACATGTACCTTGGTGGCAGAATAATGGAAATCAGAAACCTTTGTTCAAATCACCTAGAAGACCGAATGGTAACTATGGAAATCAATATGGAAACCAATATGGGAATAACAATGGCAATTGTTATGGAAATCAATATAGTTCCAATGGTAAAGGACAGTATGGAAGTAATTATGGGAATAATAATGGTAATTGGTATCACAATAGAAATGGGAATAGACCTAGGATTCCACAGCTCAACCAATATAACAACTATGGTAACCAATACCAATGTGGTATTTGATCACCTCTGCGGTTTTTATTTTTTGCGATATAAACAAAAAAATAGCGACAATTTTGAAAAAACACAATATCTTTTACTTTTTACTATAGTAAATATCCCAATTTAAAAAATAAATAAAAAATGTCCTCAGTTTAGGCCGATATGCATTCTTCTACATATTTTTGGTAAAACAAATCACAATAAGCGTATATTAATGGGTTTGTGCAAAATGTATAGTGTCTACAAACTATAGGAAAGATTTATGGCATTTATATTGAGTTTTTTTTTGTTTTTTCTTACTAGTATTGCGGCGATCGTCGATTTTTAGCAGTATTGCGGCGTACAGGTCTGACACTTTTGACACATTTTTGGGACCATTGACATTTACAGAGTGATCAGTGCTATAAATATGCACTGATTACTATGTAAATGTTACTGGCAGGGAAGGGACTAACACTAGGGGGCAATCAAGGGGTTAACTGTGTTCCCTATTGTGTGTTCTAACTGTGGGGGGATGGGACTAACTAGGAGAGATGTAGAAACACACAATCTGTCTTCTCTCCTCCTACAGCACAGGGATTTGTGTGTTTACACGCTCTACGGTGGCTTTCCTTGTCAAAGCCGTACATGTATGGGATTTCACCCAGGAGAGCCATTCTGCCGCAGTATATCTGCGTGAGCCGGTTGGGAACCGGTTAAACTGTATGTCTTCTTCATCCTTTTTTAACCTTTATGTCTCTTTTTCCAATTGCTATTACAGATGATTTTCAAGGACAAGAACATCATCCTGGCCTTGATCAAACTGTCATAAGATCAGGTATGATGATGACAAAACTACTATAAATATAATGTAATATATTGTGCCTCATTACTGTATACAGAAACACACATAATCACTTCAACATACTGGTCTTTCAACATCTTCATAGCAGTTTCATCTTTTTATTCCAAAAGTCTCTATGAGAATAATTTGCATAAATATTAACATACTTCACTAATATAGATGATGGTTTTGTGGTACATATCTTAACATCTGGTCTCCCTTGAAATCTTATACATGCCTAAATAGTCTGCATGAGTTCCTTCCAGCCTTTTAATGTCTCCCTGATACTATTAACTCTAATTGAGGGTTGGGAAAGGTGAAATCATTTTCCCCTTACACCCCTCCAACCCCCTTCTCCCTTGTTTGTTGGGTATATCTCTCTCTCTCTTTCTCTGCTTCTTTTCTATATTATTTTTTCTTCTTTTCCCCTCATCTGTAGACTTTTTTTATCAACCCCAAAATATAACTGTCAGTTAAGCTCAGTGACGTCACTAGGGTTGTTGTCACCTGGTGCGGTAAAACATGGTGTCACCCCCTTCTCCTCTGAGGTAAAACACGATGCCACTCTCCCCCCACGGTAAAACATGGTGTTAACCCTTCTTACTTCCTACTTGATGGTGTCACCCCATTTTCCTCCAATTGGCTGCAGCTCTGATCAGTGTATTTTGACAACGGAGGAGTCCCAGCTGTCAGAATACAATAATGCAGCAGGGAGGATTCCACCATCCACCTTGCTTTTGTGGATGGGGGAATCCATTCCGTTTTTCCAATCAGCCCACCGGCTGATTGAAATAAACGTATCCATGTATGGCCAACCTTAGTATAAAACCAATAAACGCCAAAGTCGTTTAAGAGCACGGAAATGTCTCTTGAGATTTCTAGTGTTGTCAGTTTGCCAGGGTTGTAACGGTCGGGCCTGGTTCTGCATGTGGTTAGAGGAGCAAGTGCATCCAGTGATGATGAGAGAGAACTGTTGGAGACAGAGGTGGTCAGGTCAGGACAGGGGAGTGATTATGAAATATAGGTGGTCAGTAGCAGAATTGAGAAGAGAAAGGTTAAAGTGGTGAAGGTTCCTACAAGTAATTGTTTGCTGTTTCAAGGGATGGGTGCTTGGAGGCAAGTGATTTTTATTTACAGTGAACACACACCAATAAACATACACAGCAACCAGTGAAAGCATAAACCACTCCAGCAAACAAGAACAAAAATAACTAATGAACCTAACTGCTATC
The DNA here is from genome assembly GCA_029206835.1 of Rana muscosa. Taxonomy (NCBI): domain Eukaryota; kingdom Metazoa; phylum Chordata; class Amphibia; order Anura; family Ranidae; genus Rana; species Rana muscosa. The sequence goes on from CM055117.1 coordinate 405,286,246, forward strand.
TAAATACAATATCTACAACATAAGGGACAAAGGTAACAGGGGTGCAAGGAAGGGGAACACGACTGGGTACAAGAGCATGGAACAAGGCAGAGGGGTGCAGGACGGATCAGGACACAGGAAGGTTCAGGAAAGTTATCAGGCACAATTTGGTAGCAAGGAGGCGATCAGACAGGATAGTGATGCCCTGGGGGAAGGGAGGAGCAGCCTTAAATATCCACCTGGCAGCTGGAGCCAGGTGTGGCTGATCAGAACCTGCTGGCTTATGGGAGACACCTGCTGGTGGACACTGGAACTGCAGCCATCTGCAAAGTAAACCCCAGTGCCACCAGCAGGTGAACTCAACCCTGACACTGATGAGGTTGTGATCAGAGAGAGGAAAGGGGGTGTTGGTGAGGTTGCTAGGATTGCAGAGATGGGAGAATACAAGGTCGAGGGCATTACCATTGGAGTGAGTAGAAGTATGTCCCCATTGGGTTAGGTCAAAAGATGAGGTTAAGTTGAGAAGTTGAGCTGTAGTTGGGCTGTTAACATTGACAGGAATGTTGAAGTCACCAAGAATGATAGTGGGTATTTCATAGGAGAGAAAGTAGGGTAGCCAGGCAGCAAAGTCATTAAGAAAGCGCGATACCGGTCCAGGAGGTCGATAAATTGCTGCAATCCTCAGAGAAATGGGAGAAAACAGACGAATACAGTGCATCTCGAAAGAAGAGAGGGATAGAGAGGAAGGGTTAGGAAGGACTTGGAAGGTGCTTTGTGGGGATAGAAGGAATCCAACGCCACCTCCTTTCTGTCCGTTGGGTCAGAGGGAGTGAGTCCAATGGAGGCCACCATGGGAGAGGGCAGCAGGAGAAGCTGAGTCATCATTAGAAGGGTCACATCTCATTTAAAATCCCAAGGGCAAATTGTTGCAACTTTCTTTATATATTAACCTTTTTTCTTGCTAATAGTTTTTTAACATACTGTATGTTCACACATTTTTCCCTCTCATGCCTTGTACACACGACCGGTTTTCCCGGCAGGAAAACTGCCATGAGAGCTTTTGGCCGGGAAAACCGGCCGTGTGTATGGTCCATGGCAATTTTCCCGACAGGAAAACCGCTGGGAATCCTGGCGGGAAAAATGGGAACATGTTCTCTTTTCCTGCCCCGATTCCCGGCGGTCTTTTTCCCTATGGGAAACACTGCGGTGGAGCATACACACAGCCGGGATTCCCGACCAAAGCTCTCACCGCAGTTTTCCCGACAGGAAAACCTCTGGTGTGTACAGGGGGAAAGTTATCGAGCAGGTTCTCGGTTTTCCCCCCCGGGATTCCCGGCAGGCTTTTACCGCCGGGAATCCCGGTCGTGTGTACAAGGCATTACACGTAAAGAAAGGTTGCACTTTCCCCCCAAGGAGGTCTCATACTTTGTGTACAATTCTAATCTGAGTTGTCATATACACCAATGGGCAGTCAATTATAAATTAGCCCAAAAAAAATGTAGTATTTTTGTAGCGATACCCTCAGCTTAAGCGGGCCGCAAGGTTTAATTTGGGCCCTGAGTACAGCTCTCCAACCCACCGGCAATCGGCTCTACCCACTCTGGCACAGCTAGTGATAGAGGGATAGGACCGCGTGACCGCAACTGTTGGTGACGCAGTCCTATAACAAACATACACAGAATATACTTTAAAACTCCTATTAAAGTAAGCGGAACTGACACCAAATGTACTTTACCCAGATATTTTACTGAGGCTAATGGGCAAGTAATAAACAACAGTATAACAAGTTGCAGATCCCTGCAATAAACAGTAATAAAGATAAACAGAGTAATCAGAATAATAAAGTATTGCTATGCAACTCTAGCGCTGCCCTTTTACAGCTACTTCCCCTCATGGGTAGACTAACACCCAGCAATGTCTACCTATGCAGTCAGGCCTGACTGATCTAAATGGAAGTTCAGTGAAACAATATTCACTAGCAATCTTTTCGGTGGTGCACTTGAAGAACAACTTTGTAATCCCAACGAATAGTAAAGATAAAGGATCTGTCTTTAAACAGCTCTCACCACCGGGACAAGTCCAAGTCCGTTTCCTCCATCGATTCGTCTAGGAACAGGAATCCACCGACATCCAAGTCTTCAATCCTTCTGGTGTACTGCAGCAAGGAGGATTAGATGTCTCTAAGGCTCTGCTAGGCTGGCAGAGGGCTCTTTGGAAAGGAGCACACGGCCCAGGCTTCAGGCCTTGTGCACACAGCAGTTCAGCACAGAGATCCTCTTGCTAGGAGAGGGGTGTCCAAAGAGACCGACCAAAACTCCGCCTCCCCTTTATAAAGTCTGCCCCAGCAGTCTCTGTTCTGGAGCAATGCACCCTGGGTGCTGCAAGATGTACTGGGAGATGTAGTCTCTCTCTCCTCTGCTTTCACTTCCATAATGTCTCTTTACTTCCTCCCGACTCACCTCTCACCTGGAACTTCTTGTCTCTCTGCATTAAAGGGGAACACCCCGCTACACACTCCCCCCACTAAAACTCTTTGGTCCCCAAAGATAAACAATTCAACAACAATTCTGAACCAATTTACTGAATGCGGAGTATTATGTTGGTACAGGGAATTTCCACCAAAACTCAGAGGTGGGGTTCCCTATACCACAGGTCACACTAGTATGGGTGGCCTGTCTAACTGTGCCAGAGAGTGAGCTGGGGTTGCCTTCCACCAAATGAACAGTGGAAGGATCTGAGCACTTAGTACTTCTTCTGGCAGTGGCAACAGAGTCCTCTGAACTTTTTCCCAATTGAGGGTAGGTTAATCTCCTGGGAGGCCTCACGACTCTGTAAGTTCTTTGCTCCCTTGGGACTTCAGGCTCAGGTACCACAGGCTCTGCGTCAGGAACACTTTCTGACACCATCACTGATTCTGGGGCCTCTTCCTCCTCTGCTTCTGAGTAAAAGCCCGGAATATCTTCCCAGCATTCAGGCACATCACTGGATGGAATGAACTCTGTAGCCTCTGGGTTCAGGGTCCCATCCTGTGTATCTTCAGTGGGTGGAAGGTCTATGGCGGAACTCCCTGGAGTTGAGGAGGGCCATAGCCACTCAAGTTCTCCCCTCCCATCTTCACTTGATTGGGAAGCCTGTCCATCCCTAGCTCGGAGGGTCTGAGACCGAGTGTTGGGTCTGGGGGTATCCAAGATGGAAACAGATTCCGTCAGGTTCTTCACTGAAGGTATCCTGACTGCCTCTTTAAGTGGGAGTAAGTGATTTCTGTGCCAGGTTTTCAAGGGTCCCACTCTCCCCTCTGGCTTTAACTTATACACCGGTAGTCCAGGAAGTTTTCTACAAATGACATAAGGCTCGGACCTCCATCTATCAGCAAGTTTATGCTTCCCTGGGATCCCTAGGTTGCGTAGCAGCACACGGTCTCCAGGCTGCAGGTCTTGCACTCGAACCTTCAGGTCAAAGTTCCTTTTATTTCTGACCCCTCTCCGGTCTGAGGCCGCTTGGGCTTGTTCATAGGCCGCTTTCAGTTTATGCCTAAGTCGGTCCACATATCCTTTGTGGGAGGTAGCAGAGGTATAGTCTAGGGAAATGCCAAAGGCCAGATCCACTGGCAATCTTGCTTCTCTCCCAAACATGAGGCGGTAGGGAGAGTAACCCGTCACATCACTGGTGGTGCAATTGTAGGCATGCACCAAAGTGGATATGTGTTGACTCCAATGCTGCTTCTTCTCTGTCTCCAGAGTCCCCAGCATGTTTAACAAAGTCCGATTAAACCTCTCAGGCTGGGCATCTCCTTGTGGATGATAAGGGGTAGTCCTGGTCTTTTCCACTCCCAGGGAGTCCAGTAGGTTCCGGATCAGGCGACTCTCAAAGTCCCTTCCTTGGTCGGAGTGGATTCTCTGTGGTAATCCATAGTGGACGAAGTATTTTTCTAGAAGCACCTTAGCTACAGTGGAAGCCTTCTGGTCTCTGGTGGGGAACGCCTGTGCATAACGGGTGAAATGATCGGTTACCACCAGAACATTTCCCAATCCACTCAAATCGGGTTCGAGGCAGAGAAAGTCAATGCATACCAGATCCATTGGGCCTTGACTCTGTAGGTGGCCCATTGGGGCAGCTTGATGGGGTAGAGTCTTCCTCTGGATGCATCGTGCACAGGAGTGGCAATATTCCTCCACTTCAGCCCTCATACAGGGCCAATAGAACCGGCTTCTGACAAGTTGGAAGGTTCTTTCAGCTCCCAGGTGACCATGCTGGTCATGTAAAGCAACCAGCACAGTCTCTCGGTGCTTCTCTGGAAGAAACAACTGCCATTTATCCTCGGAGTCATCAGAGGGGCCCCTTCGGTAGACCACTCCCTGATGGACCTGTAGCTTGTCTAGCTCCTTCCATAGCAGACGAGCCTCCTTGGAGGGGTGATGTCAAAGTTTCCCTGGACTCTCGTTTTCCAATGCTTCAAAGACCAATCTCCCTATGGGGTCTTCCAATTGGTCGCTCCTCAGTTCCTTCTTAGACAGCTTCGACAAGCCTTCCTCTTCAAGTTGAGTCACCCCACAGTAGTGTTTTGGAACTCCCACTGTGGTAACTCCTATTTCCTCTGCTCGGGAGCCTCCTCGGGCTTGGAATTCAGCTCCTTGACAAAGGGCCCGCACCCCGTCCGGTGCTACCTGAGTCCAGTCTTCCCAGTCATCAGCCATGGCATGAGATCTTCGGGATAGGGCATCTGCATCCCTATTTCCAGCCCCTGGTCTGTACTTCAGACTGAAGTTGAACCCAGATAATGCGGCTAGCCACCTGTGTCCTGTGGCATCCAACTTGGCAGTGGTGAACAGGTAGGTTAGGGGGTTGTTATCTGTTTTCACTGTAAACTCTGCTCCATAAAGGTAGTCTCTTAGTTTGTCCACAACTGCCCATTTGAGGGCCAAGAACTCCAACTTATGGGTGGAGTAGTTTTTCTCCGAGGGGGTCAGACTTCGACTCACATAAGCCACTGGTCGCATTTGCTCTTCATGCTCCTGATAGAGCACTCCCCCTAGGCCTTCATGACTAGCATCAACATGTAACTCGTAGGGTCTGGTGGGATCAGCATAGGCCAATACTGGGGCTGTGGTAAGGCTCCTCTTCAAGGTTCTGAAGGCCTCTTCACACCTGGGGGTCCACTGATCTTGAACCGACTCCCCGGGTCTTCTAGGGCCCAAGCCATCCTCTTCCTCTTCAGTCCGGAGCAGTTCATTTAAAGGCTTGGCAATACGGGCAAACCCATCCACAAACCTCCTGTAATAGGAGCAGAACCCCAGGAAAGATCTAAGTTCGGTGACTGTTGTGGGTCTTGGCCAGGAGGTAACCGCCTCCAACTTCTCAGGATCAGTCGCCACCCCTTTTTCAGACACTACGTGTCCCAGATAATTCACCGAAGACTGGTAGAACCGACACTTCTCGGGGGAAAGCTTCAACCCCTCTTCACTAAGTCTCCTCAACACTTTCTCCAATCGGGCCTCATGTTCCTCCAGAGTTCTCCCGAAAACAATGACATCGTCCAGGTACACTAGGACTTCTATGAGGTTCATGTCTCCAACAGTCTTCTCCATGAGTCGTTGGAAAGTAGCTGGGGCTCCAGATAGGCCCTGGGGCATTCTGTTAAACTCAAAGAATCCCACAGGAGTTATGAAAGCGGTCTTTTCCCTATCCTCTGGGTGCATGGGAATTTGATAGTACCCGCTCTTGAGGTCCATCACGCTGAACCACTTCGCTCCAGACAAACTCTGTAAGGCGTCCTCTATCCTTGGCGTGGTGTACTGATTAGTGATGAGCCGAACACCCCCCTGTTCGGTTCGCACCAGAACCCGCGAACGGACCGAAAGTTCGAACGAACATTAGAACCCTATTAAATAGAATGGATGCGAACGTTCGAATTCTAAAGTGCTAATTATAACAACTATTATGCATGTTATTGTCCTAAAAAGGGTTTGGGAACCCGGGTTCTGCACCAGGGGACATGTATCAATGCAAAAAGAAGTTTTAAAAACGGTCGTTTTTCGGGAGCAGTCATTTTAATGATGCATAAAGTGAAAAAAAAAAGTCAAATATTCCTTTAAATATCGTACCTGGGGGGTGTCTAAAGTATGCCTGTGAAGTGCCACGTGTTTCCCGTGTTTAGAACTGTCCCTGCACAAAATGACACTTCTAAAGGAAAAAAAAGCCATTTAAAACTGCTTGCGGCTTTAATGTAATGTCTGGTCCCGGTAATATGGATGAAATTCTTTAAGAAAAATGGCATAGCTACCCCATGACCCCCCCCCCCCTACCCCAGCCCATTACCAGCCCCTTTGGGTCTTGTATGGATATTAAGGGGAACCCCGCACATAAAATAAAAAAGGCCCTATATACTCTGAACAGCCCTATACAGGCGGTGCATACAAGACAGGGACTGTAGGTTTGTTCTTATGTAGAATCTGTTTGTAATTTTGAACAGGTACATTGTTGAAGTGTAGCTCCAGACCAAAAATCTATTTTTAAACTTTTTGGAAAACATAGGTAAGGGTTATCACCCCTGTAACATTTGTTTTGCTGTCTGTGCCCCTGTTCAGAACATTTCACCTCACTTTCCGTCCCAATGACAACTGTTTTTGAAATGTGGTGTTTTTCTTGAAACAAGGATTGCTGATAAAGCATCAGTACAGAGGAGACACCTTTCTCCCATATTTATTCTTACAGGAGAGAATTTTCCTTCCTAGTGGTAGATTTCCTCTCACTTCCTGTTGTCTTCTTGCGTTTGCAAGTAGGAGTCGTTTGTAAGTTGGATGTTTGAAAGTAGGGACCTGCCGTATATACTCTGCAGAAATAGGCCCCTTAGTTGTTGGTGTTGGCACAACACTGTAAGCACTCACAGTTACTCTTGGTTGGTGCTGGAACGCCCTGCTGTCAACTATTATATCAGGAATTTTAATTACATATAATTGTTGAACAGTGGTAGTAAAAATTGGGCCTTTGATGGTGGTGCTGGTGCCACAACACTGTAAGCCCTGACAGTTACTCTTGGTGGGTGCAGCAATGGGCCCTGCTGTGAATTATTAGATCAAGAATTGTAATTACATGCCCCTGTTGAACAGGGGCTGAAAAATTGGGCCTTAGGCACTGGTGGCACAACACTGCAACCCCTCACAGATACTGTACTTGGAGCACAGCAATGAGCCCTGTTGCAAAGTATTGCTTCAAAAATTGTAATGACACGCCCCTGTTAAACAGGGGCTGAAAAATTGGGCCTTAGGCACTGGTGGCACAACACTGCAACTCCTCACAGATACTGTACTTGGAGTGCAGCAATGAGCCCTGTTGCAAAGTATTGCTTCAAAAATTGTAATTACACGCCCCTGTTAAACAGGGGCTGAAAAATTGGGCGTTAGGCACTGGTGGCGGCACCCATAAACAAAAATGATCTTCCAAGCTATCATCATCAATCGTATCATTGAGGACTCGGAGGAGGAGGATAGCCAGTCAACATAACAGCACAGGCACTCAGCATCAGCATCAGTCTTGAAGGGATGTGACATGTTAAAATCAATTAGTCTGTTATATCAGCATCAGGTGTGTGGTAGCTGGTGGTGATCCAAGACTGGTTCATCTTGATGAAAGTCAGTCGATCAACCGAGTCGGTGGACAGGCGCACCCTGTGATCCGTGACAAATCCTCCAGCAGCACTGAATGTGCGTTCCGAAAGAACGCTGGATGCAGGACAGGCCAGTAGCTCAATTGCATACTGTGCAAGCTCTGGCCAGTGATCCATCCTCAAGACCCAGTAAGCCAGAGGATTTTCGGTGGGGAAGGTGTCCAAGTCTGACCTTGCCCCTAGATATTCCTGCACCATGTTTATCAGACGCTGGCGATGGTTGCTGGAACCGATCATACTTTGGGGCTGCGGACTAAAGAATTGTCTGAACGCATCGGTCAGACGGCCACCTTCCCCACCGCTCCTTCTTTGACTGGCCGAAGCCTCAGCAACTCGTTGTCCAGGACCAGGAGTTTGCAACCTCCCAGTCTCTGGGAACGCGTTGCACAGACCTTTCTGCAAGGCCTCCCGGAGTTGTCTCATCCTCTGCTCCCTCTGCGACGGTAACATAAGGTCCGCAACCTTACCCTTGTACCGTGGATCAAGGAGAGTGGCCAGCCAGTAATGGTCCCTCTCCTTGATCCGAAGAATACGAGGATCCTTCCGCAGACTTTGCAGGATCAGGGAGGCCATGCAGCGTAGGTTTGCTGAGGCATTCGCTCCGGAGTCCTCTGGGTCACTAAGGACGACATGATCCGCAGCCACCTCCTCCCAGCCACGTACAAGTCCACTGGTTTCTTGGGACTGTAAATCATCCCTAAAAGACTGCTGCTGATGATGCTGAGTGCCAGCCTCCACCTCCATGCTGACACAATCCTCCTCCTCCTCCTCCTCCTCCTCCTCCTCTTCCTGTGCGATGGGTGGGACAGAAGTAACACTGTCTGGGTAAAGGGGGCCTTGAGAGGCAAGGAAGTCCTCCTCTTCCTGCCTCTGTTCTGCCTCAAGTGCCCTGTCCATTATTCCACGCAGCGTGTGCTCCAACAGGTGGACAAGAGGTACAGTGTCACTGATGCATGCACTGTCACTGCTCACCATCCTCGTGGCCTCCTCAAATGGTGCCAGGACAGTGCATGCATCCCTGATCATGCCCCACTGGCGTGGAGAAAAAAAACCAAGCTCCCCTGACCCTGTCCTGGTGCCGTAGTCGCACAGGTACTCATTGATGGCCCTCTGCTGCGTGTGCAGCCGCTGCAGCATGGCCAACGTTGAGTTCCACCTGGTGGGCATGTCACATATAAGGCGGTTCTTGGGCAGGTTCAACTCCTTTTGCAGCTCAGCCAGGCGAGCACTGGCATTATAAGATCTGCGGAAATGCACACAGACTTTCCTGGCCTGCCTCAGGACATCCTGTAAGCCCGGGTACCTGCCCAAGAAGCGCTGCACCACCAGGTTAAGGACGTGAGCCACACAGGGCACATGGGTCAGTTGTCCCTGTCGGAGGGCGGAGAGGAGGTTGGTGCCATTGTCGCAAACCACCATTCCTGGCTTAAGCTGGCGTGGCGTCAACCACCTCTCGGCCTGGCCCTGCAGAGCAGACAGGACCTCTGCCCCAGTGTGGCTTCTGTCCCCCAAACACACCAGCGCAAGCACGGCATGGCATCTTTTTGCCTGCGTACTTGCGTAGCCCCGTGAACGGCTACGGAGCACCGCTGGTTCATAGGACAAACCACAGGAAGAGGCCATGGAGGAAGAAGAAGAGGAGGGGGTGGAGGAGAGAGGTGTGTCACAACCAGTAGTAGCATTTTGGAGGCGTGGCGGTGGGACAACCTCCAACACTACTGCACCTTGTCCTGAATCCTTCCCAGCTGCCAAAAGAGTGACCCAATGGGCCGTGAAAGAAAGGTAACGTCCCTGTCCATGCCTGCTGGACCATGAGTCAGCGGTAATATGCACCTTACCGCTGACCGCCCTGTCCAGCGAGGCCAAGACATTGCCTTCCACATGCCGGTAGAGAGCCGGAATAGCCTTCCGTGCGAAAAAGTGGCGTTTGGGAACCTGCCACTGAGGAACCGCACATTGCACAAACTCACGGAAGGGGGCCGAGTCTACCAACTGAAAAGGCAGCAGTTGAAGCGCTAGCAATTTAGCCAAGCTAGCATTCAACCGCTGGGCATGTGGATGGCTGGGAGTGAACTTCTTTCGACGGTCCAGCAGCTGGGGCAGGGAAATTTGCCTGCTAGAATCGGACGTCGGTGTACTGCTAGCAGAGTGGGCGCAAGTACTTGGCTGTGACACACCTAATTCTACACCTTCATTCCTCTCAGTGCATGTTTCAGAGAGGACTGAAGTTATAGTGGGGTTGGAGATCCCAGCTGATGCGGTGCAAGGAGAGGTCCGCTTTGTTCTTTGGTGTGGGTCTTTGAGGTAGGCTTGCCAACGAGCTGCATGGCAGGTCAACATATGTCTGGTCAGGCATGTGGTACCCAAGCGGCTGATGTTTTGGCCACGCGATATACGCTTGAGACATATGTTGCAAACAGCAGCTGTGCGATCTGATGCACTAGCCTCAAAAAAGGCCCACACCAAAGAACTTTTTGAATGACGGGCAGAGGCAGCGCCCTGCACAGGCGGAGCTCTGCGGTGTGATTCCGTCGGTGTACTGCCCTTACGCTGGCCACCAAAGGGCATCCTGCCTCGTTGGAGATGTGCCTCCTCCTCATCCTCCTCCTCCTCCTCTCTCCTATTAGGCACCCACGTGGAGTCAGTGACCTCATCATCCCCTCCCTCCTCATCACTGGAGCCAATCTGGCAGTATGCTGCAGCTGCTGGAACATGACTGCCAGATTGGTGTCCTTCTTGAGCATCCCCTCTGTCTGCTCTCACGCTACTGCCTTCCTCTAGCTGGGTTTCATCATCAGACCCTTCGAAACGCTGGGCATCCTCCTGGAGCATGTACCCAACACTGTGCTGAAACAGTTCGGGGGACTCCTCAGGAGGAGGACATGGTGGGTCTAGGGAAGGAGTGACTGATGATTTGTCTGACATTGATACCAGGGAAGACGACGCTTTGGCAGCTGCTTTTCCAGTACCCTGAGCCTGGGTGAGAGAGGATGAGGAGGAGGAGGAGGGCTTGGTCATCCACTCTACCAAGTCTTCGGCATGATGTGGCTCAACATGTCCAGCTGCCGAAAAGAAGGACAAGCGTGTCCCATGGCCATGTGCTGATGACAATGCACCGCGTCCACGACCAGCACTGTTGCCCCCAGACACAGAGCCTGCTTGCCCTCTTTTATTGCCTCCTGACTGTCTGCCTCTCCTTGTTTGCCTTCCGGACATTCTAATAGATGGCCTGCACGGAGATGGGAAAAAAGCAATAAGGGCTACCTTCAGGTGTCCTTCTCTGTCCCTTGAAACAAGGACTTTCACAGTGAAAGAAACTGACACTCTCCCTACCTACAGTTTTCTGTCCCTAGAAAAAATGTTTTTTTTAATCACAATATAGCACAAGAAAAATTCACTCACTGTCCTTACAGGTCCCTGGAAACAAGGACTTGCAGAGTGAAAGAAAAAAAACACTCTCCCTACCTACAGTTTTCTGTCCCTAGAAAAAATGTTTTTTTTAATCACAATATAGCACAAGAACAATTCACTCACTGTCCTTACAGGTCCCTGGAAACAAGGACTTGCAGAGTGAAAGGAAAAAAACACTCTCCCTACCTACAGTTTTCTGTCCCTAGAAAAAATGTTTTTTTTAATCACAATATAGCACAAGAAAAATTCACTCACTGTCCTTACAGGTCCCTGGAAACAAGGACTTGCAGAGTGAAAGGAAAAAAACACTCTCCCTACCTACAGTTTTCTGTCCCTAGAAAAAATGTTTTTTTTAATCACAATATAGCACAAGAAAAATTCACTCACTGTCCTTACAGGTCCCTGGAAACAAGGACTTGCAGAGTGAAAGGAAAAAAACACTCTCCCTACCTACAGTTTTCTGTCCCTAGAAAAAATGTTTTTTTTAATCACAATATAGCACAAGAAAAATTCACTCACTGTCCTTACAGGTCCCTGGAAACAAGGACTTGCAGAGTGAAAGGAAAAAAACACTCTCCCTACCTACAGTTTTCTGTCCCTAGAAAAAATGTTTTTTTTAATCACAATATAGCACAAGAAAAATTCACTCACTGTCCTTACAGGTCCCTGGAAACAAGGACTTGCAGAGTGAAAGGAAAAAAACACTCTCCCTACCTACAGTTTTCTGTCCCTAGAAAAAATGTTTTTTTTAATCACAATATAGCACAAGGACAATTCACTCACTGTCCTTCCAGGTCCCTGGAAACAAGGACTTGCAGAGTGAAAGAAACTGACACTCTCCCTACCTACAGTTTTCTGTCCCTAGAATAAATGTTTTTTTAAGCACAATATAGCACAAGAACAATTCACTCACTGTCCTTACAGGTCCCTGGAAACAAGGACTTGCAGAGTGAAAGAAAAAAAACACTCTCCCTACCTACAGTTTTCTGTCCCTAGAAAAAATGTTTTTTTTAATCACAATATAGCACAAGAAAAATTCACTCACTGTCCTTACAGGTCCCTGGAAACAAGGACTTGCAGAGTGAAAGAAAAAAAACACTCTCCCTACCTACAGTTTTCTGTCCCTAGAAAAAATGTTTTTTTTAATCACAATATAGCACAAGAAAAATTCACTCACTGTCCTTACAGGTCCCTGGAAACAAGGACTTGCAGAGTGAAAGAAAAAAAACACTCTCCCTACCTACAGTTTTCTGTCCCTAGAAAAAATGTTTTTTTTAATCACAATATAGCACAAGAAAAATTCACTCACTGTCCTTACAGGTCCCTGGAAACAAGGACTTGCAGAGTGAAAGAAAAAAAACACTCTCCCTACCTACAGTTTTCTGTCCCTAGAAAAAATGTTTTTTTTAATCACAATATAGCACAAGAACAATTCACTCACTGTCCTTACAGGTCCCTGGAAACAAGGACTTGCAGAGTGAAAGAAAAAAAACACTCTCCCTACCTACAGTTTTCTGTCCCTAGAAAAAATGTTTTTTTTAATCACAATATAGCACAAGAAAAATTCACTCACTGTCCTTACAGGTCCCTGGAAACAAGGACTTGCAGAGTGAAAGGAAAAAAACACTCTCCCTACCTACAGTTTTCTGTCCCTAGAAAAAATGTTTTTTTTAATCACAATATAGCACAAGAAAAATTCACTCACTGTCCTTACAGGTCCCTGGAAACAAGGACTTGCAGAGTGAAAGGAAAAAAACACTCTCCCTACCTACAGTTTTCTGTCCCTAGAAAAAATGTTTTTTTTAATCACAATATAGCACAAGAAAAATTCACTCACTGTCCTTACAGGTCCCTGGAAACAAGGACTTGCAGAGTGAAAGGAAAAAAACACTCTCCCTACCTACAGTTTTCTGTCCCTAGAAAAAATGTTTTTTTTAATCACAATATAGCACAAGAAAAATTCACTCACTGTCCTTACAGGTCCCTGGAAACAAGGACTTGCAGAGTGAAAGGAAAAAAACACTCTCCCTACCTACAGTTTTCTGTCCCTAGAAAAAATGTTTTTTTTAATCACAATATAGCACAAGAAAAATTCACTCACTGTCCTTACAGGTCCCTGGAAACAAGGACTTGCAGAGTGAAAGGAAAAAAACACTCTCCCTACCTACAGTTTTCTGTCCCTAGAAAAAATGTTTTTTTTAATCACAATATAGCACAAGGACAATTCACTCACTGTCCTTCCAGGTCCCTGGAAACAAGGACTTGCAGAGTGAAAGAAACTGACACTCTCCCTACCTACAGTTTTCTGTCCCTAGAATAAATGTTTTTTTAAGCACAATATAGCACAAGGACAATTCACTCACTGTCCTTCCAGGTCCCTGGAAACAAGGACTTGCAGAGTGAAAGAAACTGACACTCTCCCTACCTACAGTTTTCTGTCCCTAGAATAAATGTTTTTTTAAGCACAATATAGCACAAGGACAATTCACTCACTGTCCTTCCAGGTCCCTGGAAACAAGGACTTGCAGAGTGAAAGAAACTGACACTGTCCCTACCTACAGTTTTCTGTCCCTAGAATAAATGTTTTTTTTAAGCACACTATAGCACAAGCACAAAACACACTGACACTCTCCCTACCTATCCTTCTCTTTCCCTAAACTAAAGGAATCCAGGTTAAGCAAGAAAGAAATAACAGTCACTGTCCCTGCCTATGCTGCTCTATCCCTGCTCCGGAACACACTACACTAGGCCGCCGTGCTGGCGGCCTTTTATAGTGTGGGGCGTGTACTAAACACCCTCAGCAATAATTGGCCACAGGCATCCTGCCTGTGGCCAATCATTGCTCTCCTCGCTGCCGGCGCTGTGATTGGCCAAGCATGCGGGGTCACAGTGCATGCTTGGCCAATCACAGCGCCTGGATGACACTGCGATGGCGTAGTGCATTGTGGGCCGTTCGCGTCACTCGAATTTGGCGCGAACGGCCCAAATCGTTCGATCTTCGTCGAACGATCGAACAGCCGATGTTCGAGTCGAACGTATGTTCGACTCGAACACGAAGCTCATCCCTAGTACTGATCAGGGGTGGTCCTCCTGTTGACAGTTCTGTAGTCAATGCAGAGCCTCAGCGACCCATTCTTCTTCCTGACCACCACTATTGGAGAGGCATAAGGGCTTCGGGACTCTCGAATCACCCCAGTCTTTTTCAGTTCTGCAAGCTGTTCTCTCAGATCCTCCAGATCTGCCAGCGGAACCCGCCTGACTCTCTCCCTGAACGGTTTGTCTTCTTGCAGGCGGATGCGGTGGGTAGCACTCCTCGCACGCCCCACATCGAATTCATCTTTTGAGAAAATCTTCTCCCATCTAGTCAGCTGGGCCTTGGCTCTCTCCTTCCAGGCCCCAGGTAAGTTCGGGTTCTCAATGGAAAGCTTTTCCCAAACATCTCCTTCTTCACCCGCTTGCTTCACTTCTGACCAGCTGACTGGGACAGCAGGACTCACCTGTCCCAGCAACATCCGGGCTGGTATCTCTATGGCCCTTCCTGTAGAGTTCCTTACACTCACCGGGACTCTTCCCCTGGCTTTCTTCAAGGCCTTGATTGGAATCACTTCCGGTATCACTTCCAGGCCTGAGTGATCTTCCCTTGGGTCGGATTCCAGCATGACAAAGGGGCCAGGCTGCTCCCAGGTGAGCTTCACAGTGGCCTTGAGGCAAGCCACCTGTCCGGGCTGCAGCACCACTCCTTCTCTCCCCAGTCTCCACACCTTCCCTATCCCCTCTCCTGGGGTCTTCTGCTCCAACACTAACCGTTGGTAGGCTGTCTTCAGCATGGGATGGATGTTTGGATCTTGATGGCTCCTCCTCTTCACCAGGGGGGTCAGAAGTCTTCTCACTAGATCCGTATTGGTGCCTATGATGAGGGACATCTGGTTGGCCCCAGGTGGTCTAGGACACACAACCGCCAGGGTGTCGAATACTTCTGTCTTCCCAGCCACAGAGGGGTCGAATGTCAGCTTTATGGGTAGATAACCATCATAAGGGAAACTCTGCGTTCCCAGGCCCCATATCTCCAGCTCTTCTATCTTCCGTATAGGCAAATGGCTTAAGTGCCTATCATAGAAGTCTCTATACAATAAAGTCACTTGAGCTCCAGTATCCAGAAGGGCCTTTGTATATACTCCTTCCACCTGGATAGATACCGTGGGGGACGGGCCGACCAATTCTTCTGGGTACGGCCGGGTTGAGGTCACTCTCTTCTGAGAACTTGTCTTCATCCAGTTGGTTTTTGACTTTGTTCTCCCCTGAGCCTGGTATGCATTGACCCTCGCCACCCTAATGGGGTTACAAATCCGCTGAGGGATGTTATTGTCTCTTGGTTGTAGGCATTCCTTCTTGGGAGTGCTAAATTTCTTCTGAGGGGTCTTGTCCCCTCTCTCTGGTGTGTATCTTGGTTGAGAGACCCTAAATTCCTTCTCAGGGGTCGTGTTTTCTCTCTTCCTCTCCCTTCTATTCAGTTTGGAGCTCACTGAAAGAGATGGGCACCCGGTTGACTCCCTCACCGGGGCCCTCTGGCGTTTCCCGCCGGCTGGCGATTATCCATTTTCTTCTTCTTAGGACTGGAACACCTACTGGCAAAGTGGCCACTGCCTCCGCAGTTGTAGCATAACATCTCTTCTCGGTTCCGAGTGGGACTCGGTATTGACGTATCTGGGAACAACTCCTTTCTGGGGCTTGGTTTCTCTGCTCCACCTTGACCTTTCGCCATTATAGCAGTCATCATCTCCATCATCTGGGACATCTGCAACTTCAAAGTGTCCACCTCCGCTCCCCTATCGGGAGTCATGGCCGGTGTAACTATTGCTACCGGCTGTTTGACGGGCTCTATCAGGCGTTCTTTTTTTTTTCTTCCAATATAGCCTCTTCCTCTCTAATCATTCGGATGAGGTCAGGGTACTCCAGATTCCTCCCATCCTGCCGGGCACGCAGTGTCCATGCAATTGGATCCATGGGTTGAGCTCCCCTCACTACCTGTTGAGCACGGGCCTCATCTACTTTCTCTGGGCTGATCCCCTTCTTTAGGATCATCCTATGCAGTATTTTGTCCAGGCGTCCCATATAGTCTGATAGTTTCTCACCTTCCTTCTGGTAGCAATGTTCCAGCTGATAAGCAAGCTCCGTTACTTTCTCTGTCCCACCAAACACATTCTGTAACACATCGAGGCACTCTTGTGCAGTACAATCTGCCTTGCTCATCTTCAGGTTGCGTACGGCCTCTAGAGCAGGCCCCTTCAAACTTTCCACAACCCTCTGTTTCTTTCTGCGGTCCGGAACTTCCCATTCCTCTAGTGCCTGAGTTGCGCTGTCTAGCCACTCCTCAAATCCCTCTTCTTCCAAAGGTACTGGTTTCCTCCCTGAAAACATCCGGAGTTTCCTGTACCCCGACATGGGGTAATCTGTGGGCTCTTTCTTGCACTGAGCTACAATCTCCCCCAGAACAGCGCATAATTCTGCACTAAGGGTGCCTGGGCTTGTCCTGGGACTCTTTGTGTCCTTCTGTGGGGATGACGGGGAAGATGGCTGCGGTGACAGTGTTATTTTTGTCTGAGGGCTGTCTCTTGTGCGCGGCAGCGCATGCAGCAAATGATAGACCTGATCGTCCTCATCTTGTATGCTGTTGCCTCTAAACTGTTCAGGAATTTCTGCCTGCCATTCCAGTAAGACATGTGAAAGTCCACCACTAGTTTTCACATCTATCACCCATGGTTTGTGAATCGGTGATAGGGACATTATGAGTTGTATCATTGCTTGTGTCTGCCATATCCCCGGGAGTTCTATAACTGCCGTCCTGGCTGGGTCTACGCCCCATCTCTTGTACCACTGTCCCACCTCTATCGGGTCCATGCCGGTAGCTTCTGGCGGTTTCACCGCTGTCTCAGTAATCCCGGATGTACGAGCCCCCACGTGTAGCGATACCCTCAGCTTAAGCGGGCCGCAAGGTTTAATTTGGGCCCTGAGTACAGCTCTCCAACCCACCGGCAATCGGCTCTACCCACTCTGGCACAGCTAGTGATAGAGGGATAGGACCGCGTGACCGCAACTGTTGGTGACGCAGTCCTATAACAAACATACACAGAATATACTTTAAAACTCCTATTAAAGTAAGCGGAACTGACACCAAATGTACTTTACCCAGATATTTTACTGAGGCTAATGGGCAAGTAATAAACAACAGTATAACAAGTTGCAGATCCCTGCAATAAACAGTAATAAAGATAAACAGAGTAATCAGAATAATAAAGTATTGCTATGCAACTCTAGCGCTGCCCTTTTACAGCTACTTCCCCTCATGGGTAGACTAACACCCAGCAATGTCTACCTATGCAGTCAGGCCTGACTGATCTAAATGGAAGTTCAGTGAAACAATATTCACTAGCAATCTTTTCGGTGGTGCACTTGAAGAACAACTTTGTAATCCCAACGAATAGTAAAGATAAAGGATCTGTCTTTAAACAGCTCTCACCACCGGGACAAGTCCAAGTCCGTTTCCTCCATCGATTCGTCTAGGAACAGGAATCCACCGACATCCAAGTCTTCAATCCTTCTGGTGTACTGCAGCAAGGAGGATTAGATGTCTCTAAGGCTCTGCTAGGCTGGCAGAGGGCTCTTTGGAAAGGAGCACACGGCCCAGGCTTCAGGCCTTGTGCACACAGCAGTTCAGCACAGAGATCCTCTTGCTAGGAGAGGGGTGTCCAAAGAGACCGACCAAAACTCCGCCTCCCCTTTATAAAGTCTGCCCCAGCAGTCTCTGTTCTGGAGCAATGCACCCTGGGTGCTGCAAGATGTACTGGGAGATGTAGTCTCTCTCTCCTCTGCTTTCACTTCCATAATGTCTCTTTACTTCCTCCCGACTCACCTCTCACCTGGAACTTCTTGTCTCTCTGCATTAAAGGGGAACACCCCGCTACATTTTGTTATTAGGTAAATTGAAAATAAACAGCATATTCTTCATTAACTTTTTTACTGGCTTGCCTTAGGCTGGCTATACATTTTACAATTTTCTTGTTAAATTTTCCTTTAGATTTACTAAAACCATATAATATGCGGTCAAACCTAAACATTTTCAATTTGTATGCAATTAGGCAGGCCCTTGCACTACATAGTTGAAGGTAAATCTAAAGGAAATTGAACAAGAAAAAATAATAATGTATGGCCAGCCTTATTCTTTCCTATAATGATTTTCAAGAAAAAAAAAAAAACAGCCTTACCCCTGGTTCACCCTTGTGCCGGTGATTACCACTGTGGGTCCACACCTCTAGCTGCAGCCACTACCACCTGCATAGAAAATGCAGGAGATGCTTGCGGGTGCCATTATTCCTAATAGTGCCCGAATTCACTGGAAATCACAGCATTCGCTTTCCACACTGGGAACTGTGCTGCACTTATGGTTTCTGTTCAGGCTGTGATTTCAAAAATAGAGCAGTGACCTTTTCCCTGCATTTCAGGAGGCACGGCAGCCCATTCAAATGGCAAAATGGCAGAAGTGTGAACCAGGTCTTTCACTGGACGTACAGCACTATTATAAGAAGTCTGATGACAATAGAACTGTGATGAATGCAATTTAATTGTGCCTCATTACAACATACAGACAAACATATTGTATAGTCACCTCAACATAGTGATCTTTAGACCTTTTGTTGCAGCATAATTTCTTCATTCAGAAAATCTTGTTTTATTTACTTGCCTAAGGACCTCATTACTATACATGGGCAAATATCTAAAAATCCACCTTTTCAGCAATGTGGTATTGTGTTAGCAGGTCTTGATTTAAAACAAAGTGATTGTTAACCCATCGCCGGATTGAGATCAGGCTCAGGTAAATATAAGGGTGCTGGGGGTAGGAGCTGCATTCAGAAGGTAATGCTAAGAATGCATTAGGGTAAAAAACCTTCAGGCTTTAGAACCACTTTAAACTTTATGTCTTCTTTATCCTTTTTGAATCTTTATGTCTCTTTTTCCAATTGCTATTTACAGGTGATTTTCAAGAACAAGAACATCATCCTGGCCTTGATCAAACTGTCATAAGATTAGGTATGATGATGACAAAACTACTATAAATATAAATGTAATATATTGTGCCTCATTACTGTATACAGAAATACACATAATCACTTTAACATACTGGTCTTTCAACATCTTCATAGCAGTATCATCTCTTTATTCCAAAAATCTCTATCAGAGGAATTTACATAAATATTAACATACTTCACTAATATAGATGATAATTCCATGGTACATATCTTAACATTTTTTTAGTTGTACTACCCTTTTAATGCCTGTTGCTATGTAGTCCCTTGAAATCTTCCCCTTCCTCACCGCAGCTCCTTATGTCACTTCCCTCGGCGCCTCCACTCGCTACTGCTCCTGGGAGATGTGTGTCAACATTTCTCAGGAGTCAGTGGGCAGCGCCGAGGGCTAGAAAGGGCGATAATGTCAGAATGCGCATGCGCGAGAACGGGGCGGTGCATGCTGGTCGCACAGCTGCACCGTATCCCGAAACTATATGCTTGTGGGCTTCACATACCCACAAGCAATATGACAATGGCCAGGAATGAATTATATACGATTATTTATTCTATTAAACCGGACATCGGGGAACGAATTGGTCAAAAGACATGAGTGTTAAATGGCCATATTATAAACTTATGAAATGTTTAAAAAAATATATATATATTAAATCTCGTTGGAACTCCGCTTTACCTCTAATTGGGGGTTGGAAAAGGTGAAATCCTTTTCCCCTTACACCCCTCCAACCCCCTTCTCCCTTGTGTGTTGGGTATCTCCCTCTCTCTCTCTCTCTCTGCTTCTTTTCTATATTATTTTTTTCTTCTTTCCCCCTCATCTGTAGACTCTTTTTTATCAACCCCAAAATATAATTGTCAGTTAAGCTCAGAGATGTCACTAGGGTTGTTGTCACCTGGTGAGGTAAATACATGGTGTCACCCCCCTCCTCCTCTGCGGTAAAACATGATGCCACCCGCCCTCCACGGTAAAACATGGTGTCACCCCCTTCTTACTTCCTACTTGATGGTGTCACCCCATTTTCCTCCAATTGGCTGCAGCTCTGATCAGTGTATTTTGACAACGGAGGAGTCCCAGCTGTCAGAATACAATAAAACAGCGGGGAGGATTCCTCCATCCACCTTGCTTTTTTGTATGGGGGAATCCATTCAGTTTTTCCGCTTTCTGATTGAAATAAACGTATCCATGTATGGCCAACCTTAGTATAAAACCTTGTCATTAACTACTATATATTATACCGTGTTTCCCCGAAAATAAGCCCGGGTCTTATATTTATTTTGGCAACAAAAGACACAGTAGGGCTTATTTTCGGGGTAGGTCTTACCATGTAATGTGCTGTCTTCCCTCCCTCTGCCTGACAGGAATCCCCAGTGTGAACTGAGTTAAAATGCTTGTAAAATCCTAGAATCCACTCTATTACAGTAGTATATAATGTATAATGTGTGTTTCTGTAATATAATTGTGCAAAATGCCTTCGTTATAGCACCGTTCTGCTCTTCTTTGACCCGCCAGAGCTCTCTTCCCCGCATTTATATAACAGAAACACACACATTGTACATTATATACTTCTGTAATAGAGTGGATTATAGGATGTTTCAAACATTTTAAACTAGGGCTTATTTTCGGGGTAGGGCTTATATTGCAGCTCTCCTGGAAAATAACACTAGGTCTTATTTTCGAGGTAGGTCTTTTTTTCGGGGAAACACGGTAGTACTGATTCAACGTCTATTTTAAAAACCATGATGAATCAAGGATACCTAAATAATATGATTAGTAGTGAAGAATTTCATACAAGGTTTTCATTACACATGTAATGTAACAATGATCTCAAAATATTATACTTTTGATAAACAGTATATTTATATATATATATATTTTAACCACTTACTGCCTGCACTAAAGCTGAATGATGGCTACAGCATGGGCTTCTAGTGCTGGGAGGGTGTCAATAGACAGCACACTGTGATCACTGAGTCCCTTGGACTCGGATGATCACAGAAAAGGGTAAAGGGCCAATCCCAGCGGGCCCTTTATATCGTGATCAGCAGATCAGGAAGTAAACAGAAGCCGGTTATCTGCTTTTTGTTCTCCTCACGATCAGCATGAGGAGAAAGGAATAAAGCCGGTAACAGGCTTCTGTTACAGGGACATCGGCCCCGATCTGTGCCACCTTTCAGTGCCCACCACCAGTGCCACCTTTCAGTGCCATCAGTGCTACCCATCAGTGTCAACTATCAGTGCTACCAATCAGTGGCCATCAGTGCTGCCAGTGCTGCCTACCAGTACCCATCAGTGCTGCCTATCAGTGCCCCCTATCATAGTTACATAGTTACATAGTTACATAGTTAGTCAGGTTGAAAAAAGACAAAGTCCATCCAGTTCAACCATAAAAAAAAATATTGTACAAATATTGTATTATCAGTGCCGCCCATCAGTGCTACCTATTAGTGCCTCCTCATCAGTGCCCACCAGTGCCGTCTCATCAGTGCCCATCAGTGCAGCCGCATCAGTGTCCATCAGTGCCGCCTTATTGCCACCTCATCAGTGCCTATTAGTGCCCATCAGTGCAGCCTATCAGTGCCCATCAGTGTAGTAGTTTAATTTGGGTACAGTGTTGCATAACTGCGCAAATGTCATTCAGGCTGGGTTCACACTATGTTCGCATGCGGCTCACAGCAGGGATCCAATGTGTCCCCGTTCACCGTTTTAGGTCCAATTTCAGCCAACATTTTCGGCTGAACTCGGACCTGAAATGGACCAAAAGACGCACAGGGCTCCAGCCCCGGTCAAAATCTCCTGCTATTGAGAATTGCATGCGGAAAATCCACATCCAATTCTCAATAGTGTGAGCCTCAAAGTGCAACAGTGCAGAGAGCTGAAAATTAGCCTGGGCAGGAAGGGGGAATAAGTGGCCAGTAGGGAAGTCGTTAAAATACAATATACCATTGGCATAATTTAGCTATATATCTACCTCTTTAAAAAAAAATAGTACTTAGCTAGTGTATTTTGGAGGGTCCCATACCTGTGATTTTGTAAATATGGATGCTTGCGTAGCGATACCCCCAGCTAAGAGGGCCGCTGGTATAATTTTTGGGCCCTGTAGTGCACCGCTGTCAATCCCAGGCAATTGGCTCTCTAACCTCCCTTGGCACAGTTAGTAGGAGATAATAGGATTGCGTGGCCTGTAACTCACGGGGACACAATCCTATAATAGCACACACACAGCAATAAAGTATAGCTATTCTTTCCCGTCTCCTCTGCAAAGTAAATGACACAAACACCAATATACTTAACCTTGGCACTTTTTCTCAGATTTGTTGAGTGAGCATGTAATCAACAGTATACATATATGTGCAGAGCCCTGCAATAAAAGAGTATCTCAACAAACAGATATACAGTACTGTGCATAACACTAATGCCATGTACACACGATCGAGTTTCACGGCGGTGAAAACACCGCCGTGAAACACGACGGGAAAAACGAGGACCAGCTTGGTCCCCTACACACGGCCGTTTTTCACAACATGTTTTCTCTTGAGCATGTTCTAATTTTTCTCGTCGTGATTCTCGCCGTTTTTCTCATCGGGAAAAATGCTGGAGAGCCTACACACGGCCGTTTTTGTCATCCAAGAGAAAAAATTAAATTTTTCCCAACGAGAAAAGTGATCGTGTGTACGCGGCATAACGGTCCCCCCTGCGGCTATTCTCCCTTGTGGGCAAAAAAAATGGCGCCCAGCAATGTCTACGCTAAGTCAAGCCTGACTGTACTCTGTAGAAGTTCTGTAGGGGAAAATCTTCGCTAGCAAAACCGGTGGTGCACTTTTGAAGAAAACAAACTGTAATCCACAGGGTAAAAGGGGTTTGAATAACTTGGTGAATTAAAGGCTATCTCTAAAGTTGCTCCAATGCACTGTCTCTCCGGTGCGCAGCGCAACACTAGTGATAACCACAGGGGAGGGTCCCACCAAATTGGCTGGAAACCTTCTCGGGAGGCTTCTTTCTTTGGACTCATGGACTTCCCCTTTTTGAGTTTTCTTCTTCTTCCATCTCTTCCTGGATCTTAATCCCTGTTGGGCCTGGTATGCATTGATTTCTCGCAGATTTTGGGGTTTTAACTCTTGACTAATGGTATTGAGTATTTTAGGAGGGGCATTGTTTCCCTTCTCCCTTGTCTCTTCTGGCTTTAGGATGTTTGTGGAGCTTTCTGTAAATAGTGGGCGCCCGGCTGACTCCTTCACCGGGGCCCTCTGAAGTTTTCCGCCGGCTGGTGATAGGCTCCTCGGTTCTTCCTCGGACTGGGGCACACTCTCCCAAAGTGGCCGACTCCTCCACAATTAAAGCAGACAGTTTCTCCTCTTTTCCGCGGGGAGGTTGGTGCAATAAAAGAGTATCTCAACAAACAGATAGATATACAGTACTGTGCAAAACACTAACGGTCCCCGCTGCAGCTATTCTCCCTCGTGGGCAAAAAAAATGGCGCCCAGCAACGTCTACGCTAAGTCAGGCCTGACTGTACTGTGTAGAAGCTCTGTAGGGGAAAATCTTCGCTAGCAAAACCGGTGGTGCACTTTTGAAGAAAACAAACTGTAATCCACAGGGTAAAAGGGGTTTGAATAACTTGGTGAATTAAAGGCAATATCTAAAGTTGCTGCGATGCACTGTCTCTCCAGTGCGCAGTGCAACACTAGTGATAACTCCGGATAACAGTTATTGGGCCTAGCGATCCTATATAGTTCTCTGAGCAGGTGCTCTCTCACCCAACCGGACCAGTCCGTGTCCGTATCTTCCGCTGCTGTGTCTTGGTACACAGGTCTCACGACATCCAATTCTTCGGTCCTCCTGGCAACGATGCAGCAACAGTATGGAGAGACGTCCCTCAGGTTCCTCAGGTTCCTCGGTGAGAGCGGAAGGCTCTTTGGAGAAAGGCCCAGGCTTCAGGCCTTGTATCTCAGCAGGCTCGGAAAAGAGTTCCACTTGCTGGGCAGGCGGTGTCCAAAGAGACCGAATTCAGCCCCGCCCTTCAGTAAAATAACCCGCCCCAAAAAATAAAGTTATTTCATTTAAATATGTCTTAGTTTAACCTTGTATACGCCAAGGGTATACAAGGAGCACCATGTGCCAAGAAAGATCTATGGTGGTGTTGGTAAAGACAATTAATCTGATACTTAGGCATTTCAAAAACAAAAAAGAGCATTAGGAGAGGAACGGAAGTGATGGGTAATCTCTTCTACAAAGACACTGTATTTTCCTGTTACAGTGACAACTGCACCCCCTAACTTGTACAAGCATTACATAGAAAGGAACTGTGGGACAACCTCTCCAACAGGGTCACAGGCAGAAGTAATAACCTGAAAGTAATTTTTATTCTTCCCATCCTATCCTAAACTAATAAAAAACATTGCATAGATGTAGGTTTTAAATTAATACATTTCTAACAGAACATCTTCCCGCTATGTAATGGATATGAGAAGATGGGGAGGTGTCCTGTAGTCATGTACTAGGATGGGAACAATAATGTTCACATTTGCCACAGTCCTGCACAGTCAAAATTTGTGGTTTTGTTAAATTTTCATCGGAAAAAACAATCGTGTGTTTGCGGCATAACAGTGTTTTTTTTTCTGTCTGTCCTTTCATGTTACGGTGACAACTGCACCTCCTCATTTCTTGTACAAGAATTATAGAGAAAGGAACTGTGGGGAAAACTTCACCAACAGGGTCACAGACAGAAATAATAACCTGAAAGAAATTGTAATTCTTCCCATCCTATTCTAAACTAGAATAGGCGTATAACACACACCCTAACTTAAAAGCCTCGTACACACAACCGAGTTTCTCGTTCAAAACCGACAAGAAAAGTGCAGAGAGAGCTTTATTGTCGAGAAAACCGTTCGTGTGTATGGTTTTGCGACGAGAAAACTGCCGTGAATCTCGACGAGAAAGATAGAGCACCTGCTCTCTTTTTTCTCGTCCGGATTCTAGATTTTCTCGTCGTGTTTCTCGTCGGCCTGTTTTGCGACGAGAAAATGGTTCGTGTGTATGCTTTTACGACTCTTCAAAAAGCACGCATGCTCAGAATAAAGTATGAGACGGGAGCGCATCTTCTGGTAAAACAAGCCTTCGTAATGGAGATAGCACATTCGTCCCGCTGTAAATTATTGCATCGTTTAAATGTTGTGCATTTAAATCTTCTTTAGAATGTTACAGAAATGAAAACTAATGAACTTGTTTTGCTGCTGATATTCATAGAGTTCTGACTATCTATTTTAAACCTTTTTCATGCTGATCTCAAGAAGATTTAGCTGTATTATATCGTGCAAGATCTTCTGAATATTTTTATGTTTAAAAAATTTTATACAGATGTTCATTTTGATTTTTGATTTTTTTTTGATAGTGATCTCCATGTTTTTATTTATTATTTTTGTTGTGTCAAGTTTACACCATAATTTTTTTTTATAACACCTTTAATGATATTTTTTTGTGTTATCTGTCCCTTTTATTTTTTTGGTTCAAATGTATCTGCCTACTCCAAAGGTAAATAAATAATTATTATAAAAACACATACTGTAGTCAAGTATGAACTTGAAAAAAAAAAAAACATTTATTCTGGTATAGAACAAAATAAATAGAAGGCAGCGCTGGAGAACCTGCTGCCATTTGTGCATCCATGGAGCCCCAGAGCACACATCAACCGTGTGTGGGCAATAAAATTGGGAGCTTGAGAAGCACAACAGTTGTGAGCACAATCTGATGCTGGCCTCCCAGAGGTCAGGAACAGCAGCAGGTGATATACATGTCCCAAGTCTGTGGTACTACAACAGGCTGCCTTCTGTCCGACCACATTGAAGCAAGGCCATCACTTCCTGGTCTTCTTGGCAACCTTCCCTGCAACCTTCCCTGCAGCCTTCTCTGCAGCCTTCCTTCTGCGTGTGGCTGGAGGCTGGGCCACTGGAGGGGTACTCGTGTCAGGAGGAGGAGAAGGAGGTGGAGGAGAAGGAGGTGGCGGAGAAGAAGAAGGTGGAGGAGGAGGAGGAGGTTTTCAGGTTGGGAAAGCTGGGCGACCTCACATATGGCCTTATTGGGGGTAATTCTCTTCATCACCCCCTTGTTCAGCAAGGTGATGAGCAGGGACTCGCATAGGAGGCGTTGCTCCATGCTTATCACCTTGAACTTGGCCTCAACTAGGCCGGCAATGGTCTCTTCAGGGGATGTGGGCTCCTGGAGGGTGGCATGTGCCTCTCTAATAAGGGCCATTGCTGCCTCACTTGTGCTCCTGTCCCTCCTGCTTCTTTTAGGAAGGCGGATGGGAGGCACCTGCGATCTTGTCCTGCTACTCGGCCCGGCCACCTCCTGTCTGCCACTGGGCCCAGCCACCTCCTGGCTGACAGTGGGCCCTGACATCTCCTGGCTCACAGTGGGCCCTGCCTCCTCCTGCCTGACACTTTCCAGACCCTCCTCCTGGCTGATTTCATCCTGTGTATGAAAAAGGGACATAGTTTTATTTTTTGGTTTATTCTTTTCACACAAATTTGAGATCATGAATGTAGCAAATTGAATGTAAATCAAGAGAAAAGACAATTATTTTTATGACCATCAGATTTCATTTTTTTTCCCCCAATTTATGGCAGACTAATGTCTATAGATATTGATTTCACTTTTGTATCCCAATTTATTTTAGGATTTACATATTGGCTTATTTTTCCGGCATTAATTTTCTCACAATACCTTTTCATTAAATACTATACCTGGCTCCAGATGTCCAAATCAGCTTCTTCCAGGATGGCTGCCCCCTCTTGCTCCAGAGAAGGCTCAGGTTGGCTGCAGGGAAGTGTGGGGGGAAGACTGGACAGTGATGGCCTTGCCTCAATGTGGTCATCCAGAAAGAACATCCTGCTATAGTACCACAAATTAGGGACATATACATCAGCTGCTGCAGCTCCTGACCTCTGAGAAGCCAGGACCTTAGAGCGTTCAGTCCTGTATGTGCCTCTCAAGCTCCCAATTTTAGTGTCCACCTGTTTTGCTGTTGCTGTGGGTACCTTGGTCTGCACAAATGGGAGCAGGCTCTCCAGCACTGCTTTCCTTACACCTTTTTTGCGATGTCTGGGGTTTTTGGTCTCCCACAGAGCGGGCAGCTCCCTTACCCGGTCTATAAATTCCGCAAGGAATTCCTTATCACTGATAAACACATTCATTTTTTTTCTGCAAGCCAAAAATAATGAAAAAAAAATAATGTCAGTCACACAGTCTAACCTGCTGTAAATCTTATTCACCATATATATCCTCCAACATTCTCTAGACAGTATAGGCCACCAATTTCACAAAGTCTAAAAATCACATACCTTCGTTCGCACGTCCGTCACTTTTACTCCTCTCTCCGCACACCGAACGTAGTAGTCACATGTGTGTTTGCTTTATATACACCACGCATGCGTAAAACTATGCACACGTCGCTCCGCACATGTTGCCCGCCCATGACGTTCAAAGTAACATCTTTTCCCCGCCCCTTCTCTTTCGGCGCGCAGACAGATATGGCGGATTCACAGCAGGTGTCTGCTAATTCCTCAAATAACGAGGAGGAGACAAGCCCGGAGACTGAGGAAACGTCACGATCAAGGAGGAGATTCAAGGCATCGAATATGTCTTATGCGGAGATGGCGGAGATGGTGGACATATTGCAAAAGTCGGATTATGACGCAAAGCATGGGCCGTATAGCAAACCTAATCGAAGGAAGTCCAAAATCATGAAGAAAGTCATGAAGTGTCTGAAGAAGAATTTCGGGGTGAAACGATCAAACGAGCAGCTTAGAAAGAGGTGGTCTGACCTCAAACTGAGGGAGCCGGAGCAGTTAAGGAGCATTAAGAGAATGCTTGAAAAAAGTAAGTACTTTTTCCCCATTTTTCCTATTTCTGTATTTCACAACTTGCATGTTGCTCCATGTTATTGCATTTCCCTAGTGTACCTTACAAAATGTCATAGTTTGAACTTGGTTTGGCACAGTAATCGTTCGTTACAGACACATCGTTCGGCCACTATGCACGATTTTTATAGATTTTACAGGGTTAAAATTATTTACACAGCTGCCTGTTTTTATTCAATAGTTGTTATTACATTGTTGGCTAGATGATGTGTTTGTAAAGAGAATGAAATGCAAACTTTAATCAGTGTAAAGGAGAGGACACTCAGCAGCTGGATCCACATCTGTACTTTTGAGCACTATAGTGTGGGCCACCAGAACCACCTTTTTTGGGTGCCACACACAGGTGCATCAGTGCATTTTTGGGGTGCCTCCATGTGTAAAAATTGACAGCCAAAGGTGAAAAGTCAAGAATATATTTTTTCCTAAATAATGTGTTCATCTTGAAATCAAACAGACACTTGTACCCCACTTCCAAGCAATGTATCATGTTTTAATTTTTTTAACAAAATATCTGTGTGCTAAGTATACCTTTTGTTTGATTCTCATAGGGGAGAGAAGACTGGGAGGAGAACACTCTGGGGAGCACAAGAACCCCACACCTTCTAAACAAACCAAACCTCACCAAGACCCACAACCTGAGGATGTTGAGGAAGTTGAAGAAGTGGAGGAAGGAGAAGTGCAGGAAGGAGAAATGGACGACATGGTGGAACTTGTCACCACAACAGGTCAGTATCTGTCACCACAGCTTCAGGTAAGAGATGTAGGCCTGCAGAGTTATAATTCCTTTTATTTATTTTTATAGGGGATAAAAATGTTGTGTGAAAGAAAGTACGCGTTTCTCTGCTGACAGTGCCCTACAAATCATACAGCAAGTGATGGAATGTAGTACAGAACTGGACAGAATTAAGCAAAGAATTAATGTGATGGACCAAACCTTTAAGGACATCCTAGATGTTTTGGGGAGAATTGAATAAGGCAACAAAACCCCCATTTTTTGTTTGGGATTGTTCTTCCCCATTTTTTAAGCTTTTAGACAATCAATCAAGCCAAAATTTGAATATGCACACAGTGTGTCAACATGTGCCATCTGCCATCAGGGGATATCCATATACAGGTTTTGGGGGATGCAACCCCTTCCTCGTATCTCAAGTAGGTCAAATGAAGAAGGGGTTGCACCCCCAAAACACGTCCATTGATCACCCCTGATGGCAGATAGCACATGTTGACAATAGGGATCAGGAGTCTAAAATCCCAATTTAAAAAAGACTTCAAATTGTGTGCATCTTCAAATTTTGGCTTGGCCACGGGTGCCAATACCCCATATTAGGATGGCTATAGACATATTTTGTGTAATTGAATGTCTCATATTGCCAAGAGGTATCCAATGTTGTAGTTTGTTGAATGCTACTGATGGTTTTGTATTTTCTTAAAAAAAAAAAAATGCCGGTTTCTGGCCAGCCAAAAAATAATCTATACATACTGTTCTATTTACCATGTGTGTGAATGTGCACAGAGTAAAATGTTTGAACAACAAAGTGTAGCTTCTTTATCAAATCCGCTCTAACCTTATTTGTGTATATTTTTGTTGTTACTAGTGAAATGGTTGGTATTTACTAAAGGAAAATACACTTGGCACTACAAATGCACTAAGACAAACTAGGAGACAGGAAAAACAAAAAAATTTAAGATTTAATCAGATTTTTATTTTGTTCTTTCTCAAAGCATATTTAGACATGGCCTGGCATAGGAATTGCCCCCCTACCCGTGAAATATTCAAGATATTTCTGACGAACCTCACAGGCATTTTGGGGGGGCAAGCCAGGACGGCCAGATTCTAGGCCCACAAGGGTATTGCCAGATGAAAGTCCTGCCTCAGGCAATATTGAGGCCATATAATTTGGTGATTTCCGGATCAGAAAATTATGTAGCACACAGCAACAGAAAACAACATAGTTAATCTTGTACTCCGCCAAGTGAATTGGAGTCATGAAAAGGCGGAACCGGCTGGCCATTATCCCAAAGGCATTTTCAACGACTCTTCAGGCCCTGGCCAGCCGGTAGTTGAACACCCTCTTCTCCAGGGTCAGGGTCCTCTGGGGAAATGGGCTCATGAGATGCGGTCCCAGTCCGAAGGCTTCATCAGCCAAAAACACAAAGGAGAGTCCTTCAACATTCCCTGCATCCGGTGGCAATGCAAGGTCATCACTCTGGAGACGGAGGGCAAACTCCGTCTGGCTGAAGGATCCCCCATCGGACATCCGGCCATTCTTCCCCACATCCACATAGAGGAATTCATACCGTGCTGACACCACCACCATCAGCACAATGCTATGAAACCCCTTGTACTTGTAGTAGTAGGACCCAGAACGGGGTGGTGGCACGATGCGGACGTGCTTCCCGTCAATGGCTCCACCACAGTTGGGGAAGTCCCACCGCATGGCAAACTCCGATGCCACAGTCTGCCATTCCTGTGGCGTGGAAGGAAGCTGTGGAGTCGAACAAGATAAAAAAATATTAGTACTTTTGCACATAACATTGCAAGCAGATTATACTAAAATACATTCTAGACCAACATCATTCTAAGTTTCCGTTTAATGTGTTTTTAAAAAGTATAATGGAAGGCTCAAGTATCATATTCATCACCCCCTCTGATGGTCCATTATAATCAAATTTGGGGGGGGGCTAGATGTGTTTGGCCACAGGATAGCATTGCAGTGGCAGTGCGTCCAGAGTGGGCGCTGGAGCGCTGCCCCCTCTCTCCTGCGCCCGTCACTCAGAACAATACATAGGTTCATGCCTTGCATGAACCTATGTATTGTCAATGCCGCCCACTATTCAGATGGATGGCCCCCTGTTGAGCGACGGCCATATGAATAACAGCGGCAGTTTTTTGGGGAAAATTGTCTATCAGAGCCAGCGGGTCAAATAGGCTTGGCGATTACAGCCTGAGGGATGTAATTGGCTTCATAAAAGTTAACCAGGGGACGGATGGGGGGTGCATTCCTTGGGTAAACACTGACGGGCTCCTTTGCCAATCATGTTCACCAAGTCTGTTTACCGGTAACCTGATTGGCTGATGCAACATCGAGGGCAGGAGAAGACATCAAGGAGAGAAGAAGGATGGCGCTAACCAGAAGAAGGTAAGTGCAGGGCTGGGGGGGAACTGGCTGCATTGTAGGGGGCAAACTGGCTGCATTGGAGGGGGCAAACTGGCTGCATTGGAGGGGGCAACTGGTGGCGTTTAATAGGCACAGTCGCAACATTTTGAGCAGCAGTCGCCACTGCTGGAAAGGTTAGTGAAGTGAAATATGCATGGAGGAGAAAAAAGAGGCATTTCAAAGCTTCCAGCATGCATGAGGACAAAGGGGACATTCTCAGCATAATACAATCATGGTAATTAGGGAAGGATGAAAGAAAATACATTAGCATACATAAAATACACAAAAATGTGATGTTAATGGAGAAAACTTACCCTAATATAGTCCTCCTGCAGGACTTGTATAATGGCAGAACAGGTGTCTGGGATTATGAGGCCCAGAGCCTGGGGGGAGATGCCTGTCGTGAACTTCAAGTCCTACAGACTGCTCCCTGTCGCCAGGTAACGTAAGGTGGCGATGAGCCTCTGCTCAGCACTGATGGCTTCCCGCATAACGGTGTCCTGCCTGGTAATATAGGGGGACACCAAAGCCAAAAGATGCTGAAAAACGGGGTCAGACATCCGCAGAAAATTCCTGTAGTCCTCAGGATTATTCTCCACGATCTCCCGCAGCAGAGGCATATGGCAGAATTGGTCCCGCTGGAGCAACCAATTATTGGTCCATGAACTCCTCCTCACCCCGTTCATGGACTCGTCTTGGTCCAAAACAAGCAGACCAACACCAAGTGCCCGCACAGCACAAACTCGACGACGAGAACGTACCCGCGACATGGCTAGGAAACGGTCGTCTGATCAGAACGTACTAAACAGAACGCACTTTAGAACAGCAAGGCCTATGAAGAACGAACTGAAATTCAGAAACGAACGGGCAAGAACGCACTGTAAAACAGATACGACCTGCCTACATGCCCTGAAAGACAAGATACGAACCCACAAGCACAAACTGAACCGCAGAAAACTAACTGAAGGCACGAAGACTTAAGAGCGCGAATCGTCTCTTCCCAAACTTTTACTTCACACGCGGTAACACAAGATCAGCAAAAGCAGCCCAAGGGGTGGCGCCAGTGAAATCAACCTTCCCCTTTATACTGCCGTCGTACGTGCTGGACGTGACCGCGCAGAACAACAACGAGATTTGGAATTGTCAGTGTGTACGCATGGAAAGCTTGACGAGAAACTCGTCAAGGTTGACAAGAATCTCGTTGAGAAAAACGACGTGTTTTTAACGACGAGAAACTCAGTCGTGTGTACGAGGCTAAAGAGGGAAGTTTCAGGAAAAAAACTTTCCACAGCCCCCTGCATATAACACGCAGGCACAGTTTACCCTCTATTTTCAGGGTAAAAAAGTGAGTGTTATACGCCAATAAATACAGTAATTAAGACTAGAGTTAGGCTTTAACCACTTGCCGCCCGCCCTATAGTGGATTGACGTCGGCAAAGTGGTTTTAAAATCCTGACTGGATGTCATATGACGTCCGCCAGGATTCGGTGTTATTGCGCGCCCCGGGGGCGCGCACTGCACCGATCGCTAATGCCGCTTGACCCCCGGACACAGCGCATACCCGATCAGGGTAAACAGCCAATTTCATTGGCTGTTTACCATGTGATCGGCTGTGTCAAATCACAGCCGGTCACATGTCCAAACAAATCGGAGGCGCGCCTAATGCGCGCCGCCGGGAGCGCACGGCGCGCCGATCGGGGATGGCGCGTGTCCCTCGGACATAGCACATCCTCAATCAGGGTAAACTGCCAATAAAATTGGTTGTTTACCCACGTGATCGGCTGTGACCAATCACAGCCGGTCACAAGTATAAACAATGTGGCGGTTTCCAGGGATCTCTCCTTCTCTCTCTCACACACCGATTGTGTGAGGAGAGAGAAGGAGAGATCTGTGAGTTTTTGGATTTTCTAATTATAAAAAATACTGTCTGCACTACACGACCCCCCCCACCCCCCCAATAAAGAGAACCTGTCACAGCCCATCTGGACCTGTCACAGCCCACCATCAGTACCGCCATCAGTACCATCTGGATCTGACAGCCCATCTGTCACACAGGCCACCAACGGTACCGCCATCGGTACCGCCATCAGTACCACCATCGGTACCGCCATCAGTACCGCCATCGGTACCATCTGGATCTGACAGCCCATCTGTCACAGCCCATCTGTTACACAGGCCACCAACGGTACCGCCATCAGTACCACCATCGGTACCATCTGGATCTGACAGCCCATCTGTCACAGCCCATCTGTCACAGCCCATCTGTCACACAGGTAGCCATCAGTACCGCCATAGGTACCGCTATCACTACCGCCGCACAGTCCCGCCATAAGTACCATCACACAGGTCATCAGTAACCTGTCATTACCCTGAAACAAGCCTGCCATCAGTGAGCTGTCAGTATCACCACCAGTACCGCCATGTCTCAAAGAATGTACACACCTGAGGAGGCATATAACATCCTCGCCATGTCGGATGATGAGAGCAACGGGGAGCTCCCATTATCCGATTCTAGTTCGGAATATGAGCCAGTGGAGGGTAGTGGATCGGAGTCCGAGTCAGCGGAGAAAACCGCCCCTCCTAAAAGAGTAAGGAGATCAGGATCTAGATCAGAAGACCTGCCTACCACCAGCAGTGCCAGACCCCAGGAAGAGGAGCCGAATACCAGTACTGGAATTACTCATCCAGCCCAAAGAATCCGGGCCCAGTCCTGATGCCCTGGCAAACCCCTTATGGTTGCCTGCCAACTCAGGATCCGCTACAATCCCCCCTTTCCCCGCACAGCCAGGTGTGCAGCCCAACACGTAAATTTTTTCCCAATTGGACTATTTTTATTTGTTTTCCCCCGAAGATTTGTTGCAGTACATGGTGGACCAAACAAATCTTTACGCAGAGCAATTTATTGCTGCCAACCCCAATTCGTCCTACGCCCGTATGTTTAATTGGCGACGTCTCACACTAGAGGAATTCAAATTGTTTTTGGGCCTTAGTTTTAATATGGGGCTTACAAAGAAAAGCGAACTGCATGCCTACTGGTCCACCCGCCCCATCCACCACATGCCCATATTTTCTGCTGTCATGTCCAGGACACGGTACGATATGATAATGCGCTTTCTTCATTTTAATGACAATTCGCAGTGCCCTCCCCGAGATCACCCCAACCATGACAAATTATATAAGCTTCGCCCCCTAATAAATTATTTTTCCCAACGGTTTTCTGAAGTGTTTATCCCCAACAAAAATATTTGTGTAGACGAATCCCTTATCCATTTTACTGGCCGGCTGCAGTTCAAGCAGTACATCCCAAGTAAAAGAGCCAGGTACGGGGTAAAATTTAACAAATTGTGCGATCGAGCCACTGGATACGTGCACAAATTTCGTATTTATGAAGGCAAAGATTCCCAGCTCCAGCCCCGTGATTGCCCCACATATATAGGAACCAGTGGTAAAATTGTCTGGGACCTTGCATACCCCTTGTTCAAAAAAGGATACCACATAAATGTAGATAATTACTACAGCAGCTTGCCCCTTTTCCGTCACCTGTATCGTGAACAAACCCTGGCCTGCGGTACCTTCCGAAAAAATAGGAAGGGGTTCCCACAGAATTTGCTTTCAAAACAGCTACAAAAGGGGTAAGCTGCATTCATGAGGAATGAGGAGGTGTTGGCCATGAAGTGGCGGGACAAGAAGGATGTTCATATGATGTCTACAATCCACGATGACAACTTGGTGGAGGTTCAGAGAAGACGTGTCCCCGTAGTAAAGCCTGAATGTGTTCGTGACTACAATATGTACATGGGGGGGGGGGTGGATTTAAACGATCAGATGCTACAACCCTATTTATCAACCCGAAAGTCAAATTATTGGTATAAAAAAGTAGCATTTCATCTCTTTCACATGGCCCTGTTCAATTCATTTGTCTGCTATCAAAAATCATCCGAAAACCAACCCACCTCCTACCTCAAATATTTGGAAGACATTGTCACTGCCCTGATTTACCAGCAAGGACCCGCCCCAGGAAGCATTCGCTCCGATAGTGTGAGTCGACTGCATGAGCCACATTTGCCCTATAGCATTCCCCCCGCAGAATCCGGAAGAAGACGCCAAAAGAGATGTCGTGTATGCTCAAGAGGAGGAGTTAGAAGAGATACAAGTTATCATTGTCCCGAATGTCCCTCCCAACCTGGCCTGTGTATCGGTGATTGCTTCAAAAATTATCACCGATCTATCAGATACTAGTTCCCCTTATTAGTAACAGACTGCCATTTCCCCCTTTCTAATACCTGTGCCTGCCTGCTACTGACCCTGGCCTGTTTACCGACAATGACTTTGCCTGCCGTTTTAACACCTTTCTGACTTCCACGTGCACCAACCTCAGCCTGTTTACCGACGATGCCTCTGCCTGCCGTTTTAACCACGTTTATGACTTCCACGTGTACCGACCTCGGCCTGTTAATCGACCATGTTTTTGCCTGCCACTTGGACTGATCTTTGCCCTTCTACTTTAGCACACAGGGGTCTCACATATGTGAGGGGCTCCAGAATAGCGTTCTGAGTACAGAAGATCAGTTTTTGGTTTTCTGTGTTCCCAGAACAGGGTCTGGTTGCCCGGAGGCTTCAAAGAGATTTGGGTGGGAGAAGCCTCTACCCCTGTCCCCCTGGCTCTTAGCTTGACGGTCCTTCCTGCTGCCTGGACCAATACTTTGGCTGTGCTGACCATATCGCTGCCTGTAATGACCCAGGACTTTATGGACTATATTTCTTTCTGCTGCCTGGACCAATACTTTGCCTGTGTTGACCATTTCTCTGCCTGCTGCCTCTACTGACTATGGACAGTATTTCTGCCTGGACATCTCTGCCTGCTGCCTGGACCTGTGCTTTGGCTGTGCGGTGTCTCTGCCTGTCTATTCCTGCCTGCTGCCTGGACCTACTATGCTCTCCTCTGTGGACCACTGCACTACTAAAACCACAGGTAATCTTTTGTTATTTGGTATGTACCTGCTATGTGTTAGAAATATGAAGGGCCTTCAAAAATGTGATCGGTAGTCAGAAAATTATACGTGTAATTTTATGCTGCTAGAATGCCTGGAGGTGCTATTTGGATGTTGGGCCTCTGTATATGGCCAGGCTGTGTAAAGGTCTCACACATGTGGTATTGTTCTACTCAGGAGAAGTAGCAGAATGTATTTTGGGGTGTAATTTTTGCTATGTACATGCTATGTGTTGGAAATAGTTTATAAATGGACAACTTTGTGTAAAAAAAATGCATGTTCATTTTTTTCCCACGTTTTCCGAAAACGTTTGGAAAAAAATGAACCGTTCAAAAGACTCATTATGCCTCATAGATTATACGTTGGGGTGTTTGCTTTCCAAAATGGGGTCACTTTGTGGATGTTTCCATTGTCCTGGTGCTCCAGGGCCTTCAAAATTGAGATAGGTCATCATGAAATTATATGTGTAATTTTGTTCCTAAAATGCCTGGAGGCGCTATTTGGATGTTGGGCCTCTGTATATGGCCAGGCTGTGTAAAAGTCTCACACATGTGGTATTGTTATACTCAGGAGGAGTAGCAGAATGTATTTTTGGGTGTAGTTGCAAGTATGCATATGCTTGGTTCAAGAAATAACCTATCAATACAATAAGTTTGTGTAAAAAAAAAAAATCTTAATTTTCCCAAGAATTGTGGGAAAAAATTACAACTTCAAAAAACTCACCATGCATCTTACTAAATACCTTGAACTGTCTACTTTCCAAAAAGGGGACATTTTGGGGGTATTTGTACTTTCCTGGATTGTTATTGTATCAAGAAATGAGATAGGCCTTCAGTACATCAGGTGTGATCAGATGTGATCAATTTTCAGTGATTTGCACCCTAACTTGTAGACTCTATAACTTTCACACAGACTAAATAATATCCACTAATTTGGGTTATTTTTTACCAAAGATATTTAGCAGTATAAATTTTGGCCCAAATTTATGAAGAAAAATTACTTCTTTGCAAAATTTTACAATAGAAACTAAAAAAAAGTGGGGTTTTTTTTCAAAATTTTCGCTCTTTTTCCTTATATCGCAAAAAATAAAAAACCCAGCGGTGCTTAAACACCACCAAAAGAAAGCTCTATTTGTGAGAAAAAAATTATAAAAATTTTGTTTGGATACAGTGTAGCATGATTGAGTAATTGTCAATCAAAGCGTGAGAGCACTGAAAGCTGAAAATTGGTCTGGGCGGGAAGGTGTTTAAGTGCCCTGTATGGAAGTGGTTAAATTAATTACATGTATTCTCTGAATGGATTGCAGTGTTTAAAAAACTTTTAGATACTAGGAAATGCTTGTGTGCAATATGATGGAAAAGGGTTATCAGATCACTATTCACTCTGGGGGTCCTAACAAAGGTGTGTCTAAATACATAATGAAAAAATAAGGTCAAATTATAAGACCCCTTTCACACTGAAGCGGCGCTAAAACAGCACTTAAGCTCTAGTGCGGTACTTTAGCGGCTTTTAGCAGGGTTTTTGCAGTGCTTTTTGGGCGCTAGCTGGGCGGATTTTTTAAGATCACGTGACAACATGACCTTAAAGAAAAGGAAAAAGGTCCCATTTTGCGGTGCTTTCAAAGCGCTTTTTTTTTTTTTTTTTTTTTTAAATTCTGCTTATTGAGTTTTAAGAAATATAGCATAACATCATTGGACATGTCAGCCGAAACTGTCCACATAGCGGCCAAGCATGGCCCGAAACATATCCTAACCTTAACTAACATAGTCCGACTAACTAGCTTACAATTCCTAAAAACAAACAGCTAACAACCCTCCCATGCCATCCCACCCCCTCCCTAACCCCATATGGTCACAGCGCAATACAAAACAGGACTCTTCAGTTTTTCCATCTTTCAAAGCGCTTTTAGGGCGATTTGGAAGCGCTGCCTATTCATTTCAATGGGAAGTGGCATTTTGGGAGGTCGCTTTTTATAGCGCTCCCGAGTCACCCCAAAAATGCTGCTTGCAGGACTTTTCCTAATGTCCCGCATTGCACAGAATGGGAGGCAGATTTCAGGTGCTTTCCAGGCGCTATTTCTAGCGCTAAAACGCCTGAAAACTGCTTCAGTGTGAAATGGGCATTAGTAGTCATTTACAAGTCATTCATTTGTATTGTATTTACTGTATATGTATATACTTTGGAATTCACCTTGAATAAAAAAAAAAAAGATTACAAATGTTTTTTCTTCTTATGCCATATACAGTAGATAATTCTGAAGGAAAAAAAGAGACAACTACCACTAAAGCATACACTTCAACAGGTATTTTAATGTTCATTTTAACGGCTTAACATTGGTGTAGTGTTCTCATACTGTGATAATGCCAGTGCATTGGTTTCAGTCAAGTGTTGAGGTTTTTGATGTGCACCAAAATAAAATAAAAAAAGAAGTGCTGACCCAAGGCATTAACCTGACCTTTATGCTAACCACATACACAGCAATTTCCAGGCAAATGCAACCACTTTAAACCATTTATTTAAATGAATAAATAGATCAAGGCAAACTATCACTAACTATTTCGATTATTTTACATTTTAATTAGAAACTCTAGTAGGTGGATTGATCCTTTTGCTCATATTGTAAATAGAAAGTGGTTGAAATTGTCTAGTAAACTGCTTTGTGTATGGCCATCATAAGGTTATTGTTCACACTTTAAACATATTTAAACAATACAAATTTGGTTTCTTTTTGATCTGTTAAACATACATTTACATATACATATGCATTTAAAGACATTTTGTTATATCTGTTTAATAGTTGAAAAATAAATACACTTGATCCTGAAGTCCGAAATCTTGTAAGCTGATAATCACTTGTGCTCCTTCCCTTGTATGTGTGAGAACTGTTCCCAGCTCTCTCTGTGGACAACAGAACACCTCACCTATATGTTATGGATACAAGATGATGGAGAGGTGTTCTGTAGCCATGTAATAGGGTAAGAAGAGTAA
This sequence comes from Rana muscosa, assembly GCA_029206835.1. Classification (NCBI taxonomy): domain Eukaryota; kingdom Metazoa; phylum Chordata; class Amphibia; order Anura; family Ranidae; genus Rana; species Rana muscosa. The sequence goes on from CM055117.1 coordinate 405,325,430, forward strand.
GTGAAAAGGTAAAATGTGTGATTCCATTAATGAGGCTTTCTGGAAAAGCCAACCTCCTCACTATAAAAGGGGGATACAGAGCAGACAGATTGACAGATTATTAAAGCTTCTGTAGAAAAAGAATAGGGGCATCTAACCAACTGCATAGGGAGAGATTAGCGTCAGTTAGGAAAATATAATTACATTCTGATTGCTAGCTCTTTGAGTAATCAACCTATATGCTAGCCTTTTTTGTTTTACTATTAGGGACTTTTTTATTTTTATTTTGCGGTGTGGTTAATTAACTCCAACTAGCTGATTTGAGAGGTCACATTTAGCTGCTGTCCTGTCCATAGCAAACTTTTTTTTTTTTTTTTTCTTGTTATTCACTTGTTAGTCACTTGTTTTTTTATGTTGATGTAGCGGGCCTCCCATATTTGGGGTTGTTATGCCTGAAATTTAGGGGGTACCCTGAGCATTAGTTTGGCTCAGGCTGTTTGATTTCTTAAATTGGTCTCTGCTTATTGTGATGTTGCCTGTTTGTATAGTTCCCTTTGGCGTGTATGTGGCGCTGTTGCGCAGGTCTCAGGTTGAACCGCAGGTGGCATTGCAGCGCTATTGGGTGTCCTCTCTCGGCGGCTGTATGGTGGGCGTGGTTTTGCTCGCTGTGCATGCCGGGAGAGGGTACTCAAGGGGCAGATGCCATTGGCAGAGGGTCTTCATCCTCAGCATGTACCCCACCTTCGGTGGCCCTCATCGCCAGGGGTACGTGTGAATGTGTTGGGTCCCGGGCACCTTTGGCCCAAGGCCACATCGTTCCAGGTAGGCCCAGTACCTTTAACTGAGGCCTACAACCAAACCATGGAATCCCAGGGTGCCCGTGGGAGGGTGACCCGCTCTGAAGGAGAGGCAACCAGGGGAGGACCTTTCTAAGGGGATAGGTGAAGGATGTCACTGTCTCGGGAGAGGCCTGGTTACCTGTCAGAGGGAAGGATTCCGTGATCCGCCAAAAGCTCTTGTAACGTGCCCCATTGGCACCTACGGTCTCTAAAGTTACAAGTGTGGAGGAGTTCAGGACTTAGAAGCTAGAAGATCCTGTGGCAGAGGATCTCCTGAACGTGTCTCTGGGAGAAACTAATCTAAAGTAAATCTTCCGTGCTTCACTCCGGCTGCTAGGACTGTGAGAGGGAACTATCCGGGTGAGCAAAAAACCCACTCAGGCCTCAGTGGCAACGAGTGGTAATTGAGTGCCGCGTGCCTGAACCTATATTCCTGTTCAATTCTCTCTCTTTCCAACTTTCCTATCGAGTTGCAAGCAAAAGGAAAATAAACTCTTTTATTGGGTTTAACATTGTCTGGACATTGGCTTTCCTCAAGAGAGAAATAGACTTTTCCCTACACTCTAGTGACGAGAACCAATAGAAAGAGGTAACTTGCTGCTGGACCCAAAACACCGCTCACCCTCTACAAGATGGAGGATACTGGGCATGTGGCATGGTGTGTCCCACTCTGAAAATGGAGGTAAGCAGGGTAACGGATCTGTGTGCTACATTGATAAGGTCTTTATTTAGGTTACACTCTGTTTTTGCTGCACGAGTTCTCCTAGTAAATAAAAAATAAAACAATGACTAGGGCCTTTTTTTCTTTGAAGTGACCATTCTTGTTAGCGGCCATCCATTCTTGGAGTTGCCTTGTGTTTCCAGCATGCCACCACACCATTTTAAAGAAAGAAAGAACGAAGTGCAAGAACAGTGTGCATCTAACCCACCTCAAATTATATCACTCACATTTACTGCACATCATTTTCTATTTTACAAATAGTAATAATACATTGGTCAGGCCCATTATCCAAGATAAAACCTGTCTTGTTGGCCAGTTTTACACTGCAGTTTCATCTGCGGTCTCTTAATTAGGGATGAGCCAAACCTACCTGGGTTTGGTTCAAGGTATGTTCACAGAACATTAGTACATAACTAAACTTTTAGTGCTGAATCCAAACCCCATTTCCTGTTTTCTCTGACTGGATTGCAGTGTTTAAAAAAACTTTTAGATACTTGGAAATACTGGTGTGCACTATGATGGAAAATGGTTATCAGGTCACTATTCACTCTGGGGGTCCTAACAAAGGTGTGTCTAAATTACATAATGACAAAAATAAGGTTAAACTACTGTATAACAATAATTTACAAGTCATTCTTTTTTTATTTTTTTTATTTACTGTATATGTATATACTTTGGAATTCACCTTGAATAAAAGAATGGTTACAAATGTTTTTTCTTCTTATGCCTTATAGATGCGTTTGAAGGAAAAAAAGAGACAACTACCACTAAAGCATACACTTCAAGAGGTACCGTATTTTAATGTTCATTCTAATGGCTTAACATTTGTGTAGTGTTCTTATACTGTGATAATGCCAGTGCATTGGTTTCTAGTGTTGAGGTTTTTGATGTGCACCAAAAAAAAAAAAAAGAAGTGCTGACCCAAAGCCTTAACCTGGCCTTTATGCTAACTACATACACAGCAATTTCCAGGCAAATTCAACCACTTCCAACCATTTTTTTAAATGAATAAATAGATCAAGGCAAACTATCACTAACTATTTTGATTATTTCACATTTTATTTAGAAACTGTAAGTTGTAGGGTAGATTGATCCTTTTGCTCATATTGTAAATAGAAAGTGGTTGAAATTGTCTAATAAATTGCTTTGTGTATGACCATCATAAGGTTATTTTTCACACTTTAAACATATGTAAACAATACAAATTTGGTTTCTTTTTGATCTGTTAAACATACATTTATAAATACATATGTGTTTAAAGACATTTTGTTATATCTTTTTTTAACTTCTTTATTTTTATTGTTTTCTTCAATACAACAAAAATATATTTGAAATACATACATCGTCATACATAAAACACATTGTATGATTTTTCAAATACACACTATACCCTTATCCCACCCTCCCCTCCAGGGCCGCCATCAGGAATTTTGGGGCCCCTTACTCAGCTTCAGACATGGGGCCCCCCTGGAGCAAATTGAAGTGGGGGGGTGCCACGAATTGAGAAGCAGGGGGTTTGGGTGCTGACGAACACAAAAAAAAACTAGGGGGGGTTGCCATCCAGGGCCCTGGGGACCTTCTGGGCCCCTTACAAAAAAAAAAAAATAATTATAAAAAAATAATAATAATAATAATTTTTATAAAAAAAAAAAAGGGGGAGGTTTCCATCCGGGGCCATGGGGACCTCCGGGCCTCTGGGGACCTCTGGGCCCCTTACAAAAAAAATAAAAAAAAATAAAAAAAAAAATTAATAAAAAAAATATAATAATTTATTTTTATAAAAAATAAATAAAAAAGGGAGGTTTCCATCTGGGGCCCTGGGGACCTCCGGGCCTCTGGGGACCTCTGGGCTCCTTACAAAAAAAAAATAAAAAAAAATAAAATAAATAAATAAAAAAAAATTTAATAAAAAAATTAATAATAAAAAAAAATTATAAAAAAAATACAAAAAAGGGGGTTGACATTCGGGCCCTGGGGAACTCCGGGCCCCTGGGGACCTCTGGGCCCCTTACAAAAAAAAAAGGGGGGGCCATCCGGGCCCCTTACAGGTGTACTGCCTGTACCCCCCTGATGGCGGCCCTGCTCCCCTCCCCCCTTCACCCTCATCATCTTATTTGTACTTCACACACAAACTGTCACTACTACAGTGTGGACTTTTCTTTTTGCTTGGCTCTCCTTATACCCCTCTCCTTCCTGCTTCCCTTATTTTCCCTAATGAATTTATCCTCTTTATCTATAAAGTGTAACTCTCTTTCTCTGTTTGCTCTCTCTCTCTCATCGGGTTAATCTCTAGTTACTAATCTAGGTTCTTCTCCTCTCACTAGGGTGGACACCCCATTCTACACAGCCAGGGCTCCCACAGCATTTTGAATTTGTTAAAATTCCCACATCTAGTTAGAGCTACTTTTTCTTTCCACACTGTAGTGTTTATTACATTAACCCATTCCGTTGATGTAGGTGCATTCTGTGATTGCCAGTTTTGTGCTATCAATTTTCTGGCCTGGAACAGGCACCTCATTACTGCTACTGTGACACCCTTTTGCTCATACCTCTCTTCGATACACCCTAATAAGCACACCCTGGCCTCTGGTTCCAGAGCAATCCTAAAGGTTGTATTTATGATGTCCAATATTTTAACCCAGTATCTATGTAGCTTCGGGCATTTCCACATCATGTGTATAAGGTCTCCTGTACTTTGACACCTGGGACACTTGTCATCTGGTTTCCTTCCAAACATATATAATCTCTTTGGGGTGTAGTAAACTCGGTGCACTAAAAATAGATGGGATACTCTTTGTGACGGGGAGAGTGACACCAATGTCCCTAGTTCCAATATCCGTTCCCATTATTCAGTTGTTATAGGGCCTATGTCCTCCTCCCATTTTTGTTTATTTTTTCCCACACTCTCTCCCATCATAGAGCCACTGCTAATCTGCGTATATAGTTCTGAAATAAGGCCTTTGGAAATTCCTGACTTAATTACCCGTTGGAGGTGTAGGATTTTTTGCCATCTCAGTGGGTGCGCTTTGAATTGGGCTTGAAGAGCGTGTCTTATCTGCAGGTAGGTATAGAACAGGGAATTTGGAATGGCGTACTCTCTGCTTAGTTCTGAGAAAGATTTGAGTGTATTACCTACATATAATTGCGCCAGTCTAGTTATGCCTAACTTTTCCCATTCTTTTAACTTCCCCATAGCTAGAATTTCTCGCAGATGTTTATTTTCCCAGAGTGGGGAGTATTCCGTAGGTCCTTTTACCCCAAAACCAACTTTCCTGCCTGCCATATTCTTGTGACCATCTTCAATGTTGGATTCTTAACAGGGAAAGAGTCTGCCTCCAGTGTTTCTATTAGGCCTCTTCACACTGGGGCGGTTTGCAGGCGCTATTGTGCTAAAAATAGCGCCTGCAAACCGAGCCTAAACAGCAGCTCCTGTCTCTCCAATGTGAAAGCCCGAGGGCTTTCACACTGGAGTGGTGCGCTAGCAGGACGTGAAAAAAAGTCCTGCTAGCCGCATCTTTGGAGCGGTGAGAGGAGCGGTGTGTTTACCGCTCCTCCACCGCTCCTTCCCATTGAAAGCAATGGGAAACCAATATAATACCGCCGGCAATGTGCCTCTGCAGAGGCACATTGCCGGCGGTATTAACCCTTTTTCGGCAGCCAGCAGGGGTTAAAACCGCACCGCTAGCGGCTGAATACCTCAGCAATACCGACGGTATAGCGCCGCTAAAAATAGCGGCGCTATACCGCCACCGCACCCACCGCCCCAGTGTGAAAGGGGCCTTATGGAATTGTGTGGGGCCCCCATTAACATAATTTTCCCACTGGCACTCCCTCCTCCTTCTATGTTGCACCCCCCAGGTGCTGTAATTGTGCCACTAAAAAAAAGCTGCGAGGGTGTGGGACGGCCAGACCTCCCTTATTTGTTGGCAGTTGTAATGTTTGAAGACTAATCCTCGCCTTTCCCTTCTTCCAGATTAATTCCCTGAAGAGGGTCTCTATTTTTTTAAACCATGCTTTACCTATCCATACTGGAGAGTTAACACATAAAGCAGTTGTGGCATCCAGATCATCTTAATAAGATTACTTCGTCCGGCCACCGATAGAGGAAGTCGTCCCCAAATGTCAGCTCTACGTTTAAACTTAGCTAAAAGTGGCTCTAAGTTGTTACTAATGTATTGTTCTGGGTCTCGTGTTACCACTATCCCCAGATAATCCATTTTCTCCGCTATTTTTAATTGGGGGATTCCTGCCAAAATGGCATTGCCTACTGGGTCCAACGGCAGAAGTACCGACTTTTCCCAGTTTATCACCAGGCCCGAAAGTGGACCAAATGCCTCCACTGTTTGCACTGCCGTTTTCAATGTTGTAGAGTCCCCCAAGAAAAGCAGGACATCATCCGCATAAAGTGCAGTTTTTTCCTCGCCTGCTCTTCTCTGGAATCCTTGTATGCCCTGTGTGGTTCTAATCGCAATTGCTAATGGCTCAATTGCCAAAGCAAAAAGAAGGGGGGACAGAGGGCATCCCTGCCTTTTCCCCCTCTCTAACTTAAACGTCTGTAAATATTCGTTATTGATTTTTATTTTTGCACTCAGGAGTTATAAAGTGTTTTTACACACTTAATGAAAACGGAGCCAAACCCGAATTTCTCCAGAACATGGCAAAGATAATCCCACTCTAGGCTATCAAAAGCCTTAGTGGCGTCCAGGGATAAAATAGATCTGTCACCTGTATTCTCAGTTGGTGTCTGTAAGTTCAAATATAGCCTTCTGATGTTGGCACTAGTGGATCTATTCGGGATAAATCCGGACTGTCCGGACATATGAGTTTCTGAATATATTTGTTTATCCTAGCCGCCAAAACCCTAGCCAGTATTTTAACATCTGAACATAACAGTGATATCGGTCTATAGGATGATGTGTCTAATTGATCTTTTCCTTCTTTCTGGAGCACTATTATGGTGGCTTCTGACATTGAGGCAGGCAGCCTCCCCTCTTCTATCGCCCAATTCAGCACCTTTAGTAGTTCCGGGAGCAGCGCCTCGCTATACCGTTTATAAATCTCGACTGGTAAGCCATCTGGCCCAGGGGACTTCTGATTAGACATCCCCACCACTGCCTGTTGTAATTCCTCTAAAGTTATTGGGGCTTCTATAACACTTCTGTCCTCCTCCGTTAAGACTGGTGTTTCTATTCCCCTTAGGAACTCATCTATTTGTGGCATCTCATCCCCTCTTTTTGATTTATATAGGTCCTGATAGTATGTCACAAATATCCCCTTTCTCTCTTGCTTTTTGCAGTGCTGTTACCTTATTATTGTAATTAAGGAATTTCAGGAGTAGGGGCCGAGGATATCCATCCTTCAGGTGGGCTCTGAATGGAACTCTATGGGCCCTTTCTATCACAAAAAGCGGTGAAAAAACATCTTCCCCAAAAATGTCTCTAAACCAAATCTCAAGAATTTATTTCAGTGTCGGCTCTTCCTCCCTCAGTGAGTCATCTACCGTAGCAGCTGCAGGGGTTTCTATAGGGGCTTTTACAGGTACAATCGCCCCCCCCCCCCCCGGGTTTCTCCCGTGGGGCCTTTTTTACTTGTTTTTGGAGCTGATGCACCAAGACCATAACTTTTCCTATCCGCTGATGTTCCTGCTTGTTTTTTTTGCCTGTACTTGTTGATGCTGAGTCCCTTTGCCTGGCGAATTTGCAGAGGTATGTGAAAACTGCTCCAATTTAGCTGCTGCAGCTGCTGCTGCCTGTGTTGCTTTCTCTTTTGCAGACCGCGCTGTTTGAGGCCCCCCACTCTCTAAATTAGGCTGTCCTTCTTTTTTTTTTGCTGCTGCTGCTGCCATTCTTTTCCTTGAGTCCAGGTCGCTTTTAATAGCCTTCCCTCTCTTCGCCTATATCAAACTGTTTAGAGAGACAGGCAACTAGAGGGGCAGAAGACTAAGCTGGGCTAAGATAGGTAAGAAGACCAACACAAGGGCATGACATGTTAAGGACCGATCCTCCGCTCTGACTTACCCTCTATATATATCTTACCCACCCCTTGCACCAATCCTCATAAATAACGACTGACAAGGTTGTGGAGTAAAATTGGCCTTCCGGCCTATTTATTTAACAACTTTTACATGAAATAAATAACCATTTAAATAACCGTTTAAATAACATTTTAACACTTACAATACCCCTGGTGGTCTTATAGACCACCAACTCCCAACTCCCAACTTGGGCACTGGGACTAACATATCCCTTAGGCCTCCAGTCGCAAGACACCGACTCGGAGGCGGTACACCTAGCCGCAGTGCCCTACCATTTTTCTCTGACTTCCGGCTTGAGGTGAGCTCCTAACGGTGCCTCAAAACAAATGTACATCTCGTTCTTAGCGGCATCCGCCAGCCTGATCACCTCCTTGTTCTTCTCCCCCGCAACAACTTGCCCACTTGCCGTGGTGGTCCCCCCTTCCAATGGGGCCTGCACCTCCCCTGACACCTCCCCCACCTGTACGCCCGGGACCAACGTTGCCGCTGCAGGCCCCGCTACCTGAGACGAACCCCCTGTTTGCCCCCACGCCGCCGCGGGCGACGCCGTGTCACCCCCGCCCGGCTTAAAACGTCTGACCAACTCCTCTAACCCAGACCACAAATCCAGTGTCCCCCCTGCTGCCCTCTGCCTCGGCGGGGAAGCACTCGCCCCAGGTGCCGCGTTTAAACCCCCCCCCAACACCACCGTGACCCAGTAAATCCTGCAATAGAGAACAAATAACAGAAGAGTTAGACTTACCGGGCTGCCCAGGACTGGGTCCACCAGCCGCAGAACTGTTCTCCATCGAAGCCCGTTGTCCCGAGTCCTCGCCACCGTCTGACCCGGACAGCTCCCCCTCCGACCTGTCGTCATCTGATTCTGCCGACACAAGCGCTGGCTGCACACCGTGCGGACGCGACCCGCGTGGCAAGGACTGTCGTGGCAGTGCATCTCTTGATCCTGGCACACCCGACCCACTCGCGACCTCCACCGACGGACTGCGGGTCCGTCCCCTGGCACGGGTGTCATCTGCTCGACTCCCATCCATCACTCTTGTCGCCGAACCCCTCACCCATCGTCCCGCTGCCACTGCCGGACCCCTGACCGCCACCGACTCCCGGCCACTGGCCCGCGAACTGGATCCTCCACGCTGGGCCGCACGGCTGTTCCGGGCATCCCCCGCAGCCTCGGCCGCGATGTCACCGCATCTCCGACGCGCGGGAGGGGGAGGGGCAAGAGAGCCACTCGTCTCCCCCACCGCCGAACTCCGTCCACGGCGCGGATTCCTCCCGGCCCCCCCCGCCAACACCGGCTGCGTGCGGCAAGGGGATGCAGCCGGAGGGCCCCTGTCGGGTCTCCGGACGGAAGTCGCCATACTCGGGGATGCGTCCGGACTGTACCGCTCAGGCGGCCTGGACCGCCTAGCGCGCGCTGGAGCGACCCCCCCCCCCGGCGGGCGCCGCCGCCCGCTCGCCTAAAACTGCAGCCACTTGGTCCTGCAGCCACTCTGCCCCCTGCGTGGCCACCGCGGCCCGCAATTGCTCCAATAGTTCGGCCACAGCAGCCATAGCTCAGGCAGTGAAGTTTTTTGCCTCGTGAGTGATGGAGGAAGTGAGAAAACGTCACTTCCTCCCTGCTGAACTGTGCTCCCCCTCCCCTTTCACCCCACGGCCACCCCCCTTTCCTTAAAGGGACCACAGCCCTATTAGGCTGCTGCCTGTCCCACCTGTCATGCCGTCCCTACGCTCATTTCATTTTTTGTCTTTGCTCCAGGACTCTCTGTTCCACTGGCCGCAAGTCGCAGCAAATCGCAGCGTGCCACACTGAGACTTTAACAGTTCAGGTATAGGCTAATCTCCACCACCTCTCTGAGATAAACTTTAGGGGCCAGCACGCTGGGCACCGGTCAAGGGCAACCCAGCAACAAGACAAATTAGCTGGGAGAGAAGTGGGAGACTGAGCTAGGCTAGGGTAGATTTTCACTTGCCAACAGCACCGTAGTTCAATTCTTAAATGCTTAAATTCTCAAGCACATCAGTGCACAAACAAACCTGGCCCTGGATACGCTTTTTTTAAAAAGCCTTCCCTCTCTCCATGTTCTGTTATTTAGCCAAGCAAACAGCTTTGAAGGGATAGCGGACTGGGCCGGGCTAGGTTTGCACTTTCTGACAGCACCACAGTTCACCACAATTCAGTTCTTAATTATAGAAATGCACAAGTGTTCATATACATCTGGCTCTGACAGCAGATATAAAGACCGCTGGACACAGATCACAGTACTGGTCTACAAACATACAGTTCACCACTGTTCAGTTTCAGTTCTTAGTTATGCAAGTGCACAAATGTTCATATAAATCTGGCACTGGCAGTGGGTATAGGGACCGCTGGCCACAGATCACAGTTCTGGCCTGCAAACACACAGTTCACCACTGTTCCGTTCCCAGTTATACAAACGAACCAGTGTTCATGTGAATCTGGCACTGGCAGTGGACATGAAGACCGCTGGACACAGATCACAGTGCTGGTCTATAAACAGTTCAGATGTACTAATTAGCCTCCAACTTCTCTGTGCAGTGAGCTTTAATTTACCCCGTGTAGCTGTTGTTGCTCCGCTCTAACCACGGACTCTCCTGTTCACATAGCAACTCAGTTCATTACCTTTATCACGCTGTATATAATAAGCTCACCGCTCGATGATTCAGGCAGGAAGAGATAGTCTTAGTAGCTGCGCTCCACTCTAATCATGGGCTCCCCTGCTCACACATCTACAGCAGTTTAAGTGGGTTTTAAAACAGTGTGCAAAGGTATTTCAGGGGCATCCGAAGCGGGTTTATATAGCAAGTTTTAGCTATGATTGTCAATCCTTTTACTCAGGGTAAAGAGGGGTAGAGAAGCCTGGCTACCCTGCTCCACAATCTCTGCGTCAACACTATGGTCTAGGTCGGTGTTTCTCAACTCCAGTCCTCAAGGCGCCCCAACAGGTCATGTTTTCAGGCTTTCCCTCAGATGAAAGGGCTGTGGTAATTACTAAGGCAGTGAAACTGATTAACCACTTCTCCACCGGGCCTATTCTGGCACTTCTCGCCTTCATGTACAAAACATCATTTTTTTGCTAGAAAATTAATCATAACCCCCAAACATTATATATTTTTTTTTAGCAGACATCCTAGGGAATAAAATGGTGGTCATTGCAACTTTTTATCTTGCACGGTATTTGCGCAATAATTTTTCAAACGCCTTTTTTTTGGAAAAAAAAAACGGTTTCACGAATTAAAAAATAACAAAACAGTAAAGTTAGCCCAATTTTTTTGTATAATTTGAACGATGCTGTTACGCCGAGTAAATAGATACCTAACATGTCACACTTTGAAATTTCACGCACTCATAGAATGGCGCCAAACTTCGGTACTTAAAAATCTCCATAGGCGACGCTTGAATTTTTTTTACAGGTTACTATTTTCGAATTTCAGAGGAGGTCTAGTGCTAGAATTGTTGCTCGCACTCTACCACACGCGGCGATACCTCACATGTGGGGTTTGAATGGCGTTTACATATGTGAGCGGGACTTACATGCGTGTTCGCTTCTGAGCGTCAGCTACTGGGGACAGGGGCATTTAAAAAAAAAAAAATTACATTTTATTTTTTATTTGACTATTTTCTTTTTATTTTGACACTTTTTTTTACCCAATTTTTTTTTTGATCACTTTTATTCCTATTACAAGGAATGTAAACATCCCTTGTAATAGGAATCATTGTGACAGGTCCTCTTTATGGAGAGATGCGGGGTCAATAAGACCCCACATCTCTCCTACAGGCTTAAAAGCATGAGATCGGTGAAAAATTATTTCACCGATCTCATGCTGACAGACGCAATTGCAGCTTTGTTTACTTCCGGGTATGAGTACCGGTCACAACGTCGCGCCCGGGGCTCCGACAGTCATAGAGATGACTGGTGACCATCTGGTCACCGGAAATCTCTATGCTCGTCATCCGACGCTGGCCGATTCGTTCTCCGGGCACCCGATGGCACGGGAGAGCCCGGAGAAGCACCGGATGGCGGCGGGAGGGGGGGTGTCCCCTCCCGCCGCCTATAAGAACGATCACGTGGTGGAACCGCCGCTATGATCATTCTTATGGTGCGCAGAATTTCTGGCCCGACAGAATGATATCTGAATGATGACTCTAGCTGCAGGCATCATTCAGATAGTCATATGACGTCCTTGGTGGAGAAGTGCAATCACTTGTGCAAAATAATGGAAAACCTGAAATCATGACCTGTTGGGGCGCCTTGAGGCCTGGAGTTGAGAAACACTGGTCTAGGTAGAAGGGAGGGCAGGAGGGAATCAACACACGTCCTCACTCACTCACTCCATGCTTCCTCTCTCACATACGCCAAGGGTATACAAGGAGCACCATGTGCCAAGAAAGATCTATGGTGGTGTTGGTAAAGACAATTAATCTGATACTTAGGCATTACAAAAACAAAAAAGAGCATTAGGAGAGGAACGGAAGTGATGGGTAATCTCTTCTACAAAGACACTGTATTTTCCTGTTACAGTGACAACTGCACCCCCTAACTTGTACAAGCATTACATAGAAAGGAACTGTGGGACAACCTCTCCAACAGGGTCACAGGCAGAAGTAATAACCTGAAAGTAATTTTAATTCTTCCCATCCTATCCTAAACTAATAAAAAACATTGCATAGATGTAGGTTTTAAATGAATACATTTCTAACAGAACATCTTCCCTCTATGTAATGGATATGAGAAGATGGGGAGGTGTCCTGTAGTCATGTACTAGGGTGGGAACAATAAGTGAGCATTAGGAATAATGTTCACATTTGCCACAGTCCTGCACAGTCAAAATTTGTGGTTCTGTTAAATTTTCATCGGAAAAACCAATCGTGTGTACGCGGCATAACAGTGTTTTTTTTCTGTCTGTCCTTTAATGTTACGGTGACAACTGCACCTCCTCATTTCTTGTACAAGAATTATAGAGAAAGGAACTGTGGGGAAAACTTCACCAACAAGGTCACAGACAGAAATAATAACCTGAAAGAAATTGTAATTCTTCCCATCCTATTCTAAACTACCGTATTTATCGGCGTATAACACGCAAAGGCGTATAACACGCACCCTAACTTTAAGAGGGAAGTTTCAGGAAAAAAAACTTTCCACAGCCCCCTGCATATAACACGCAGGCACAGTTTACCCTCTATTTTCAGGGTAAAAAAGTGAGTGTTATACGCCAATAAATACAGTAATTAAGACTAGAGGTAGGCTTTAAATGAATTGCATGTATTCTCTGAATGGATTGCAGTATTTAAAAAACTTTTAGATACTAGGAAATGCTTGTGTGCAATATGATGGAAAAGGGTTATCAGATCACTATTCACTCTGGGGGTCCTGGACAGTTTCGGCTGACATGTCCAATGATGTTATGCTATATTTCTTAAAACTCAATAAACAGAATTAAAAAAAAAAAAAAGCGCTTTGAAAGCACCACAAAATGGGATCTTTTTCCTTTTCTTTAAGGTCATGTTGTCACGTGATCTTAAAAAATTTGCCCAGCTAGTGCCCGAAAAGCACTGCAAAAGCCCTGCTAAAAGCCGCTAAAGTACCGCACTAGAGCTTAAGTGCTGTTTTAGCGCCACATAATGACAAAATAAGGTCAAATTATAAGACCCTTTCACACTGAAGCGGCGCTAAAACAGCACTTAAGCTCTAGTGCGGTGCTTTAGCGGCTTTTATCAGGGCTTTTGCAGTGCTTTTCGGGCACTAGCTGGGCAAATTTTTTAAGATCACGTGACAACATGACCTTAAAGAAAAGGAAAAAGGTCCCATTTTGTGGTGCTTTCAAAGCGCTTTTTTTTTTTTTTAATTCTGTTTATTGAGTTTTAAGAAATATAGCATAACATCATTGGACATGTCAGCCGAAACTGTCCACATAGCGGCCAAGCATGGCCCGAAACATATCCTAACCTGAACTAACGTAGTCCGACTAACTAGATTACAATTCCTAAAAACAAACAGCTAACAACCCTCCCATACCATCCCACCCCTCCCTAACCCCATATGGTCACAGCGCAATACAAAACAGGACTCTTCAGTTTTTCCATCTTTCAAAGCGCTTTTAAGGCGATTTGGAAGCGTTGCCTATTCATTTTAATGGGAAGTGGCATTTTGGGAGGGCTTTTTATAGCGCTCCCGAGCCACCCCAAAGATGCTGCTTGCAGGACTTTTCCTAATGTCCCGCAAGTGCACCGCCCCAGTGTGAAAGCCCTCATTGCACAGAATGGGAGTCAGATTTCAGGTGCTTTCCAGGCGCTATTTCTAGCGCTAAAACGCCTGAAAACTGCCTCAGTGTGGAATGGGTATTAGTAGTCATTTACAAGTCATTCATTTGTATTGTATTTACTGTATATGTATATACTTTGGAATTCACCTTGAATAAAAAAAAAAGATTACAAATGTTTTTTCTTCTTATGCCTTATACAGTAGATAATTCTGAAGGAAAAAAAGAGACAACTACCACTAAAGCATACACTTCAACAGGTATTTTAATGTTCATTTTAATGGCTTAACATTGGTGTAGTGTTCTCATACTGTGATAATGCCAGTACATTGGTTTCAGAGTCAAGTGTTGAGGTTTTTGATATGCACTAACAAAAAAAAAAGAAGTGCTGACCCAAATCCTAAAGCCCCGTACACACGGTCAGACTTCCATCGGACTTTTCCGTGGTTTTTGGTCCAAACGGAGTTGTTCGGGAACACCCATAGCATACACACGCTCTGACTTTTCTGTAAACTTTCCCCAAACTTTATCCAACATCACGTGGTTTTTCTGCTCTTTTCTACTCTTTACCGCCACCCTTTGGTCAACTTCTGCTCTTGTTGGTTGATTGTAACATTATTTGTTTTGTCCATCGGACAAAAGTCCGATGGTTTTCTGTACACACGGTCGGACTTTGTTCCATCGGACTTTTGTTGGGCAAAAGTTTGTCCGTTTGCAGACCCAACATTTGTCCGATGAAAACAAAAAAAAAACAAAAAAAAGTTTGTCCGATGGAGCGTACACACGGTCGGATTGTTGGTCCAACTTGCTCAAAATGAAGTTTGTTGGCCAAAAGTCCGACCGTGTGTACGGGGCTTTAACCTGACCTTTATGCTAACCACATACACAGCAATTTCCAGGCAAATTCAACCACTTTAAACCATGTATTTAAATGAATAAACAGAACACCTTTGAAGTCGTGTGAAGATCGCCCGGCAGAGTCACGGGACAAGTCGTGCCGCCCCTGTGTGAATGGGCTCTTAACCTGGCCTTTATGCTAACCACATACACAGCAATTTCCAGGCAAATTCAACCCACTTTAAACCATTTTTTTTAAATGAATAAATGGATCAAGGCAAACTATCACTAACTATTTTGATTATTTTGCATTATAATTAGAAACTGTAAGTTGTAGGGTGGATTGATCCTTTTGTTCATATTGTAAATAGAAAGTGGTTGAAATTGTCTAGTAAACTGCTTTGTGTATGGCCATCATAAGGTTATTGTTCACACTTTAAACATATTTAAACAATACAAATTTGGTTTCTTTTTGATCTGTTAAACATACATTTACATATACATATGCATTTAAAGACATTTTGTTATATCTGTTTAATAGTTGAAAAATAAATACACTTGATCCTGAAGTCCGACATCTTGTAAGCTGATAATCACTTGTGCTCCTTCCCTTGTATGTGTGAGAACTGTTCCCAGCTCTCTCTGTGGACAACAGAACACCTCACCTATATGTTATGGATACAAGATGATGGAGAGGTGTTCTGTAGCCATGTACTAGGGTGAGAATAGTAAGTGAAAAGGTAAAATGTGTGATTCCATTAATGAGGCTTTCTGGAAAAGCCAACCTCCTCACTATAAAAGGGGGATACAGAGCATACAGATTGACAGATTATTAAAGCTTCTGTAGAAAAAGAATAGGGGCATCTAACCAACTGCATAGGGAGAGATTAGCGTCAGTTAGGAAAATATAATTACATTCTGATTGCTAGCTCTTTAAGTAATCAACCTATATGCTAGCCTTTTTTGTTTTACTATTAGGGACTTTTTTATTTTTATTTTGCGGTGTGGTTAATTAACTCCAACTAGCTGATTTGAGAGGTCACATTTAGCTGCTGTCCTGTCCATAGCAAAAGTTTTTTTTTTTTTTTTGCTTGTTATTCACTTGTTAGTCACTTGTTTTTTTATTAGTTTGGCTTGGGCTGTTTGATTTCTTAAATTGGTCTCTGCTTATTGTGATGTTGCCTGGTTGTATAGTTCCCTTTGGCCTGTGGGTGGTGCTGTTGCGCAGGTCTCAGGTTGAACCGCAGGTGGCATTGCAGCGCTATTGGGTGTCCTCTCTCAGCGACTGTACGGTGGGCATGGTTTTGCTCGCTGTGCATGCCGGGAGAGGGTACTTAAGGGGCAGACGCCATTGGCGGAGGGTCTTCATCCTCAGCATGTACCCCACCTTCGGTGGCCCTCATGGCCAGGGGTACGTGTGAATGTGTTGGGTCCGGGCACCTTTGGCCCGAGGCCACATCATTCCAGGTAGGCCCAGTACCTTTAACTGAGGCCTACAACCAAACCACAGAATCCCAGGGTGCCCGTGGGAGGGTGACCCGCTCTGAAGGAGAGGCAACCAGGGGAGGACCTTTCTAAGGGGATCGGTGAAGGATGTCACTGTCTCGGGAGAGGCCTGGTTACCTGTCAGAGGGAAGGATTCCGTGATCCGCCAAAAGCTCTTGTAACGTGCCCCATTGGCACCTACGGTCTCTAAAGTTACAAGTGTGGAGGAGTTCAGGACTTAGAAGCTAGAAGATCCTGTGGCAGAGGATCTCCTGAACGTGTCTCTAGGAGAAACTAATCTAAAGTAAATGTTCCATGCTTCACTCCGGCTGCTAGGACTGTGAGAGGGAACTATCCGGGTGAGCAAAAAACCCATTCAGGCCTGAGTGGCGACAAGTGGTAATTGAGTGCCGTGTGCCTGAACCTATATTCCTGTTCAATTCTCTCTCTTTCCAACTTTCCTATTGAGTTGCAAGCAAAAGGAAAATAAACTCTTTTATTGGGTTTAACATTGTCTGGACATTGGCTTTCCTCAAGAGAGAAATAGACTTCTCCCTACACTCTAGGGACGAGAACCAATAGAAAGAGGTAACTCGCTGCAGGACCCAAAACTGTTAACACCGCTCACCCTCTACAAGATGGAGGATATTGGGCATGTGGCATGGTGTGTCCCACTCTGCAAATGGAGGTAAGCAGGGTAAAGGCATACCTCCCAACTGGCATGGATTGGGCGGGACTTTCCCGCAATGACAACACCTTCCCGCATACCCGCAAGAGAGGACATTTTCCCGCAATACCTTAATGAAGAGCAGGTCCAAGGAAGAGTTACCCCCACGCTCCTCAACACTGCAGCAGGGGAGGAGGAAGGAGGTAAGAACTTCAAACCCCGCTAAGGAACTTTAACGGCAGATCCGGCGGTAGCAGCCCCGCTCAACAACTGCTATGGGCAGATAGATTCCTCCGTGTCCCCCTGCTCAGCAACTCTGTCAGCCACAATTTCTTCGGCTGCCCGCTCGACAACTGTAATGTCAGGTATAATTTGTACGGCATCCCGCGGCAGCAACCCCCCCACTTTTTTTTTAACAGCAACAACCCCCCCTTCTCAAATGGCCCTGCTCCGCAAGTGTCCCGCAGTGCAGCGGTGAAAAGTTGGGAGGTATGGTAAAGGATCTGTGTGCTACATTCATAAGGTCTTTATTTAGGTTACACTCTGTTTTTGCTGCACGATTTCCCCTAGTAAATAAAAAATAAAATAATGAGTAGGGCCTTTTTTTCTTTGAAGTGACCATTCTTGTTAGCGGCCATCCATTCTTGGAGTTGCCTTGTGTTTCCAGCATGCCACCACACCATTTTAAAGAAAGAAAGAACGAAGTGCAAGAACAGTGTGCATCTAACCCACCTCAAATTATATCACTCACATTTACTGCACATCATTTTCTATTTTACAAATAGTAATAATACATTGGTCAGGCCCATTATCCAAGATAAAACCTGTCTTGTTGGCCAGTTTTACACTGCAGTTTCATCTGCGGTCTCTTAATTAGGGATGAGCCAAACCTACCTGGGTTTGGTTCAAGGTATGTTCACAGAACATTAGTACATAACTAAACTAAACTTGATTTCACACTGGGGCGGTGGGGGCGGTGGCGGTATAGCGCCGCTATTTTTAGCGGCGCTATACCGTCGGGATTGCAGAGGTATTCGGCCGCTAGAGGTGCGGTTTTAACCCCCGCTAGCGGCCGAAAAAGGGTTAATACCACCCGCAAACCGCGGCTACAGCCGCGGTTTGCGGGCGATATTACCGTGGTATCCCATTCATTTCAATGGGAAGGAGCGGTGTAGGAGCGGTAAACACACCGCTCCTCTCACCGCTCCAAAGATGCGGCTAGCAGGACTTTTTTTTAAGTCCTGTTAGCGCACCGCTCCAGTGTGAAAGCCCTCGGGGCTTTCACATTGGAGACACAGGAGCCGCTGTTTAGGCTCGGTTTGCAGGCGCTATTTTCAGCAAAATAGCGCCTGCAAACCGCCCCAGTGTGAAAGGGGTGCTGAATCCAAACCCCATTTCCTGTTTTCTCTGACTGGATTGCAGTGTTTAAAAAAACGTTTAAATACTTGGAAATGCTGGTGTGCACTATGATGGAAAATGGTTATCAGATCACTATTCACTCTGGGGGTCCTAACAAAGATGTGTCTAAAATACATAATGACAAAAATAAGGTCAAACTACTGTATAACAATAATTTACAAGTCATTCTTTTTTATTTTATTTACTGTATATGTATATACTTTGGAATTCATCTTGAATAAAAGAAAGGTTACAAATGTTTTTTTTCTTCTTATGCCTTATAGATGAGTTTGAAGGAAAAAAAGAGACAACTACCACCACTAAAGCATACACTTCAAGAGGTATTTTAATGTTCATTCTAACGGCTTAACATTGGTGTAGTGTTCTCATACTGTGATAATGCCAGTGCATTGGTTTCTAGTGTTGAGGTTTTTGATGTGCACCAAAAAAAAAGAAGTGCTGACCCAAAGCCTTAGACCCCATTCACACAGGGGCGACTCGTCAGGCGACTCAGCCTCCTGACAAGTTGCGTCCCGTTCTGTACAATGGAACCGTTCTAATAGGAGCGACTCAAGTCGCTCCAACTTAGAAAAAGGTTCCTGTACTACTTCGGGACGACTTCAGGGCGACTTCCATTGACTTCAATACAGAAGTCATTTTGCAAGTCACCTTTGAAGTCGTGTGAAGATCGCCCGGCAGAGTCGTGGGACAAGTCGTGCCGCCCCTGTGTGAATGGGCTCTTAACCTGGCCTTTATGCTAACCACATACACAGCAATTTCCAGGCAAATTCAACCCACTTTAAACCATTTTTTTAAAATGAATAAATGGATCAAGGCAAACTATCACTAACTATTTTGATTATTTCACATTTTAATTAGAAACTGTAAGTTGTAGGGTAGGTTGATCCTTTTGCTCATATTGTAAATAGAAAGTGGTTGAAATTGTCTAATAAACTGCTTTGTGTATGACCATCATAAGGTTATTTTTCACACTTTAAACATATGTAAACAATACAAATTTGGTTTCTTTTTGATCTGTTAAACATACATTTACATATACATATGCATTTAAAGACATTTTGTTATATCTGTTTTAATAGTTGAAAAACAAATACATTTGATCTTGAAGTGAGAAATCTTGTAAGCTGATAATCACTTGTGCTCCTTCCCTTGTATGTGTGAGAACTGTTCCCAGCTCTCTCTGTGGACAACAGAACACCTCACCTATATGTTATGGATACGAGATGATGGAGAGGTGTTCTGTAGACATGTAATAGGGTGAGAACAGTAAGTGAAAAGTTAATATTTATTAAAGCAAAAAGCACAAAACATATATATTTTTTTCAAAATGGTCGCTCATTCTTTGTTTATAGCGCAAAAAAAAAAATTGCAGAGATTATCAAATACCACCAAAAGAAAGCTCTATTTGTGAGGAAAAAAAGTACGTAAATTTTGTTTGGGTACAGCGTCGCACGACCGCGCAATTGTCAGTTAAAGCGACGCAGTGCCGTATCGCACAAAATGGCCCGGTCATTGGGCAGCCAATACTTCCAGGACTGAAGTGGTTAATAAAATGTCAACAACACCATCAACATGAGGACAAGGTGCTTTGGGGGTACCTCAAAGCACCCACCCCATGTTGCCATGTTGAGGGCATGTGGCCTGGTATGGTTCAGGAGGGGGGGGCTCGCTCGACCCCCCCCCCTTACTATCCTGTCCTCCAGGCTGCATGCTCGGATAAGGGTCTGGATTTTGGGGGGACCCCATGGCAATTTTTATTTTTTATTTTGCCCTGGAGTTTTTTTTCTAACACCCTAGAGAATAAAATGGCGGTCATTGCAATACTTTCTGTCACACTGTATTTGCACAGCAGTCTTACAAGCGCCCTTTTTTGGGAAGAAAAAACGTTTTTGAATGAAAAAATAACACAACAGTAAAGTTTGCCCAATTTTTTTTTATATTGTGAAAGATAATATTATGCCAAGTAAATTGATACCCAACATGTCACGCTTCAACATTTTGCCCGCTCATGGAATGGCGACAAACTTTTACCCTTAAAAATCTCCATAGGCGACATTTAAAAAATTCTACAGGTTGCATATTTTGAGTTACAGAGAAGGTCTAGGGCTAGAATCATTGCTCTCGCTCTAACGATTTCGCCGATATCTCACATGTGTGGTTTGAACACCGTTTTTATATGCTCGGCGGGACGGGGGCACGTTTAAAAAATAAATAAATTCTTATTTATTTTTTATTTTTACACTGTTCCTTTAAAAAAAAAAAAATGTGTCAATTTTATTCCAATTACAAGGATTGTAAACATCCCTTGTAATAGAAAAAAAGCATAACAGGACCTCTTAAATATGAGATCTGGGGTCAAAAAGACCTCAGAGCTCATATTTACACTAAAATGCAATAGAAAAATAAATAAATTAAATGTCATTTGAAAAAAAAAAATTCCCTTTAAGAGCTATGGGCGGAAGTGACGTTTTGACGTCGCTTTTGCCCAGCAATGATATGGAGACGGGTGGGGGCCATCTTCCCCTCACTTGTCTCCATGCCTTACAGGGAGAAGAACCCCTCTCCCGCTGCCGATAAAAGTGATCTGGCGGCGAATCCGCTGCAGAGACCACTTTTATTTGAAAGCGGACCGCCCGCTGAAGAAGAGGATACCGGTGTTATGGCCGCTAGCTTCTGCCGTAACAACGATATTCCTTTTCAAAGTAGCAATGTGTAACGACGGCAGGCGGTTCGTAAGTGGTTAAAGGAATATTTCATTTTTATTGTTTCACTTTAAGCATTATTAAAATCACTGCTCCTGAAAAAAAACTTTTTTTTTGCATTGATACATGTCCCCCGGGGAAGGACCCAAGTCCCCAAACACTTTTTATGGCAATAACTTGCATATAAGCCTTTACAATGAGCACTTTTGATTTTTCATGTTCGTGTCCCATAGACTGTATTAGGGTTTGCATGTTTGCTCAAACTTTTTGCCTGTTCGCATGTTCTGGTGCAAACCGAACCTGGGGGTGGTTAGCTCATCCCTACAAAGTTAGCAAATTTGGTTGCTTAAACACAGAGCTTGCCTTTCTTTTCAGCGAGCTCTTAGCACTCTCTCTAACTGCAAAAGAACACAAGAATACTATCAAGATTCTGTGGGCACACATAAAAAATGTGAAGTCAACATCTACAAATACTTAATATAAGGATACTTACCTGTCCAGGGAGCCCGCGATGTCGGCACCCCAGCCGATTTTCCGATTGGCTCTCGGGTGCTGCCACCGCTCAACAATAATAAGGGAACCCGGCAGTGAAGCATTTTCACAGCTGGTTTCCTACCTCGCATGCGCGAAGTGCGCTGTGCTTTCTAACTGGCCCGTCGGCAGAGGAAGGAGAAGGGGGGCCGAGGTCCCCGCGACGCAGTCTGCCGGAGGTGGGTGACAGGTACCTGTCAAAAACAGGTAACCTCTCCCCCGCCCGAAAGGTGCCAAATGGGACACTGGAGGGGGAGGAGGCAGATAAGTGGAGCTTCCACTTTTGGGTTGAACTCTGCTTTAAAGTGTGGTCAAAATGTAAAATCATATATTAATTACCACATTGTATTTAATTTATTTCTAGCCTACTCCTATTAATCTGAATGATATTGTTCTTTGTAAATTTACCTTGTGAGGATCTCCACACATGTACTTTCCTAAATTCTGTGAGCGGTGTTCACTATGCCTTTTGTGTAGGCACTGCTGTGTCTGAAGCCTCGTACACACGACCGAGTTTCTCGTCGTAAAAAACACGTCGTTTTTTTCGACGAGATTCTTGTTAAGCTTGCCGATTTTCTCGTCAAGCTTTCCATGCGTACACACTGACATTTCCCAATTTCCTCGTTGTTCTCCGCGGTCACGTCCAGCACGTATGACGGCACTATAAAGGGGAAGATCTTTTTTCTTGGCGCCACCCCTTGGGCTGCTTTTGCTGATCTCGTGTTACCGCGTGTGAAGTAAAAGTTTGGGAAGAGACGATTCGCGCTTTTCAGTCTTCGTACTTTTCAGATCGTTTTCTGCGGTTCAGTTTGTGCTTGTGGGTTCGTATCTTGACTTTCAGGGCATCTAGGCAGGTCGTATCTGTTTTACAGTGCGTTCTTGCCTGTTTGTTTCTGTTTTTCAGTTCGTTATTCATAGGCCTTGCTGTTCTAAAGTGCGTTCTGTTCTGTACGTTCTGATAAGACGACCGTTTCCTAGCCATGTCGCCTGGACGTTCTCGTCGTCGAGTTCGTGCTGTGCGTGCACTTGGTGTTGGTCTGCTTGTTTTGGACCAAGACCAGTCCATGAATGGTGTGAGGAGGAGTTCATGGACCAAGAATTGGTTGCTCCAGCGAGACCAATTCTGCCACATGCCTCTGCTGCGGGAGATCGTCGAGAATAATCCTGAGGACTACAGGAATTTTCTGCGGATGTCTGACCCCGTTTTTCAGGAACTGTTGGCTTTGGTGTACCCCTATATTACCAGGAAGGACACCGTTATGCGGGAAGCCATCAGTGCTGAGCAGAGGCTCATCGCCACCTTACGGTACCTGGCAACAGGGAGAAGTCTTCAGGACTTGAAGTTCACGACAGGCATCTCCCCCCAGGCTCTGGGCCTCATAATCCCAGACACCTGTTCTGCCATTATACAAGTCCTGCAGGAGGACTATATTAGGGTAAGTTTTCTCCTTTAACATCACATTTTATGTATTTCATGTATGCTAATGTATTGTATTTCTTTCATCCTTCCCTAATTACCATGATTGTAATATGCTGAGAATGTCCCCTTTGTCCTCATGTATGCCTGAAGCTTTAGATTGCCCCTTTTTTCTCCTCCATGCATATTTCCCTTCACTAACCATTCCAGCAGGGGCGCTTGTTGCTCCAAATGTTTGGGGGTTCAAACCCCAATTTAGGAAATAAACTTCCTCCTTTTTTGCTCTGGTGCCTATTAAACGCCCCCATTTGTTCCCTCCAATGCAGCCATTTTGTTCCCTCTAATGCAGCCATTTTGTCCCCTCCAATGCAGCCAGTTCCCCCCCAGCCCTGCACTTACCTTCTTGTGGTCAGCGCCATCCTTCTTCTGTCCTTGATGTCTTCTCCTTCCCTTGATGTTGCATCAGCCAATCATGTTACCATTAAACAGACTTGGTGAACATGATTGGCAGAGCAGCCTGTCAGTGTTTACCCAAGGAATGCCCCCCCCCTGCGTCCCCTATTTAACTTTTCTGCAGCCAATTACATCCCTCAGGCTGTAATGTGCAAGACAATTTTCCTTACTGTTTCTGCTATGCAATTTTAAGCCCATAACTGCTGCAGTTCTTCATATGTCGGTCGCTTAACAGGGGGCCATCCACCTGAATAGTGGGCGGCATAGACAATACATAGGTTAATGCAAGGCATAAACCTATGTATTGTTCTGAGTGACGGGCACAGGAGAGAGGGGGCAGTGCTCCAGCACCCACTCTGGACGCACCGCCACTGCAATGCTATCCTGTGGCCAAACACATCTCCCCCCCCTCCCCATTATAATTTATTAATGGACCATCATAGGGGGTGATGAATATGATACATGAGCCTTCCATTATACTTATTTAAAACACCTTAATAAATGTAGACTTTGCTTGATGTTGGCCTCTAATGTATTTTCTTAGAATATACTTGTAATGTTTGATTTGTGTATTCTAATATTTTTTCATCTTGTTTGACTCCACAGCTTCCTTCCACGCCACAGGAATGGCAGACTGTGGCATCGGAGTTTGCCACGCGGTGGGACTTCCCCAACTGCGGTGGTGCTATAGATGGGAAGCACGTCCGCATCGTGCCGCCACCCTGTTCTGGGTCCTACTACTTCAATTACAAGGGGTTTCATAGCATTGTGCTGATGGCGGTGGTGTCAGCACGGTATGAATTCCTCTATGTTGATGTAGGGAAGAATGGCCGGATGTCCGATGGGGGATCCTTCATCCAGACGGAGTTTGCCCTCCGTCTCCAGAGTGACGACCTTGCATTGCCACCGGATGCAGGGGATATTGAAGGACTCCCCTTTGTTTTTTTGGCTGATGAAGCCTTCGGGCTTGGACCACATCTTATGAGGCCATTTCCTCAGAGGACCCTGACCCCAGAGAAGAGGGTGTTCAATTACCGGCTGGCCAGGGGCCGAAGAGTCGTTGAAAATGCCTTCGGCATAATGGCCAGCCGGTTCTGCCTTTTTAGGACTCCCATCCACTTGGCGGACTACAAAATAAACTATGTAGTGTTATGCTGCTGTGTGCTACACAATTTTCTTTGCCGCAAATCGAATTCATATATGGCCTCAGTTTTGCCTGAGGCTGGACTTTCCCCTGATAATCCCCTGCCGGGCCTGGAATCTGCCCGTGCTGGCTTGCCCCCCCAAAATGCCCGTGAGGTTCGGGACAAATACATGGACTATTTCACGGGTAGGGGGGCAATTCCTATGCCAGGCTATGTCTAAAGATTGCTGTCTAACGATCCAAATAAAAATCTTGTTTAAACTTCTAACTTTTCTTGGTTTCCTGTCTCCTAGTTTGTCTTAGTGCATTTGTAGTGCCAAGTGTATTTTCCTTTAGTAAATACCAACCATTTCACTATGTAACCTTAAAAAATTTACCAAATAAGGTTAGAGCATATTAGAAAAAGAAGTTACATGTTGTTTGTGTTCAAATCTTTTACTATGTGCAAATTCACACACCTTTTTTTTTTTAGTTTTACATTTTTTGTTTGCCTGGCCACAAACCGGCAATTGTTTTCTTAGGAAAATACAAAAACAACAGTTGCATTCCAAAAATTACAAAATTGGATACCTCGGAGCAATCTGAGACATTCACTTACACAAACTATATGTCTCTATGTGCCCGTCCTAATATGGGGTCCTGCCACCCCTTGCCCAGCCAAAAATTGAATATGCACACAATTGGGATTATTTTCCTATAGGGATTTTAGACTCCTGATCCCTATTGTCAACATGTGCTATCTGCCATCAGGGGTGATCAATGGACATGTTTTGGGGGTGCAACCCCTTCCTCAGTTCACCTACTTTAGATACGAGGAAGGGGTTGCACCCCCAAAAGACGTACATGGATATCCCCTGATGGCAGATAGCACATGTTGACACACTGTGTGCAGATTCAATTTTTGGCTGGTTTGATTGTCAAAAAGTTTTTAAAAAGTTGAAGAACAAACATGAGGAAAAAGGGGGTTGGGATGCCTTATTGAATTCTCCCCAAAACATCGAGAATGTCTTTAAATGTTTGATCCATCACATGTATTCTTTCTTTAATTTTGTCCAGTTCCGTGCTACATTCCATCACTTGCTGGGTGAGGCGGAGGGCACTGTCAGCAGAGAAACCTGTACTATCCTTCACCCCAACATTCACATCCCCTAAAAACAAAATAAAAAGGTATTATAACTCTGCAGGCCTACCTCTCTTACCTGAAGCTGTGGTGTCAGATACTGACCTGTTGTGGTGACCAGTTCCACAACGTCATCCACCTCTCCTTCCTGCACTTCTCCTTCCTCCACCTCAACTTTCTCTACATCCTTCGTTTGTGGGTCTTTGGGAGTTTGGGGTTGTTGTGAAGCTGTGGGGTTCTTGTGCTCCCTGGAGTGTCCTCCTCCCAGTCTTCTCTCCCCTATGAGAATCAAACAAAAGGTAGAGTTATCACACAGAAATTCTCTATGTTAAACAAAAAAACAGGCTAAATTGCTTGGAAGTGGGGTACAAGTGTGTGTTTGGGCGGAAGTTAAAGATGAATGCATTTTTTCTGACCAAGAATATGCTTAGTATTCACCTTTGTCTGTCATTTTTTAGACATGTAGGCAACACAAAAATTCTCGGAAGCACCTGTGTGGGACACCCAAAAAAGGTGGGTCTGGTAGCCCACACTATAGTGCTCAAAAGTACAGATGTGGAAGCAGCTGCTGAGTGTCCTCTCCTTTACACTGACAAAAGTTTGCATTTCATTCTCTTTACAAACACATCATCTAGCCTAAAATTTTGTGCCCCAAATTTGCGAAAAAATGGCAGATGTCTAATTACTTTTGTGGCTGTAAAATAATCCAAAACAGCGGATAGTGGCCGAACGAAGTGTCTGTAACGTAACGAACGATTACTGTGCCCAACCAAGTTCAAAATATAACATTTTGGAAGGGAGTCCAATAAGAAAAACAAAAAAAAACAGCAACATGTCAGTTTAGAAAAGGATTAATAGCATAAAAGTGTACATTTTACTTACTTTTAGCGAGCATTCTCTTAATGCTCCTTAACTGCTCTGGCTCCCACAGTTTGAGGTCTGACCACCTCTTTCTGAGCTGCTCATTTGAGCGTTTCACCCCGAAATTCGTCTTCAGACTCTTCACGACTTTAGTGAGGATTTTGGCCTTCCTTCTATTTGGTTTGCTATACGGCCCATGCTTTGCGTCATAATCAGACTTGAGCAAGATGTCCACCATCTCCGCCATCTCCGCAAAAGACATATTCGATGCCTTGAATCTCCTCCTTGATCGTGACGTTTCCTCGGTCTCCGGGCTTGTCTCCTCCTCGTTAGTTGCGGAATTATCAGACACCTGCTGTAACTCCGCCATATCTTTCTGCGTGCCGAAAGAGAAGGGGCGGGGAAAAGATGGTAGTTAGAACGTCATGTGCGGGCGACGTGTGCGGAGCGACGTGTTCGAATTTTGACGCATGCGTGGTGTGTATATAGCAAACACACATGTGACTATAGTACGTTCGGTGTGCGGAGAGAGGAGTTCAAGTGACGGACGTGCGAACGAAGGTATGTGATTTTGTGACTTGTACAAATTGTTGGCCTATACTGTTTTGAGAATGTTGTAGGATATATATGGTGACTACGATGTTAAGGTTAGACTGTTTGCCTCACATTAGTTAAATATAATTTATTTAACTTGCAGATACAATATGAATGTCTTTATTAGCGACAAAGAGTTCCTGGCGGAATTTATTGACCGGGTAAGGGAGCTGCCCGCTCTGTGGGAGACGAAAAACCCCATCCATAAAAAAAGAGGGGTGAGAAAAGCAGCGCTGGAGAAGCTGCTCCCATTTGTGCAGACCAAGGTGCCCACAGCCACAGCAAAACAAGTGGACACTAAAATTGGGAGCTTGAGAGGCACCTACAGGACTGAACGCTCTAAGGTCCTGGCTTCTCAGAGGTCAGGAGCAGCAGCAGATGATGTGTATGTCCCGGTTTTGTGGTACTACAGCAGGATGTCCTTCCTGGATGACCACATTGAGGCAAGGCCATCACTCTCCACTCTTCCCCCCAGACTTCCCTGCAGCCAACCTGAGCCTTCTCTGGAGCAAGAGGAGGCAGCCATCCTGGATGATCCTGATTTGGCCATCTGGAGCCAGGTATAGTATTAAATGAAAATGTATTGGGATAAAATTAATGTTTGACAAATATGTCAAGATGAGAAACATACAATATTTTGGGTTCCACAAGTGAAATCAAGATCTCGAGACATTAGTCTGCACTTAATTGGGTGCTAAATAGTCAATATGATGTAGGTGTAAATTCTAAAAAATGATTTCTGGAATTACATTGTAATTGCTTCAATCATGTTTATAAAGTTTGATGCAAAGATTAAAACAACATATTAAACTATGTCCCTTTTTCATACACAGGATGAAATCAGCCAGGAGGAGGGTCTGGAAACTGTCAGGCAGGAGGAGGAAGGGCCCAGTGGCAGCCAGGAGGTGGCAGGGCCCAGTGGCAGCCAGGAGGTGGCAGGGCCCAGTGGCAGCCAGGAGGTGGCAGGGCAAAGGAGAAGCACCAGATCCCAGGTGCCTCCCATCCGGCTTCCCAAAAGAGGCAGGAGGGACAGGACCACCAGTGAGGCAGCAATGGCCCTTATTAAAGAGGCCCATGCCACCCTCAAAGAGCCCACATCCCCTGAAGAGGCCATTGCCGGCCTAGTGGAGGCAAAGTTCAAGGTGATGAGCATGGAGCAACGCCTCCTATGCGAGCCCCTGCTCATCACCTTGCTCAACAAGGGGGTGATGGAAAAAATTACCCCCAATACCGCCATTTGTGAGGTGGCACAACTGTCCCAACCTCAACCTCCTCCTCCACCTCCACATTCTTCTTCCGCCCCACCCCCTTCTCCTCCACCTCCACCTTGTTCTTCCGCCCCACCCCCTTCTCCTCCACCTCCACCTTGTTCTTCCGCCCCACCCCCTTCTCCTCCACCTCCACCTTGTTCTTCTGCGCCACCCCCTTCTCCTCCACCTTCTCCTCCTCTGACAGGAGTACCCCTCCAGTGGCCCAGCCTCCAGCCAAACGAAGAAGGAAGGCTGCAGGGAAGGCTTCAGGAAAGGTTGCAGGGAAGGTTGCCAGGAAGACGAGGAAGTGATGGCCTTGCTTCATTGTGGTCGGACAGAAGGCAGCCTGTTGTAGTACCACACACTTGGGACATATATATCACCTGCTGCTGTTCCTGACCTCTGGGAGGCCAGCATCAGATTGTGTTCAGAAATGTTGGCCTTCTCAAGCTCCCAATTTTAGTGTCCACACAGGGTTGCTGTGTGCTCTGGGGTCCCTGGGATGCACAAATGGCAGCAGCTTCTCCAGCGCTGCCTTCTCTTTATTTTAGTTCAAACATGAATAAATGTTATTTTTCTTTAAGTTCATACTTGACTATGTGTATTTGTAAAAATGTAAAATCTAGCTTTGGAGTAAGCAGATACATTTGACTGACAAAAAAAGGGACAGATAACAACCCCCCAAAAAAATAACTAAATCGTGTTTCCCAAAAAAGTGTGTAAAATTTAAATCATATATATTGAAAGATTCAATGGGAGATCACTACCAAAACATTGCGAAATTACAATTAACATCAGTTAGAAAAATAACTAATTTTTAAATATTCCTAAAAACTTACACGATTTAATACACATAAATCTTCTTAAGAGCAGCATGAAAAAGGTTAAAAAAAGATAGTCATAACTCTGTGTGAATATCAGCAGCAAAAGAAGTTCATTCGTTTGGATTAATGTAACATTCTAACGAAGATTTCAATGCACAACATTTAAACGATGCAAAAATTTTGAGCGTGACGAATGTGCTATCTCCATTACGAAGGCTTGTTTTACCAGAAGATGCGCTCCCGTCTCATAGTTGCTTGTGAGCATGCGCGCTTTTGGAAGAGTCGTAAAAGCATACACACGAACCATTTTCTCGTCACAAAACAGGCCGACGAGAAACATGACGAGGAAATCTGGAATCCTGACGAGAAAATAGAGAGCAGGTTCTCTATTTTCTCGTCGAGATTCACGGCAATTTTCTCGTCGTAAAACCATACACACGAACGGTTTTCTCGACAAAAAAGCTCGCGCGGCACTTTTCTTGCCGGTTTTGGACGAGAAACTCGGTCGTGTGTACGAGGCTACAGAATTCAAAGACCTTGCCTTCTGACCTACAAAGGAGCATAGAGGAGGAGTTTCAGGAGGCGGAGTCAGTGCAGGAATCATTGCTTGCAGGTAGTAAGATACCATGGGATATGTGAACCATAGGAATTTAAAGGCTAAATTACCCTTTCTAACATGTTACACTTTACATCCATATTTAGTGTGTAACATGTTACAAGACAGCACCTGCCCCCACTCCCTGATCCTCTCCCTGTGACAGTGGGTGGGGGGTATTCTCCCACCACCTGCTGTTACTATTTAAAGTGTTTGTAAACCTCAGATATAAAATATGAGCAAAGCATATCCCTCTCTATTGTGTACTTGTGTCACTTTTATCTGCTGCTTTTTTCCTCTGCTATATGCATGAGTCACTTTTGACAAGTTTTCTTGACGCCAAGAGTAAAAAGGTGACAGGGGAGGGGCCTCCAACTGATTGACAGCCTCAGCTCTGTGCTGTGTGAAGGAGGTGTGGTCCCATCAATCCAATCAGTTCTCAGAGCTTTTCTTACTGATCTCTGCAGAGTGTAACTTCAGCTCTCTGCCCCCTTTTTCCTAAACGTTTAGACAAACTTTATAATTCAGCACGTTGAACGAAGACTGCAGATAAATAGGTACAACGTATGTAGGAGGGTTTGGTTTATCTTTGTGTACCACCTGAGGCCAGTCACTTCACTGGGTATATGTATGGGTTTACAACCACTTTAAAAACAGCATGGCAGCTAGGTACAGGAGGTACAGACAGACAGCAGACTGAGAGTCTGCAGGATCCTAGATCCTTACAGGCTGCAATCGAGATCTTTTTCAACTATTTAACAGTCTCTTCTCTCTTTGAGAATTCTGTGGATGATCAAGATAATTAAGTACACTGGATCACTGGATAAAACTATATCTGAAGTGTTTTTTTATTATATAAAACACTTTTATATTGGTGCTAATTAATTTATTGTTACTGTATTACTTCAGTTGGGCATTTTTTGTGCTTGTGTCAGTATTTTAGGAGATAAACTGTCATGTTCTTAGAACCACCTTTTTGCAGGATTTTAGCATGGGGTTGGTGAAGAAGTGAAGGTAATAGGAGGGCATTGCTCATAGCGCAATAACTGATTTAAAGTGCACCTGTGCCCAACAGAAATCCTTTAAAGGAAGAGTTCTCTCTTTGGGAGAAATCTCAAACTTACCTATGTTCTCCATTTTATTATAACATAGTGACTGAATATCTGTCAGTTGGTTGCTTAGCATTAAAAACAACTTTGCATGCTTGCTGTTGGGACAGCAGCATACAATTTGAATCCCTCCTCCTCCTTTTTTACAAATCAGATTTTAATCTGGAATTTATGTTGAAATCAATCATTAATCAATAATATAGATGTTTTTTCATTGAAGTGGGTTGTTGTAAAAGGTGGTAAAACTGCTCCACCCTTACACTACACACCCCTGTCACGTCTCCATCCACGTCTCCACACCATAGTCTCACCTTTCCCCCATGCACCTTGCATTTTAGAGAGTAGTACCAAGATTAGGTGTCCCTATTGGAAGATTTTCTCTCACATCTTGTTCTGGTGAAATTCCAAAATTTTGGATTTTCCTTCACTATCTAGCTCAGAGACAGTGGTTGCCCATTGTATCCAAAACTAAAGAAACACTTTTGCCTTTACATACACTTTAAATAAAAGTTAAAAATGTTGTGTGTGGGCACAGGTGCTCTTTAAATCAGATACAGCCAGGCAACAAGCATTTTGAAAAATAGGTCAGCAATATCAGCCAGCATACTTCCCTCACTTTAATTTACACATCGACCATCTGTGAGATGCTATATCAAATGATGTATAAGTTGTGGTATTAGATGTGTACTTTTCTCACAGGTTGCATTCCTACTGCAAGAATATATGGACAATTACAGATACCTGTTATAAAATATAACTTTAAACACCTTTTCTGTACAACTGAGACTATAAAATTAATATGTGCATATAAGAACATGTTTGTTGTAAGGTAATATTTTCCATTATCTAAAATGGTATAAGTGATTATCTAAAATGTTATATGTGATTTTAGCAACTGGCTGCAGTTTTCCGCCTCGAATGGATTATGCAAATCCTAAAGATTCATACCTTTCTCAAACGACATTCTCTAAGGGATCAAATGTGCATTACAATTGCCGACCCGGATATATTCGTGTTCCTGGAGTTAGAACTTATGCAACATGTTTGAAAGATGGCACATGGTCAACTCTTGGTTTGTTTTGTAAACGTAAGTTTTAGATTTTATTTTTAAAGTTTACAAGTTAATAAAAATATTACAATTATTTTGAAACATGTTCTGGAAAAAAAAGACATATTTTCTCTGCTGTTTCCTCTTTCATTAACAAGACATTTTGATACATACAGCTCCTTTGTTTTGGGCACCTTTTTACAGCAGCAGGTAATCAGGGACATCACATCTTTTGTATTTCTTTATCCTCAAAAAGTAAAAAAAAAAAAAGAGTACTTTCTTTCTCATACATCACAGGACAAAAGAATAGTTGACTAGATTATGTGGAGCTACATTCAGGCGATTGAACACTGGCAAATCAGAGCTGTATAAACCCACATATACCCCCTCCCACTAACCCACTACCAGCAATCCTAAGACCTTAGGTGATCGATGTCTCTCACTCCCCTGAGGGAGATTATTGGTTTCTTCTTGACTTTTCCTGAGTAGTTTTCTTCTTTCAGTACCAGCATCTAGGACTAATGGTTCAGCTTTCGGATTGCTGTCCTAGGTACACCATTGGGGCTGTACCCAGACCCATATATGGAATATGCAGGCCTGTTGTGTTGCTTTTGGCCCGGGGCCTTGTGTTTGGCACTCCTCCTAGGGACATGGTGCAACACATGGAATTAGCCACATAGTGCCATACAGGTTCACGGCAGTGGCGTTCCACACAGGTGTGACCCAGTTCAAAGAGGATGTGGCTTGTCACTAAGTTCTGATCTGCTGCGGTGAGTCCAGGGGAGGGCTGGGCCAGGGTGGCAATTGTCTCACAGGCCGCTCTAACTTATGTTCAAAATGGCTGGCAGCCGCTTCCCTCTACCATTTTCTTTTTTATTCTGGTCTAGGAAGTCGGGCCGGGGGCACGGCCATGGCGGCCGAACACTAGCTGTTGCAATCCGGGAGTTGTAGTCCACGCTCAAGCTTCCGGTGGGTGGAAAACACAGCAGCGCAGAGGAAACTACAACTCCCTGGGACCGGATTCTTGGAAGCAGACAGAGGTAGGGCATGTCAGGGAGTCGGGACGCAGGGCTGCGGGGCTGGGCGCTGGCTGCAACTTGACCCCAGGATCAGGAGCGTTACCCCCCCCCCAGGAGACCGTGGTGTGCAAGGACCTGCTAAGCTGAGATCGCTGAGGTGAGAGACCCTGACACCCCTAGCTGACCCCCATCTCCCCCACCATACACCCCATGTAACCTTCCCCAGTGATCAGGCTGCATTGATGGGCACTGGAGTTGGCTGCACTGATAAGCACTGGGGAGGATGCATTGAAAAACCAGGTGGGCCATGGATGGTGAGCTGATTCGGCGGTTCAGTGGGCCACTTGACTGGACTTGCCCCCCAGGCCTAAGGCTACCAGCCCTCCCCTGGGTGAGTCTGAGCTTTTTTCTCTTTACTGAGACAGTGAGACCAGTGTTCTGTGCTCTAGCCCTGGAGCCCAGGCTGTGACACTTTAAACTTATGTTGCAGCCATAGACAGGAGCCGCCAGCTTGGACTTCTTTTCAGTTTGAATTTAAAGTGTTTTGTTTCTGAGGAATTATTTCCTTTTCCCTGCAGTTCTCTCCCACCGCCATGAGGAACCACTGTGGCACAATATTAGTCTCCCAAACACTGTGTACAGGCTTTTCTTTTTCACCTTTGTGGTGTGATATTAACTGCTTTTCTCCCTCTTCTGCTGCAACACTGCGATCTTTGGACGCTACAGTGGCTGCGAGTGCAAGGCGTGGCTGGCATTCTTCCTCTGCCAACCAAATAAATTGTCATGAGTACTCCTCTGGAGTTGCTATTCATTGCTTATGGTTGATCTCACAAGTAAGGTCACAGGCCATGGGGGCTTTCCACCTTATTTTCAGCTCACATGGAGGTCAGGCAAGCTCTTTACCACAAGCCTTTTTCCTTTCCAGTGCTAGATCTCCCCTGCCTCTGCAGAGGCCCTGTAGGGAATGGATCACACAGGACCATTGACACCCCCTGCTCTGCAGTGAGTCTGTGGGTAACCTCTAAGGGTATGTCCTCAATTTATGTTATGGGTGTATATTCCTATAGCGATATTATATGTTCCCTGGAAGCACCATCCAAAAATAAATGCTGTACTAGGCCAGCAAAACAAATGTGGGCAGGGGGCTTATCAGAATCTGGAAGCCCCCTTTGACAAAGGGACCCCCAGATCTCCCCCCATGTGAATGAGTATAGGTTACATTGTACCCCTACCCAGTCACCAAAAAAGTGTCAAAAATAAAAAACTGTACTCAGGTTTTTGACAATTCCTTTATTAAAAAAAATAAAAAAACAATGTCCCCCGATGTAGATCCATCATCAATCACGATGCCTGCCGCCCCGCCGGACCTGACAAAAAAAAAAAAGCTCCACACTCATCAAAGGCTGACCGCCGAAAGCCTTTCTCAGCTGGGTGATAGTTCTCAAATAGGTAAGGTGCAGGGCTACCCGGTAGCCCCATCCCCTTGTGATGTCAATGACCCAGCATGCACTAGTCAGTGACATCACAAGGGGCGGTGCCACCAGGTGACATCATCAGGTGGCCCACCCCTTACCTATTTAAGTACTATAGGCATTCAGCGGTAAGCCTTCGAAGAGTGCAGAACTTTTTTTCAGGTGCGGCAGGCGTCCTGATTGACGATGGATCTACATCTTATTTTTTAGATTTTTTTTTTATGAAGGAATTGTCAAAAACCTGTCTACTGTTTTTTATTTATTTTTGACTTTTTTTGGGTGAATGGGTACAACTCGGCTTTTCTCGGCTCCGCTCACAGTCACGCCCAGTCCCGCCATTGGACCTGTGATATGTCCATCATAGGGCGGGACTCGGCGTGACTGTGAGCGAAGCCGAGAAGAGCCGAGTACACCCGAATACACTCGGCTATGTGTATCTCGGCTCCGCCCAGTCCCTGCGTTCTCAGCG
Organism: Rana muscosa; assembly: GCA_029206835.1. Lineage (NCBI taxonomy): Eukaryota > Metazoa > Chordata > Amphibia > Anura > Ranidae > Rana > Rana muscosa. Next base: position 405,360,298 of record CM055117.1, read on the forward strand.
GCGTTCGCCCCGCTCCGCCCTGTATCAGCGGCGATCTCGGCGGCGCCAAATTTAAATTCAAGGCTGCAATAAACACTGGGGGGGCAAGGCTGCAATGTGACAAGGCTGCACTGAATACTGGCAAGGCTGCACTGGACACTGGCAAGGCTGCACTGGACACTGGGCAAGGCTGCAATGGACACTGGCAAGGCTGCACTGTGACAAGGCTGCAAATGACACTGGTAAGGCTGCATTTAAATGTAAATTTTTTTTTTCTTAAACTTCCCTCCTAAAAGTTTTTTTCCCTAAAATTCCCTGCTAAACTTGGGGTGCGTGTTATACGCTGATAAATACGGTACATTTAAATGTCCAGTTTGCTGCAGCGAGTTCTATACACTGTACAGATGCGCCACTTTACAGGCAAACTTAGGGGGACCTCCCCAGGCACTACCTTTAAAGGATTGTTTCATTTTTATTGTTTCACTTTAAGCATCATTAAAGTCACTGCTCCTTTAAAAATTACTGTTTATAAAAAAAACTTTTGCATACATACATGTTCCCTGGGGCAGTACCCGGACCCCCATACCCCTTTTATGGCCAATAACTTGCATATAACCCTTCAAAATGGGGACTTTTTATTTTTCAAGGTCGGGGCCCATACTGTAGACTTTAATAGGGTTCGGTGTTCGGGTCTGAACTTTTTGCGATGTTCAGCTGTTCTGGTGCGAACCGTGGGGTGTTCGGCTCATCTCTAATTCTCACATTCAGGAGTCTGTGTTGGGTCCAACTCACCGCCTAATGTACATTATTGGGGTTGGTCCTGGACACAAACCAGGCTCTAGTCTTTCATCCTCTGGATTAAATTCCACTGGATCAGAATTCAGAAGGCATTCTTCACTTAATTTTTTCATGTGGACAATGGAGATGATGGTACCCTTTTTCAAAGCTGCTGCGATTAAGCATTCAAGCTGCTTGGACAACCAGACTCAGTCTATGGATCACTCTATGCACTTGTCATCCAAAGGAAGACTATTACTAGCGTTGTGAATATCCAAACCTGGCGTGAGAGTCTGGGCAGTCATTTGCTCTAATAGATTGGCAGGTGCCCTTGATGGATGCCTGCCTGTTGGGCTGGGCCGAGAGGGGAATCCTCTGGGGCCTGTCATTCGGCTACTGTACCATTGGGGTCAATCGTGCACCAGGTCATCTGGATTTTTTTTTGTGGGAGGCACCCTGATTGATGATAGACAGGCCCGGATTTACTGTGCCCATCAAACGCAGCCACTGTGCCCATAAAATGTAGCCACTGTGCATATCAAATGCAGCCACTGTGCCATCAATTGCCACCACTGTGCCCATCAAATGCAGCCACTGTGCATATCAAACGCAGCCACTGTGCCATCAATTGCCACCACTGTGCCCATCAAACGCAGCCACTGTGCCAATCAAACGCAGCCACTGTGCCAATCAAACGCAGCCACTGTGCCAATCAAACGCAGCCACTGTGCCAATGAAATGTAGCCACCGTGCCCATCAAGCGCAGCCACTGTACCAATCAAACGCAGCCACTGTGCATATCAAACGCAGCCACTGTGCCATCAATTGCCACCACCGTGCCCATCAAACGCAGCCACTGTGCCATCAATTGCCACCACTGTGCCCATCCAGCGCAGCCACTGTGCCCATCAAGCGCAGCCACTGTGCCCATCAAGCGCAGCCACTGTGCCAATCAAATGCAGCCACTGTGCCCATCAAATGCAGCTAATGTACCCATCAATAGCCCCTGCTCATTAAACAGTCCACATTCAGTGAAAGTTAATGCACTGCAAAGTTTGCAGCACATGAACTTTCACTGAATGTGGACTGTTTAATGAGCTTGTTGCACAAATCACTTTATTACACTTTATTAATGATATCTATGGCTATGCATATTTATGTAGCGGTAACCTCAGCTTAAGAGGGCTGCTTGTTTGTTTGGGCCCTGTAATGCACCGCTACCAACCCCTAGCAATCGGCTATGACTTCTCCCGTGACACAGTTAGGGAAGAGGGAAAGTAAAGGTATAACTGTATTATCTTTGATACTAATATGGAGTACAACCCCCTTCTGTATACCAGCACAGTAATGGACACACACAACCAAATTACTCAACTATAACTCTTTACTGTAGGCAAAAATGTAAAACGGTAATTTGGTTACAATATCTTATGCAGATCCCTGCAATATAGGTGTGCACATTAAAAGGGTATGACATTCAATAATGCAATGAAAATACTTTAGCCCCGCTGCAGTTATCCTCCCTCATGAGCATAAAAAAAATGGTGCCCAGCAATGTCCTATACTACCCAGTCAGGCCTGACTATAACTTTGGGTATAGTTAGTTAGCTAGCAACTGTCGGTGGTGCACATAGAGAAAACAAATTGTAATCCAATAAGGGGTTGCAGATAATCGCTAACTTGGCAAAGCTGGAGAGCAGGGATGAGCCGAACACCCCCCTGTTCGGTTCGCACCAGAACCTGCGAACAGACAGAATGTTCGCGTGAACTATAGAACCCTATTAAATACAATGGACTCGAACATTCAAAATCAAAGTGCTAATTATAAAGGCTTATATGAAAGTTATTGTCCTAAAAAGTGTTTGGGGACCCGGGTCCTGCCCCAGGGGACATGTATCAATGCAAAAAAAAGTTTTAAAAATTGACGTTTTTACGGGAGCAGTGATTTTAATAATGCTTAAAATGAAAAAATAAAAGTGAAATTTTCCTTTAAATTTCGTACCTAGGGGGTGTGTTTAATATGCATGTAAAGTCGCGCATGTTTCCTGTGCTTAGAACTGTCCATGCACAAAATGTAATTTTTGAAGGAAAAAAAGTAATTTAAAACTCACTTGCGGCTATTAATGAATTGTCGGCTCCTGGCAATACAAAGAAAAGTCATTGATAAAAAAAAGAAAGAAGCGTGGGGGTCCCCCCAAATTCAATTACCGGGCCCTTCAGGTCTGGTATAGATATTAAGGGGAACCCCGCCGCAAATTTCAAAAAAAAAAATGCGTGCGGTTTCCCCCAAATATCCATACCAGGCCCTTCAGATCTGGCATGGATTTTAAGGGGAACTCCACCCCAAATTTAAAAAAAAATGGCGTGGAGTCCCCCCAAAAATCCATACCAGACCCTTATCCGAGCACGCAACCTGGCAGGCCGCAGGAAAAGAGGGGGGTACGAGAGAGCGCCCCCCCTCCTGAACCGTACCAGGCCACATGCCCTCAACATGAGGAGGATGTCCTCATGACCCTTGCCCGGTGGTTGTGGGGGTCTGCGGGCAGCGGGCTTGTCGGAATCTGGAAGACCCCTTTAACAAAGGGGACCCCCAGATCCCGACCCCCCCCATGTAAATTGGTAAGGGGTACATTGTACCCCTACCATTTCACGAAGAAAGTGTAAAAAAAAGTAAAAAAAAACACAAACACCTTGGAAAAGTCCTTTATTTAAAAAAAAAAAAAACATTCCTGCGATGAAATCCAGTGTCCCGCGGCGATCCGATGTCCAGCGCTGTCCGTCATTGGCTGAGCCTGAGCGGACCTGATGGGGAACTTCCTCCACAGTCTATTAAATGTATAGACCCGCCCCTTCTAAAGTTCCCCATCAGGTCCACTCAGCCAATGACTAGGTGTAAGGCTGAGGACCTGATGCGGAACGTGAGAAGGGGCGGGTCTATTCAGGTATTACACAGTGAAGGAAGTTCCCCATCAGGTCCGCCAGGCCAATGACGTAGGCGGGGTCTGACATACCGAGGGGGCGGACCTGATGGGGAACTTCCTTTACTGTGTAATTCATGAATAGACCCGCCCCTTCTAAAGTTCCCCATCAGGTCCGCTCAGCCAATGACTAGGTGTAAGGCTAAGCGGACCAGATGCGGAACAAGAGAAGGGGCGGGTCTATTCATGAATTACACAGTAAAGGAAGTTCCCCATCAGGTCCGCCCCCTCGGTATGTCAGACCCCGCCTACGTCATTGGCCTAAACGGACCTGATGGGGAACTTCTTTCACTGTGTAATACCTTAATAGACCCGCCCCTTCTCACGTTCCGCATCAGGTCCTCAGCCTTACACCTAGTCATTGGCTGAGCGGACCTGATGGGGAACTTTAGAAGGGGCGGGTCTATACATTTAATAGACTGCGGAGGAAGTTCCCCATCAGGTCCGCTCAGGCTCAGCCAATGACGGACAGCGCTGGACATCGGATCGCCGCGGGACACTGGATTTCATCGCAGGAATGTTTTTTTTTCTTTTTTTTTACACTTTCCTTGTGAAATGGTAGGGGTACCCCTTACCAATTCACATGGGGGGGCGGGATCTAGGGGTTAAAGGGGTCTTCCAGATTCCGATAAGCCCCCTGCCCGCAGACCTCCACAACCACCGGGCAAGGGTTGTGGGGATGAGGCCCTTGTCCCCATCAACGCTCCCTCGTCCCCCCTCTTTTCCTGTGGCCTGCCAAGTTGCGTGCTCGGATAAGGGTCTGGTATGGATTTTTGGGGGGACTCCACGTCATTTTTTTTTAAATTTGGGATGGAGTTCCCCTTAAAATCCATGCCAGATCTGAAGGGCCTGGTATGGATATTTGGGGGAACCGCACGTATTTTTTTTTAATTTGCGGCGGGGTTCCCCTTTATATCTATACCAGACCTGAAGGGTCTGGTAATTGAATTTGTGAGGACTCCCACGCTTTTTTTTTTTTTTTATCAATGACTTTTCTATGTATTGCCGGGAGCCGGCAATTCATTATAGCCACGAGTGAGTTTTAAATTACTTTTTTTCCTTTAGAAATGCAAATGACACTTTGTGCAGGGACAGTTCTAAGCACGGGAAACAAGCGCCACTTTACATGCATAATATACACACCCCCCAGGTACGAAATTTAAAGGAATATTTCACTTTTATTGTTTCACTTTAAGCATTATTAAAATCACTGCTCCCTTTTTTTTTGCATTGATACATGTCCCCTGGGGCAGAACCCGGGTCCCCAAACACTCTTTATGACAATAACTTGCATACAAGCCTTTATAATTAGCACTTTAGATTTCTCCCATAGACTTTTCAAATTTGCCACGAACACCCCAATTTGTTCGCTGTTCGGCGAACGGGCGAACAGGCAATGTTCGAGTCGAACATGAGTTCGACTCTAACTCGAAGCTCATCCCTACTGGAGAGACTGACAAACTCAGTTCAGCATAACAGTCTCTCCAAAGTATAACTGTGATCGATGATGGGCCTAGACAAAGTTAATAGGCAACAAAGTTATTGGGATGTGGTTCTGAGCTGGCGCTCTCTCACCCAGACCGGACCGACTCCCGTCCGGTTCCTCCGCTACTGTGAGTGGCTTCACAGTGCCCACGATGCACCAGGTCTTCGGTCCTCCAGAAGATGATGGCACCTCAGGTGGATCGGATGCTCCGCAGGCTCCTCGGCAGAACGGAAGGCTCTCTGGAACAAAGTGCGAGGCCCAGGCTTCAGGCCTAACACGCAAAGCAGGTAAGTGCAGGGGATCCTCTTGCAAGGAGGGCGGCGTTCTAAGAGAAAGCCCGAAGCTCCTCCTTCCCCTTTTTAACCACTTCTCTACTGTGCACGAAAACCCCCTTCCTGCCCAAGCCATTTTTCAGCTTTCAGCGCTGTCACACTTTGAATGACAATTGCGCGGTCGTGCGACGTGGCTCCCAAACGAAATTTGTGTCCTTTTTTTCCCACAAATAGAGCTTTCTTTTGGTGGTATTTGATCACCTCTGCGGTTTTTATTTTTTGTGCTATAAACAAAAGAAGAGCGTCCAGTTTGGAAAAAAAACACTATTTTTTACTTTTTGCTATAATAAATACCCATTTTTTTTTTTTATAAAATTTTCCTCGGTTTAGGCCGATACGTATTCTTCTACATATTTTTGGTAAGAAAAAAAAATCGCAATAAGCGCGTATTGATTGGTTTGCGCAAAAGTTATAGCGTGTACAAAATAGGGGATAGATTTATAGCATTTTTATTTTTTTATTTTTTTATTAGTAATGGCGGCGATCTGCGATTTTTTATTGTGACTGCGATATTGCGGCGGACACATCGGACACTTTTGACACATTTTTGGGACCATTCACATTTATACAGCGATCCCTGCTATAAAAATGCATTGATTACTGTATAAATGTGATTGGCAGGGAAGGGGTTAACCACTAGGGGGCGGGAAGGGGTTAAATATGTTCCCTCAAAGTGTTCTTACTGTGGGGGGAGGGGACTGGCTGGGGGAGGTGACCGATGGTTGTCCCTATGTACAAGGGACACACCATCGGTCCCCTCTCCCTCACAGGGCGTGGATCTCTGTGTTTACACACATAGATCCACTTTCCTGCTCGTTTCCCGGGCAATCGCGGGTGCCCGGAGGCAATCGCGGCCGCCGGGCACGCGCACCGGGGCCTTGTGAACACGGCGTGCGTGCGCGCGCCACGCCAGCGGCCCGCGCGCGCCTCCTAGCTCGTTCTAAAGGGAGGACATCATATGACGTCCTCCCAGAACGAGAGTATCCTCCGCCCGCCGTCAATTGACAGTGGGCGGGGGACAAGTGGGTAAAGTCCACCCCAGCAGTCCTTGCGCGGGGAAATGCACCCTGGGTGCCTCAAAGCTTGCTGGGAACTGTAGTCTTGTGGGTGAAACTGATACCCCGCTACATTTATAATTTATTTAATCCATATTGAGTACTATATTTGATGCCTGGCACACACGCACAATCACACATGATGATGACTTTTTTAAGTCATCATCATGTGCGATTGTGCGTGTGTGCCAGGCATCAAATATAGTGCTCAATATGGATTAAATAAATTATAAATATGCATAGCCATAGATATCATTAATAAAGTGTAATAAAGTGATTTGTGAAATAGCTGTTCACAAATCACTTTATTACAGTTTATTTATGCTATGACTATGAATATTTATTTAATCCACTGAGCACTATATTTTTCTGCTTGCTTCTGGTTGACACATATGAATATGATGACGAGGATCAAGAAGTAGCACCTGGCTGCTATACTTAATGCTGCTGCTGGGGGTTCCCCATCAGGCCGCCATACATTCCTTCTCCCGTCCTCTCTTCTCCTCTTCACCTCACTTCACATTCCCCACTCGGGAAGAAGATGATGGCGCGCAGAAGAGGGTAGGCGGAGCATTAGGCTCATCTTCTGCCACTCTTGCCAGTCATCGGCCGTCATGGGGGCGCCTGTCACTCCCCTCCCCAGGCCAAGTAGCAATATTAGCATTTGCTGTGCCGGTGCCACGCTCCGGCAGGCCGGCTGCGTCGCCGGGGCGCTACATTAGTGCGGGAGGCGACCGCGGGAGGACGGGCGGCACCGCCCCTGCACCCAGTGCCGCCCCGAGACCTGGCCTCGGTGGCCTTGTGGGAAATCCGGCCCTGATTATAGACGTACGAGGGACATTTTTGGGGGATTTTTTTTTTTTACTAAAGAACTTTGAAGTGTCTTTACTTCTTCTAGATTACAATTTACCTTACCTTCAATTTATAAAAGGTGGCTTCCAGATTCTGATAAGCCCACTGCCTGCACAACCTCACAACCAACGGGCAAGGTTGTGGGGACGAGGCCCTTCTCATCAACATGGAACCTCATGCATTTAAAAAAATAATTTGTATGGAAACCTCCTTAAAGGACAAGTTAAACTTTTGACAAAAAATAATAAATGCACATTTTTTTCCAGGTAAAAAAAATGTGTATTCATAATTTTTTTCTTGCAGGAGCCTGTAAAGCAGGGATATGCAATTAGCGGACCTCCAGCTGATGCAAAACTACAAGTCCCATCATGCCTCTGCCTCTGGGTGTCATGCTTGCTTCTGTCAGAGTCTCGCTATGCCTCATGGGACTTGTAGTTTGGCAACAGCTGGAGGTCCGCTAATTGCATATCCCTGCTGTAAAGCATTACACCTGCGATCAGCAGATCGCTGATGCCATACACTCTAACAGTAAGAATCAATTAACTACTACGCGCTCACAGCGTGGTGGTTGTTCATTGAGAACTACAAGCCGACAGCCACTAATTATTATTATGTAGCGGGGTCTCCTTTAAGGCCCCGGGACTACGTTACCCAGAACCCCGTTCGGCACCCAGAGTGAAGTTGGCCACCGCAGAGACTCATGGGAGGGGATATTTAAGGAGGAGGCGAGGCGGAGCTCAGTCTCTTTGGACACCGCGCTGCAAGCAAGACTTTCTTCCTGTGCGGATGAGCTGCAGTGCAAGGCCTGAAGCCTGGGCCTTGCACAACTTCCAAAGAGCCTTCCACCCCACTGTGGAGCCTGGGTGGCATCTGACTTGTCGAGTGAGGACATCAGTTGGATCGGGGACCCGATCGTTGCAGACGCTGTGTGCGGATACACAGCAGGGTGGACGTTCCGGACTGGGATCGCGTCTGGAGTGGTGAGCGGGCACCTGCCCAGACCAATAGACTGTGCCGTGTTCAGGCCTGTAGACTGCATAGGCCCACAGTTTTGTTTATCTGCTGTTCCCCGGGGGGACCGGTAGCAGGACAGAGTTGAAGTGTCCCCCCAGTATAGTGTTCCAAGTATTGCCTGTTTGTGGATTACTATTCATCAAGTGCACCACCGAAAGCTGGCATGCGAAGAACTCCATATAGGAGGTGACTGAGATTTATTCCATGTCAGGCCTGACCGGGGTGGGAAGTTTGGGTATTGTTTAGTGCGCCATAGGGCGCGCATACCATAATAGCTACACGTGGTGAAGTACCGCGCAGCGCCATTATTGTATGCTGTGTTGAACTCTGCAGGGCTCTGCTAACCAATTGCATATGTTGTGTTCTGTCTATGCTACTTTTAATATAAGAGTAAACGGTTATATTTAATCTCTGCCCTCAGCGTGTTGTCTTACTGTAAGAGATTATTCCTTGCAATAACATTTGAATGTGATACAAATATAACCCCTAGACTAACTGTGCCAGAGTGGGTTGAGCGGATTGCTGGGGGTTGGTGGTGCTGTACACAGGGCCCGAAAACAAATCCAGCAGCTCTCTTAACTGGGGGTAGCGCTACAATTATTTTAATTTTTTTCTTATTTTTCTTTTTCTTAATTTCTTTCTGTAAGATGTGCCACAGCAGAAATGACATACAAAGAAAAAAAAGATATAGTTTAAATTGCTGGTAAATTACATTCATTGCCAGCTTCTTAACAATAAAGTCCACAAACCCCTCCAAAAGTCCCTCTAAAAAAAAACATAGCAGACCTTTGGAGGGATCTATGCACCTTTTTTGTTAAGTTAATGTCATTTGCTGGCAGTTTTAAAACTTTTTTCTTTGTAAATGTCAGTGCTGCTGCAGCACTTTCTGTACATAACAGAGATGCACCCCTTCACAGGCAGGAACAGGACAACCTCCAGACATGTTATTTAAAGAAATGAGGCATTTTTAACACGCATTATAATGTCAGAATTGTAATTGAAATTCAAACAGTTACCTTTGACAAAGCAATATAAGCGTACTTGGAAAATGTCCTTACATGTTGTGCTTTCTGCATGTCTTTGTGATTGCTGCTGGTGTTTCATCAAATTAGGCGACCCGTCAGATTTTGTAATGGAAGTGACGTTCCGTTGCAGCCAGCTTGGTACACCCCGCACTCGTCCACAGTAAGGATACAGTGAGAAGGCGGCAAGCGGCCATCTTGTTACACCCACCAGTCTTGCATTTCACACTTATTTTTAACAGTAAACTGAGCTTATAGTGAAATTCTGTATTTTGAAATCCGTCTGACTGTTTTGATGTTGAATTTTCAAAGCAGCGGTGTTCAGTCAGATTAGCAAATCTGTGAGATTAGCAGGTTTGCCGCTGCTTTTAAAATTCAACATCAAACAGTCAGACGGATTTCAAAATACTGTATTTCACTGTATAAGTGTAGCGAAGCCTCACTCCCCCTCTCCAATTCTATCGCCTGGTTGGCTGGTATGGTCTAGGGGTACCTGGGAGAGGAGAGTGCAGGGACACTACGCCAAGCTCTCCCCTCGTGTGTGTATGAGGGTTGAGCAAAGTCACTTAATTACCTCCAGGTCTGCTCACTGCGTACGAAGCTTTCACTTGTTCCAGGGAGATGTGTCTGCCAGTAACAGAGCCCACAACAATTAAAAGTCCAACACTCTTTTATTTCTCCATTTGCAGGGTGAACATAATGGTTGAACTTCCAGTAACAAACAGACAGGGATGTGGATACGAGTAGGCCCAGGCACAACTGAATTCTCCTATTCCTCTGCAAGCGAATAGGCCTGGCGCACGGTCTCTGCCACTGACCGTGAGATTGGTCGCTGCCACCGACCGGGTGAACTGTTGAGGCCCCTGCCACAGGCCTAAAAGCAGGTCTCTGCCACTGACCTGAGTTGACTAGTTGGACCGCTGCCACCGGTCATTGGACATGAACCACCTTCCTCCTTGAACTTGGCCCCTGTTCGGGAAAGACATCCCTCCGGGCGGTCTCCAGAGGTTCACCCGGCACTGGCAATATGCTGCACCAGGTCTTCGGATGAATCACTCCTCCGGTCCCTTACGCCTCTGGATTCGGGTGCCCAACACCCGGGGCACCCTAGGACCGTCCCTCCCTTGCGGGACCCAGCAGAAGGCACTGGTCCCCAGGTCTCCGGCTGAGTACCTCACCCCAGACTGAAGGTGTCTGGGATGGAACACGAACTCCAAGTGTCCAGGCCTAGGCTGCCTGGACACCGACCGCGGACAGCAGCCCTCAGGCTGAAGGTGCCTGGGACTCGAACCCCCCGTGGCGAAGATGTCCGCCCCCTTTATACCCTCCTCCAGCAAGCACAGCGGGTTCCCCGCCCCGCCGTACAACTGCTGCGAGAGGTCACAAAGGGTGCGGCACTGCAGTGATGGTTCAACCCCGGCCCAAAGTGACAGCACCACCCGCTGGGCCCCAGGGAACTGGTCATCACTGATGTCCTCACCACTTTTAAACACTCTGAAAAGTACATACCCGCTACACTCTCCCCCTGGTTATTGGACACTGGTCCCCAGTGTCTGGAGCAAACCATGCCCAAAAAGGGCCCACATAGCCTGATCCAGAAACCGACTAAAAATTCCAAAAATATAAAAAAAATTGAAAAACTAACTAAAACAGCTGTGCCTGAACCTGACATGAAAGGGGAGGGAAAGGAAACAACAACAACACATAACAACAACATTTGAAATCACACGTTCACATAACATTTCTCCCCACCCATCCTGGCTAAGACCCACCCCATTCTCAGTGGTCTTGATGGGATGCTCTCCTGCAGAGGGGAAAAAAATGTTAAACACACAAATCCCTGACACATATGTTCATGTGAGAACGAAAAAACTTTTCCGTAGAGAAACCCTTTCCTTCTTTAAGTGTGTGAGTGAACAGTGAATAGCGGTGCGCAACACTGCCACCTGGTGACAGTGTCACGGTAACTGCACTTGTTGAAGATTTCTCTTTTTTTTTTTCTTCTTTTGTGGCTCTAACTACCCCAAAGTCCATGATCACTTGGTGGGATGGAAGAATGAAGAACAAACAACGGCAACAGTCCTTCAATTCCTCCAAAGAGCACAAACACCCATTAACTCGGGTACAGTCACTGGGTTTCCTGGGAAACAACCCCGGAAAGTTCAGCAGCAACAAGGTAAAGCAAGAACGGAGTTCTTTTTTTTTTCTCCTACAAATTGAATTTTGGGTGCGGCAAGACAAGGGGCTTTAAGTGCTGGTCCATTGTCTCTACATGGTATTCGACATCCTCCCCCTCTTTGCGTCGAATCAATACCTTATCTGCGTGGATGTGCCGACCCAACATCCATTCTGCCTTGCAGTCCTTGAACCGCTGAGAAGCTTTGGGGGAACATGCGAGGTACCTGCGGGCATGTGGGACCTGAATGTGTGTTAACACAAAATCGTTGTACCAGCGTTCCCGACTAGTGATGAGCCGAACACCCCCGGGTTCGGTTCGCACCAGAACCCGCGAACGGACCGAAAGTTCGTACGAACATTAGAACCCTATTAAATACAATGGATGCGAACGTTCGAATTCTAAAGTGCTAATTATAACAACTATTATGCATGTTATTGTCCTAAAAAGGGTTTGGGAACCCGGGTTCTGCACCAGGGGACATGTATCAATGCAAAAAGAAGTTTTAAAAACGGTCGTTTTTCGGGAGCAGTCATTTTAATGATGCATAAAGTGAAAAAAAAAAGTCAAATATTCCTTTAAATATCGTACCTGGGGGGTGTCTAAAGTATGCCTGTGAAGTGCCACGTGTTTCCCGTGTTTAGAACTGTCCCTGCACAAAATGACACTTCTAAAGGAAAAAAAAGCCATTTAAAACTGCTTGCGGCTTTAATGTAATGTCTGGTCCCGGTAATATGGATGAAAATCTTTAAGAAAAATGGCATAGCTACCCCATGACCCCCCCCCCCCTACCCCAGCCCATTACCAGCCCCTTTGGGTCTTGTATGGATATTAAGGGGAACCCCGCACATAAAATAAAAAAGGCCCTATATACTCTGAACAGCCGTATACAGGCGGTGCATACAAGACAGGGACTGTAGGTTTGTTCTTATGTAGAATCTGTTTGTAATTTTGAACAGGTACATTGTTGAAGTGTAGCTCCAGCCCAAAAATCTATTTTTAAACTTTTTGGAAAACATAGGTAAGGGTTATCACCCCTGTAACATTTGTTTTGCTGTCTGTGCCCCTGTTCAGAACATTTCACCTCACGTTCCGTCCCAATGACAACTGTTTTTGAAATGTGGTGTTTTTCTTGAAACAAGGATTGCTGATAAAGCATCAGTACAGAGGAGACACCTTTCTCCCATATTTATTCTTACAGGAGAGAATTTTCCTTCCTAGTGGTAGATTTCCTCTCACTTCCTGTTGTCTTCTTGCGTTTGCAAGTAGGAGTCGTTTGTAAGTTGGATGTTTGAAAGTAGGGACCTGCCGTATATACTCTGCAGAAATAGGCCCCTTAGTTGTTGGTGTTGGCACAACACTGTAAGCACTCACAGTTACTCTTGGTTGGTGCTGGAACGCCCTGCTGTCAACTATTATATCAGGAATTTTAATTACATATAATTGTTGAACAGTGGTAGTAAAAATTGGGCCTTTGATGGTGGTGCTGATGCCACAACACTGTAAGCCCTGACAGTTACTCTTGGTGGGTGCAGCAATGGGCCCTGCTGTGAATTATTAGATCAAGAATTGTAATTGCATGCCCCTGTTGAACAGGGGCTGAAAAATTGGGCCTTTCGTGGTGGTGGTGGTGGTGGTGGTGTTGCCACAACACTGTAAGCCCTCAGAGTTACTCTTGGTGGGTGCAGGAATGGGCCCTGCTGTGAATTATTAGATCAAGAATTGTAATTACATGCCCCTTTTGAACAGGGGCTGAAAAATTGGGCCTTTCGTGGTGGTGGTGGTGGTGGTGGCGTTGCCACAACACTGTAAGCCCTCAGAGTTACTCTTGGTGGGTGCAGCAATGGGCCCTGCTGTGAATTATTAGATCAAGAATTGTAATTGCATGCCCCTGTTGAACAGGGGCTGAAAAATTGGGCCTTAGGCACTGGTGGCACAACACTACAACCCCTCACAGATACTGTACTTGGAGCACAGCAATGAGCCCTGTTGCAAAGTATTGCTTCAAAAATTGTAATGACACGCCCCTGTTAAACAGGGGCTGAAAAATTGGGCCTTAGGCACTGGTGCCACAACACTCCAACCCCTCACACATACTGTACTTGGAGCACAGCAATGAGCCCTATGGCAAATTATTGCTAAAAAAATTGTAATTACACGCCCCTGTAAAACAGGGGCTGAAAAATTGGGCCTTAGCCACTGGTGGCGGCACCCATAAACAAAAATGATCTTCCAAGCTATCATCATCAATCGTATCATTGAGGACTCGGAGGAGGAGGATAGCCAGTCAACATAACAGCACAGGCACTCAGCATCAGCATCAGTCTTGAAGGGATGTGACATGTTAAAATCAATTAGTCTGTTATATCAGCATCAGGTGTGTGGTAGCTGGTGGTGATCCAAGACTGGTTCATCTTGATGAAAGTCAGTCGATCAACCGAGTCGGTGGACAGGCGCACCCTGTGATCCGTGACAAATCCTCCAGCAGCACTGAATGTGCGTTCCGAAAGAACGCTGGATGCAGGACAGGCCAGTAGCTCAATTGCATACTGTGCAAGCTCTGGCCAGTGATCCATCCTCAAGACCCAGTAAGCCAGAGGATTTTCGGTGGGGAAGGTGTCCAAGTCTGACCTTGCCCCTAGATATTCCTGCACCATGTTTATCAGACGCTGGCGATGGTTGCTGGAACCGATCATACTTTGGGGCTGCGGACTAAAGAATTGTCTGAACGCATCGGTCAGACGGCCACCTTCCCCACCGCTCCTTCTTTGACTGGCCGAAGCCTCAGCAACTCGTTGTCCAGGACTAGGAGTTTGTAACCTCCCAGTCTCTGGGAACGCGTTGCACAGACCTTTCTGCAAGGCCTCCCGGAGTTGTCTCATCCTCTGCTCCCTCTGCGAAGGTAACATAAGGTCCACAACCTTACCCTTGTACCGTGGATCAAGGAGAGTGGCCAGCCAGTAATGGTCCCTCTCCTTGATCCGAAGAATACGAGGATCCTTCCGCAGACTTTGCAGGATCAGGGAGGCCATGCAGCGTAGGTTTGCTGAGGCATTCGCTCCGGAGTCCTCTGGGTCACTAAGGACGACATGATCCGCAGCCACCTCCTCCCAGCCACGTACAAGTCCACTGGTTTCTTGGGACTGTAAATCTTCCCTAAAAGACTGCTGCTGATGATGCTGAGTGCCAGCCTCCACCTCCATGCTGACACAATCCTCCTCCTCCTCCTCCTCCTCCTCCTCTTCCTCTTCCTGTGCGATGGGTGGGACAGAAGGAACACTGTCTGGGTAAAGGGGGCCTTGAGAGGCAAGGAAGTCCTCCTCTTCCTGCCTCTGTTCTGCCTCAAGTGCCCTGTCCATTATTCCACGCAGCGTGTGCTCCAACAGGTGGACAAGAGGTACAGTGTCACTGATGCATGCACTGTCACTGCTCACCATCCTCGTGGCCTCCTCAAATGGTGCCAGGACAGTGCATGCATCCCTGATCATGCCCCACTGGCGTGGAGAAAAAAAACCAAGCTCCCCTGACCCTGTCCTGGTGCCGTAGTCGCACAGGTACTCATTGATGGCCCTCTGCTGCGTGTGCAGCCGCTGCAGCATGGCCAACGTTGAGTTCCACCTGGTGGGCATGTCACATATAAGGCGGTTCTTGGGCAGGTTCAACTCCTTTTGCAGCTCAGCCAGGCGAGCACTGGCATTATAAGATCTGCGGAAATGCACACAGACTTTCCTGGCCTGCCTCAGGACATCCTGTAAGCCCGGGTACCTGCCCAAGAACCGCTGCACCACCAGGTTAAGGACGTGAGCCACACAGGGCACATGGGTCAGTTGTCCCTGTCGGAGGGCGGAGAGGAGGTTGGTGCCATTGTCGCAAACCACCATTCCTGGCTTAAGCTGGCGTGGCGTCAACCACCTCTCGGCCTGGCCCTGCAGAGCAGACAGGACCTCTGCCCCAGTGTGGCTTCTGTCCCCCAAACACACCAGCGCAAGCACGGCATGGCATCTTTTTGCCTGCGTACTTGCGTAGCCCCGTGAACGGCTACGGAGCACCGCTGGTTCATAGGACAAACCACAGGAAGAGGCCATGGAGGAAGAAGAAGAGGAGGGGGTGGAGGAGAGAGGTGTGTCACAACCAGTAGTAGCATTTTGGAGGCGTGGCGGTGGAACAACCTCCAACACTACTGCACCTTGTCCTGCATCCTTCCCAGCTGCCAAAAGAGTGACCCAATGGGCCGTGAAAGAAAGGTAACGTCCCTGTCCATGCCTGCTGGACCATGAGTCAGCGGTAATATGCACCTTACCGCTGACCGCCCTGTCCAGCGAGGCCAAGACATTGCCTTCCACATGCCGGTAGAGAGCCGGAATAGCCTTCCGTGAGAAAAAGTGGCGTTTGGGAACCTGCCACTGAGGAACCGCACATTGCACAAACTCACGGAAGGGGGCCGAGTCTACCAACTGAAAAGGCAGCAGTTGAAGCGCTAGCAATTTAGCCAAGCTAGCATTCAACCGCTGGGCATGTGGATGGCTGGGAGTGAACTTCTTTCGACGGTCCAGCAGCTGGGGCAGGGAAATTTGCCTGCTAGAATCGGACGTCGGTGTACTGCTAGCAGAGTGGCCGCAAGTACTTGGCTGTGACACACCTAATTCTACACCTTCATTCCTCTCAGTGCATGTTTCAGAGAGGACTGAAGTTATAGTGGGGTTGGAGATCCCAGCTGATGCGGTGCAAGGAGAGGTCCGCTTTGTTCTTTGGTGTGGGTCTTTGAGGTAGGCTTGCCAACGAGCTGCATGGCAGGTCAACATATGTCTGGTCAGGCATGTGGTACCCAAGCGGCTGATGTTTTGGCCACGCGATATACGCTTGAGACATATGTTGCAAACAGCAGCTGTGCGATCTGATGCACTAGCCTCAAAAAAGGCCCACACCAAGGAACTTTTTGAATGACGGGCAGAGGCTGCGCCCTGCACAGGCGGAGCTCTGCGGTGTGATTCCGTCGGTGTACTGCCCTTACGCTGGCCACCAAAGGGCATCCTGCCTCGTTGGAGATGTGCCTCCTCCTCATCCTCCTCCTCCTCCTCTCTCCTATTAGGCACCCACGTGGAGTCAGTGACCTCATCATCCCCTCCCTCCTCATCACTGGAGCCAATCTGGCAGTATGCTGCAGCTGATGGAACATGACTGCCAGATTGGTGTCCTTCTTGAGCATCCCCTCTGTCTGCTCTCACGCTACTGCCTTCCTGTAGCTGGGTTTCATCATCAGACCCTTCGAAACGCTGGGCATCCTCCTGGAGCATGTACCCAACACTGTGCTCAAACAGTTCGGGGGACTCCTCAGGAGGAGGACATGGTGGGTCTAGGGAAGGAGTGACTGATGATGAGTCTGACATTGATACCAGGGAAGAGGACGCTTTGGCAGCTGCTTTGCCAGTACCCTGAGCCTGGGTGAGAGAGGATGAGGAGGAGGAGGAGGGCTTGGTCATCCACTCTACCAAGTCTTCGGCATGATGTGGCTCAACATGTCCAGCTGCCGAAAAGAAGGACAAGCGTGTCCCATGGCCATGTGCTGATGACAATGCACCGCGTCCACGACCAGCACTGTTGCCCCCAGACACAGAGCCTGCTTGCCCTCTTTTATTGCCTCCTGACTGTCTGCCTCTCTGTCAGGGTCACCTGTGGCCAGGTGACAGATGCACACCGTAGGGGGACAGGAGTGCACCGCGAGGTAGTGAACCCTATGGCTGGCTTCTGTGGATAGGAAACTGGGTGGTTGTGGAAAGCGGGACCAGAGGAGCACAACCGGGATCCCAACGGAAGCGAGAGCCAAGATTCCCCAGGGCGCGGAGTCTAAGACCCAGCTGGTCTTCTCCAGGGCCTCTAGTGGTGAGGATGTTACGCTGCAGGCTGGGACCAGGTCGCGGCCCCTGGAGTTTCCTAGCTCACGCCCCGTAGGATAAGGGGAAGCAGCAGCACACGATAGAGAGAACCGAATAACAAGCCGAAGGTCAGGGGCCACAAGCAGACAAGGATAACGAAGAACGAGCCGAAGGTCAAGGGTCACGAGCAGACAGGGATGGTCGGGGACAAGCCAATAACGTAACAGAGAGACAGACGTAGCACACGGCAGGCGGAAACCCAAACACACAATGCCTAACAAACACGTTGATCAGCAAAGCAGGCTTGCAGTGCACAGGTTAATATAGTGTTCAGTGATAGGGCCTGGGGTGGAGTCAGGCTGGGAGGAGATTATAAAGGAAGCCAGGTGAAGGAGGTCTGGTCTCTAGATGAACACATGGGAAGGAAGGTAAGCTGACAGACAAACACTACTGCATATCCATGACAGTACCCTCCCTCTTATGGGCCCTCCCCCGCCTGGACCCAGGCTTAAAGGGAAATCTCTGATGAAACCTTCTCAACAGATGAGGTGCAGCGACATCAGATGCAGCGATCCAAGACGCCTCCTCAGGACCAAAACCTCTCCAATGCACAAGGTACTGAAGAATGCCTCTGCAGAGCCGAGAATCCAGAACTTGTCTAACCTCGTACTTAAAATTATCCTCAGAGACCGAAAACGAGGTAGGGAGATGACAAGAAGATCTATTGAGGACCAAAGGCTCTCTAGGAATAAGCAAGGGCATGAGAGGATCAACAGGAATCTGAGGAGGGTCCCCTAGACCCTTAAAGGGGAACTGGTCATCTTGCACAGGACCATCAGACTGGGCAGATGTCAGTGGAACCCTGAAGTCAGGTTGGTTAGAAGGTGACATGTCGCCGGAGTCAAGCTGAATAGCTGAAGGACAAGCAGAATGTCCCGAACAAGAAAAAGTAAGAGGCTCACTGGGCATGGGCTGGACTGGCATAACTAGTACAGAGGCAGAGTGAATAGCTGAGTCAGGTGTAGCGACTACCTGAATCGCATCGCAAGACGTAGCTACTGCAGGACTTGTAGACAAGCTAGCCTGGCTGTGCGTCCAAGGGTGGTTAGGGACAGAGAAATGTAAATGATTATGCAACCTGGAATGAATGACCGGCTCAGATTCACAGGGGGCAACCTTGGGTAGGCAGGACGAGGAACAGGAGGGACCCCAAGCCAGGATCTGTCCAGTAGTCCAGTCCACATGAGGAGAATGGAGCTGTAACCATGGGAGACCCAAAATTATAGGCGTTGAGGCCTTGGGTAAGATAAGGAAGGATATCCACTCCTGGTGGAGTGTCCCTACCGACATCTTAACAGGGAGGGTCTGGAAGCGGATAGGTCCCCCTGGGAGAACAGTACCATCAATCGCCAAGACCACCAATGGCGTGGTGAGGGGCAAAAGAGTAAGTCTCATGGACGATGCGATTTCCCAGTCCATGAAATTACCAGCGGCTCCGGAATCCAGATATGCTGAGACCGAATGAGAAGAAGCACCAACATGAAGGAACACAGAAAGCAGAAGACGAGAAGGGGAAGGTGATATTTCTGGGTCCAATACTCCACTTTCCAGATGAAGTGGACCCGAACGTTTTTCTGGACAAAGAGAGCAAGTGTCACGAAAATGACCTTTGCCCCCACAGTAAAGACACAGACCAAGAGTTCTGCGCCTAGCACGTTCCTCGGGGGATAGCCTGGTCTGACCCAGCTGCATGGGTTCCTCATCTGGTAGGAGATGCTCTACGGGTCGATGAGAGGGGAGCTCAGGCTGACTAAGAACCAAGGAGTGCTGGCGTTGCTTTTCTAAGGTCCTCTCTTGAAAGCGAATGTCGATCTGGTTACACAAGGAGATAACGCCGGCCAGATCAGTGGGGATGGTTCTTCCAGCTAATTCATCCTTCACTCTATCAGACAGGCCATGCAAAAAGGTTGCGACTAAGGCCTCATTGTTCCAGCTCAACTCAGCCGACAGTATGCGGAAATGAAGGGCATACTGTCCCACAGAAGCAGACTCTTGGCGGAGACGTAAAAGGGCGCTGGCCGCTGAAGAGACACGAGCCGGTTCTTCGAAGATATTCCGAAAAAGTTTCAAGAAGCCAGACAGGCTAGAAACCACTGGATCATTCAGTTCCCACAGAGGGGCTGCCCAGGCTAAAGCTTCACCAGAGAGGAGGGAAATGATATAGGCTACCTTAGCCCGATCAGACAGGAAGTTTTGGGGCTGGAGCTCAAAATGAATCGTGCATTGGCTAAGGAACCCCCTGCAAGCCTTGGAGTCCCCAGAGAAACGGGACGGAGCTGGCAGTTGTAGCGAGTGTGTGGCTGCGACTGGTGCAATAGGTGCAGCCGCTGATTGTATTTGAGGTTGCAGATTCAGGGTTCCCAAGGAGGCCTGAAGCTGCTCGAAGCGAGAAGCCAGATCCTGGAGGAATCGCATCACCTGAGTCTGATTCGATTCCTGGGTTTCAAGTCTGCAAACTATGCCCTGCAATGGATCATCCGCGGGTAGCGGGATGTCAGCCGGGTTCATGGCTGATCAAACTGTCAGGGTCACCTGTGGCCAGGTGACAGATGCACACCGTAGGGGGACAGGAGTGCACCGCGAGGTAGTGAACCCTATGGCTGGCTTCTGTGGATAGGAAACTGGGTGGTTGTGGAAAGCGGGACCAGAGGAGCACAACCGGGATCCCAACGGAAGCGAGAGCCAAGATTCCCCAGGGCGCGGAGTCTAAGACCCAGCTGGTCTTCTCCAGGGCCTCTAGTGGTGAGGATGTTACGCTGCAGGCTGGGACCAGGTCGCGGCCCCTGGAGTTTCCTAGCTCACGCCCCGTAGGATAAGGGGAAGCAGCAGCACACGATAGAGAGAACCGAATAACAAGCCGAAGGTCAGGGGCCACAAGCAGACAAGGATAACGAAGAACGAGCCGAAGGTCAAGGGTCACGAGCAGACAGGGATGGTCGGGGACAAGCCAATAACGTAACAGAGAGACAGACGTAGCACACGGCAGGCAGGAACCCAAACACACAATGCCTAACAAACACGTTGATCAGCAAAGCAGGCTTGCAGTGCACAGGTTAATATAGTGTTCAGTGATAGGGCCTGGGGTGGAGTCAGGCTGGGAGGAGATTATAAAGGAAGCCAGGTGAAGGAGGTCTGGTCTCTAGATGAACACATGGGAAGGAAGGTAAGCTGACAGACAAACACTACTGCATATCCATGACACTCTCCTTGTTTGCCTTCCAGACATTCTAATAGATGGCCTGCAGGGAGATGGGAAAAAAGCAATAAGGGCTACCTTCAGGTGTCCTTCTCTGTCCCTTTACTTAAGGATTTCTAAATATGGTTGAGGATTATTGCTTTTGCACAGAATAGCACAACGACAATTTCCCTGACTGTCCAAAAAACAAGGATTTCAAAGATGGTTGATGAGGAATGCTTTAGCACACTATAGCACAAGGAGAATTCCCCTCACTTTCCTTCTTTGTCCCTAGAAACAAGGACTGGCACAGTGAAAGAAACTGACACTCTCCCTACCTAGAGTTTTCTGTCCCTAGAAAAAATGTTTTTTTAAAGCACACTATAGCACAAGGAGAATTCCCCTCACTTTCCTTCTTTGTCCCTAGAAACAAGGACTGGCACAGTGAAAGAAACTGACACTCTCCCTACCTAGAGTTTTCTGTCCCTAGAAAAAAATGTTTTTTTAAAGCACACTATAGCACAAGGAGAATTCCCCTCACTTTCCTTCTTTGTCCCTAGAAACAAGGACTGGCACAGTGAAAGAAACTGACACTCTCCCTACCTAGAGTTTTCTGTCCCTAGAAAAAATGTTTTTTTAAAGCACACTATAGCACACTGAGAATTCCCCTCACTTTCCTTCTTTGTCCCTAGAAACAAGGACTGGCACAGTGAAAGAAACTGACACTCTCCCTACCTAGAGTTTTCTGTCCCTAGAAAAAATGTTTTTTTAAAGCACACTATAGCACAAGGAGAATTCCCCTCACTTTCCTTCTTTGTCCCTAGAAACAAGGACTGGCACAGTGAAAGAAACTGACACTCTCCCTACCTAGAGTTTTCTGTCCCTAGAAAAAATGTTTTTTTAAAGCACACTATAGCACAAGGAGAATTCCCCTCACTTTCCTTCTTTGTCCCTAGAAACAAGGACTGGCACAGTAAAACACACTGACACTCTCCCTACCTATCCTTCTCTTTCCCTAAACTAAAGGAATCCAGGTTAAGCAAGAAAGAAATAAATGTCACTGGCCCTGCCTATGCTTGTCTTTCCCTGCTCCGGAACACACTACACTAGGCCGCCGTGCTGGCGGCCTTTTATAGTGTGGGGCGTGTACTAAACACCCTCAGCAATAATTGGCCACAGGCATCCTGCCTGTGGCCAATCATTGCTCTCCTCGCTGCCGGCGCTGTGATTGGCCAAGCATGCGGGGTCACAGTGCATGCTTGGCCAATCACAGCGCCTGGATGACACTGCGATGGCGTAGTGCATTGTGGGCCATTCGCGTCACTCGAATTTGGCGCGAACGGCCCAAATCGTTCGATCTTCGTCGAACGATCGAACAGCCGATGTTCGACTCGAACACGAAGCTCATCCCTATTCCCGACTGACCTCCACTTCGTACAAAAGTTCCTTGGGTAAGTACGGGTACTCCCACCCGTACTCGTTGGCAACTTTTTGACAGAAGAGGCGTTGTAGTCTCGCCAGTGGAGGCATAGTGGCCCGGTCTCCCTCACCCGGTAGGACAATGGCGTCTGAGTGACGAGGTGCCTTGATCACCTCCATTCTGGGCATAGGCGGCCGCAGCAACAGTCTCTTTTCCCCGGTGCTAGATGCAGGTGGCACCGGGGGTGGAAGAGCAGACTGGGGACGGGATCCCTCCTCAGGCGCTGGTGCCTCCACCCGGGGTGTACTATCCCCTGTAGACATGGGTGGATCCCTGAATCTGCGGGATGAGGAGAGAGGCATCTTGTCCCAGCCCTTCTTACAAAGAATTTGTCAATAACGACGTTGTCTCCCGGATCGGAGAGCGACTCCAGGTCGGAGGTGTCACACTCCTCCGCGGGCTGGTAACCTGTAGTGGAGGCTGAATTGCTACCCCCCGCGGGCACACAGGGCCGTGAATCCCCGACACCTCCGCCCCAACACCAAGTCCCTCCGCCCGGCTTACCTCGGCCCAAAGTTGAGAAGGGATGTCCGGGACTCTTCCGACCGGATCCATCCGGGCCGGGCGTAGGCGAGCAGGGTGATCCACCGCGACCGCTGGACGGGGCAACCAAGCCGGTCTTCTTCTTTGGCGGTGGACGCTGGGAAACAGTGGTGACCGAGTCAGCATCCTCAGATTTCTCCCGTATCTCTGTGATTGCGACCTCCCCTGCGGTCGCTGCAGTGCGCACAGGGATGGCTGTCAAAGCAGTGATTCCTCCTTCTTGAGTGGTTTGGCCTGTTGCGCGGTTGAGGTGGATGGTTCTGGGTTTCTCGATAGGTGGTTCCACCTCAAATAAGAACTCTCCGCAGGCCTCGCAGCGCCCGAACGGCTTCAGCTGACACACCAGTCCCGAACAGCCGGGACAAATCAAACCCAGGGCCTCAACGTCCATGCATGAGTACAGGGCGAATTGTCTCCGGGGCTTTAGCCGAATCCCCGTATCTGTTATCGGAGCAGCAGTAGTAGTCAGACTCGCGGTGGTGGGATGAAGTGGAATCCACGATGCGTTACTGAACATGGCGACTCTCTGCTGATCCATTGCGCACTGCATTGTTGGCACCAAAGTCCCCACGTGTAGTCCTTCACACGATTGGACTCCTCCCCTCTTGTGCTCCAGTTCGCGGGTGTCAGAGACCCAGCGCTGCTGACACACACTTCCGGGTGTCAGCAAGGAATGTCCGCTTTCCAGGTGCTAGTGCGCATGCGCGGACACTTAGAATGGGCCGAATAGGACTCAGACCGCGCGCCCATGCGCATGCGCGCGCCTCCTTCCATACCGGCGCACAGCGCCCTATTTAAACCAGGTTCACCTGAGTGTCAGTGCTGGATTGTCTTTCTGGCTAGTACCTGTGTCCTTGTCTGAAAACCTGCTTGTTTGACTGATCTCCTCCTGAAGACTCCTGGTTTGCTTTTGGTTACCCTTCTCCGGATTTCCCTTACCTGCTCTCCTGCCTGCCTGTACCTCTGACCTCGGCCTGGACTTTGACCACGATATTGCCTCACGATCTGTACCTCTCTGCTAGCTCGCTGCTGAACCTCTGCCTCCACCTGTTGTCCCTCTGGATCTTCCCTGAACGGATCTGATGCCTGGTTTCCACCACACCTGTGCCTGAAGAGGGTTCCAGTGCCTTCCAGTGGCTCTACCAGTTCTAAGAGGCACCCGCACCTTCTCGTGCCCCTGCATTCCCTGTTCCCACCTCCAGGGGGTACGGGGACCGGGATCGTGCGAGAGAATGCCCCCACTACCCTTGGCTCCGCTGTAGGTACGTGACAGCGGGCTTTCTCCTTCCCTGGGTCACGCCCACGAACTGAGCAGGGAGGGTGTGCCTCGTGGCGCAGTGGCTAACATGGCCGACCTACTCGGAACTCTTCCGGGCAGACACATTCAAATTCCAACAATTCCAGCTCCATTGTAGCATGAACACATCCCGGACCCGAGCCCCCACGTGTAGCGGAGCCTCACTCCCCCTCTCCAATTCTATCGCCTGGTTGGCTGGTATGGTCTAGGGGTACCTGGGAGAGGAGAGTACAGGGACACTACGCCAAGCTCTCCCCTCGTGTGTGTATGAGGGTTGAGCAAAGTCACTTAATTACCTCCAGGTCTGCTCACTGCGTACGAAGCTTTCACTTGTTCCAGGGAGATGTGTCTGCCAGTAACAGACCCCACACCAATTAAAAGCCCAACACTCTTTTATTTCTCCATTTGCAGGGTGAACATAATGGTTGAACTTCCAGTAACAAACAGACAGGGGTGTGGATACGAGTAGGCCCAGGCACAACTGAATTCTCCTATTCCTCTGCAAGCGAATAGGCCTGGCACACGGTCTCTGCCACCGACCGTGAGATTGGTCACTGCCACCGACCGGGTGAACTGTTGAGGCCCCTGCCACAGGCCTAAAAGCAGGTCTCTGCCACTGACCTGAGTTAACTAGATGGACCGCTGCCACCAGGCATTGGACATGAACCACCTTCCTCCTTGAACTTGGCCCCCGTTCGGGAAAGACATCACTCCGGGCGGTCTCCAGAGGTTCACCCGGCACTGGCAATATGCTGCACCAGGTCTTCGGATAAATCACTCCTCCGGTCCCTTACGCCTCTGGATTCGGGTGCCCAACACCCGGGGCACCCTTGGACCGTCCCTCCCTTGCGGGACCCAGCGAAAGGCACTGGGCCCCAGGCCTCCGGCTGAGTACCTCACCCCAGACTGAAGGTGTCTGGGATGGAACACGAACTCCAAGTGTCCAGGCCTAGGCCGCCTGGAAACCGACCGCGGACAGCAGCCCTCAGGCTGAAGGTGCCTGGGACTCGAACCCCCCATGGCGAAGATGTCCGCCCCTTTATACCCTCCCCCAGCAAGCACAGCGGGTTCCTCGCCCCGCCGTACAACTGCTGCGAGAGGTCACAAAGGGTGCGGCACTGCAGTGATGGTTCAACCCCGGCCCAAAGTTACAGCGCTACCCGCTGGGCCCCAGGGAACTGGTCATCACTGATGTCCTCACCACTTTTAAACACTCTGAAAAGTACATACCCGCTACATAAGCTCAGTTTACTGGTAAAAATAATTTTGAAATGCAAGACTCCAGTGGGTGTAACAAGATGTCTGCTTGCCCCCTTCTCACTGTATCCTTACTGTGGACGAGTGTGGGGTGTAGCAAGATGGCCGCGCGGAACGTCACTTCCGTTACAAAGTCTGATGGGAAAGGAATATCACCGCTCCAGGTAGGTCAGACGAAAGTAAAACCTCTCCTCCAGTTTAAAACCCACAGGTGCTGGCAATGCGTATAGCAATGAAATAGGAAGAAGTTCTGGACAGCCGCACTCCAAAAAATTAGCCTTTTATTCATAAAATAGGATCAAAAATACATGCAACAGCAGAACGGACAGAAGAGCATCTCTTCCCACAACTTCTTGCATTCCCTGCATGCTTTGCAACTTCCCCTCTGCTATTTACTTTCTCTTTCTAAGTACTACAGTTCCCATGATACCTTTCTGCCTGCTAGCTGTGATTTTTACACTGACTCTCAGCAAAGTGTACCCTGGCATGTGGTCAGCTTCCTTTGCTTGGTGCAAGCATGATACAGTAGGGTGACCAGACATCCCCGGTTTCAGGGGACAGTCCCTGGATTGAGGACACTGGCCCCGGACCAAGTCTGTCCCCGGTTTTGTCCCCGGATTGGATTTGAACAGGGGCTGGGGCAATTTCAAAGACAGTCAGTGCAGAATAAAAAAAAAAAATCAGAATTACACCCCCCACCCCGCTCCGCCGCTCTTACTAGCTTAGGGGGGTGTATTTTTTCCATTATCTGTACCCCTTTCTGATGATCATGTGCTGGTCAGAGTGGAGGGAATAATTCTTCTTCAGTTTCGGGTGCATGTCCATTCAGTTTCGGGTGCATGTCCCCGGATATCATTTTAAAAATCTGGTCACCTTACGATACAGTATTCCATGGGGCCATTGCTAGCCTTCTCTAGTCCAGTCTGGGTCTGTATTTGGCCAAGAGCACCCTAAAGGGGTCTATTTTGGCCTTAACTGCTCTTTCTAGTGACCACTGGCTTTTGTGTATTGGGTTTCTCATATAGCTCCCTTAACCACTTCCTTACTGGGCACTTAAACCCCCCTCCTGCCCAGACCAATTTTCAGCTTTCAGCACTGACGCATTTTGAATGACAATTGCGCGGTCATACAACACTGTAGCCAAATGAAATTTTTATAATTTTTTTTCACACAAATAGAGCTTTGTTTTGGCGGTATTTAACCACCACTGGGGTTTTTATTTTTTGCTAAACAAACAAAAAACATGGAAAATTTAGAAAAAAAAGTAAAAATCATGTTTCATATTTTGTTATAAAATTTTGCAAAGAGGTAATTTTCCTCCTTCATTGATATGCGCTGATGAGGCAGCACTGGTGGACACTGATAGGCTGCACTGGTGGGCACTGATAGGCACAGATTAGACGGCACTGATGGGGACAGATAAGGCGGTATTGAAGGGCACAGATAAGGCGGCACTGATGGCCACTGATAAGATGGTACTGAGTGGCACTGATGGGGGCACTGATAGGTGTTACTTATAGGTACCACTGATAGATGGTACTGATGGGCACTGATAGGTGGCACTGATGAGTACTGGTAGGTGACACTGATGGGCACTGGTAGTTGACACTGATGGGCGGTACTGGTAGGTGACACTGATGGGCAGTACTGGTAGGTGACACTGATTGGTGATACTGATAGGTGGCACTGTGGGCACTGATGGGTGGCACTGCGGGCACTGATGGGTGGCGCTGGTGGGCACTGGTAGGCGGCACTGTTGTGCACTGGTAGGCGGCACTGTTGTGCACTGGTAGGTGGCACTGGCAGGTGGCACAGGTGGCACAGATGAGCAGGCGGCTGCTCTCCTTGATCGGGACCGATGTCCCTCTGACAGCCGACAGTGATTGGCTTTTTTTTCTCCTCACGCTATCAGAGGAGAAAAAATAGCCGATTACCGGCTCTGTTTACATCACATGATCAGCTGTCATTGGCTGACAGCTGATCACGTGGTAAGGGGTCTAGATCGACCCCTTACTCCGATCTGTGGTCAGCCGATCTGTGATCACAGAGCACGCCGCGCGCCCTGCAGGGGGTGTGCAGGTCGTTCGAGCACGGGAGGACGTCCATGGATGCCCTCCCGGCAAATTAGGTCCACGCTGTAGCCGTCTTTCGGCTATAGCGTGGATCTGAAGTAGTTAAATCGTTGTCTGATAGCTCCATGGAATTTTAACCTTGTTTTTATTAGCCCTTTGGTGGCTGCCTTATGAGCCCATTCCTTGTCCCCTTTTCTGACCTTACACTAGGGTTGCAACCTGTCCAGGATTCACCTGTGGCTCCCCAAGTAACCAAGATAGTCACGCATGAACTTGCTGCCGCCCGGGAGCTGTGGGTGGCTGTCTGGGGGCAGGTTTGGCATCGCTGGGATGGCAGGGCGATGATGTCAGCGAGAGCGATTTTGCCACACCCAATGTTCGCCGCGGCACGCTATGCGCACTGCAGTACTATTGTCCTTGGGGCACCCAGAGATGTCCCAGGTCACTAAAGTGTTTGGATTTGGATTAAAGAAAAGGTGGCAACCCTACCTTACGCACAAGGCTATTCCTTATCGCACTTGTCTATATTAAGATGATATCAGAGCTAGTAGTCTTTTTATGTAAGGAACTATTCCTGAAGTTGTTCAGAAATAACGTGCTGTGGAGGCCTAAGGCCTCCCCTTTGCCTGGGTGGTCTCTTCTTTTCACCTAACCCACGACATTGCCTTACTTTTTTTTCTGTCCTGAAATGTCCCAAGGAGTTTTCTCTCCACTGTTTGGGTGGGGTTTATGCTGTATAGCCTCGTACTCATGACCGAGTTTCTCGTCCAAAACCGGCAAGAAAAGTGCCGCGAGAGCTTTTTTCTCGAGAAAACCATTCGTGTGTATGGTTTTACGACGAGAAAACTGCCGTGAATCTCGATGAGAAAATAGAGAACCTGCTCTCTATTTTCTCGTCAGGATTCAAGATTTCCTTGTCATGTTTCTCGTCGGCCTGTTTTGTGACGAGAAAATGGTTCGCGTGTATGCTTTTACGACTCTTCCAAAAGCGCGCATGCTCAGAAGCAAGTATGAGACGGGAGCGCATCTTCTGCTAAATCAAGCCTTCGTAATGGAGATAGCACATTCGTCACGCTCTAAATTATTGCATCGTTTAAATTTTGTGCATTGAAATCTTCTTTAGAATGTTACATTAATCAAAACGAATTAACTTCTTTTGCTGCTGATATTCACACAGAGTTATGACTATCTTTTTTTAACCTTTTTCATGCTGCTCTTCAGAAGATATATGTGTATTATATTGTGCAAGATCTTCTGAATATTTTACTGTTTTATATTTTTCAAACAGATGTTAATAGTAATTTGCCAATGTTTTGTTAGTGATCTCCCATTGAATATTTAAATTTATTTTTGGTAAATTTTACACCCTCTATTTTCAAAAATATATTTTAATTGTTTTATTGGGGGTTGTTATCTGTCCCTTTTTTTGGCTGTCAAATGTATCTGCTTACTCCAAAGCTAAATTAAAAAATTGTAAAAATAAACATAGTCAAGTATGAACTTAAACAAAAATAACATTTATTCATGTCTGAAACAAAATAAAGAGAAGGCAGCGCTGGAGAACCTGCTGCCATTTGTGCATCCCAGGGATCCCAGACCACACATCAACCCTGTGTGGACACTAAAATTGGGAGCTTGAGAAGGCCAACAGTTCTGAGCACAATCTGATCCTGGCCTCCCAGAGGTCAGGAACAGCAGCAGGTGATATATATGTCCCAAGTGTGTGGTACTACAACAGGCTGCCTTCTGTCCGACCACAATGAAGCAAGGCCATCACTTCCTCGTCTTCTTGGCAGCCTTCCCTGCAGCCTTCCCTGAAGCCTTCCCTGCAGCCTTCCTTCTTCGTGTGGCTGGAGGCTGGGCCACTGGAGGGGTACTCCTGTCAGGAGGAGGAGGAGGTAGAGGAGAAGGGGGTGGCGCAGAAGAAGAAGGTGGAGGAGGAGGTGGAGAAGAAGGGGGTGGGGCAGAAGAACAAGGTGGAGGTGGAGGAGGAGGTGGAGGAGAAGGGGGTGGGGCAGAAGAACAAGGTGGAGGAGAAGGTGGTGGGGCAGAAGAACAAGGTGGAGGTGGAGGAGGAGGTTGAGGTTGTGAGAGTTGTGCCACCTCACAAATTGCGGTATTGGGAGTAATTTTTTCCATCACCCCCTTGTTCAGCAAGGTGATGAGCAGGGGCTCGCATAGGAGGCGTTGCTCCATGCTCATCACCTTGAACTTTGCCTCCACTAGGCCGGCAATGGCCTCTTCAGGGGATGTGGGCTCCTTGAGGGTGGCATGGGCCTCTCGAATAAGGGCCATTGCTGCCTCACTGGTGGTCCTGTCCCTCCTGCTTCTTTTGGGAAGTCGGATGGGAGGCACCTGTGATGTTGTGCTTCTCCTTTGGCCGGCCACCTCCTGCCTGCCACTGGGCCCTGCCACCTCCTGGCTGCCACTGGGCCCTGCCTCCTCCTGCCTGACAGTTTCCTGACCCTCCTCCTGGCTGAATTCATCCTGTGTATGAAAAAGGGACATAGTTTAATTTTTTGTTTTATTGTTTTCATCCAACTTTCAGCTCATGTTTGAAGCAATTAGAATGTAAATCCTTAAAAAAAATTTAACAATTTACAACTACATCAGATTGACTATTTTGCACCCAATTTAGGCCAGACTAATGTCTAGAGATCTTGATTTTACGTGTGTAACACAAAATAGTTTATGTTTGTCATCTTGACATATTTGTCAAACATTAGGTTTATCACAATACATTTTCTATAAATACTATACCTGGCTCCAGATGGCCAAATCAGGTTCATCCTGGCTGGCTGCCTCCTCTTGCTCCAGAGAAGGCTCAGGTTGGCTGCAGGGAATTCTGGGGGGAAGAGTGGAGAGTGATGGCCTTGCCTCAATGTGGTCATCCAGAAAGGACATCCTGCTGTAGTACCACAAATTGGGGACATACACATCATCTGCTGCTGCTCCTGACCTCTGAGAAGCCAGGACCTTAGAGCGTTCAGTCCTGTATGTGCCTCTCAAGCTCCCAATTTTAGTGTCCACCTGTTTTGCTGTTGCTGTGGGCACCTTGGTCTGCACAAGAGGGAGCAGGCTCTCCATCGCTGCTTTTCTCACCCCTTTTTTTTTTATGGATGGGGTTTTTGGTCTCCCACAGAGCGGGCAGCTCCCTTACCCGGTCTATAAATTCCGCAAGGAATTCCTTGTCACTTATAAAGACATTCATTTTGGGTCTGCAAGTCAAAAAAAAATTAACTAATGTGAGGCACACAGTCTAACCTCCATAAAATCTTATTCACCATATATATCCTCCAACATTCTCAAGACAGTATAGGCCAACAATTGTTCAAAGTCACAAAATCACATACCTTCGTTCGCACGTCCGTCACTTGAACTCCTCTCTCCGCACACGAACGTAGTATAGTCACATGTGTGTTTGCTATATATACACCACGCATGCGTGTAACTACGCACACGTCGCCCACCCATGACGTTCAAAGTAACATCTTTTCCCCGCCCCTTCTCTTTCGGCGCGCAGACAGATATGGCGGATTTACAGCAGGTGTCTGATAATTCCTCAAATAACGAGGAGGAGACAAGCCCGGAGACTGAGGAAACGTCACGATCAAGGAGGAGATTCAAGGCATCTAATATGTCTTATGCGGAGATGGCGGAGATGGTGGACATATTGCTAAAGTCGGATTATGACGCAAAGCATGGGCCGTATAGCAAACCAAATAGAAGGAAGGCCAAAATCATGAAGAAAGTCGTGAAGAGTCTGAAGAAGAATTTTGGGGTGAAACGCTCAAATGAGCAGCTCAGAAAGAGGTGGTCAGACCTCAAACTGAGGGAGCCGGAGCAGTTAAGGAGAATTAAGAGAATGCTAGCAAAAAGTAAGTACATTTTTCACTTTTATGCTATTAATTTATTTCTCAACTTCCATGTTTCTCCATTTTTTTTTATTTCCTATTGTACTCCCTTCCAAAATGTCATAGTTTGAACTTGGTTTAGCACAGTAATCGTTCGTTACAGACACATCGTTCGGCCACTCTCCTCTTTTTTGGGTTATTTTTCACCCTCAAATGTAATTAGACATCTGCCGGATTTCTTAAAATTGTTGGCTAGATGATGTGTTTGTAAAGAGAATGAAATGCAAACTTTAATCAGTGTAAAGGAGAGAACACTCAGCAGCTGCTTCCACATCTGTACTTTTGAGCACTATAGTGTGGGCCACTAAAACCGCCTTTTTGGGGTGTCCCACACAGGTGCATCAGTGAATTTTTGTGCTGCCTCCATGTCTGAAAATTGACAGCCAAGGGTGAATACTAAACCGATTCTTGGACATATATAATGCATTCATGTTTAAATTCCGCACAAACACACACTTGTACCCCACTTTCAAGCAATTTAGCCTGTTTTCATTTTTCATAGAGAATTTCTGTGTGGTAACTAGACCTTTGGTTTGCTTCTCATAGGGGAGAGAAGACTGGGAGGAGAACACTCCAGGGAGCACATAAAACCCATAGCTTTGAAACAACCCCAAACTCCCAAAGACCCACAATCTGAGGGTGTTGAGGAAGTTGAAGAGGTGGAGGAAGGAGAAGTGCAGAAAGGAGAGGTGGATGACGTGGTGGAACTGGTCACCATAACAGGTCAGTATCTGTCACCACAGCTTCAGGTAAGAGATGTAGGCCTGCAGGGTTATAATACCTTTTTTATTTTGTTTTTAGGGGATGTAAATGTTGTGGTGAAGGATAGTACACGTTTCTCCGCTGACAGTGCCCTCCGAATAATACAGCAAGTGATGGAATGTAGCACAGAACTGGACAGAATTAAACAAAGAATTCATGTGATGGATCAAACATTTAAAGACATTCTCGATGTTTTGGGGAGAATTGAATAAGGCATCAAAACCCCAAATTTTGTTTAATGATTGTTCTTCCCCCTTTTTATTACCTTTTTGACAATCAAACCAGCCAAAAATTGAATATGCACACAGTGTGTCAACATGTGCCATCTGCCATCAGGGGATATCCATGTATGGCTTTTGTGGGTGCAACCCCTTCCTCGTATCTCAAGTAGGTGAACTGAAGAAGGGGTTGCACCCACAAAACACGTCCATTGATCACCCCCGATGGCAGATGGCACATGTTGACAATAGGGATCAGGAGTCTCAAATCCCTATTGGAAATGACTTCAAAATGTGTGCATATTCAATTTTTGGCTGGGCAAGGGGTGGCAAGACCCCATATTAGGACGGGCACATAGAGACATAGTTTGTGTACGTGAATGCCTCATATTGCTCAGAGGTATCCAATGTTGTACTTTTTGCAATGCAACAGATGGTTTTATATTTTCATATTAAAAAAATTGCCGGTTTGTGGCCAGCCAAAATCCCCCAAAAAAAAATATTACCATGTGTGTGAATGTGCACAGAGTAAAATGTTTGAACACAAACAACGTGTAGCTTCTTTTTCAAATACGCTCTAACCTTAATTTTTTTTTTTGTGGGGTTACATAGTAAAATGGTTGGTATTTACTAAAGGAAAATACACTTGGCACTACAAATGCACTAAGACAAACTAGGAGACATGAAAAAACAAAAGTTAAAAGATTATATCAGATTTTTATTGAGTTCGTTCTCCATGCATCTTTACACATGGCCTGGCATAGGAATTGCCCCCCTACCCGTGAAATATTCCAGATACTTCTCACGAACCTCACGGGCATTTTGGGGGGGCAAGCCAGGACGGGCAGATTCGAGGCCTGGCAGCCGATTGCCAGAGGAAAGTCCTGCCTCCGGCAAAACTGAGGCCATATAAGAAGTTGATTTTCTGCTGAGAAAGTTATGGAGCACAAAGCAGCATAAAACTACATAGTTTATTTTGTAGTCCGCCAAGTGGATGGGAGTCATAAAAATGCGGAACCGGCTGGCCATTATCCCGAAGGCATTTTCAACGACTCTTTGTGCCCTGGCCAGCCGGTAGTTGAACACCCTCTTCTCTGGGGTCAGGGTCCTCTGTGGAAATGGCCTCATGAGGTGCGGTCCAAGTCCGAAGGCTTCATCAGCCAAAAAAACAAAGGGGAGTCCTTCAACATTCCCTGCATCCGGTGGCAATGCAAGGTCGTCACTCTGGAGACGGAGGGCAAACTCCGTCTGGATGAAGGATCCCCCATCGGACATCCGGCCATTCTTCCCTACATCAACATAGAGGAATTCATACCGTGCTGACACCACCGCCATCAGCACAATGCTATGAAACCCCTTGTAGTTGAAGTAGTAGGACCCAGAACGGGGTGGCGGCACGATGCGGACGTGCTTCCCGTCTATGGCACCACCGCAGTTGGGGAAGTCCCACCGCGTGGCAAACTCCGATGCCACAGTCTGCCATTCCTGTGGCGTGGAAGGAAGCTGGGGAATCAAACAAGATGAAAAAAATTAGAATTTAAAAATAGAACATTACAAGCAGATTATAAGAAAATACATTAGAGGCCAACATCAATAAAAATCTCAGTTTAAGGTGTTTTTAATAAGTATAATGGAAGGCTCATGTTTCATATTCATCACCCCCACTGATGGTCCATTCTTAAAATATTTTGGGGGGGTGGGGTAGATTTGTTTGGCCACAGGATAGCATTGCAGTGGCGGTGCGTCCAGAGTGGGCGCTGGAGCACTGCCCCCTCTCACCTGTGCCCGTCACTCAAAACAATACATAGGTTCATGCGTTGCAGTGACCTATGTATTGTCAATGCCGCACAATATTCAGGTGGGTGGCCCCCTGTTAATGACCGACTTATGAAGAACTGCGGCATTTGTGGGGTGAAAATTGCATATCAGAAACAGGGGGCAAATAGGCTTGCAAAATCCAGCCTGAGGGATGTAATTGGCTTGATAAAAGTAAAATTGGGGACGCAGGGGGGGGGGGACATTCCTTGGGTAAACACTGACAGGCTGCTCTGCCAATCATGTTCACCAAGTCTGTTTTACGGTTACATGATTGGCTGATGCAACATCAAGGGCAGGAAAAGACATCAAGGACAGAAGAAGGATGGCGCTGACCAGAAGAAGGTAAGTGTAGGGCTGGGGGGAAAATGGCTGCATTGGAGGGGACAAAATGGCTGCATTGGAGGGGGAAAACTGGCTGCATTGGAGGGGGCTAACTGGCTGCATTGGAGGGGACAAAATGGCTGCATTGGAGGGGACAAAATGGCTGCATTGGAGGGGACAAAATGGCTGCATTGGAGGGGACAAAATTGCTGCATTGGAAGGGGCAACTGGTGGCGTTTAATAGGCACAGTCGCTAAAAAGGAGCAAGTTTAGTTCCTAAAATTGGGGGTGGACCCCCAAACATTTTGAGCAACAGACGCCCCTGCTGGAAAGCTTAGTGAAGGGAAATATGCATGGAGGAGAAAAAAGGGGCATTTAAAAACTTCCAACGTGCATGAGGACAAAGGGGACATTCTCAGCATATTACAATCATGGTAATTAGGGAAGGATGAAAGAAATACAATACATTAGCATACATGAAATACATAAAATGTGGTGTTAATGGAGAAAACTTACCCTAATATAGTCCTCCTGCAGGACTTGTATAATGGAAGAACAGGTGTCTGGGATTATGAGGCCCAGAGCCTGGGGGGAGATGCCTGTCGTGAACTTCAAGTCCTGAAGACTTCTCCCTGTCTCCAGGTAATGTAACGTGGCGATGAGCCTCTGCTCAGCACTGATGGCTTCCCACATAACGGTGTCCTTCCTGGTAATATAGGGGGACACCAAAGCAAACAGTTCCTGAAAAACGGGGTCAGACATCCGCAGAAAATTCCTGTAGTCCTCAGGATTATTCTCGACGATCTCCCGCAGCAGAGGCATATGGCAGAATTGGTCCCGCTGGAGCAACCAATTCTTGGTCCATGAACTCCTCCTCACCCCGTT
The DNA here is from genome assembly GCA_029206835.1 of Rana muscosa. Taxonomy (NCBI): domain Eukaryota; kingdom Metazoa; phylum Chordata; class Amphibia; order Anura; family Ranidae; genus Rana; species Rana muscosa. Next base: position 405,395,644 of record CM055117.1, read on the forward strand.
CATGGACTGGTCTTGGTCCAAAACAAGCAGACCAAAACCAAGCGCACGCACAGCACGAACTTGACGACGAGAACGTCCAGGCGACATGGCTAGGAAACGGTCGTCTGATCAGAACGTACAGAACAGAACGCACTTTAGAACAGCAAGGCCTATGAATAACGAACTGAAAATCAGAAACGAACGGGCAAGAACGCACTGTAAAACAGATACGACCTGCCTAGACGCCCTGAAAGACAAGATACGAACCCACAAGCACAAACTGAACCTCAGAAAACGAACTGAAAAACACGAAGACTGAAAAGCGTGAATCGTCTCTTCCCAAACTTTTACTTCACACGCGGTAACACGAGATCAGCAAAAGCAGCCCAAGGGGTGGCGCCAGGGAAATCGATCTTCCCCTTTATAGTGCCGTCGTACGTGCTGGACGTGACCGCAGAGAACAACGAGGAAATTGGGAAATGTCAGTGTGTACGCATGGAAAGCTTGACGAGAAAATCGTCAAGGTTAACAAGAATCTCGTCGAAAAAAACGACGTGTTTCTAACGACGAGAAAATCGGCCGTGTGTACGAGGCTTGAGAGTATACATCTAGGCTACTGCTTCCTTTCAGCAATCTGATTGCCTTTTATTCTTCTTAGGGTTTTCCTGCTTCTCATTCCATCTGTATCTGTTGACATCTGCAATTTGTGCAATTTGTTGTTCAAGCCCATTCATTGAGGAATAGGCACTCTTCATCAGCTCTTTGAGTGCCTCTTGAGCTTTTCAGCATCAGATGTTTCACATGTAGCACCCCCCTGTGTACAGTTGGTAAATTTATTTGTGTTTCGCCTGTATCCAGAGGAGCCAGGGTTAATTTGTTTAGAGTTAGGTTGGCAGAGCTCCAAAGGCTGAGTCTATATCACCCTTTGGCTTCTAGAAGCTAAATTCACATCGCACAGACATCACGTGATTTGCACAGCAGTGCACGTGTGTATGCAAGGCAGGCTTGAGAGGAATCCCGTCGGGAAAAACTTTTGTTTTTTTTCCTGCCCAGAAAATCGGTTGTGTGTACGAGGCATATGACTTTCATTGGGTGTATTAATTTTTGCAACAAGGTCTTGAATGAATATGTTTGTATGTACAAATTAACAAATCTTGGTTGCAATCAATGGCCTGCATTTATGGGAGTATTTTGTAGTATAGCGTCCCATAGAAAATGTTGATTCTGAAAGGAAAGGAAAGGTTTTCTGACAAATCTGTTGGGGTGTACTCATTTCCTCTGAGCACTATATATATATATATATATATATATATATATAGTGCTGGGTTGCTGGTGGAGTTGAGTTTTACCTCAAAGTTTATTCTGTAATCTCCAAGGAATAAGCAATAACACATAGGAAGATTGTAAAAAAAATATCTTTACTGATTTATAGAAAAGAAATTGGCTACAAAAAGTTAATAGGAAGCTGGAAATAGATCTTTAAACTATAAGTGATTTTTATAACACATACACATGCAGTCGGTATGCACTTAAAGCGGAGTTCCAGTCACCTGTGAAAAAAATAGAAGCCAGCAGCTACAAAAACGGTAGTTGCAGACTTTTAAAAACGAGCCACTCACCTGTGCCACAATCCAGCGGTGTGCTTACCCCAGTCGGTCGCATCCACTATCTTCGTTCCTTGGCGCCAGCATCTTCACTATGGGCACCCGGCAGTGACAGCTTGCGGCTTCAAAGCCGGGTGCCCACTGCGCATGCGCGAGTAGCGCTGCCCATCATGACTGGTTGATGCAGTCTTCTGAGACCTGTCAGTGTCCCAGAAGAATGCAGGGGGGGGGAGGGAGGAGAACTTCTGTTTCCGACCGCCTAGGCAGTCGGAAGGGTATTGGGAGCGAGTACCTATCAAATTGGGTACCCGCTCCTCAAAAGTGCCAATTCTTTAAGAGGAGTGGGGGACAAGTCCTTCAAGAACAACTCCCCCATTTGTAAATATGTAACAATGTAATATTCTTCTACTGACTGAATGAAGATTACTTAACTAGTGTTTTTACACTGTTATAAAAGACACTGCCTGCTATGCAATAAAAACAATAAAAATAGCAGAAGGGCCTTTCTCCTGGTGGTTTCTTGATTGGTTTGGATCTTTTATTTTTCATACAAACTGTCATCAGATGTTAAGCTGAAGTAAGATTGCTATCCCGGGCCGGGTCGGGCGGACGGCGTGGACGCGGAGACACGAGCAGTATAGTATCCCACATGTGACTTTGGGTTCTGGGGTGTTCTGCGTAATGAGAATAGACATTGAAAAAAAAAGTAACAGGAAAATAAATAAAGCAGTAATTTCTGCTGTCATGGAAATAGGCAGCATTTTTACTAGTAGACCTTTAGGATATACAGTACGTACATATGAAATTTTAAATAGCCCTGTTATACATATGTAGCGGGGTCCTCAAATAGATGGGATACACCTGGGCAATAGTGTGACCCAGGTGTATAATTGTGTTAGGATTCAGACCCCTTTTTATCTCGTGGAGGATTGGAGGATGTAATATTCTCCTTTGCCTGTGGGTGGCGAGGTACCCACAGGCTTCAGGTAGAATCATCTTCGCAGTGCTCCCTGTTTTGTCCCTTCCCGGAGATGGTATGGCTGGGGCGGGGAACCCGCCGGGCCGTTGAAGGGAGGAGATAAAAGGGGGAGACGCCCTTACCACGCGGTCGTGGTCGTCGTCGTCGTCGGGCGGAGAAGGAGGTCCTCGGAGGAGGAGGGCTGCGGTCCGCACCCAGGGCCCTTAGGCCTGGGTGCGGGAGATCCAGGAGTCTGGTCCAGGTGCCCATGGCCTGGTCCGGAGTCATGTTGGCGTCCATCCCAGGCACCTTTAGCCTGGGGTGAGGTACTATTGAGGAGGCCTGGGGCCCAGTACCTTCGACTGGGTCCCGCTAGGGTGGACTGTCCGAGGGTCCCTGAGCGGAGGGACTCGTACCTGAGGTGAGGAGGCCGGGGAGGTTACCCACTGAAGACCCGGAGCAGCACCAACCCGGTGACGGTGGGCCTCTGGGAACTCTCTTGGGAGGACACATCCCCTGATAGGGGCCACAGCGTATCGAAGAGGGCTCCATTGCTGTTCATAGGGGTTGCTAGAAGAGACCCTATCTTTAGAACTTAAACTTTAGGAAGTGCCTCGATCTGCTCATCCCACCGTTGGAAAGGTTATAGGTCCCAACCAGTCTGCTGCAATAAGAACTGTTTATCGTGCTTTGCTATTGGAGTGCCAAATAAACAAGTGTTGGACCTTTCTTCGGTGTGTGAACTCCAGTTACTGGAAGCAAAGGGGAGGCGGGTGAGCTTGTGGTTACAGACTCAGTGCATTCACAGAACACACCGGCCCGAGGAAACATCAGGAAGTGGCCTTCACCTCCCTACTACAATGGGGAGGACATGGGCCGTGGCGCATCTCACTCTCACAACCCCTAGACATGAGTTGGTGTGTAAAACCGATAAAGAAGAAGAGAGGGTGAGGCCGCTACACGTGGGGGCTCGTCAGTCCGGGATAGAGTGTGTTCTAAAGATGGACTTGAGAATGTCTACATTTGAACTTTGCTGCCCAGAGGAGTTCCGAGCAGATCGGCCATATTACTGGCCAAAGTGCGTCCCTGCTCGGAGTTGTGGAAATGACCCTAACACGGGAAAGGCCCATGCGGAGGAGCGGAAAAAGGCAGAGGTCCAGCCGTGTGACGTACTGCACGTGGGGACTGTTAACGCACTGCGCCACGAGGCACCCCATGGCGACATCGTTCGTGGGCGGAGTCAAGAGGAAGCCCGCGAAAATGTACAGCTCATGGGAGGAGTCTGGCCAAGTGTGGGGATACACGTGGAGACTCCGGCGCGGGGTCAGTGCATGATGGAGCAGCAGATAGTCGGGATGACCTCAAGTGCCCCGTGGGTTATGGTTCCTCACCCCACGAGAATGACTTCTTTTGCTGCCCCCATCACAGACACGGGGATAAGACTTAGGCCCCGAGGGCGGTTGGCTCTGTACACTTGCAGAGACACGGAGGCCCTCGGTGTGATCTGTCCCGGCTGCTCGGGACTGGTGGTCACCCTGAAGCCATTCGGGCGATGTGAGGAGTGCAGAGAATTCCTTTTTGAGGTTGAGTCGTCCACAGCAAGGCCCCGGGCCCTTCGCCTCAACCACCTCACGGGTACTGCTACTCCAGAAGGGGAGATCAAGGCCTTTGTCGAGGTTCCTGTGCGCGCTGACCAGGGCGATGGACTGCCCAACAGAGAAAAATCCGAGGATGCTGCCTCGGTCGCCACAAGTTCTCTGCTCCCACCACCGAAGAGGAAAGTTGGCCTAGTACAGGCATCCTGTGGACGTGGTCGAGCTTCACCCCACTGCTTGCCTGGCCTGGATGGCGCCGGTCGAGAAGGAAGTCCCGGACATCCCAGTCTTCTACAAGGGTCAGGTGAGCCAGGGGCTGGGACTGTGGTGGTGGTTGGAGGTGTCGGGGGCCCATTGGAGGTGGAGACCCCCAGGGAGGTAGATTCTGTGTCCACCGGAAGATATCTGCCTGCGGAGATGTATGACACCTCCGACCTAGAGTCGCTGTCTGATTGCGGAGATGATGGCGAGATAGACGAACTGTTCAGCCGCAAGGGCTGGGATAGAGTGCCACTTCTTGCTTCCCGTGCGGTACGGGATTCACCGATGTACACAGGAGACAGCACGCCTCGGGTGGAAGTCTGGAGAACAAGATGGTATGACGAGTTTGTGTGGGACAAGTTGAAGGTGCCTCATGCTCGTAGGTACCTGGAATGTGTGCCGGCAGTGTCTAAGAGGTTTGAGGATTGCAAAGCTGAATGGAAATTGGGGCGCCATATCCATGCTGACAAGATAGTCATTTGCAGAAGAGAAGGAGAAGATGTCGAGTATTCGATAGAGGCATTTGACAAACACCTGAAACCCCTGTACCTGCCGGATCCAAAGTTTTACTTATAGGAGAAAAGAACTCCTGTTTATTTCCTTTGTGCACTTGAACTTTCTGGAAGAGCCATTCCCAGACACCCAGGACTGTGCCCTGCTTTTGTTTTTGTTTGGGCTTTTCTTTTTCTCGTTGGAGACTTGGGGACTGTTGTGTTTTCGTGTTTCCCCTTTTCTTCATGTGCCAAAGGCAAGGACATTTGGGAATAGTGGCAGAGTAGGGAAAAGCTGGAAGAACGAAGATTCGTTGAGTGTCATGACCGCGGCGTTGTCACCAGGTGGCAGTGTTGCGCAACAAATGTTTGAAAATGTTTCACACACACATCACCTTGCTTGTTGGAGTGAGTGGGTCTCTCGGCTGACGGGCCCACTCATCCCAAATGACATGAAATTATGGTAGGATGTTGTTTTTTTCTTTCCCCTGCAGGAGAATCGTCAATCAAGATCATTAAGAGTGGGTGGCTCTTAGACAGTGTGGGAGAGGGGTTGTGACTATGCAAATGTTTAAAGTGTTTTATGACATAAGTTGTTTTGTATGTTCCCCATTCCCTGAGCAGGTCTTGGCACTTGGGAAATTTAGAGGAACTGCTTCAGGGGTTTCACTCCATGCCACCACTTATGGGAGGCATGGGTGTGCACCTGACGCTGGGGACCAGCGTCAAATTACAGGGGGGAGTGTGTAGCGGGGTCCTCAAATAGATGGGATACACCTGGGCAATAGTGTGACCCAGGTGTATAATTGTGTTAGGATTCAGACCCCTTTTTATCTCGTGGAGGATTGGAGGATGTAATATTCTCCTTTGCCTGTGGGTGGCGAGGTACCCACAGGCTTCAGGTAGAATCATCTTCGCAGTGCTCCCTGTTTTGTCCCTTCCCGGAGATGGTATGGCTGGGGCGGGGAACCCGCCGGGCCGTTGAAGGGAGGAGATAAAAGGGGGAGACGCCCTTACCACGCGGTCGTGGTCGTCGTCGTCGTCGGGCGGAGAAGGAGGTCCTCGGAGGAGGAGGGCTGCGGTCCGCACCCAGGGCCCTTAGGCCTGGGTGCGGGAGATCCAGGAGTCTGGTCCAGGTGCCCATGGCCTGGTCCGGAGTCATGTTGGCGTCCATCCCAGGCACCTTTAGCCTGGGGTGAGGTACTATCGAGGAGGCCTGGGGCCCAGTACCTTCGACTGGGTCCCGCTAGGGTGGACTGTCCGAGGGTCCCTGAGCGGAGGGACTCGTACCTGAGGTGAGGAGGCCGGGGAGGTTACCCACTGAAGACCCGGAGCAGCACCAACCCGGTGACGGTGGGCCTCTGGGAACTCTCTTGGGAGGACACATCCCCTGATAGGGGCCACAGCGTATCGAAGAGGGCTCCATTGCTGTTCATAGGGGTTGCTAGAAGAGACCCTATCTTTAGAACTTAAACTTTAGGAAGTGCCTCGATCTGCTCATCCCACCGTTGGAAAGGTTATAGGTCCCAACCAGTCTGCTGCAATAAGAACTGTTTATCGTGCTTTGCTATTGGAGTGCCAAATAAACAAGTGTTGGACCTTTCTTCGGGGTGTGAACTCCAGTTACTGGAATCAAAGGGGAGGCGGGTGAGCTTGTGGTTACAGACTCAGTGCATTCACAGAACACACCGGCCCGAGGAAACATCAGGAAGTGGCCTTCACCTCCCTACTACAATGGGGAGGACATGGGCCGTGGCGCATCTCACTCTCACAACCCCTAGACATGAGTTGGTGTGTAAAACCGATAAAGAAGAAGAGAGGGTGAGGCCGCTACACATAGATCAAATTGTGAATTAGGTTTACTTGCAAATTTATGCTGGGCTACAATAGCTATTTTAAATACTGCTGTTTTCTCTTTTATTTAATCCAGGTAGATCATGTGGTAATCCCGGGGAAGCTGAAAATGCAGAGATGATAGCTGATGATGATTTTTTTTTTGGCTCTAAAGTTACATATGTTTGCAACCCAGGGTAAGATTTTAACTCACAATAAGTAAACAAAGTCATATAAATATCCTGCATAGCTGTAATAACTTTACCTCCCTTCAGCAAAGTATAATATTGTAGTGCAGTGCCCATTTACTCACCATTAGAGTTGGGCCGAACACCCCCTGGTTCGGTTCGCACCATATTATCCAAACATGTAAAGAGTTCGGACCCGAGCTGCCAACTCTATTAAAGTGGTTGTAAACCCACTTTATAAACAAAGACCTACAGGTAAGCCTAGATTAAGGCTTACCTGTAGGTGCATGAAATATCTCCTTAACCTACACGGTTAAGGAGATATTTGCATTTAAATGCGGCGACGCTAACGTCACGCGCATGTGCATGGGGTTAACCCCATTCACAAATTCGGCTAGGTCGCAACATTCGACGACGTAGCCGAATTCGACGGCTCGCGCGCGCATGCGCGGAGTGACGTCTTCGCCGCTCCGGCCAATCACAGCGCCGGAGCGGCGCTGTGATTGGCTGGAGCGGCGATAGCCGGAAGTAACCTTCCGGCTATCGCCGCAGCGATGGATGCGGCTGAAGAGGGAGACGAGGACGGCTTCGGGGGCCCCGATCTAAGGTAAGTAATGCATAATGAGCTATTATGCTAGTCATATTAGCTCATTATGCCTTTCTCTTACAGGTCGTTTGTGGAAAAAAAAAAATAGTGGGTTTACAACCACTTTAAAGTCTATGGGACCCAAACTTGAAAAATCAAAAGTCCCCATTTTGAAGGCTTATATGCAAGTTATTGGCCATAAAAAGGGTATGGGGGCCTGGGTGCAAACGCATTTTTTTTAAAAACAGATGATTTTAATGTGATTTTAATGATGCTTAAAGTGAAACAATAAACATGAAAAAAATCATTTAAAAATAGCGCATGGGGGTCCCCTTAGTCTGCCTGTAAATTGGTGCATCTGTGCCATGTATAGAACCTGCCGCAGCAAAACTGACATATATAAAGAAAAACAGATGACATTTAAATTGCCGGAAAAACAAAAATGGTATTAAAAAATGGCGTGAGGGTCCCTCCCCAATCCATACCAGGCCCTTTGGGTGACAGGGAGTAAATAGACTCTTTACAGCAATGTCTCTGTAATTGAATCGGGATAACATGTGGCTGCATAGCATAGTCTCTATAAGACTCTATAACAACAGAGGGTCATGCAGAGAATAACTACTTTCATTAAAACAGTACAGAACACAACAAGTAGTGAAGTCCAGGGTAGCTCTGGTAGCACAAGAGATCAGCTGAAGGGATCGAGGGCCCAAGGACTAAGCACAATTCAACTAGAACTTGAATACTCTGGTAGTAATCGGGGATAGGCTTTCCAAGGTAGCTGAGTCTTCCCTGTTGACAGCTAAATGAAAAAAAAAACATTGGCAGCAATAGAAAAATGTGGAAAAAAAACAGGCTCTTTGGATCTGGCATGAATTTTCTGAGCATTCAGCCTGGCAGGCCAGGAAAGGGGGGAGACGAGCGAGTGCCCCCCTTCTGAACCATACCAGGCCACATGCCCTCAACATGGGGGATGCTTTGGGGGCCACAGGTATCACCTCCCCCACTGGTACACCACTTTCACCCCTTACAGGCTTACCCGACTTCGGTGCCCTTTTCCTCTGTGATTCTGCCATCAAGGAGCAGCTGGGCCCGACCACGGCCTCAAGGGACAACTGGAGCGTTGGGTCCTGGAGCAGCCACAGAAACAAGAGGAGCAGCTTCTCTCACAAGCCAGTGATAGCAGGTGGACATTCTTCTTCCAGTCTGCTTGCAGTGTCCGCGGAGGTTGGGCTGGCGAGACTACCACAAGCAGGGGTTCCCCGCAGTGTCCACAGACGATCCAAGGTCTCAGATGCAAGGCCAAGCTGGAACACTTACCGCAGATCAGTCCCAAGGCCTCATAGTCTCCAGCCGTATACAGGGCAAGACTAGACTTAGGTGTATACCGCACTCCAGTGTCAGTCAGAATGCCCTTTGGCTCGCTCAAACCAAAGCCAACACCCGGAGCATACATCTTCCAATCTGCCACCGTACTTCCAAACTGCGCCATCTTCTCCTTCCCACGACCAGGCACACGTGGCAGCACTTCCTTATCCTCCTCTGCAGAGCAGGGGTTCAGATACTCTCTGGGAAACTTCAGCACCCCCGCCTCTTTCCTTTCACGGCATGCCAAAATTTTAATGGAGTCCATTTTAACCCTTGCAGCACTGGCGTAAAGTGTCAAAAGACCAGGCTGACGCTCTCCCATGAGCAATAAGGCTTGCTGGTTCTTCCCCACATTGTTGGAATGCACAATAACACAGTCTATATGAAGTAAAGATGTTACTTGCCACTTTCCCACGGAGCCAAACGAAATCCCGATATAGCTGTAGCCGGTTGCTATGGGCGACTGCTGTAGTAATAACGCCTTTGCCCCACGTTGGACGCCAAATGTAGCAAAGTCCCGTGCCCCTTTAGGCCTAATGGTGACCTCCTAAGTCAAGGACAGCAGACATCCTTCTATGTAGAGTGGGTTACAAGGCATGGTGAGTGTAATGCAAGATTAAACAGTGGGTGACAGACACTTTTTGAATGCAAAGATACATATTGTCTCTTAAACATAAATGTAGGAGAGAGGGGTAGGGCCAGGACACACTTAGGTAGATGCAATGTTAATTGTCAGACTCCGAGACTTCTATAGGTATACAGCTATACAGGTTACATAGTTACATAGTAGGTGAGGTTGAAAAAAGACACAAGTCCATCAAGTGCAACCTATGTGTGTGATTATATGTCAGTATTACATTGTATATGCCTGTATGTTGCAGTCGTTCAGGTGCTTATTTAATAGTTTTTTTAAATGATCGATGCCCGCACTAAAACCACCGCCTGTGGAAGGGAATTCCACATTCTTGCCGCTCTTACAGTAAAGAACCCTCTACGCAGTTTAAGGTTAAACCTCTTTTCTTCTAATTTTAGTGAGTGGCCACATGTCTTATTAAACTCCCTTCTGCAAAAAAGTTTTATCCGTATTGTGGGGTCACCAGTATGGTATTTTTAAATTGAAATTATATCCCCTCTCAAGCACCTCTTCTCCAGAGAGAATAAGTTCAGTGCTCGCAACCTTTCTTCATAACTAATATCCTCCAGACCCTTTATTAGCATTGTTGCCCTTCTTTGTACTCGCTCCATTTCCAGTACATCCTTCCTGAGGACTGGTGCCCAGAATTGGACAGCGTATGCCAGATGAGGCCAGACCAAAGTATTGTAGAATGGGAGAATTATCGCTTTATCCCTGGAGTTAATCCCCTTTATAATGCATGCCAATATTCTGTTTGCTTTGTTAGCAGCAGCTGGGCATTGCATGCCACTGCTGAGCCTATCACCTACAGGCCCTTTTCCATCCTAGATTCCCCCAGAGGTTCACCCCCTAGTGAGTAGATTCCATTCATATTTTTGGCACCCAAATGCATTATTTTACATTTTTTTACATTAAACCTCATTTGCCATGTAGTTGCCCACCCCATTCATTTGTTCAGCTCTTCTTGCAAGGTTTCCACATCCTGCGGAGAAGTTATTGCCCTGCTTAGCTTAGTGTCGTCCGCAAATACAGAGATTGAGCTGTTTACCCCATCCTCCAGGTCATTTATGAACAAATTAAACAGGATTGGTCCCAGCACAGAATCCCTGGAGCACCCCACTTCCCACCCCTGACCATTCCAAGTATTTCCCATTTATCACCACCCTCTGAACTCGCCCTTGTAGCCAGTTTTCAATCCATGTACGTTAGCCATGAGGGTGCTTCCTGTGATGTGTCATGAGGACAAACACTGCAGTTTTGGTTACTGAAGCCCCCCGATTCCCTCGTAAAGACTGAGGAGAGGAATAAATTCAATACCTTTGCCATCTCCCCTTCCTTTGTAACCAGATGTCCTTCCTCATTCTTTATGGGGCCAATATGGTCTGTCCTCCCTTTTTTACCGTTTATATACTTAAAAGAGAAGTATGGGTTTTATTTTTTTTGGCTAGTTATACTGAATGCAGCATCCGACCGATGCTACAGCTGTCCCCCCGGCGTCTCTGCACTGAGAACCGAGCCACCAAACATGGCCGATGGTTCGGTTCTCACTCCTCCCCGAGCAGAGCGATGCTGACTGTCAGTCAGCATAGCTTCTGCTCTACTTCTCTGCGCTCATTGGAGCGCTGAGCCATGGAGGGGCAGGGAGAGGCTGTCTCAGCGGCTCGTTGAGACTGCCATCAATCAGGGAAGCTGGCGGATCCCGACTTGGAAGTCGTGATGACATGTTGCCCTGACTGATGGCAGTGACGTCAGCGGAGAGTGGACTTCAGACCGCTCTCCACTGAAAATGGGTCACAGGAGTGCAAAATGAATTTTTTTTGCTCTCCTCCGCTATGTGTCTTTCGTGTTCTATCTTAGCCACCCTAATTGCACCCTTACATATCTTGTTGCATTCTTTGTAAAGTCTGAATGCTTGTGATGATCCCTCAGCCTTGTATTTTTTGAAGGCATTCTCCTTTGCTTTTATATGCATTTTTACATTAGAGTTAAGCCATCCGGGACTTTTGTTCCCTCTTTAAAATGTATTTCCCAATGGGATGCACTGGCTAATGCCCTTATTTAAAATGCTCATAAAGCAAACCCATCTCTCCTCCGTGTTCTTTGTTTCTAAGATTTTATTCCAATTTATATCTTCTAGCAAGGTTCGTAGTTGAGGGAAGTTGGCTCTTTTAAAATTCAGCGTCTTTGTGTTTCCCTTGTGTTTCCTATTTGTGTGAATTATACTGAAGCCAATTGACCTGTGATGGCTGTTTCCTAAATTGCCCCGTATTTCCACATCCGTGATCAGATGTGTTTTGTTGGTAATCAGTAGATCTAGTAATGTCTTGTTTCTAGTTGGTGCGTCTACCATCTGACCCATGAAATTGCCCTGCAAGACATTTAGGAACAGGCGAGCCTTAGACGAATGAGTGGTTCCCTCCGCCCAGTCTATGTCTGGATAATTAAAATCCCCCATTATTATAACACTTTCCATCCTTGCTGCTGATCCAAATTGTGATAGGAGGTCCGTCTCCCCCTCCTCCCTCAGGTTAGGGGCCTATAGTATACTCACAGTTTTATTTTTCCCTTAGCTTCATCCCTTTGGAGCTCTACCCATAAGGATTCCACTTCCTCCCTAGCTCCCTTATTGATGTCATCTCTCACATTCATCTGTACATTATTATTGATACATAGGCATACCCCTCCCCCTTTTTACCCTCTCTATCCCTGCGATAAAGGGAATACCATTGAATGGTTGCCAGCCAATCATGAGAGCTGTTGAACCAGGTGTCTAAAATTTCCACTAAATCTAAATCCTCCTCGTTCAACAGTATCTCTAGTTCACCCATCTTGTCTGTCAGGCTCCTGGCATTGGTGAACATGCCACATAATTTAGACCGGTCGCATACTGTCCTCTTATTGGGTGTTCCGAGATTGCAAATAGGACTTGTTACTATACTTACCTCGGATTTATGTGCTTTAGTCAACCTACCACTAATGCCCCAATACTATCCCCTGGAATATGTTCATTGCAGACTATCTCTGCCTCTGGACCCTCCCCCCCATTGCCTAGTTTAAAAACCCTTCTAACTTTTTGGGAATCTTCACTCCCAGCAGATCTGCACCCTCCTCATTTAGGTGCAGTCCATCCCTTCTAAAGAACTGGTGATCAACTGAGAAGTCGGCCCAGTTCTCCAGGAACCCAAACCCCTCCTTACTACACCAGCTCCTCAGCCACTTGTTTACTTCCCTAATCTCCCTCTGCCTTTCTGGTGTGGCTCGAGGTACCGGTAGTATTCCTGAGAATACTACATTGGAGTTTCTTTTCCTCAATTTAGCTCCTAAGTCCCTAAAATCGTTCTTTAGGACACTCCATCTGCCTCTGACTTTGCCATTGGTGCTAACATGCACCATGACAGCCGGGTCGTCCCCAGCCCCTCCCAGTAATCTGTCCACCAGATCCGTGATGTGCCAAACCCGAGAGCCCGGCAGACAGCATACAGTTTGCCACTTCAGGTCTTTGTCACAGATTGCCCTCTCTGTCCTTCTAAGAATTGAGTCCCCTACCACCAGAATCTGTCTATCCTTTCCCTTTGCTTCCCCCCCACTCCCACTGAAGGAGTTCTTCTCCTGGCAGCTAGGAGAGTCCCCCAGCCGAACACCACTTCTGTATAGGTAGGACGCTGTCTTCTATGGCAACAATCTTGTAGAAGTTACTAACTGTAATTGTATCCAACTATTTGCAACACGAACAGTTCTCAGCTTACCCAACAATCACTCACTGTGGGTCTTCACTCAATGAGCTCCCAGTCTCTCCCACTAGACTTCAGATCCAATAGCCACTGGATCCGCTTGTTAGCACTCAGTATCTTCCTCAAGCGTCACCCCTGCTTCCCTGCTGGGTCCCTAGCTTGGCGCTCACAGATACTCCTCAAGCGTCACCCCTGTGGACATGCTAGGTCCCTGGCTTGGCACTTGCTGATGCTCCACAAGTGTCACCTCTGCTGTCCCGCTGGGTCCCTGGCTTGGCACTTTCTGAAGTTTTCCCACTTCTTCTCAGTCCCCGGCTGGTGAGAAGCCTGCTCTGGTACTAGCCTCAGCTTACTCGCGGTGGTCTTCGGTAACAAGGTGGATGGTCCCTTAGTGGTGACAGCTTCCCTTTTACCTCCGACCACAACAGGTTCCCCGGTCGGCGGAACCAATATTTCTGTTTGGACTACAAGCCTACAGTCCCAACTCCTGCTTCTGGATAGGCCCTCTGACAGCCTAGCAGCCAGATGTCCCTGGGATAGGCCTCAGACTTCAAGCCTACCAGCCAGGGGCAGCAACACACATCCACCCAGACAGCCATCCAGGTGGCACAGAACCCCGATCACCTGACTTCCCCCAAATAAATAGGCTCTCACAGCAGGCCAAGGGACCCAAGAAAATCCCTGCCCATTGGCTGAGACACCCCACTCATTCCTAATCTGTCCTTGCTATGCCCTTGTCTTATCCAATGTCACCAGCTACAATGCCACCTAGTGACATTAGAGAGAAGTGCAGGTAGTCCAGAATTAGGGAGAAATCAATTGATCTCCTAACAATTGGCCAAGGCAACTATCGCCTGGTAACTAAATTTAATAGCAGCCCTGCCTAGACCTCCTAAACATGAGGGTGCTATATTTCAAATTGTAATTTTTGATTGAAAGTCTGCTTTAAAGACTTTCCCCAATAAGGAAAAATGCAAAAAAAAAAAAAGTATGTGCAATGAAAGGCGTAGCTACTTCACAGGTTTATAGAGCTAGTATTCCAACCTGTTTCTGCAGTGGAAAATGACAGTGAGCAACAGTTTTTGTGAATGCTTGGTTGTAGGAGTTCCCTCGAGGTTTCCAAATAAGGATGACTGTTTTTTTAAAGGTTCCATAAAAATCAAGAAATATTTCACCACTAAAACTGAATGACTACCATTGTTTTGAGATTGACCTTGTCACTATTCTATGATTTTTCTGTTAGAGTATTTAGCCAGTGGAATCCATTTTCATATTTGAAAAACTGTCTTAAAGGGGTTTTAAAGGCTCCAGATTTTTTACCTTCCTGCATTTTAGGCAAAAAACCTTCTGTGTGCAGCAGCCCCCCCCCCCAATACTTACCTGAGCCCCATCTCGTTCCAACGATGTGCATGTGCTCTCCAGGGACTCTCCCTCCTCATTGGCTGAGACAGCAGTGGGAATCATTGGCAGATGCTCGGGAGCTGCTTGGTAGCTGCTTGGGTGTCCCCATAGCAAGCTGCTTGCACTGGGGGCACACGGCTGGAGGGAGGGACCAGGAGCGCCGGCTGGGGACCTAGGAAGAGGATAATCGGGGCTGCTCTGTGCAAAACCATTACAAAGAGCAGGTAAGTATAACATGTTTGTTGTTGTTTGTTTTGTTGTTTTTTAAAAGCCTACCTGTAACGACACCCCCCAATATGAAAGGTGTTAACTCTGTTTAGAATATTCCCTCTCTGAACACACAACCACTATCGACCCACCACAGCCAGGCGACCACTTCCCATAGGATTAATCCTTCCAGAGATACGAGACGTACTCTGTCTCTTCCAGGATACAAGACAACACTCTGTATTTCAAGTTCCAAAACAGGGAATGACTTTATTTTCAAAACACATGGTAATACATTTCTCTTCAAAACCCTTCCCTCCCATCCTTGGGGGAACAGGGCGGGTTAAACTGTCCAATGACAATGGTGATACAGGTCAGGTGTGTTCAAACTTCTCCTTCAGTAAACAGTCTTAGCAGGAGGGGTGATTCCCCCCCTCCTCACAGAAGACACTTCAACATCCCATAATATGCAGCCAGACGGTCGACCAGCTCCAATCCACATCGTCACAGTAGCAGACTTAATTCATAATAGACAATAGAATGCAATCACACCTCATCACAGCAAGGATTACACAACCCCCAACCACAGTACACACCCAATCTGGATACAATGTATAAACAGCATTGAATGTGGCTATCATAGGTCATAGTGGGGTTTTTCCATTCACCCTGTGCCCAGAGTGACCCCCTGTCACACTACCTTTAATATGAGCTATGAGTAAACACTAGTATAGTGTGAAACATGGCAGCTTGACCAGGTGTGCTGTGACTTGTAGTGCTGTGGTGGATTTTACAATAAAGGTAAATTTACTGGCTGAGATTTGCTCAACATCTTTATTCGCCTGCTGAGACTTGGAAATTTCCTTGATGTTGGTCTTTCCTATGAATACCTGATTTGGAGTTTCTGCTGTCACCGTTTGACCCTCTACATCAGTTGAATACATTGTCTACTTATTTCCACTTTCTGGAAAGCAGATTGTGAGCACGTTGGTGTGGTGTGCTTTAAAATCCTTTTTCGCACACTGAAGATTGGTGGTGGGATTACATCATTTTCATCATTTTCACGTTTATTCTATATTGATTGGTTTCAATGTTTTGGACTTTTTTTCATTATATATTTTTTTATATAGCGCTGCATTTTGGACTATACCTTTTAATATTACTTTAAGCTCTTGAATGGCAATTAATATATTGCATGCCAATATGCAGGTATTATAAGGCTGAACCCATAAAGAAAAAGATTATGGGTAAAATATAAAAGATGGGGTTACATTGAGTAAATAAATATCAAACCTATCATGCCCTAAAACTATGGTACCCAAGTCCATGTTTAAAAGCCTTTACAGGCTCTCAATTTAGCATTAACCGGTTAACCCTGAATTATGGTCCGAGAATCGTTGCTCCTTCCCCAACGTTCATGAGGATATCTCACATGTGTGGCACAGTTTGCTGTTTACATACACAATAGCGTTTGCATTCACACGTGTGCTTGGAGTGACAGGGTTGTCTTTCATTTTCCTTTCATTATTTTTAATTTATTTTATTACAATTAAATTTTTTAACACTTTTTCATGTGTTTATTTATTTTTTATTTTTTTCATTTAACTACTTACTACTTTCAGAAAGGGGCTAACCAGCCCCATATGTGGTAGAATGAGCAGGGGACTGATTCTGTTCATGAAGACAATAGGGGTCTATTAGACCCCTAATGTTACCACTGCCCTCCGCTGTAGCTAATCAAGCACAGCATGCTTTATTAGCTGCTTCCTCAGCCACAGCATGGCCTTGGTAATGACAGCTCTGATTCCAGAAGTGAGGAAATGCTTGTCACTTCCACTTTTATTAGTCACAAAGAAGATCAGGGAATGGATGTTTCCCAAGCTATTCCGCTCTCCATCCTGCAGTTCTGGACACCCCAAAGGAGCAGGAGAGAAGAGAAACCATGGCAGCAAGGGTTGGGGGCATCACTTAATTTAAAAGTGATTGGAGGGCTCTGTAGCATCCTGGATCCCTTTTAAATGACAGCCCTGAGCCTGCTGGCAAAACATTACCAAGCTCATGCCTGCAGTAACAGCCATAGTTACATAGCAGGTAAGGTTGAAAAAAGACACAAGTCAATCAAGTCCAACCTATGTGTGTAATTATATGTCAGTATTAGCTTGTATATATTCCTGTATGTTGTGGTGCTTATCTAATAGTTTCTTGAAACTATCGATGCCCCCTGCTGAGACCACCGCCTGTGGAAGGGAATTCCACATCCTTGCCGCTCTTACAGTAAAGAACCCTCTGCGTACTTTAAGGTTAAACCTCTTTTCTTCTAATTTTAACGAGTGGCCACGTGTCTTGTTAAACTCCCTTCGGACTTGAACTTGTTTTAATCCCATTGAATACTAGGACATCTATTTATGTACATTGGTAGACAAAAGGTTAAAGATTAAATAAACATAAACCTCAACACTATTGTTGGGAACACTAAATGTAAAAAAAATTAATGATCATCTATAATTGCGATCTATACCTAGACAACAAACACTGCAACTCTTAAGGGTACAGTGAAGATTACAAACATATGCTAGCACAAGGATATGAGAAATTTACCAGGAAAAAATAAAATAAAAATTAACATTGGGCAAATGCTGTGCATACTTTTTTTCCCAGCATTGACACAATTAGTGCACAAACACAGGGTGCCAAGGTTCAGATGGTCCTTGGCCCACAAGGCTAGATGTAATTCAAGTTACCTATGCTGTGTAATAAATATTGTGGCCTCAGTAGAGTATTTGTGTGTGTGTGGGGAGGATTTTTTTTATCCTCACTGGCCACAGAGTCACAGGAAGCTTCTAAAATTGCTAAGCAATAACCATGGTATGGGTACAGGGGTTATTATTAATGGTTATTATATTTGGGTATGCTTTTCTTGGAATAAAGCACACATTAAATCTATTTTGGCAACTCAGAGTATAAACTAGTCTACTTTAAAGTGGTTGCAAACCCCATACATAAAATATGAACAAAGCATATCCCTCTATAGTCTGAAGTGTAATTTCTGTCTGATGCTTCATAACTCTGCTATCAGCATGAATTACTTCTGACAAGTTTTCCTGACACCAAGAGAAAAAAAGGTGACGGGGATGAAGCTCTAGCTGCTTGACAGCCTCCTCTCCGTTCCTGTGTATTGTATGAAGGGGGTGGGGGTTGTCCCTTCCCTCCCCTCCAATCAGCTCTCCGAGCTCTCCCTCCTGAGCTCTGCAGGATGTAACTTCAACTCTCCGCACCTTTTTTTTTGACAGCTCAGACAAGCTTTATTAAAGTGATTGTAAAGGCATTGTCAGGTCACCTACGGCCAGGTGACAGATGCACACCGTAGGGGGACAGGAGTGCACCGCAAGGTAGTGAACCCTATGGCTGACTGCTGCGGATAGGAAACTGGGTGGTTGTGGAAAGCGGGACCAGAGGAGCACAACCGGGATCCTATAGGAAGCTAGAGCCAAGATTCCCCAGGGCGCGGAGTCTAAGACCCAGCAGGTCTTCTCCAGAGCCTCTAGTGGTGAGGATGTTATGCTGCAGGCTGGGTCCAGGTCGCGGCCCCTAGAGTCTCCTAGCTCACGCCCCGTAGGATAAGGGGACAAGAGGGAAAGCAGCAGCACAAGATATAAGAGTAACGAATAACAAGCTGAAGGTCAAGGGGCACAAGCAGACAAGGATAACGAAAGACAAGCCGAAGGTCAAGGGTCACGAGCAGACAGAGATAGTCGGGGACAAGCCAATAACGTAACAGAGAGACAGACGTAGCACACGGCAGGCAGGAACCCAAACACACAATGCCTAACAAACACGTTGATCAGCAAAGCAGGCTTGCAGTGCACAGGTTAATATAGTGTTCTGTGATAGGGCCTGGGGTGGAGTCAGGCTGGGAGGAGATTATAAAGGAAGCCAGGTGAAAGGGTTCTGGTCTCTAAGATGAACACATGAGGAGGAAAGGTAAGATGGCAGACAGACATTAATGCATATCCATGACAGTACCCTCCCTCTTACGAGGCCTCCCCCTTCGCCGCCTGGGCCCAGGTTTAGAGGGAAACTTCAGATGAAACTCCTTTAACAGATGAGGTACAAAGACCTCAGATGCAGTGATCCAAGACCTCTCCTCAGGACCAAACCCTTTCCAATGAACGAGGTACTGAAGAACGCCTTTACAGAGTCGGGAGTCCAGAATTTGACTGATCTCGTACTCCTGATTATCCTCAGACAGGTGCCACGGTAGGGAGAGGACGAGAGAATTTATTGAGGACTAAAGGCTTTAGAAGAGCAACATGGAAGGAGTTAGTGATTTTAAGGCTTTTAGGAATCTGGAGTTTGAAACAAACCGGATTCAGTTTAGCAGTTACCGTGTATGGACCAATGAATCGTGGAGCAAACTTCAGAGAAGGAACTCGGAGCTTGATGTTCCTGGTAGAGAGCCAGACTTTGTCCCCTGGCTGAAGAGAAGGCAGTTTACGCCTACGGCGGTCGGCAAAGCCTTTGAATTTTTCAGCAGCTGCCCGGAGGGAATCATGAACGTCACCCCAAACGGAATTGAGAGACTCCTGAACCGAAGCCAAAGCTGGAATATCTGGAGAACAGATCATGGGAAGAGGAAGTTGAGGGTGTTTTCCATAAACTGTGAAAAAGGGTGTCTTCTGCGAACTGGTATTCACATGATTGTTATGGGAGAATTCTGCCCACGGGAGTAGAGAGGACCAATCGTCATGGTGAGAAGACACAAAGGTGCGAAGAAAGACCTATAACTGCTGATTAACCCTCTCAGTCTGTCCATTGGATTGGGGATGGTAAGAAGAAGAAAAATCCAAGACAATCTTGAGGGATTTGCAAAAGGCTCTCCAAAAACGAGATGTGAATTGGACTCCCCTGTTGGAAACAATATGAGAAGGAACCCCATGAAGGCGGAGAATTTCTCGAATGAAAATGGGAACCAAGGCAGGGGCAGAAGGAAGACCAGGAAGAGGAACAAAATGAGCCATCTTGGAGAACCGATCGATTACCACCCAAATGACTGTATTATTCTCAGACAGTGGGAGGTCGGTGATAAAATCCATGGCAATATGAGCCCAGGGCTCCTTAGGAATGGGCAAGGGCATGAGGAGACCAGCAGGAGCTTGTGTGGAGGATTTGGACTGAGCGCAGACATGACAAGCTTTAACGTAGTCTTTGACGTCTGAGCGGAGATTAGGCCACCAGTAGTGACGACTGATGAGTAGGAAGGAACGGAGGAATCCAGAATGGCCTGCCACCTTGGAATCATGTCCCCAACGAAGGATCTTAGCTCTTAGCTCAGTGGGGACAAAGGTCTTACCAGGCGGAATTTTTGACTTCAGGGTGGTAGAGTCGGCAACAATGCATGAGGTTGGAATGATCGGCTCAGGTTCAGGGGCGGACTCCTCGTCCAAAGTGTCAAATGACCTAGAGAGCGCATCAGCCGACCGTTGCAGGAACCAGGTTTGTAAGTAATCGTGAAATTAAAACGGGCAAAGAAGAGACTCCACCTGGCCTGTCTAGGATTCAGACGTTTAGCATTCTGTAGATACTGTAAATTTTTGTGATCGGTAAAGATCGTTATGGAGTGAGGGGAACCCTCCAAGAGATGACGCCACTCCTCTAACGCCAATTTAATTGCGAGAAGTTCCCGATGGCATAATTCCTCTCTGCCTGAGAAAACTTTTTGGAGAAGAACGCACATGGTTGACGTCTCTTCTCAAAGATTTGAAGAAGCACAGCTCCCACCCCCATTGAGGAAGCGTCCACTTCAATAAAAAATGCATTCCCAGGATTTGGTCTCCTCAAGAGGGGGCCAGAAACAAAGGCCTGTTTCAGGTTGTGAAATGCAGAGACAGCTTCGGGAGGCCAGTCTTTGGCATTCACACCCTTCTTGGTCAAAGCGATAATAGGCGCGGCAATGGAAGAGTAGCTCCTTATGAACTGCCTATAATAATTAGTGAACCCAAGAAAGCGCTGCATGGCCTTGAGGCTAGCAGGAAGAGGCCAGTTGGTAATAGCCAAGACCTTCCCAGGATCCATACGAAGACCCGAACATGAGACAAAGCACCCCAGAAACAGGACCTCAGAACATTCAAAGGAACATTTCTCCAGCTTGGCATAGAGATTGTTCTCTCTAAGACGCTGAAGTACAGTGCGGACATGGTTTCTGTGGACGAGCAGATTTTCAGAAAAGATCAGAATGTCATCCAGATGGATGACAACAAACTGGTACAGCAGATCTTTGAAGATTTCATTGACAAAGTTTTGGAACACGGCTGGAGCATTACACAGACCAAAAGGCATCACCAGGTATTCGTAATGCCCGTCTCTAGTGTTGAATGCAGTCTTCCATTCGTCACCCTCCCGTATTCGGGAGGGTGACGCACCTCTGATTCTACGCGCCTCTGAGATCCAACTTGGTGAAAATGGAGGCACCCTTCAACCTATCGAATAGCTCAGATATTAAGGGTAAGGGGTATCGATTTTTAATAGTAACCGCATTTAAACCCCGATAATCGATGCAGGGTCTTAAGGTACCATCCTTTTTGGCAACAAAAAAGAACCCTGCCCCTGCAGGCGAAGAGGATTTCCGGATGAAACCTCTCTCCAAATTCTCTGCGACATACTCAGACATGGCCTGGGTCTCTGGGATGGACAGAGGGTAGGTACGACCCCTGGGTAGAGTTGCTCCGGGGACAAGATCAATAGCACAGTCAAAAGACCTGTGGGGAGGAAGCACCTCAGCTGATTTCTTACAGAACACATCCCGGTAATCGCTGTATGCAGCGGGAAGATCAGAAGAAACAGAAGTGGCAGCAACCGGAAGACTCTCCTTGGGGGTCACCTTGAGAAGACATGACGAGAAACATGAGGAACCCCAGGCCAGGATCTGCCCAGAGACCCAGTCCACATGTGGAGAGTGGAGCTGTAGCCAAGGGAGGCCCAATACAACTGGGGTAGAGGCCTTGGGTAGAATAAGAAAGGATATCCACTCCTGGTGGAGAATCCCTACCGACATCCTAATGGGTAGCGTCTGGAAGCGAATAGGGCCCCCTGGGAGAACAGTGCCATCAATTGCCGAGACTACCAATGGGGTAGTGAGAGGTGAAAGGGTAAGCTTCATAGAAGAAGCAGTTCTCCAATCCATAAAATTGCCGGCAGCCCCGGAATCCAGATATGCAAGGGTTGACTGAGGAGAAGTGCCTACATGAAGGAACACTGGCAAGAGAAGGCGAGAAGGTGATGTTTCTGGGTCCAATACTCCACCTTCCAAATGTATTAGACCCGAGCGTTTCCCGGACGAAGCGAGCAGGAGTCACGAAAATGACCCTTGCCCCCACAATAGAGGCACAAGCCCAGAGTTCTGCGCCTAGCACGTTCTTCGGGGGCTAGTCTGGTCCGGCCCAGCTGCATAGGTTCCTCAGCAGGTAGAGGATGCTCCACGGGACGAAGGGAGGGGAGCTCAGACTGGCTAGAACCCAGAGAGTGCTGGCGTCTTTTTTCTAAGGACCTCTCTTGAAAACGAATGTCGATCTGATTGCATAATGAAATTACATCGTCCAGACCGACGGGAATGGCTCTTCCCGCTAATTCGTCTTTCACTCGGTCAGAGAGGCCATGTAAAAAGGTAGCGACCAGGGCCTCATTATTCCAGCTCAATTCAGCTGTGTGGATACGGAACTGAAGAGCATATTGTCCCACTGAACTAGATTCTTGGCGAAGACGTAAGACAGCACTAGCCGCTGAAGAAGCCCGAGCCGGCTTTTCGAAGATATTACGAAAGAGCTTCAAGAAGTCGGACAGGCTGGAAACCACCGGATCATTCCTCTCCCACAGGGGGGCAGCCCAGGCCAAAGCTTCACCGGAGAGGAGGGAAATGATATAGGCTACCTTAGCCCGGTCAGACAGGAAGTTTTGAGGCTGAAGCTCAAAATGAATCGTGCATTGGCTGAGAAACCCCCTGCAGGCCTTGGAGTCCCCAGAGAAACGGAACGGAGCTGGCAGTGTTAGTGAGTGTGTGGCTGCGACTGGTGCGATAGGTACAACCGCTGGTTGTACTTGAGGTTGCGGATTCGGGGTTCCCAAGGAGGCCTGAAGCTGCTCGAATCGAGAAGCCAGATCCTGGAGGAGTCGCATCACCTGAGTCTGATTCGATTCCTGGGTTTCAAGTCTGCGAACTATGCCCTGCAATGGATCATCCGCGGGGAGCGGCATGTCAGCCGGGTTCATGGCTGATCAAACTGTCAGGTCACCTACGGCCAGGTGACAGATGCACACCGTAGGGGGACAGGAGTGCACGCAAGGTAGTGAACCCTATGGCTGACTGCTGCGGATAGGAAACTGGGTGGTTGTGGAAAGCGGGACCAGAGGAGCACAACCGGGATCCTATAGGAAGCTAGAGCCAAGATTCCCAAGGGCGCGGAGTCTAAGACCCAGCAGGTCTTCTCCAGAGCCTCTAGTGGTGAGGATGTTATGCTGCAGGCTGGGTCCAGGTCGCGGCCCCTAGAGTCTCTTAGCTCACGCCCCGTAGGATAAGGGGACAAGAGGGGAAGCAGCAGCACAAGATATAAGAGTAACGAATAACAAGCTGAAGGTCAAGGGCCACAAGCAGACAAGGATAACGAAAGACAAGCCGAAGGTCAAGGGTCACGAGCAGACAGGGATAGTCGGGGACAAGCCAATAACGTAACAGAGAGACAGACGTAGCACACGGCAGGCAGGAACCCAAACACACAATGCCTAACAAACACGTTGATCAGCAAAGCAGGCTTGCAGTGCACAGGTTAATATAGTGTTCTGTGATAGGGCCTGGGGTGGAGTCAGGCTGGGAGGAGATTATAAAGGAAGCCAGGTGAAAGGGTTCTGGCCTCTAAGATAAACACATGAGGAGGAAAGGTAAGATGGCAGACAGATATTAATGCATATCCATGACAGGCATGTTATACTTACCTCCTCTGTGCATTTGTGTTTAGTAATGTGTTTATAAAGCTTTCAAACTGGGAACTGTGCAAAGATAGAGAGTGACAACTATACCTTTGGACATTAATAGTTAGTCTCTTGAAAATTGTGTTCAGGGATTGCGGCTCTGGTCAGCATGTGACTCTCCCTATGATTTAATTGTAGTACTCCAAAGAATAAAGAAACAAATTTTAAGCCCATTAAAATTAAACTGAAGAACTGAAATGAGAAAAAAATGACTTCTGTTAAAAATGTCAATGTTTACAATACATAGTAGTCACTGAACATGCAAAATCCTAATGGCAAAGTTTGAAAATCACACCATACAAATATTTGTTTTAACATCATGCAGATACAGGATGACGACAAGAAGGAATTACAGAGAATGCCTAGCAGATGGAACTTGGAGTAATACACTTCCTTTTTGTGAAGGTAATTTAACCTAAATGTAGGAGTTGTAATTACACTAAGAATTTATTCAACCTTTATTGTTTCACGTGTGTAGTGTAGTGTACACATATGGCTATACATCATTTTAAAATTCAGGGCTCATTTTTCATGCGATATAAAGAAATTCTAGATCATGCACTATAGTTGAAGCTTTACATGAAGAAAAATGTTAACAGTTATATTTTCAATGCGTTGGAAAATCATTCTCTTCTGATGGTTGTTTAGCACAGATTTTAAAGTGGATGTGTCAGTTTCAGGCATCTCAACCTGCAAAAACTAATTTCAGGGAGGTTTCAAACTCATTTCAGGGAGGTGACGCTTCACGCCAGCACCGACCCCCCAATAAAATGCAGCCTTACCAGTGCCAATTAAATGCAGCCTGATCAGTGCCAATTAAATGCAGCTATACCAGTGCCCATGAAGGCGCAAACTAATTTCAGGGAGGTGGCACTCTGCGCCCCACGCTCCCCCCCCTCCAAATTAACACAACTAGAGGATGATCAAATGAAATGGAATTAGTATACAGAGGTTTACTTCTTTTGAGAGATATTAATGGAACACTCTAACCACCATTACCACTTCAGTGATTTGAAGTGGTCATGGTGCTGGGCGGGGACATTGATACATGAAAAAAAGGAGATGCCATGTTTTTCACCTAACAACAGATTTTCGATCTAGTAGCACTGTCCTGATTGTAAGTAATTGGGAAGTGCAGTTTAAACCCCAATTTCTTACAGTTCACTGCTGTGCTGCATAAAAAAAATGAGATACTGGCATTTGCAGACTTGTTTACTTCTAGCAGTGAGTTATGGCAATGATCTGCAGTGAGTCACATCCTAAAAATGATTTACATGAGATCCTGCTGCCACAGAACTTACCTCCATGTTGCTCTCACACTGCAGCTCACACGTGCACCAGCAGAAGGTGGGCTGGGCCTGAGCGTGATCATCTCCAAGGTCAGTCTCACTCTCTCACCCCATCAAACTGCAGGACAAAGCCTCTCAGGCTCCACCTCTGAGATGTTCAATATGGCCTGAGTCTCCAATGAGAACAGCTCTTTGGCTGCTGGGGGAGGGATCTGTCCCGACAATGTTCCTTGTCTCGTGTGGGCACGGCACAGTACCCCGCCCAGCAGCACACCATCTCACTGAAAAATGCATGCTTACCCTGTTATGCGGTGCTCCTGTGGAGAGCACTAGGCACGGAGGAGTAGCTTTGAACGCGGCCATGACGTCATTGGTTGCTAGGCCAGGCTTTTAATAATTGATTTATTGAAAGAGCAGCCCTAGGATATTTTCATGTTCAATATTTAAAGGCATGTTTTTTTTATTTTTATTAGATTATACAGATTAGATCGATGCCTATTCCCAACACCTTGGAATTTTCATTCTCTTAGTAGCAACGGTGTGCAAATAGGCACCAGTTCTGGTATAATTTATGGTCATTTACCCCCTCACTTAGTAGTAAGTGCATATCGTACTCTGTTGCTGCCACATACCGTATAGCCTATATAACCTTATAATTTGGTTTGGAATTTAGGAGGCAATTCTGCACTCCACCATAAACCAGCGAGTAACAAAAAAAACAATAGGTCTATGTATTTCAAATGATATGGTAGCATTTTTCTTGAAAGTGTCTACAGGTGGACAATTATTTAGTTCTCCTACTTGGGACATGTTAAAGCTTTTGTAAAGGAAAATTAAAAAAAAAAAAAATACCAAACATTACCTGCTCTGCGCAGTGGTTTTGCAAAGAGCATCCCTGATCCCCCTCTTCTCAGGCCCCCCAGCCAATGTTCTGGGCCCCTCCTCCTTGCCCTGTGCCCCATAGCTAGCTAATTGCTATGGGGGCATTCATTGATGCTCGCTCCTCAGCTAAATCTTTGTGTCCATAAAACATAGAGTGTGGCTCAGCCCTGCCCCCCCCCCGCTCCCGCCTCACTGGCTGTGATTGACAGCTGCGGGAGCCAATGGCTCTTGCGGCTGCATCTCAGCCAGTGAGTAGGGAGAGACCCTTGGCTCTCGGTCACATCGCTGGATCGAGATTAGATGGGCTTGGGTAAGTATTATTGGTGGCTGGGGGGGCTGCTGCACACTAAAGGTTTTTTAACCTTCATGCATAGAATGCATAAAGGTAAAAAACCTTCGTCCTTTACAGCCACTTTTAAGTTTCATGTTTTCTTTACCTCTTACTGCAAAGGTCTTATGATATTTTATACCTAATTTACAATAATGTGAATAGGAAGCATTATCGTGCTGCTGACAATTAGTGTCCGATATTGAGACTCACCCTCTGGTTCTGTACCAACAGTGTGGCATCAACCATACAGTTGAATAATTGTTTTGTTTCACACATCAAATAAACTCTATATCAGCGCTTAGAACTTGTGCTGTGCTAACAATAGTGATGAGCCGAACACCCCCGGGTTCGGTTTGCACCAGAACCCGTGAACGGACCGAAAGTTCTCACGAACTTTAGAACCCTATTAAATACAATGGAGGCGAACGTTCGAAATCTAAAGTGCTAATTATAACGACTATTATGCATGTTATTGTCCTAAAAAGGGTTTGGGAACCCGGGTTCTGCACCAGGGGACATGTATCAATGCAAAAATAAGTTTTAAAAACGGCAGTTTTTCTGGAGCAGTCATTTTAATGATGCATAAAGTGAAAAAAAAAAGTCAAATATTCCTTTAAATATCATACCTGGGGGGTGTCTAAAGTATGCCTGTGAAGTGCCACGTGTTTCCCGTGTTTAGAACTGTCCCTGCACAAAATTACATTTCTAAAGGAAAAAAAGCCATTTAAAACTGCTTGCGGCTTTAATGTAATGTCTGGTCCCGGTAATATGGATGAAAATCTTTAAGAAAAATGGCATAGCTGCCCCATCACACCCCCCCCCCTACCCCAGCCCATTACCAGCCCCTTTGGGTCTTGTATGGATATTAAGGGGAACCCCGCACACAAAATAAAAAAGGCCCTATATACTCTGAACAGCCGTATACAGGCGGTGCATACAAGACAGGGACTGTAGGTTTGTTCTTATGTAGAATCTGTTTGTTATTTTGAACAGGTACATTGTTTAAGTGTAGCTCCAGGCAAAAAATCTATTTTTAAGCTTTTTGGAAAACATAGGGAAGGGTTATCACCCCTGTAACATTTGTTTTGCTGTCTGTGCAGTGTGCACCTGTTCAGAACAGTTCACCTCACTTTCCGTCCTAATGACAAATGTTTTTTGAAAATTTTTAGGTTTTTATTGAAACAAGAATTGGTGATAAAGCATCAGTGGAGAGGAGACACTTTTTTTCCCATATTAACTCTTACAGGAGAGAATTTGCCTTCCTAGGGGTAGATTTCCTCTCACTTCCTGTTGTATCCTTCCGTTTGCAAGGAGGAGTCATTTGTAAGTTGGATGTTTGAAAGTAGGGGCCTGCCGTATATACTCAGCTGAAATTTGCCCCCTACATGTTGGTGTTGCCACAACACTGTGAGCCCTCACAGTTACTCTTGGTGGGCGCATGAATGGGCCCTGCTGTGAATTATTAGATCAAGAATTGTAATTGCATGCCCCTGTTGAACAGGGGCTGAAAAATTGGGCCTTTGGTGGTGGTGGTGGTGGTGGTGTTGACACAACACTGTAAGCCAGGCCTCACAGTTAGTCTTGGTTAGTCTTGGTGGGCGCAGGAATGGGCCCTGCTGTGAATTATTAGATCAAGAATTGTAATTACATGCCCCTGTTAAACAGGGGCAGAAAAATTGGGCCTTAGGCACTGGTGCCACAACACTGCAACCCCTCACAGATACTGTACTTGGAGCACAGCAATGAGCCCTGTTGCAATGTATTGCATCAAAAATTGTAATTACACGCCCCTGTTAAACAGGGGCTGAAAAATTGGGCCTTAGCCACTGGTGCTGGTGCCACGACACTGCAACCACTCTCAGATACTCTAGTTGGAGTGCAGGAATGAGCCCTGCTGCAAAGCATTGCATAAAAAATTGTAATAACACGCCCCTGTTAAACAGGGGCTGAAAAATTGGGCCTTAGCCACTGGTGGCGGCACCCAGAAACAAAAATGTTCTTCCAAGCTATCATCATCAATCGGAACATTGAGGAGGAGGAGGATAGTCAGTCAACATAACAGGACAGTCTCTCAGCATCAGCATCAGTCTTGAAGGGATGTGACATTTTAAAATAAATTAGTCTGTTATATCAGCTTCAGGTGTTTGGTAGCTGGTGGTGATCCAAGACTGGTTCATCTTTATGAAGGTCAGTCGATCAACAGAGTCGGTGGACAGGCGCACCCTGTGATCCGTGACAAATCCTCCAGCAGCACTGTATGTGCGTTCTGAAAGAACGCTGGATGCAGGACAGGCCAGTAGCTCAATTGCATACTGTGCAAGCTCTGGCCAGTGATCCATCCTCAAGACCCAGTAAGCCAGAGGATTTTCGGTGGGGAAGGTGTCCAAGTCTGACCTTGCCCCTAAGTATTCCTGCACCATGTATATCAGACGCTGGCGATGGTTGCTGGAACCGATCATACCTTGGGGCTGCGGACTAAAGAATTGTCTGAACGCATCGGTCAGACGGCCACCTTCCCCACCGCTCCTTCTTTGACTGACCGAAGCCTCAGCAACTCGTTGTCCAGGACCGGGAGTTTGTAACCTCCCAGTCTCTGGGAACGTGTTGCACAGACCTCCCGGAGTTGTCTCATCCTCTGCTCCCTCTGCGACGGTAAGATAAGGTCCGCAACCTTACCCTTGTACCGTGGATCAAGGAGAGTGGCCAGCCAGTAATGGTCCCTCTCCTTGATCCGAAGAATACGAGGATCCTTCCACAGACTTTGCAGGATCAGGGAGGCCATGCAGCGTAGGTTAGCTGAGGCATTCGGTCCGGAGTCCTCTGGGTCACTAAGGATGACATGATCCGCAGCCACCTCCTCCCAGCCACGTACAAGTCCACTGGTTTCTTGGGACTGTAAATCATCCCTAAAAGACTGCTGCTGATGATGCTGAGTGTCAGGCTCTACCTCCATGCTGACACAATCCTCCTCCTCCTCCTCCTCCTCTTCTTCCTGTGCGATGGGTGGGACAGAAGGAACACTGTCTGGGTAAAGGGGACCTTGAGAGGCAAGGAAGTCCTCCTCTTCCTGCCTCTGTTCTGCCTCAAGTGCCCTGTCCATTATTTCACGCAGTGTATGTTTCAACAGGTGGACAAGAGGTACAGTGTCACTGATGCATGCACTGTCACTGCTCACCATCCTCGTGGCCTCCTCAAATGGTGCCAGGACAGTGCATGCATCCCTGATCATGCCCCACTGGCGTGGTGAAAAAAACCCGAGCTCCCCTGACCCTGTCCTGGTGCCGTAGTCGCACAGGTACTCATTGATGGCCCTCTGCTGCGTGTGCAGCCGCTGCAGCATGGCCAACGTTGAGTTCCACCTGGTGGGCATGTCACATATAAGGCGGTTCTTGGGCAGGTTCAACTCCTTTTGCAGCTCAGCCAGGCAAGCACTGGCATTATAAGATCTGCGGAAATGCACACAGACTTTCCTGGCCTGCCTCAAGACATCCTGTAAGCCCGGGTACCTGCCCAAGAAGCACTGCACCACCAGGTTAAGGACGTGAGCCACACAGGGCACATGGGTCAGTTGTCCCTGTCGGAGAGCGGAGAGGAGGTTGGTGCCATTGTCGCAAACTACCATTCCTGGCTTAAGCTGGCGTGGCGTCAACCACCTCTCGGCCTGCCCCTGCAGAGCAGACAGAACCTCTGCCCCAGTGTGGCTCCTGTCCCCCAAACACACCAGCGCAAGCACGGCATGGCATCTTTTTGCCTGCGTACTTGCGTAGCCCCTTGAACGCCTACGGAGCACCGCTGGTTCCGAGGACAAAGCACAGGAAGAGGCCACGGAGGAAGAAGAAGAGGAGGGGGTGGAGGACAGAGGTGTGTCACAACCAGTAGTAGCATTTTGGAGGCGTGGCGGTGGAACAACCTCCAACACTACTGCACCTTGTCCTGCATCCTTCCCAGCTGCCAAAAGAGTGACCCAATGGGCCGTGAAAGAAAGGTAACGTCCCTGTCCATGCCTGCTGGACCATGAGTCAGCGGTAATATGCACCTTACCGCTGACTGCCCTGTCCAGCGAGGCCAAGACATTGCCTTCCACGTGCCGGTAGAGAGCCGGAATCGCCTTCCGTGAGAAAAAGTGGCGTTTGGGAACCTGCCACTGAGGAACCGCACATTGCACAAACTCACGGAAGGGGGCCGAGTCTACCAACTGAAAAGGCAGCAGTTGAAGCGCTAGCAATTTAGCCAAGCTAGCATTCAACCGCTGGGCATGTGGATGGCTGGGAGTGAACTTCTTTCGACGGTCCAGCAGCTGGGGCAGGGAAATTTGCCTGCTAGAATCGGACGTTGGTGTACTGCTAGCAGAGTGCCCGCAAGTACTTGGCTGTGACACACCTAATTCTACACCTTCATTCCTCTCAGAGCAGGTTTCAGAGAGGACTGAAGGTATAGTGGGGTTGGAGATCCCAGCTGATGCGGTGCAAGAAGAGGTCAGCTTTGTTCTTTGGTGTGGGTCTTTAAGGTAGGCTTGCCAACGAGCTGCATGGCAGGTCAACATATGTCTGGTCAAGCATGTGGTGCCCAAGCGGGTGATGTTTTGGCCACGCAATATACGCTTGAGACATATGTTGCAAACAGCAGCTGTGCGATCTGATGCACTCGACTCAAAAAAGGCCCACACCAAAGAACTTTTTGAATAACAAGCAGAGGCAGCGCCCTGCACAGGCGGAGCTCTGCGGTGTGATTCCGTCGGTGTGCTGCCCTTACGCTGGCCCCCCGAGGGCATCCTGCCTCGTTGGAGATGTGCCTCCTCCTCATCCTCCTCCTCCTCCTCCTCCTCTCTCCTATTAGGCACCCACGTGGAATCAGTGACCTCATCATCCCCTCCCTCCTCATCACTGGAGCCAATCTGGCAGTATGCTGCAGCTGCTGGAACATGACTGCCAGATTGGTGTCCTTCTTGAGCATCCCCTCTCTCTGCTCTCACGCTACTGCCTTCCTCTAGCTGGGTATCATCATCAGATCCTTCGAAACGCTGGGCATCCTCCTGGAGCATGTACCCAACACTGTGCTCAAACAGTTCGGGGGACTCCTCCAGGAGGACATGGTTGGTCTAGGGAAGGAGTGACTGATGATGACATTGATACCAGGGAAGAGGACGCTTTGGCAGCTGCTTTGCCAGTACCCTGAGCCTGGGTGAGAGAGGATGAGGAGGATGAGGAGGGCTTGGTCATCCACTCTACCAAGTCTTCGGCATGATGCGGCTCAACACGTCCAGCTGCCGAAAAGAAGGACAAGCGTGTCCCATGGCCACGTGCTGATGGCGATGCACCGCGTCCACGACCAGCACTGTTGTCTCTAGACACAGAGCCTGCTTGCCCTCTTTTATTGGCTCCTGACTGTCTGCCTCTCCTTGTTTGCCTTCCAGACATTCTAATGGCCTGCAGGGAAATGGGAAAAGCAGCAATACAGGCTAAGTTCAGGTGTAATATGGTCAGGAGGCACACTCCGCCCGCTGTAAGTGCGCAAAATCCTGTTGGTGTAACACACCAGGAAAAAGCAGCAATACAGGCTAAGTTCAGGTGTAATATGGTCAGGAGGCACACTCCGCCCGCTGTAAGTGCCGCAAAATCCTGTTGGTGTAACACACCAGGAAAAAGTCAGCAATACAGGCTAAGTTAAGGTGTAATATGGTCAGGAGGCACACTCCGACCGCTGTAAGTGCCGCAAAATCCTGTTGGTGTAACACACCAGGAAAAAGCAGCAATACAGGCTAAGTTCAGGTGTAATATGGTCAGGAGGCACATTCCGCCCGCTGTAAGTGCCGCAAAATCCTGTTGGTGTAACACACCAGGAAAAAGCAGCAATACAGGCTAAGTTAAGGTGTAATATGGTCAGGAGGCACACTCCGCCCGCTGTAAGTGCCGCAAAATCCTGCTGGTGTAACACACCAGGAAAAATCAGCAATACAGGCTAAGTTAAGGTGTAATATGGTCAGGAGGCACACTCCGCCCGCTGTAAGTGCCGCACAACAAACTGTACTGCAAAAGTATTAGTTAAACCATTTACCATTGACAGAGGTGCTTACAATAGTCAGAAAGAAAACAAAAAATTCTGTAACTGCCTAAAGAGTGTTATGCCCTGTACATGCCCTGCCCTGAAATTTCCGATGGAAAAAGTCCGATGGGAGCTTTTCATCGGATATTCCGACCGTGTGTATGCCGCATCTGACTTTTTCCGTCGGAAATTCCGACGGACTTAGGCCCCTTTCACACGGGCAGACCGTATGTCAGTTTTTCATCCATCCGTTTTCGGATGAAAAACGGACATACATGTATCCCTATGGGATAGCGGATGTCAGCGGATGAACATCTGCTGACATCCGATGACATCAGTCTCCGGATGAAAACAGACAGACGGTCTGTTTTCATCCGATCCCCCCCATAGAGGAAAGCGGAGATCTGACCGGTCTGTTTCTGCACAGTGTGCAGAGACGGACTAGTCATCCACCGGCTCAGCGGGGATCAACGGAGCGATCTCCGCTGAGCAAGCCGATGTTCACGGGGCGGATCATCACGGGTTCCGCTGGTGTGAAAGGGCCCTTAGATGGAGAACATGTTCTCTATTTTTCCGAAAAATCCGTTCGTCTGTATGCAATTCCGACGCACTAAAAACCATGCATGCTCAGAATCAAGTCGACGCATGCTCGTAAGCATTGAACTTAATTTTTCTCGGTTCGTCGTAGCATTGTACTTCACCGCGTTCTTGACGGTCGGAACTTGGCGTTACCGTGTGTATGCAAGCCAAGCTTCAGCGGAATTCCGTCAGAAAAACCATCCGATTTTTTTCCAATGGAAAATCTGACCGTGTGTACAAGGCATTAGTTGGAGTTTGGCTTAAATGTGTTAGTGCATCTAAATTTGCTTTTGCAGCTAATACTACCACCATCCCCCTCAGACTGACATTGCTGCTGTCCAAAGGTATCTGAGTTGCCAACTGCATTTCTATCTGATAACTTTTATGCCCCTTGCATGATGAAGAACAAAGTTGATTATATTGCTGTTACCTCAGTCAGCTGGTTTGAAACAAAAATAGTTGGGGACCACTAAGCAACTATCAAATGTTGAGAGAAAGTGGTTCTAAAGGCTCAAGATAAAAAAACTGTCTATGTGCACGAAGGTAAAAAAACCTTCTATGTGCAGCAGCGATGTGCATGAGAGCCTCTGCTCTCTGGGGACTCTCCTCATTGGCTGAGACTGCAGTGGAAGCTATTGGCTCCTGCTGCTATCAATCACAGCCAGTAGGCCAATGAGGGGAGAGAGGGTGCGGGGCCAAGCCACAGCTCTGTGTGTAAATGGCTTATAGAGTGTGGTAGGCAGGATTCAGTAATTTATTTATTTTATTTATTACTGGTACTTACTGTATATAGCACCATCAATTTCTGCAGTGCTTTACATACATATTGTACATTCATATAGGTCCCTGCCCTAAGGAGCTTACAATCTAAGGTCCCTAACTCACATTCATACACACATATACTAGGGCCAATTTAAACCAGCATGTCTTTGGAGTGTAGAAGGAAACCAGAGTGCATGGAGGAAACCCATGCAGACACAGGGAGAACATGCATGCACAACTGGGCAGAAATGTGTTGCATAACATAGCATATGGAGTGCAATGTGCAGGAATATGTAAAGTATAGCATGGATTACAGAGTGCAGTGCTAAGGAGTATGTACAACATAGCATATAGAATACAGGTGCCTGGAGTATGTAGCATAAAGCAAAATGTATGGAGAGCAGAGTTGAGGAGTACAGTGGAACGGCTCTGATCTGCTCCGCTCGGCTCTGCTCGGCTCCGTCGCCCCCCCACCTCAGGCCAAACGCGGTACTCCACACCAATTTGGCTTGAATCCAGCTCGTTTTGCGAGACAACACTCGCAAACCGAGTCAGGACTTTTTAAAATACAGTGCTCGTATTGCGAAACATTGCGAAACATTCATTAAGCGCGTTACTCGCAATCCGAGGTTCCACTGTATGTTAATGTGTAGCACAACTTAAGATTATGCAACAGATAGCATAATAAATGCAGTGGGCAGGAGTATGTAATGTATAGAATAGTGTACAAGAGTCCAGTGGAAAGGAGTATGCAATGTACAATGTAGGGTGTGGTGTGCAGTAGGCAGTAGTATGTAACCTACAACAGATGCTCTAGAATACAATGGTTAGGAGTATGCCATGTACAAAACAGAGAATAGAGAACAGAGGTATTGCATATGTTAAGCAATGTAGCTTACAGAGTGCAGTAGTCTCAAGACCATATTTTGTTACAAACTTTTTATTTTCATGTGACTGAAGATTAGGATTCAAGTGCCTCCCTAATCATCAGGAGCCAATTGTACCCTCTAAAAGCAACAAAAAGCACCACAATTTCTTTCTTTTTTGATTCTATATAATTTCACCAAAATTCCTGGGAATAGAAAACTCTGTTTCACTGATTTATTTTACTGACATGATTTAAATGAATAACTACCATACGCAATATCCTTAAAGGGACACTAAAGGTTCCCGTTTAAAAAAACAAAACAAACATGTTATACTTACCTCCACTGTGCAGCTCGTTTTGCACACAGTGGCCCCGATTCTGGTCTTCTGGGGTCCCTCGGCGGCTGTCCCCGCAAGGACTCCACACCTTCATGCGAGCGAGCGAGGATGCATTAAGGTGAAAATACATTTACCTTTACAACCCCTTTAACATATATTCTCTATGCAATCAGTTTAATTCAACCCATCTCGGTCAAACTTAGTCAAACATTTAACTAGCAGAGTGCTCTTTCTTAAGTGCTGATACATGAGCTATTGATAATGATCTCTCCTTCTGATAGTACTAGTTGTATAGTTGTTGTGAAACAACAACTTCAGTTCTTCTGTCAAAGACTAATGCTGGCCATACACTATACGAAAAATCTGCCGAACCTAGTTTCGAAAAACGAACATTTGGCTGTGAGAGCAAACGATAGTCATGTAATGACCGATAAATCGTTCAGTGGACATAAATGGATCCATTTTTTTTTTTTTTTTTTTACATATACCTAGTGCAGGAAGCACATTAACCTTTCAATTTATTGTTCACTCCGCAGAAAATTCCAAACTTGTCCTTGGTTTTTTCGGCTCAAAAACTTCCCAACAATTTTCGATTTTGTGGCCATTAACTGGCCGAAAAACGAACAAACTGGCCAAATGAACGAATTTTGGACGATTTTTCGTATAGTGTATGGCCAGCATTAGTTATAGTATGTAGATTGTGACGGATCTTGGATACCACAGGTGGGCACATCCGCCAGACCTGTGTCTCCTGTCCTCCAAACGCACCTGCAGCCTGCAGATTCGCCATAACCAGCCCTTAACCCCTCAATCACGAGACAATCCACACAGGTGTTGAGGGTTAAACATGCAGAGAATCAACTGTTTATTAAATATAAAACATACACTTTTAAACACAGTTAGGGACACTCCCCTTAGCCTTGTCATAGAGGGGGGTAGGGGACAAGGAAGAACCAATGGGAATTGAACACTTGTACATTGAAACAGAGACTACAGTTAAACATAAAGGGATTATGATAAGCAGGCAGCCCCTCAATACACATCCCCTGCTGAGAGATGTCTCCAGTCCAGACCATTGTCTACATGCCCTGAACCAACACAATTAAACACAGCAACAAGAGGGGGGGGGTGGGGCATTACATTATCTCAATGCCAGCTTGTCCCCAA
The DNA here is from genome assembly GCA_029206835.1 of Rana muscosa. NCBI lineage: Eukaryota > Metazoa > Chordata > Amphibia > Anura > Ranidae > Rana > Rana muscosa. The sequence goes on from CM055117.1 coordinate 405,431,756, forward strand.
GTCTCTCAGTCTCTTCTGGGCCATAATCTGTGGGTAGGAGGCCAGCCCACAGTCCCTTCCAAAACACACAGTGACAGTGGGTTCTGTCACATAGATCAAGAGTTTCTGTTTCACTATCTGTGTACTTGTTCCTGGATAATGAATGCTAAAAGTTGAGCATTGTAGTCAGGCAACAAAAGTTTCCAGAAGGAAGTCAGCAATGATAGACTGAGTTTCAGTAAAAGTTCCTTTTTTATTTTTTATTTTTTTATAACTTGTAAAATACAAGGAAAAAATTCTAATTGATCCCTTAATGGTGCTAGTAACTAATTTTCCCAAAAGTCTGTTTTTCGATATTTCACACATACTGGAAATGTCACACGTTTGGTAATCTACTTCTTTTTCTTGTTTCTTCAGTTTGAAATGTTGTATATAAATTCTTTTACATGCATATACCTAATTTTGTACATATCTTACATTCTTCTTATTTTTAGAGAGAACGGGAAAGTGTTAGAACACCTGTTGAGTTTTAACTGCTATCTGGGGCCTTGTTAGAGATTTACCCCCAGTTCCTGTCCTGCTGACCATATTTTACAAACAGAAGGTGGGGTAACTCTCCAATGTCAACACAAATACAGTATATAGTAAATAGTAAGGCTTTTCTTTAGTAAATTAGAAAAAGGCTATAAACCCTATCAAATTTGCATTTCTCTTTGTGTCCCTGTTGTAGATATTACTTCACTTCCTTTCTAGTGAAACTATTATCATCAGGACAGGAAGTGAGGGTAACTCCTTTGGATAAAATATGGAAGGATGAGAACTTTGTTGTTATTTGGGGCTCCTTTAGGGAGATTTACCCTCAACAGGGATTATTATATACTTAAACAATACTGTCTTTGGAAATATTGTAATGTATCAGACACGATAAGCAATCCTTTTTCTTTTTTATTCATGCAGTGTAAGTTTACATTTTGATATAATGTACAGTATAGGCAGAATTCATATTTTTAATACAGGTTCTCATTTGTTTAATTTCAGTTCAGCTATGCCCACCACCACCAGATATTATCAATGGAGTAGTTTATCCTTTAAAGGATGAATATTCCTATTTGGACTCTGTGACGTACGCCTGCAATAGAAATTTGGCACTTATAGGTGAAAGCTCCGTCTCATGTATGGAGGATGGGCAATGGAGTTCAAATGCCCCTGATTGCAGAGGTAAGTTATGTACATTCTAGTAAATAAATAAATATAAATATATATATATATATATATATATATATATATTGTGAGGGGGTTAGCTCGGCAGCGGGTGTGTGTGACCCCCGAGATGGGCTCCCCACACAAAAACAGGCCCAGCAAACGGAGGTTGTGGTTTTCAAAATCAAAAAGGTGCGGTTTATTTTCTATTTACAGTGACAAAACACAGCAAAGCAAAAGAAACATAAACAAAATAAATCCTGGTCAACTTGACCTCTGACTAAACATACAGGTTTCCTAACTAACAACTGGGATCAGCCTAGTGCTGTCCTAGTCCCTAAGTCCCTGGTTTTAAATGTCCAAGCAAATAGCCACACAGGCTTTGTCTCACCGCACAGGGGTTCACTCTCCCTAGACAGTCCACACAGGTCTGGTTCCAGGCATGAGCTAACATCTAATGAAGCTGGGAGTTCTTATAGAGGCCTAAATGAGCTGACAAGCTTCAGCTGGTCTCATCAACTCCCTGTCTGCACGACGCCCCACACTCTCCCTAGAGGTATGAGTCATCCATGAGCCCACTAGCCTTATACAACTCTCCACCTAGTTGTATAAGTCGGCGTAAAGCCTGAATCTGGGCGAAATATATCTACCCCCCTGGATGCAACCAGGTGACTTTACCTTCCTGCTGTCACATACCCCCCCCTCTTGTTTTAACCTCGGGGTTGGAACACCAGCAATCAGGCATTCATGTACTCGAGACAAAGCATCCACATTCCCCATTTGAACGCCAGGGCGATGCTTTACTGTGAAGTTGAATTCCTGGTGGGCCAGGAACCACCTATTCACTCTTCTATTTGTTTCCTTGTTTTGAGCCATCCACTTTAACGGAGCGTGATCCGTAACCAAGTCAAAGTGCCTACCTAGCAGGTAGTACCGAAGGGAATCTAGAGCCCACTTCACCGCTAAACACTCCTTTTCAACGGTGGCGTAATTTACCTCATGGGACTTCAACTTCCTGCTGAGGTAAATGACTGGGTGCTCTTCCCCGTTCCAGACCTGGGACAATACTGCTCCTAACCCCACATCTGACGCATCACTTTGTACGACAAAGTCTTTAGAGAAGTCGGGTGAGTACAACACTGGCTGGCTACATAAGGCTTGTTTCAAGAATTGGAATGCTGCCTCAGCCTCGGGGGTCCATTTAATCATGACCGACCCTTTCCCCTTCGTCAGGTTGGTTAGGGGCACAGCCTTAGAAGCAAAGTGGGGAATGAATCGCCGATAATACCCAGCGATTCCCAGAAAGGCTCGTACCTGCTTCTTGCTGTTGGGACGTGGCCAACTCTGGATGGCCTCGACTTTGTTGAGTTGGGGTTTTATTACTCCCCTCCCAATGGTGTACCCAAGATATTTGGCCTCCTCCTGCCCAATGGTACACTTCTTGGGGTTAGCCGTAAACCCCGCTTCCCGAACAGAGTCCAGGACTGCTTGCACTTTTGGCAGATGTGAGGCCCAATCTGTGCTATGGACAATTACGTCATCCAGGTAAGCCGCAGCATACTTCCGATGGGGCCTCAGCATCTGGTCCATTTTCCGCTGGAATGTGGCCGGCGCATTCTGTAACCCGAACGGCATTCTTTTATATTGGAACGCCCCGTCTGGGGTTACAAATGCGGTTTTCTCTTTGGCCGACTTGGCCAGGGGGATTTGCCAATACCCTTTTGTGAGGTCAAGAGTCGTCATGTATCGGGCTGTTCCCAGCCGGTCGATCAACTCATCTATACGTGGCATGGGGTAGGTGTCAAATTTTGTAACTTTGTTCAACTGACGAAAATCGTTACAAAATCACCAGCTCCCATCCGGTTTAGGCACCAACACAATGGGACTAGACCAATCACTTTGGGACTCCTCTATCACCCCTAAGTTCAGCATTTTCTGTACTTCCTCCCGTATTGCCTCCCGTCGGGCCTCTGGGATCCGATAGGGTTTTAACTTCACCCTTTCACCGGGCGGGGTAATGATGTCATGCTCTACCCCAGATGTTTGTCCCGGCAGCTCAGAGAATACCTCCTTGTTGCGAAGCACAAACTCCTTAACCTCCTGTTGTTGGGGTTGTGACAAGGTGGCTGCTATTCCAACCTCAGGAATCACGCAACCAGTTTGAGCTGGTGACCAAGTGTCTGCGACTAGGGACACTCTATCCCTCCAGGCTTTCAACAGATTAACGTGATAGATCTGTTCGGGCTTTCGCCTTCCTGGTTGTCCGACCTTGTAATTCACTTCGCTCACTTTTTCAATTATCTCGTAGGGGCCTTGCCATTTGGCAAGGAATTTACTTTCAACCGTAGGGACAAGTACCAGTATCCTATCCCCCGGGGAAAAGGTACGGGTCTTGGCTCCACGGTTGTACACTCTCTGCTGTGCTAACTGCGCTTGGGCCAAATGTTCCTTCACGATGGGCATTACCTGTGCAATTCGGTCTTGCATCAGGGCGACATGCTCAATCACACTCCTGTGGGGAGAACTCTCACTTTCCCAAGTTTCCTTGGCAATATCCAACAGTCCTCTTGGGTGTCTCCCATACAGTAACTCAAAGGGGGAGAATCCCGTAGAGGATTGGGGCACCTCCCTAATAGCAAACATCAGATAAGGAAGTAGACAGTCCCAATCCTTTCCATCTCTATCCACCACTTTCTTCAACATTTGTTTTAGGGTTTTGTTGAATCTTTCAACCAGCCCATCGGTTTGGGGGTGATACACAGATGTACGTAATTGCGTCACTTTGAACAATTTACACAGCTCCTTCATAACCCGGGACATAAAGGGTGTACCTTGGTCCGTAAGCAGTTCTTTACAAATACCCACCCGGCTAAACACAAGAGATAGCTCTTTGGCTATGGTTTTGGCCGAGGTATTTCGGAGAGGGATCGCTTCTGGATAACGGGTGGCATAGTCCATTATAACTAATATGTACTGGTGCCCCCTAGCGGACTTGATTATAGGACCTACCAAATCCATGGCGATCCTCTCAAACGGGACCTCAATGATGGGTAGAGGGACCAGCGGGCTACGGAAATGTGGCATCGGGGCCGACCTCTGACACACAGGGCAGGAGGAACAATAATTTTCTATGTCCTTCATCACCCCCGGCCAATAGAATCTCTGTAATACCCTCTCTCGGGTTTTCTCTGTCCCCAGATGACCTCCAAGAATGTGCCCATGGGCCAACTCCAACAGCAACTTCCTGTAAGGTTTGGGCACCACAAGCTGCTCAACGGTTTCTTCTGCCCTTTTTGCCACCCGATACAGTAGGTCCTTCTCTACGCTGAAGTATGGGTAAGTGCAGGTATTATCTGGGTTCACTAACTCGCCATCTATTTTCACTACGTTTTCCCGTGCCTTTATTAGGGCGGGGTCTTTCAACTGTTCTGTGGCAAAGTTTTCCCTGTGAACCTCAAGATCAGAAAACTCCACAGACGGTAGGTTTTCGTCTGAGGAGGTGGGCTCCTCTCCAGTTTCTTGAGTCTCCCCTGCCAATACTGATAAGGGAAATTCCGGAGAGTCCTCACCACTCTCAGGGGAGTTCTGGCTATCACATTCCTGGTACATAGGGGCACCAGTGGGGGGCTCAGGATCATCCCACAGTTCCCAGAACTTCGGAAAATCCCTTCCCACAATGGCGTCATGCGGTAACTGAGATACTAAGCCCACTGGATGAGAGAGGGTACCTTTGGGGGTCTCGAAACACACTGTAGTCACTGGATACTCTCGGGTGTCCCCATGCACACAAATAACAGCTACCTTGCTATTCCCAGAGACCTCTGTTTTAACTAACTCAGCCTTTATCAGGGTCACAAGGCTACCTGAATCCAGCAATACCACAACATTTCTACCATTAACACACATTTTGCATAAATGTTTCTCAGTTCCTCGAATGGCAGTGCATGCGACTGTCGCACACAGCGACTGACGTCTGCCCGTCAGAAAGTCACACTGCATGGGTTCCTCCACAACCAGGCAATTGGCTGCAACATGTCCCGCTTGCCGGCAGCGGTAGCAAACGATCCTTCTTGCGGCCTCTTGAGCCGCTGATTTCCCAGGCTGTTCTCGCCAAACTTGGGGTAGAGCTCCCACCCTCTCACTCTCTCCACCCTTACCCCTTGGAATCCTCTTATCCGCCCCTGGGGATGGTCTGGTCTTAGGGTGGAAAGTCCGAGTGTCTCTGGAAGAGGCCGTCAGGTTCTCTGTAGCCAAGTATTTCTCCACACGATCCACAAGACCATCGGCCGTCTCTGGGTCTCCATGGCTTACCCACTTTTGGATGGCAGTAGGAAGAGCTCTCAAAAACCGATCCATTACAACACGTTCCACAATCTTTGGTGCGGACAAAGTCTCTGGCTGTAGCCACTTTCTGCTCAGGTGAATGAGATCATACATTTGAGACCTGGGGGGTTTTCCAAGCTGGAAAGTCCAGTTATGCACACGCTGAGCCCGGACAGCCTGGGTGACACCCAGCCTTGCCAATATTTCAGCTTTTAGCATCACATAGTCTTTTGCTTGGTTAGGCTCTAGGTCATAGTAAGCTTTCTGCGATTCACCAGTTAACAGAGGAGCCACCAGTCCAGCCCACTGCTCCTCAGGCCACTTTTCTCTTTCAGCGGTCCTTTCAAATGTGGTCAAAAATACCTCTGGATCATCCTCTCCAGTCATTTTTGTCAATAAACGACTCACCCCAAAGGACGCGGTATTAGTGGGACGGCTTTCCTCACTGGTCTGCGGACGTTGCTGCATTGCTGCTTCCATCTGTTGTTGTAGTCTCTGCTCTTGCTTCTGCAACAGGTCTATGAAGCGGGCCTCAGATTGCTGCTGGGCTTGTTGCTGAGCCTCCAGACTCTGTTGCAAAGTTGCGTTCGTCTGCTGCTGGGCTGCAAGGCTCTGTTGATGAGCTTGCTGCTGGGCTGCGAAGTTCTTTTGCAAACCTGCATTTGTCTGCTGTTGATTGGCATTTGCTAGAGCCAGCTGCTTCAGTATCTCCTCCATGCTGGCTTAAAAAAAAACTGCCACTGGTTCTCCACCAACTGTGAGGGGGTTAGCTCGGCAGCGGGTGTGTGTGACCCCCGAGATGGGCTCCCCACACAAAAACAGGCCCAGCAAACGGAGGTTGTGGTTTTCAAAATCAAAAAGGTGCGGTTTATTTTCTATTTACAGTGACAAAACACAGCAAAGCAAAAGAAACATAAACAAAATAAATCCTGGTCAACTTGACCTCTGACTAACTAACAACTGGGATCAGCCTAGTGCTGTCCTAGTCCCTAAGTCCCTGGTTTTAAATGTCCAAGCAAATAGCCACACAGGCTTTGTCTCACCGCACAGGGGTTCACTCTCCCTAGACAGTCCACACAGGTCTGGTTCCAGGCATGAGCTAACATCTAATGAAGCTGGGAGTTCTTATAGAGGCCTAAATGAGCTGACAAGCTTCAGCTGGTCTCATCAACTCCCTGTCTGCATGACGCCCCACACTCTCCCTAGAGGTATGAGTCATCCATGAGCCCACTAGCCTTATACAACTCTCCACCTAGTTGTATAAGTCGGCGTAAAGCCTGAATCTGGGCGAAATATATCTACCCCCCTGGATGCAACCAGGTGACTTTACCTTCCTGCTGTCACAATATATATATATATATATATATATATATATATATATATATATATATATATATATAAACATGAAAGGCATTTAGCAGGCTCCACTTCAACAGGTATATCTTCATTAAACAAAGAAGGGATACAATGTCCAATAAACGCAAATTCACTTTTACTTGTAATCCAAGTGTAATCCAAATCATATCACATTTCAGCTGAGCAACAGTTTCCTGCATGCCATGGTCTTTTTTTCAATGCGAATAAGACAGGTGAAAAACATCAAGATAAATACCCCACACTGGAAGTCCCACTACTGTATCCTAGTGACCCTCATACACCATTCAATATTTACTTCATTAACATCAATAGAGTTCATTAACCCTTCATAGCCAAACTCGTACTGGTCATCATAGGCATTCCTATCCATATTCCGATGATCCATTTTTTATTAAATACTTGGAACACTTTAGTGTTAAATATACCCTTCTTTATATATCTAAAATAAAAAGTAAAAAGAAAGCATAATCATTTTTAGTTTATATACATAGCTGCGATCTTTACAAGAAGGGATACAAATCATAGTCCTTCTTAAAACCTTGTGGTTGCAAGGTGTTCTGTTTGTTGATCCACCAAACCTCTCTTTTCTTAAGTGACAAAATCCTTTTGCCCCTTTTCCTGTGTTTAGATGTACCTTCTAAGATCATAAAGCGCAAATCAGTACAGTGCATCCCTGTTCTATAAAATATCTAGGAACAGGGAGGTCTATAAAATATCTAGGAACAGGAACAGGGAGTCCCGATTGTCTGTTGCAGATCGAAAACTTGTGCTGTGTGATCCGATCTTTCATCTTTTGGGTAGTTCCCCCTCATCTACATTTTAACAATTTGCATGAGCAGCAGAAAAACATAAATGACATATGAGGACTGAAAAGTATGACAACCTTTGATCTTAAATTCCTGACTGGTCTATGCGTGAAACGCCCACCCTTTGTCATTAAACAACACTGTGTGCAATTAGGGCAAAGGAAAGATCCGTTCCTATCTGTTTCTGAAAAACTGATCTTACCAACATTACTCGCAATTATTGTATTCTCCAAAAGGGTTGCAATGGGACTGTTTGAAATTCCTGTACACCAGGATCAGCCAGTGCTATTTTATTATTTTAAAAATGTCTACTATACTAATATATATTTGATATTGCACTGAACATGGAATATGCTTATTGCAATTTATTTACTGAGCTACTTATGTATCTTTAAATTGCTTCATTCTGGTCAAACGTTCTGTACAATCTTTTGCAGATAACCGGGAATCCTTCCCACGGAGATATTGTGTTCTCCCCGCAGGGGGGCCAGGAAAACACAATCACGTGAAAAAAAGACATGCTGTTTGATCGATTAACTTGGGTACAATCGGCTTGCCCATACATTGTTCAAATCTCCGCCAGTCTCTGCTAATCTGGCCGAGATTCGAACCATCTATGGCTGGCTTAAATTACTGCAACTGTTGGTGCTCATGGAGCTCCCACACGGGAGAAGGGGGGGCTTAGGAACATGTTACACCCTACATATAGGTGTAGCTACCTCCCCCGGTACTCCACACACCCGCAGACCCCTATTTGTTAATGGGATCAACTGGTTTCGTTACTTTGGGTCTGTAGCAATTACCTCCCACGAGTGAATTCTTCAGCTCCGTTGTCTAGGTACACAAATATCTTCCAGGAATAAGGCCAATGTCCACACATGAGTAAAACCTAATCAGCAAGGCTTTATTCTTTTTCCGCTTTGAGTTAACTTGAAGAAAGCAAGATCAGAAAAGTTGAAAGACGTAGGGGAAGGTTTAGGCACGCAACACTTAAATCCAGTATATACACTCGTCGCCACTCAAGCCTGAGTGGGTATTGCTCACTCGGATAGTCCCTATGAGAGCAGTCCTAGCAGCCGGGATGGAGCATGAATGTCAGAGATGATGGATCCCCCTCTAGGCAGGCCTCCAGGCCTCTCCCCGAGACAGCAGTACCATCGCTAGTCTCCGCCGGGACTGTTCTTCCCCTGGAACTCCTTTCCTAAAGATGGTCCTCCTAACAACGGGCAGCCTGGGATCCGTCTCTGAAGCATAGGCCCTAGTCAGCGGAGCTGGGCCTACAATGCAGCAACAGGGCCTCGGGCTGAAGGTGCCCAAGGCCTAAGCACTCCAGCGCACCTCGTGCCATGTGGGCTACGAGGCACACTCACTGGACCAGAGGTCCCCCTGAACGCCTTGGTGTCCCTCTGGAATCGCCCCTCGCCAAATGGCGTCTGCCCCTTTTGTACCCTCTCCCAGCATGCACAGCGGGTAGACCACGCCCACTGCATGGCTGCCGAGAGAGGACACCCAAGGTGCTGTGATACCCCCGTAATCCAGCCCGTGCTGGCTGTGACAGCGCCACCTGCAGACAAAGGAGAACAAAACTGCCGGGCAGTATCACACCCAGAGCAGAACAATAATTGAACATAATTGGTCTGAGCCCAACTACTGGCTCAGACCACCCTTAAATGTCCACATAGCGCCCCCAAATATTGGGGGGGGCGCTACATAGGTGTAGCATATAACATGTTCCTGAAGGTGAACTTAGCCTTCAGCAATGAACTAACACATTTAAACATAGTAGCAACATGAAATAGCAACAATAATGAACGCTGACCTCGGAGCGGGATCATCAGTGTATCTTAAAGTGGAGTTCCGACTTAATTTTTTTTTTAAAGTCAGCAGCTACAAATACTGCAGCTGCTGACTTTTAATAATCGGACACTTACCTGTCCCACAGTCCAGCGATGCGGGGGAACGAAGTCATGCTCCTCTCCCCCTCCTCTCCGCGGCGCCGGCATCACTACTGTGGGCGCCCGGCTGTGGCTTCACATCCGGGCACACACTGCGCATGCGCGAGCCGTGCTGCGCACTGTGACTGGCCAGGCAATCATCTGGGACCTGTGACGTGTCCCAGATGATTGCTGAGAGAAAGGGGGGAGAGGTGAACTTCCTTCCGGCTCCGCGGTGCCCCGGGAGGAAGTGGGAGCTGAAACCCTCTAAAAAGAGGGTTTCTGCTCCCCCCCAAAAAAATTATCATGTCAGGGGGTCACCTTCCCTTAAAGGGGAAGTTCCATTTTTGGGTGGAACTCCGCTTTAATCCCCCAAAACAAAGAAAACTGATGCATACCTATGCATTATACACAGTTAAAAGCTAGAATCACAATTCAGCCCTATAGGTGACAACATATCTATTTCAAAGATCCAGAAGATGTCCTTGTGTTTAACCACTTCCCACCCTGCCACTGTACATATATGGCCGGCTGGGCGCTCTCTCCTTCTGAGTGGACGTTCAGGAACATCCCTCAGGATGAGGGGGATCGCGCGCGTGTGCCTGTGCAGCGGCGCGATCCCGATGCGCTTGTGTCACCTGGACACGGTGCATCTCAGATCTGCAGGAGGGCTCTGTGATTGGCCCTCCTGATCACATGACGGCCGTATCCAATCACAGCCATCATGTGATGTAAATACAGAGCCGGTTGCTAGGTGATCAGCTCTCCTCTCCTCACACAGAAGTTGTCGGTGAGGAGAGGAGAGCGGATCTCTGCAGCCGGCTGGTGATCAGTGAGTATGAGCTGTTTTTTACAGCTTTTTACACACTGATCAACAGTGATCACCCATGTAGCGGCCTCACCCGCTTTCTCCCTTCTTCTTTTACGTCTGGCTGACTCGTCTAGGGGAACCAGGGAGAGAAGGGTGAGGTGCACCACCAGCTCGCACCTCGTGTATGTGTAGAGGTTTGAGCTAAAATCTTTACCTTCGGGTCTGTGTCCCGGTCCGGAGCTTCCACTTCTCCGCTTGCAGGTGGATAGATGAATGTAGAACACTTTGCTCCCAGAAAAGTTAGCCCACACCAGGTGACAGTACAACTTGGTGGGGAGAGGGTTCAGCCACAATCCTTTCGGATTAGAGAAGCTGTTAGGAGTTCACAACAACTTTTGGCGCACGGTCGCTGCCACCGACCGTGAGGTTGGTCCCTGACACAGACCGGGTGAACGATGAGGTCCCTGCCACAGACCTTTGGATAGGTCTCTGCCACCGACCTGATTGTAGTTGGGTCTCTGCAAAGACCATAGAACGTGGACTACCTTCTAATGACTGCCCCTGTTAGGGAGATGATCCATCCGGACGGTCCCCAGAGGCCTGCACTCTCACCAGCCAATGCTGCGCTGGATCTTCAAGCCAGGTCACCTCCCTGGTTCTCCTCGCCAAAGACTCGGGTCCCCTCACTCGGTGGGCCCCTAGGTATCTTCTCCCATGCAGGACCCATTCGAAGGTACTGGGCCCCAGGCCGTTGCTAGTACCTCACCTCAGGCTTAAGGTGCCTGGGATGGAACTCGAACTTCCCCGCGCCCAGGCCGAGGGCACCCTGGGCGCAGATGAACAGGACAGCAGCCCCCAGGCTGAAGGTGCCTGGGGCTCAGACCTCGTGCGCAAGATGTCCGCCCTCTTTATACTCTCTCCCAGCAGGCACAGCGGGTTCCCCGCCCCGCTGTACTACTGCCGCAAGAGGACACAAAGGGCACGGCCCTACAATGATGGTTCAACCTCAGCCCAAGGCGACAGCACCACCCAGGGGCCGCAGGGAACTGAACACCATTATTATCTTCCACAAACCAAAATGGCCATAAATCCCTAATAATTAGTGCATCTGGGCCATGCTACCGCCCAGACACTCCCCCTAAATGTTGACACCCGCTACACCAATGTAAACACACAATGTAAAACACACAAAGTCCCCACACAATGTCCCCAAAATAGTGTCCCCACACAGTAAAAACCCCTGTCCCCCACATATGTAACAGTAAAATCATATGTCCCAATGATCATCTGCACACATATGTCCGTGATCACCTGCGCACATCTGTACATGATCATATGCGTACATCTGTCCGTGATCCCACAAACCAATTATTACACACTTAACAGGATTTTTTTTACCAAAGACATGTAGCAGAATACATTTTGGCTTAAATTTATGACAAATTTCGATTTTATTGGATTTCTTTTCAAATAGAAAGAAGAAAATATTGGTTTTTTTTCAAAATTTCCGCTCTTTTTTCGCTTATATCGCAAAAAATAGCATGACCGCGCAATTGTCATTGAAAGTGTGAGAGCGCTGAAAGCTGAAAATTGGTATGGGAAGGAAGGGGGCGCAAGTGCCCAGTATTGATGTGGTTAAGAGCAGTAATATGGTCACCTATTAAGAACAGTAATTGGGTTCATTTATCAACATACCGTAATCATCAGTATGTTTACATAATGAAGTCTCTGGATCTTTGAATTCCATACGTTGTTGTCACCTAATTCATGATTTTGTGGTGCTGCTGTTCACATCATACACTATATGTGTTTGTATGTTGGGTTTTACATTTCTTCAAATTGAATAAAGAAAGGAAAAAAACAATTGGGCTTTTAACCTTTTTGCTGCCAGGCCCTGTGCTAGACTTTTAAATTCAGGTGGCCAGACCATTTTTGCAATTTTTCTGTTCCTTTTTTATTTTTCCCTTACAGCTTCCAGATTTAGTAAAAGACTAATACATTTTCTGAAAGCACGTGACCAGTAGAATAAAAGGTGCTACTGATTTTTAGGGTCCCATGATATTTGCGCTAAAAATCAATACTAGCAGATACAAACACAACGTATCTTACAAAATTCCTGCTAAATTCCTACTAAATATCAAAGCTTAACCTGTATTGAGGTAATAAATAACAAACATTTGTAAATTTTTAATTATTTCTTTTCGCAAAATAGTGAAATCGAACATACTGTACGCAAAACTGTAATTAACCAAATTTCTCAAAATCTTGAGATTTCCATTTTTCATTTACAGCTTTCAGAGTTTATAAAAGACCCCCCCTCCCCCAAACCATATATGTTCTGAAAGCACATGACCAGCAGAATAAAAAGATGGTGCTACTGATTTTTTAAGCCCCACAGTATTTGTACAAATGTTTATCAAATCTCTATTGAAAAAAGCCACTAAAATCCTTATTAGCACACAACAAAATTCTTGCTGAATTCCTACTAAGGCCTCATTCACATGGGGTGTACTAAAGCGTATGCCCATGGAGGGCTGTAGGGAGACCCGTGTATACCCACACAGGGATGCACATGTGTTCTTTAGATCCCTGTGCAGGCAGTCCCATTCATGTCATATGGGATGCAGCGGCTGCAAGGACAGATCTGACACCCATGGACCCAAACGCAGACAGTGTGAGTTCAGGGACATGCACCCACATGGATGTCAAGTTGGGAGCAGTATACATGCAGCCACTGTGTCCCAATTGACATGAATGGGACTGCCTGCACAGGAATGCACAGAACACCTGTGCATTCAGATGCAGGCACTGTGTCCCAATTGACATTGACGGGACTACCTGCATAGGGTTGCACGGAACACATGTGCATCCCTGTGCAGCTAAACAGGGCCTCGCTGTAATATGCCCTGCATGAACAAGGCATTAGGCCTTGTTTAGACTTGTGGTTAGGGGGGCAACAAAAATGTGCTGTTGAGCTGCGTTTCTGCCACCCACCAAGTGTCCCTCCTTAAGATGGAATGGGCAGTGGATGGGGGTGTTTACATGCCGTGGCTCCAATGCTTTGCTTTGAGCCCACGACAAAGTTGCTTTTCTTTGCACCCGCTGAACGCTACACATTCAAGTCAATGGGGAGGCGCTGCCAATGTCCTGCAACCGTGTGCAATACACGTGGTTGCGGCACATTTGTTGGCAAAAATGGGGTTAAAACAAGCAGTGAGGAAGCAGTGCATCGCTTCCTCATCACCTGTCAGTAGCCTCTGGAGCATGAACCTAATGTGGATCAGGCTTCAGAGGCAAAGGAGATTTAGATGCATGTTTAACCACTTGCCGACCAGCCGCACGATCCCACGAACCACCGTAAGTATACGTCGGTCCCTTTAAGCGGGATAGCAGGTGCGCGCATGTGCCCGCTGCATCAGGGGGTGTCGATGCTTGTGACCGGAGGTTGCGATGACCACCGGCCACAAGCGATCGCGGGCACGAGAGGCAGAACAGGGAGTTGTATGTCACCTTCCCCTACAGTTAGAAACACATTAGGGAACACAGTTAACCCCTTGATCATCCCCTAGTGTTAACCCCCTCCCTGCCAGTGACATCAATATACGCTTATTGCAATTTTTATTACCAAAAATATGTAGAAGAATACATATCGGCCTAAACTGAGAAAATATTTGCTTTTTTTGTTTATAGCACAAAAAATAAAAATCGCAGAAATGATCAAATACCACCAAAAGAAAGCTCTATTTGTGGGAAAAAAAGGACGTCAATTTTGTTTGGGTACAGCGTCGTATGACCGCGCAATTGTCAGTTAAAGCAACACAGTGCTGAATCGCAAAAAATGGCCCGGTCATTGGGCAGCCAATTCTTCTGGGGCTGAAGTGGTTAAATCTACCCTTAGGCCCCTTTTACACGGGGTGGACTCCGCCAGAAGTCGGCTTGTTCAGCAGGGAATCTGTCTGCTGAATCCTGCTGAGCAAGGGCATGGCTGATTTGTGCCTGCTCTGCTTATGCAGAGCAGACCCAGCCCACTGCTATGGGCGGTCGGATGTAAATGGACTGCCTGTCCGTTTATACCTGACTGCCATCCGATTCGCTATATGGATGGGGAACTGATCCCCATCCATCTGTTTTTAGCAGATCGGTTTGGATGTAGGCAGGTGAATTAGCAGAAAGGATTGGTACCAATCACTGTGTTCATTCAGGAAAGAAAGGGGGTTGGTAAACACATTTTTACCAGCCCCCCCTGCTCTCCATCCTCACAGTCATCGATCTCCTGGGCAGCAGCTGCAGCTGGCAGGAGGGGGTGGAGGGAAAGCCAGCCAGCAGAGCTGCATGGGGGGTCACTGGGGATCGGTGAGGAAGGAGGGGCACCGAAGAGGAGGAAGGGTCCCAGCAGGATTATTTGAGAATTTTTCAAAATTTTTTGCACTGTGGCTGGATGCAATTGCCGGCAGGAGAAGCAGCGGGAAGAGCGGACAATTGCATCAAGCCCTAGGTGATCTGTGCTGGAGGGAGGAGGGGAGTGGCCGGTGCTGGCTGTGAGAAAGTTGCTGGGAGGATCAGTGGTAGAGTAAGGGAACAGTAAGGGGGTGGGGGCATTTTAGCGGCTAGTGCATCAGAGGATGTGGAGCAACACCGAGCAGTAGGTGACAGGCAGGAAGCCATGGCGGGTGGGGGGGTCACATTTTAAGTGAATAGATCTAATGCTGAACAGTTCTGCTTTAAGCCCCTTTCACACAACCGGACCAATCGAGTCCGCTTGTCCGTTTTACCCATTGTTCTCTATGGAGCAGTGTCCGCTGACACCCGCCAGCATCTGATCCGATCCGCTAAAAACAGACGAATGGGGGTATGTTCGCCATCCATTTGGTGGATCGGATGACAGTGGGATGAAAACAAATGGGGCAGTCTTTTTCCATCCGACCGCCCGATAGAGAACATGAGTCTGTGTCCGTGTTCACTCCGCTATGCAGAACTGTCATCTGCCTGCTCAGTGGGCAGTCCTGTTTGACAGATTTTGCTCCATCTGAAGGGGACCATGAGCTCATGGTCACTGGAGTGACCATAGGCTTATAGCAGAAGGAGGAATGTCAGATCCATATCACTATACTGTCAAAATTATTGGGCATCCCAGTCTTAGTCCATAGGGTTCAATATTGAGTTGGCAATTTTTTATTTTGAGAATCTTGCAAACAAGAAACACATTCCAACTTTTGTTTTATACAAAAATACAAAAAATAAATATATATATATATATATTTCCTTTTTTTTTTTTTTATATATATGCATAACATATTGTATACAAGACTAATAATAACAAAGGCATACTTCAACCTATAATATATGAACAAACGTTTTTTTCCCACCAAGAGAAATATCACTGCATTAAATTATACTATATATATATATATATATATATATATATATATATATATATATATATATACACATACATATACATATACATATATACACACATATATATACATATATATACACACACATACATACACACATATATATACATACACATACACATATACATATACATACATACACATACATACACATCACTACAAGCACGGACATCTTCAAAAATACTACACATTACTCAACTTAATTAACACTCAGACCAAGAAACATAGATTATCATGTGTATGTAGCCTTTCTTTAAAAATAATGTGTATCCGTGAAAATCTAAGGAAGTGCCCAGAGAGAAAACAGGGAAAGAACCCAACACCCAGAGATCAACAAACAGCAGCCAACAGGCCTGATATTCCTCCACGCCTTTATCCAGACCCTTTGCCGCCATCTGTCTTTCTCAAAACCCCGAATTTTCCCTACCTCACCAAGAATCTCACACACCACCACCGGAACAGGAAGGACTTTCTGCCGAAGGGATACCTGACACCGTGCATTCCAGGTGTAATATCGGACTACTAAGCTGACTAAAAAAAGAGTGTCCAAATCAAATCCCTTGCGATTCTGAAATGCTCCATACACCCACTCAGCATAAGACATGCTAGGCAAGAAAGGAATATTTAGAGCCCTCCCCACCTTTTTATAGACTTCTATATTGAAAGGGCGCTGAAGCAAGAAGTGGTCCATGGTTTCCACTTCACCCTGACACTCCGCTCTTGGACAACCGCGATTGTCCAAAGAGCGGCACTTCACGTTCCCCCTCACATAGAGCCTACCGTGGAAAGCGAGCCAGGTCTGGTCCCTAAATTTCAAGGGAATCCGCTCAGAATTTATTAAACGTAAACCTTTCCTCATAATATGACCTGGGCAATCCCTTAAGGCCAGTGGCGCATGAAAGACAGAACCCACGATCTTCTCACCCAGGAGTCTCCTAGGGAGGCACCTGATATCCTCCGCTGTCACATGCCACCGTTTAAGAATTTTCAGGCACGGGGCAACATAAGCCCGGGAGCTTACCATGCTTGATCCTTAGGCTTTTCACTGGCCCGCCACTCTCCCAACAGCCCAGAAAAGGTCTAAACCAGATCTGGAAAATACCTACCCATCCAGGCGGTCTCTCTGCTAGCATGTTACCAAAATTGTGTTTCAAAAACATCAGAGAGAAGAACACAACCGGGTTGACCATCCCTAGGCCACCCTTCCGCCTTGATAGGTAAGTCACATTCCGCTTCACAAGATTCAGCCTGTTCCCCCATAATAATTGGAAGAAACAACTATAAATCCTGGTATAGAAGGACTCTGGCAAGATGCAAACAAAGCTGACATACAGAAAGGTAGGAATCAGGTAGGTCTTAATCAAGTCCACCCTTTCCCTCAAGGAGAGCCGCCACCCCTTCCAGCATTTCACCTTGACATCAGCATCATTCAGCCTGGCTTCCCAATTTGACTTACTGTAATCATCAGGGCCAAACTCGATGCCTAATATTTTGACTTTCTGCTGAGGCCTCGGGAAGGTGTCCGGAAGTGCAAAGCTCTCACCTCCCTCGCTCATCCAAAAAACTTCACTTTTATCACGGTTGACCTGAGAGCCCGATGCCTCGGAATACTGCTCTATAACTGAGACCACCTCCTGCGCCTCCTCTGTCCCAGAGATAAAGAAAGAAACATCATCAGCATAGGCTACAACCCTCAAGGGCGGCTCACCAGTAATGCCCACCGGCACCCCACACAACGGTCCGCTCTCTAGCCTTCTGATGAAGGGTTCGATTGCAAACACATATAGCAAAGGGCTCAGTGGACTCCCCTTGCGCACCCCGGATCCAACCCTGAAGGGCCGTCCAACCCAACCGTTAACAAGCATGAAGCTCTCTGCCTCTCTGTATAAAGTCTTAAGCCATCCAATAAACCCACCCTCCAGGCCATACTTGTCAAGGAGAAGCCTGATCCAATGCCAGCAAATACTTTCCCCAGCCTTCAGCCCTGCAACGTTCCAGAGCCTCCCGGACAGCTAACACCGCTGAAAAAGTGCTCCTGCCCTGGACCGAACAGTGCTGCTGACGAGAAAGCAATCTGTCTGCTACTGACGACAAGCGCCAGAAAATTATCTTCGCCAGAATTTTTCTATCGACATTGAGAAGGCTAATGGGGCGCCAATTCTTCCTCATCGAGGGATCCTTGCCTTTTGACAACAGAATCACAGCAGATTGTCTCATGGAGGGAGGGAGCGAACCCTCTTGCAGACAGCCATTAAATACCTCCACAAGATAAGGTACCAAGCTGGATTTGAAAGTCTTATAAAATTCAGCTGTCAATCCGTCTGGCCCAGGTGTTTTCTTAATAGCCAGACCGTCTATAGCTTTGACTACCTCTTCTGCTGTGATTTCCCCCGTCAAACTTGCCAGCGGAATGTTATTTCCCAGACCTGGTGTAGAATCCAGAAAACTTGACATCTTTGCCCGATCAAGGTACTTCTCCCCCAGAAGATCCACATAAAAAGACCTTGAGACCTCCAGGATCCCTGACCTGGATTTCGTCAAAGAGCCCGTACTATCCCTTAGCCCAACAACCGTCTTAACTGCTGCGCTTTGTTTGCACTTCTGATAAGGGTCGGGTGAGTGATATTTCCCGTAGTCCCTTTCCAGAACCAAAGAAGCGTGCCGATCATACTGATAGTTCCTAAGGAGAAGTTTTACCTCAGAGATTGCCCCTGAATCTCCACCACTCGAGACAAGGCGATCAAATTTTCTCCGCAGCTGCTGGTAGGCAATGTACCTACCAAGCTGTTTCCTTTTTCCTATGGCCTTGAAAAACCCACTAATCCGGCTTTTGGCAAGCTCCCACCACTCCGACTTACTGCTGCAGAAATCCAGGATGGTTACCTGAGCCTGAAAAAAATCCTCAAAAGATTGTCTTACCTCCTCGTCATTCAGCAGAGCCGAATTCATCCTCCAAATACCCTTTCCTTTAGGTGGCATATCTGAAGCATTGAGAATAACAGACAGCATAAGGTGATCAGAGAACTCCACCATACGACACTCAGGAGCCGAAAAGGCAGAGTCCCCCTTAAAAAAAAACCTGTCTATCCTGCTCTCACAACTGCCTCGCTTAAACGTGTACCCCGTGCTGTCTGGGCATCTTCCAGACCTGCTTCCCTGGCTATCGTACTAAGAAAGACGCTATCATATCTCAGGCTGTCAGTGGAGCCTTTCCTGTCTTTGGGCCTAGTAATGGTGTTAAAATCACCTCCAAAGACAACTTGCCGAGATGTAAAAAGGAAAGGCTTAATCTTTGTAAAGAGGCATTTCCTCTCCCATCTAGTTTGTGGTCCATAAATATTTACTAAACGTAGATCATGCCCCTTCACAGAGACGTCCAAGACCATACACCAGTGGTTCTCAACTCCAGTCCTCAGGGCCCACCAACAGGCCAGGTTTGCAAGATAACTGAAATGCATAACAGGTGATATAATTTGCTGCTCAGGGATTGCAGTATTCTAGTCTGCATCTCACCAAGGTAATACTTAAAATCTGGCCTGTTAGTGGGTCCTGAGGACAGGAGTTGAGAACCACTGCCATACACCTTCCAATCTCTACCTCGATAACCCGCCGACACGTTACCATGCCAGTAAAAAGTACTGCAACTCCGCTGTAAGGCTCGGCCGCAAGAGACCAGAAGGAGGGCCCACGCCTCCACTCCCTCTTTGCCAGGTGGACATCGGCAAGGCTATTTAGCCAGGTCTCTTGCAAAAATAAAACATCAGCATCCATCTCGCTGAGCAAAAATAAGGCCATGTTACGAGCCCCTACAGATTTTATGCTGGCAACATTAATGGTTGCCACCTTTATCGGAGTGGGAACTGCCATCAGGATGATTGAGGTAGGCGTTTCTTAGCCTGAGCTCCCTCCCCCTTTACTGGAGACCTTGACCTCTTTAGTGAGCACTCTACCTCATCCTCCTCCATCTGAGACACGGAATTAGAAGACTCCTCCTCCCCCTCAGATAAGGACCCAAACTTGTTTCCCAGAGGTAGATCATCTACCTCTAAAGATGAAACCGAGGAGGCAGAGGTCAGGACTACCTTATTCCTCCTTCTGCCCACCTTGGTCCACTCTCCCTCCTCCCCTGAAACATCACCCTGAAAGGCCTCATCTACATCATTAGCAGTGGCAACTTCCCCCTTCTTCCCCTTAGAACCTCCACTAGAGGTCTTACGTTGCCTCAGAGAAGGCCCAGGTGAAGCTGCCACCTCAGATCGGCATGAATCTGCCCCTTTGGCAGCCTCAGTCAATCTGGATGACTTATTTACATTTGGAACACTGGGCACCTGAAACACTGGGGAAGAACACACAACAGAAGTAGACACTGACACAGTAGGGAGCAGAGACTGGGGAGCAGACACAAGAGGGGTCACACCTTCAGATTGGGAAACTGACACCTGGGGGGCCCCCTCAGGACTAGCTGAAACAGCTCCACCAACCCCTTGCTGCCCCCCACGTTCCTCCTCCTCCATCCTCAGCAGTTCTTCCACTACCTCTGGCTGATTATGGAGGGCTTCAGGGCAAAGGCTATAGGGGTGACCTAACTTGTTACAAAGATTACAACGAATACTATTGCAGTCCTTTGCAACGTGCCCTGAGCCCTGACAGAGGGAACATTTCTGCGCAGAACATGAGCTTGAAAAATGGCTCTTTTCACCACAGCGATGACAAAGCTTTGGTTGCCCTGCATAAAATGTAATAATCCTGTCACGACCTATAAAGGCAGACGAAGGGATGTGCTTAACAACATTACCCGTGACATGTAGTTTTAATAACACTGTCCATCCTCCTGTCCATATCCCCCTGTCATCTACAACTTTTCTCAAGGGGGCTTGGACATCCGCATATCTCCTCAACCACACCACCAGATCCGCAGCAGGAATGGACTTGTTACGTACTAGAATGGTGACGTTTTTATATAATGGCTGGCGGGAGACTACTTTAGGTGACAAACCTGCCCATCTTGGGGACTCCTTACACCTCTGCTCATACCTCTCCCAAAACACATCTAAACCTTCCGCCTTGACAAAGGAGAGGTCATACTCATATGACCCAACTGGGCTGATAAGGGCAAAAATCTCCTCTGCTTTAAAACCCATCCCCAGAATACGGTCCACCACATCTCTCCAATTTGGGGGGGGGGGGCTTCTCCAGTCCACCTCAATTGGACCACATTGCGGCGTTTAAAGGAGCTACCAGATGGTGTCAGGTTGGCCTGACCTTCACTCACATCACTCCTAGTGACCGCAGAATAACTGGCCCTACTCACCCCGGGGACAGGTGCAGCCAGTGCTGCAGCATGGGAAATAACCGCACTCCTTGCAACATCCGGCACATCACTTTTAGTAACAGACCCTTCTTTAGATAAAGTAGTAACAACATTATTGTCAGGAACAGATGGAGCAGAGACTTCTGACACAGAAATGTCATTTACATTACCCTTGGTAATTCTTACTTCATTACCAGTATCTAAAGAGTTACCAGCAGTAGAGATGTCTTTATCAGCACTCTTCACAGCAGAGTCTGCACTGGCTGGCTGTACACAGGTGAAAGTCTCAGCCAGGAGATGAGCTTGCTCTCCGCTGCCCTCTACTGCACCATCCATAGAAACTACACCTCCATTACACTGTATAGGCAAGTCATGACCAAAAACCTCTTTTTCTTTCACCCGTTGTTTCAAAGGTTTTGGGGGGACATCATCATCCTCTTCTTCATCCTCAGATGATCCAGACACTGAGAACTTGCGACCATGCAAAGGTGATTCCATTTCTGATATGAAGTTCAGCATACCTGCTCCCTCCACAGACTCAGATGGATCATCTTGCTCCATAGCCTCCTGCTGTGGTGGTAAGGGCACAGAACTTCCTTGGCCCGATGACATACTGCCAGTCAAAACACCTGACTGCTGATCACCCGCAGCCTGTGTGTCAGAGCTTTCTCCACTTTCTGCAGGCATACTGATACTTGGTTCGGGATGCAAAGATTTTCCAGCGTGCTGGCCAGAAACACAATCCGAGCTCACAGAAACTTTTTTGCTTTGCACTGACCTTTGCTTCTCGCACTCTGATGATGCCTGCCCTCCACAGGCCTCTATGGCCCCTCTGCGCATTGCACGGAAGCGATCATTGTTGCCATACTTCTCCTTGAAAGCACCGCTGGTTTCTTTCAATGTGGCCACCAGCAGACTCTGCTTTTCCACTTTGGCCTCCAAAGCAATTAACTCAGGCCGCATCTGTTTCCTCTTAGAACTGTGAAGCCGGTCACTTGCAATTTTTTTATGCTTGAAGTCAAACTTCAACTTCGCCAGTACTTCTTCCTCCTTAGCGATTCTCGCAATCCTCGCACAAACCTTCTTTCTGTAGGTTGCCAGGCTTTCACCTTTAGCTGGGCCATTTCCCAGGTCCTCAAACACTGGTATGGGAGGACCAGTACTCTGGCCATCCGGGGGATCCTCCCCTGGGTCCACCCCAGGTTCCTGCATCCGCCCTGGGTATAGGGAGTAATCAAGCTCCCTGGATCAGTAGGCCTCACTGGAGCTCAGGAGATCAGCAGTAGTGCAGCCACACCCTTTGCAGCTATAACAGCTTCAACTCTACTGGAAAGGCTGTCCACAAGGTTTGGAAGTGTGTCTATGAGAATGTTTGACCATTCTTCCAGAAGCGCATTTGTAAGATCAGGCCATTAATGTTGGACAAGAAGGTCTGGCTTGCAGTCTCCCCTCTAATTCATTCCAAAGGTGTTCTATCGGGTTGAGGTGAGGCCGATCAAGTTCCACCACCCCAAACTTGCTCATCCATGTCTTTATGGACCTTGCTTTGTGCACTAGTCCAAATTATTTGGTGGACGGGGGATTATGGTGTGGGGTTGTTTTTCAGGGGTTGGGCTTGGACCCTTAGTTCCAGTGAAGGGAACTCTTAAGGCGTCAGCATACCAAGGCATTTTGGACAATTTCATGCTTCCAACTTTGTGGGAACAGTTTGGAGAGGGCTCCTTCCTGTTCCAACAAGACTGTGCACCAGTGTACAAAGCAAGGTCCATAGACATGGATGAGCAAGTTTGGGGTGGAGGAACTTGACTGACCTGCCCAGAGTCCTGACCTCAACCCGATAAAACATCTTTGGGATGAATTAGAGTGGAGACTGTGAGCCAGGCCTTCTCGTCCAACATTGGTGCTTGACCTCACAAATGCGCTTCTGGAAGAATGGTCAAACATTCCCATAGACACACTCCTAAACCTTGTGGATAGCCTTCAGAAGAGTTTAAGCTGTTATAGCTGCAAAGGGTGGCCCAACTCAATATTGACCCCTACGGACTAAGACTGGGATACCATTAAAGTTCATGTGCGTGTAAAGGCAGGTGTCCCGATACTTTTACAATACAGTGTATATCAAGTTACTGTATTTTATTTTTGTTTTATAATCTAAGTACCTTATTCCTGCAGCGCTGTTGTGTGGTCACATGACCTTTTCCTGTTCTTTGACATCTGCAGGGAAAGGTCCTTGAAGTGTGTTTGGCCAGTCCTGGTTGATGCTGTGCCAGTCACATGACTAAAAAAAACAACAGTTTCATAAGAGCAATTCAAATTGGACTATAAGTTTCAAATGACCGTTTTACAGCACCCAATACATTTTTATTGAACACCACTTGTGTATTTTATGTGCATTAAATATGGTGTAAGCAGTCAGAGATGACTGACACTAGCTTTCATTTTGTTCAGACTGCATTTGCATATAAGGCTTTTTTTTTTTCTTTTCTTTTTTTTTTTTACTTTACCGGTAATTGCAATTACGTGTTATATTAAATCGACGTGTTTTTGTGAGTTTCTCAGTGAATGTAATCAATCAGCATACTATAGCCCAGTGTTTCTCAACTCCAGTCCTCAAGGCGCCCCAACAGGTCATGTTTCCAGGCTTTCCATTATTTTGCACAGGTGATTTGATCAGTTTCACTGCCTTAGAAATTACCACAGCTGTTTCAACTGAGGGAAATCCTAAAAACATGACCTGTTGGTGCGCCTTGAGGACTGGAGTTGAGAAACACTGCTATAGCCCATCCCCACCCATAGTGTTTAGCAATAGAAGGACTTGAGGGCAAGGGAGGGAGTGGAGTGTCATTTACCACTGTCCCTACACCCACATGTGTAACTCTATACTTATGTGTGCTGTACAGATAAGAAAAAGGAGGAAATTAAAAGCTAAGAAGGCATAGAGGTCACCAGGGGTTTAACATGAGAAAAAATGGGCGAGGGGAGGCTGGAGATCTGCTTTAATATTAATACATACGGATGTGTTTTTTTTTTGTCAACAGTGGTTAATTGTTTAAATCCACATGTACCCAATGCGATAAAGATATCCGGAACTTCAGGCCCATATAATTTTAATTCTGTTGTGAGATTCATGTGCCCAACAGGCACTCATGTGTTGAATGGATCTGACACTATTAAATGTAATCAGAATAGTGAATGGGAACCTGCTCCTCCAAGATGCCTTGGTAAGTCATTTCATATAATATTTTTGTACAAATAAAATGGATTTGTGTCTTTGAGTTATATGGAAAGTTGTTTGGTCTCTCCCCAATATGCATTTACCATAATACATATTTGACTTTATTATTAGTATTTGAAATTAAAAAAATAAAGTTTGTACTTCCAGTTCAAAAACAATACTTCGTAAATCCATACTAACCAATATCTTGCAAACCATGTCAAGAAGGTAATGTAATGAATATATTTTCACAATAAGTCGTTTTTCCATATCTCGGTTCAGAAATATAAACCAGTAGGAAGGTTTAACTCTTCCTTACTATTTCAAAAACAAAACAAACAAAAAAATGGCTGGATATAGGCTCCTCGTGTTTGAAACTAACTGAGCCTTTGTGAATCTTTTGCGAAAATTTGCAATCAGTCACAGCACTTATGGTGACAGGCTGACAGCACTAAGCCACTGCTTCACAATTAGCAGTAGACATGATGCTAAGCTAAGATTTTGGGTTGACTTTAGATTATTCACTGCAATATTTTTTATTGTACAGCATCGTGTAGTAATCAGCCAAAACTGAGATTGGGAGAGATTTCACTCTAGAACAGGTTATCATTTTTTTTTCTAGGTCTGCAATTGTTTAAAGTGGTTCTAAAGCCTAAACATTTTATATGTTGTTAATGCATTCTCTTCCTGAGCCTACAGAACTGCCCCTTGGGAATATTTTTAATCTACTGTGGATGGTGGCAACTTTGATAATGCAGATAGGAATTTTCAGATGAAGGTTTGAAGTGGGTTTTAGATGTTATCCGACCATCAATATTAGACAGTAGTGATGTTGCGAACATAACATTTTCCGTTCGCAAACGGCAAACGCGAATTTCCGCAAATGTTCGCGAACGGGCGAACCGCCATAGACTTCAATAGGCAGGCAAATTTTAAAACCCACAGGGACTCTTTCTGGCCACAATAGTGATGGAAAAGTTGTTTCAAGGGGACTAACACCTGGAATGTGGCATGCCGGAGAGGGATCCATGGCAAAACTCCCATGGAAAATTACGTAGTTGACGCAGAGTTGGGTTTTAATCCATAAAGGGCATAAATCACCTAACATTCCTAAATTGTTTGGAATAACGTGCTTTAAAACATCAGGTATGATGTTGTATCGATCAGGTAGTGTAAGGGTTGGGCCCGCTTCACAGTGACAGACCAAACGCTGACAGACCAAACTCCCCGTTTAACGCACCTCAAACAACCGCAAACAGTCCATTTGCACAACCGCAAGGCTTTAATGATCACCTTAGATGATCACAAAGAAAATTTATGTTTTTTCTATGCAAAATTATCCAGCCGATCGCTTTTGGTCTGTTCACAATGAAGCAACGACCTATCATCTGGGGTGTGCCAACATTGCAATTGCCAACACACTCATAGAGGTGGTCGCTTCATTCTGATACGCAAGCCCCTTCACCAGTCACCAAAACAAGGTAACGATCACGAAGGGGAATTGACACATGTATGTGCTTTTTTTTTTGTTTTGTTTTTGCAGCCACAGTGCAGCACCAGAGGCCAGAAAAATTAGGCATGTACACATGCCTGAAAAATTTGGTATTGTTGCAGCCGCTGCTGTAGCAGCGGGCAGAAAAATTGATGTTTTCCAGGCAGAAAGTGCCCTAAAACATTGCGGCTTTGTCATGGATATGCACTAATGTCTGTCTGCCATCTTACCTTTCCTCCTCATGTGTTCATCTTAGAGGCCAGACCCCTTCACCTGGCTTCCTTTATAATCTCCTCCCAGCCTGACTCCACCCCAGGCCCTATCACAGAACACTATATTAACCTGTGCACTGCAAGCCTGCTTTGCTGATCAACGTGTTTGTTAAGCATTGTGTGTTTGGGTTCCTGCCTGCCGTGTGCTACGTCTGTCTCTCTGTTACGATATTGGCTTGTTCCTGACTATCCCTGTCTGCTTGTGACCCTTGACCTTCGGCTTGTCCTTCGTTTATCCTTGTCTGCTTGTGGCCCTTGACCTTCGGCTTGTCCTTTGCTATTCTTGTATCCTGTGCTGCTGCTTCCCCTCTTTCCCCCTTACCCTACGGGGCATGAGCTAGGAGACTCTAGGGGCCGCGACCTGGACCTAGCTACAGCGCAACATCCTCACCACTAGAGGCTCTGGTGAAGACCTGCTGGGTCTTAGACTCCGCTTCCTGTGGATTCCGGTTGTGCTCCTCTGGTCCCGCTTTCCACAACCACCAAGTTTCCTATCCGCAGCAGTCAGCCATAGGGTTCACTATCTTGTGGTGCACTCCTGTCCTCCTACGGTGTGCATCTGTCATCTGGCCACAGGTGACCTGACAGGCTTGAACCCTAGTTGGTGGCGGATAAGTCACGCAAGTCATCCGGCATGCAGAGATAAAATACAGCAGCCTGTGGACCATTTTTAGCCCAAGGCAGCTCATCTCATCAGGCCTTTTTTAGTCAAATGTATCGCCCACTGTCAGTCCCTTCGGGATCCATGCCTCATTCATCTTAAAAAAGGTGAGGTAATCTAGACTTTTTTGACCTAGACGACTTCTCTTCTCAGTGACAATACCTCCTGGTGCACTGAAGGTCCTTTCTGAAGGGACACTTGAAGTGGGGCAGGCCAGAAGTTCTATCGCAAATTGGGATAGCTCAGGCCACAGGTCAAGCCTGCACACCCAGTAGTCAAGAGGTTCATCGCTCCTCAGAGTGTCGATATCTGCAGTTTAGGCGAGGTAGTCTGCTACCTGTCAGTCGAGTCGTTCTCTGAGGGTGGACCCCAAAGGGCTGTGGCGATGCGTAGGACTTAAAAAGCTCCGCATGTCGTCCATCAACAACACGTCTGTAAAGCGTCCTGTCCTTGCCGGCGTGGTCGTGGTAGGAGGAGGATTACTTTCACCTCTTCCCCTGTTAGATTCCCGTTGTGCTGTGACATCACCCTTATACGCTGTGTAAAGCATACTTTTTAATTTATTTTGGAACTGCTGCATCCTTTCCGACTTCCGGTAATTCTGTAACATTTCAGGCACTTTCTGCTTATACCGGGGGTCTAGTAGCATGGCCACCCAGTACAGGTCGTTCTCCTTCAGCCTTTTTATACAAGGGTTCCTCAACAGGCACGACAGCATGAAAGACACCATTTGCATAAGGTTGGATGCCGAGCTACTCATGTCCCGTTCCTCGTCCTCACTGATCTCACTGAAGGTCTGTTCTTCCCCCCAGCCGCGTACAACACCACGGGTACCAGATAGGTGACAACGAGCACCCTGGGATGCCTGCTGTGGTTGGTCTTCCTCCTCCTCCTCAAAGCCACATTCCTCCACTGACTCCTTTTCCTCAGACTCCTCTTCCAGCGTTGGCGCAGGTCCAGCAAGCGATGCTGATAAGGCTGTTTCTGGTGATGATGGTGACCACAACTCTTCCTCTTTCTCTTCACACTCATCTACGGCCTGATCCAGCAGTCTTTGCAGGGCACGCTCCAGGAAGAAAACAAATGGGATGATGTCGCTGATGGTCCCTTCAGTGCGACTGAATAGGTTTGTCACCTCCTCAAAAGGACGCATGAGCCTACAGGCATTGCGCATGAGCGTCCAGTAACGTGGCAAAAAAATTCCCAGCTGCGCAGAGGCTGTCC
Organism: Rana muscosa; assembly: GCA_029206835.1. Taxonomy (NCBI): domain Eukaryota; kingdom Metazoa; phylum Chordata; class Amphibia; order Anura; family Ranidae; genus Rana; species Rana muscosa. The sequence goes on from CM055117.1 coordinate 405,459,777, forward strand.
TAGCACCCCGGTCATACAAATACTCGTTGACGGCTTTTTCTTGTTGGAGCAGGCAGTTCGAACATTAGGAGTGTTGAATTCCAACATGTCGGGCTGTCGCAAATCAAGCGCCTCACTGGCATGTTGTTTCGCCGCTGGATATCTGAAAAGTCCGCCATGGCCGTATAGGAACGCCTGAAATGGCCACACACCTTCCTGGCCTGTAAGTCTGGGTACTTATGCACAAAGCGTTGTACAATCAGATTCAACACATGTGCCATGCATGGCACATGTGTCAACGTGCCCAAATTCAATGCCGCCAACAAATTGCTTCCGTTGTCACACACCACTTTGGCGATCTCCAGTTGGTGCGGAGTCAGCCACTGACCCACCTGTGCGTTCAGGGCGGACAGGAGTGCTGGTCCGGTGTGACTCTCTGCTTTCAGGCAAGTCAACCCCAAGACAGCGTGACACTGTCGTTTCCGGGATGTGGAATAGCCCCTGGGGAGCTGGGGGGGTGCAGTTGATGTGGAGCAAGATGCAGCAGCAGAAGAGGACTCAGCTGAGGAGGTTATCGAAAAGGATGGAGTAGGAGGAGTAGAGGAGGTGTCAGCAGGCCTGCCTGCAAGTCGTGGCGGTGTCACCACCAACTCCTCCTGCAGAGCCACGCATTACATGCTTGGCAGCCGTCAGCAGGTTTACCCAATGCGCAGTGTAGGTGATATACCTGCCCTGACCGTGCTTTGCAGACCAGGTATCAGTGGTCAGATGGACCCTTACCCCAACACTGTGTGCCAGACATGCCATGACTTCCTTTTGCACAATAGAGTACAGGTTGGGGGATTGCCTTTTGTGAAAAGACATTTCGGCCGGGTACCTTCCACTGCGGTGTCCCAATAGCTACAAATTTTTTGAAGGCCTCAGACTCCACCAGCTTGTATGGTAAAAGCTGGCGGGCTAAGAGTTCCGACAAGCCAGCTGTCAGACGCTGGGCAAGGGGGTGACACTGTGACATTGGCTTCTTACGCTCAAACATGTCCTTGACAGACACCTGACTGTGGGCAGATGAGCAGGAACTGCTCAAGGTGAGAGACGGAGTGGCGGATGGTTGAGAGGGGGCAAGGAGGACAGCAGTGGTTGACGTGGCTGAAGATGCTGGACCAGGAGGAGGATGGTGGCTTTGAGCTTGTGTGCTGCTTGTACTCGTCATCATCTGTTGATCCCATAGGCGTTTGTGATGTGCGATCATGTGCCTTCGCAAAGCAGTTGTACCTAGGTGGGTGTTGGATTTCCCACGACTCAGTTTCTTTTGACAGAGGTTGCAAATGGCATCGCTGTTATCAGAGGCAGACACACAAAAAAAATGCCACACTGCTGAGCTTTGCAATGACGGCATTCTGGTGGTGGCAACAGCATGCGTTGATTGGCGTGCTGTCTGGCTGACCCCGGGTGCCGATACATGCTGTCTGACTGTGCCACTAGCTCCTTGCGATGACCTACCCCTGCTTCCAACTCGTCTCCTCCTCCTCTCTGTCTCCCCATCTGAACTTTCCCCCTGTTCTTCTTCTCTTCGAGCGGGCACCCACGTAACATCCACGGACACATCGTCATCATCAACCGCTTCACTTGTATCTGACAACTCAGCAAAGGAAGCAGCAGCGGGTACAACATCATCATCATCACACCGTACGTCCATGTGTGTAATGCTGCCTGACTGAGACATATCCCTTTTATCTACATCCTCTGGCAATAATGGTTGCGCATCAGTCAATTTTTCCAACTCATGTGTAAATAACTCCTCTGACAGATCAAGTAAAGCAGCTGTGGTGCTAGTGTTGGTGGTGGCGGCAGGCGGGCGAGTGGTACTTGAGAGGTGCCCGAAGCTGAGCTGGAGGAGGATGGTGCGTCAAGGTTCCGAGCGGAAGCTGTAGAAGATTGGGTGTCCTGTGTTAGTCAGTCAACTATGTCCTCAGAACTTTTCGAGTTCAGGGTACGTGGCCTCTGAACACTGGGCATTATTCTAGGGCCAAAGGGAATCACAGCACCACTACCACGACGGCCCCTGCGGGGTGGCCTGCCTCTGCCTCATTTTTTTTAGATTAGTTTAGTTGTACTATGCGTGCAAGCTACTGTGACACCAGATATGAGTGGCACTGTGCACTGGCAGAAGTTGGCAGAGTAGACGCTGTAGGCCTGACACACACGCTGGCAGGCAACTGACTGCTATTCTGTTGCAGTCAAAATAGTTTTTTTTTTTTTTAAATGTAATCTATTGTGACACAAGATATATGAGTGGTGGCACTGGGCAAGTGGGCACAGTATACGCTGTGAGCCTGACACACAAACGCTGGCAGGCAACTGCAATTAGATTACAGAGGGGAAAAAAAAGCAGACGATGTACTAGCCCTAAAAAGTGCTTTTTGGGGTGCTGTCTAGACACTGTCCTTACAGCAGAGATCAGATGAGTCTTTCAGGACTGGAGTGGACACTGAATACACACACGCTGGCAGGCAACTGCAATTAGATTACAGAGGAAAAAAAAAAAAGCAGACTAATGTACTAGCCCTAAAAAGTTATTTTTGGGGTGCTGTCAGGACGCTGTCCTTACAGCAGAGATCAGATGAGTCTTTCAGGACTGGAGTGGACACTGAATACACACACGCTGGCAGGCAACTGCAATTAGATTACAGAGGAAAAAAAAAAAAAGCAGACTGATGTACTAGCCCTAAAAAGTGCTTTTTGGGGTGCTGTCAGGACGCTGTCCTTACAGCAGAGATCAGATGAGTCTTTCAGGACTGGAGTGGACACTGAATACACACACGCTGGCAGGCAACTGCAATTAGATTGCAGAGAAAAAAAAAAAAAAGCAGACTGATGTACTAGCCCTAAAAAGTGCTTTTTGGGGTGCTGTCAGGACGCTGTCCTTACAGCAGAGATCAGATGAGTCTTTCAGGACTGGAGTGGACACTGAATACACTGGCCTAGCTATAGATTTCCCTATTAAATCAGCAGCAGCTATACTGTCCCTCCTCTCACTAAGACTGCAGCTTCCGAATAAATCTAAAATGGATGCTGTCCAGGAGGTGGGAGGGTCTGGGAGGGAGGGTATGCTGCTGATTGGCTGGAATGTGTCTGCTGACTGTGAGGTACAGGGTCAAAGTTTGCTCAATGATGACGAATAGGGGGCGGACCGAACATCACATATGTTCGCCCGCCGCGGCGAACAAGCTATGTTCGCCGGGAACTATTCGCCGGCAAATCGTTCGGGACATATCTATTAGACAGTTCCAAATCCAGAAAAGCCAATGAATTCGAATACGTGGTGTGAGGGGGTTAGCTCGGCAGCGGGTGTGTGTGACCCCCGGGATGGGCTCCCCACACAAAACAGGCCCAGCAAACGGAGGTTGTAGTTTTCAAAATCAAAAAGGTGCGGTTTATTTTCTATTTACAGTGACAAAAACACAGCAAAGCCAAAAAGAAACAAACAAAATAAATCCTGGTCAGTTTGACCTCTGACTAAACATGCAGGTTTCCTAAACTAACAACTGGGATCAGCCTGGTGCTGTCCTAGTCCCTAAGTCCCTGGTTTTAAATGTCCAAGCAAATAGCCACACAGGCTTTTTCTCACCGCACAGGGGTTCACTCTCCCTAGACAGTCCACACAGGTCTGGTTCCAGGCATGAGCTAACATCTAATGAATCTGGGATTTCTTATAGAGGCCTAAATGAGCTGACAAGGTTCAGCTGGTCTCATCAACTCCCTGTCTGTACGACGCCCCACACTCTCCCTAGAGGTATGAGTCATCCATGAGCCTACTAGCCTCAGCTGGGCTTATACAACTCTCCACCCTAGTTGTATAAGTCAGCATAAAGCCTGAATCTGGGAGAAATATATCTACCCCCCTGGATGCAACCAGGTGACTTTACCTTCCTGCTGTCACATACCCCCCCCTCTTGTTTTAACCTCGGGGTTGGAACACCAGCAATCAGGCATTCATGTACTCGAGACAAAGCATCCACATTCCCCATTTGAACGCCAGGGCGATGCTTTACTGTGAAGTTGAATTCCTGGAGGGCCAGGAACCACCTATTCACTCTTCTATTTGTTTCCTTGTTTTGAGCCATCCACTTTAACGGAGCGTGATCCGTAACCATGTCAAAGTGCCTACCTAGCAGATAGTACCGAAGGGAATCTAGAGCCCACTTCACCGCTAAACACTCCTTTTCAACCGTGGCGTAATTTACCTCATGGGACTTCAACTTCCTGCTGAGGTAAATGACTGGGTGCTCTTCCCCGTTCCAGACCTGGGACAATACTGCTCCTAACCCCACATCTGACGCATCACTTTGTACGACAAAGTCTTTAGAGAAGTCGGGTGAGTACAACACTGGCTGGCTACATAAGGCTTGTTTCAAGAATTGGAATGCTGCCTCAGCCTCGGGGGTCCATTTAATCATGACCGACCCTTTCCCTTTCGTCAGGTTGGTTAGGGGCACAGCCTTAGAAGCAAAGTGGGGAATGAAGCGCCGATAATAACCCGCGATTCCCAGAAAGGCTCGTACCTGCTTCTTGCTGTTGGGACGTGGCCAACTCTGGATGGCCTCGACTTTGTTGAGTTGGGGTTTTATTACTCCCCTGCCAATGGTGTACCCAAGATATTTGGCCTCCTCCTGCCCAATGGTACACTTCTTGGGGTTAGCCGTAAACCCCGCTTCCCGAACAGAGTCCAGGACTGCTTGCACTTTTGGCAGATGTGAGGCCCAATCTGTGCTATGGACAATTACGTCATCCAGGTAAGCCGCAGCATACTTCCGATGGGGCCTCAGCATCTGGTCCATTTTCCGCTGGAATGTGGCCGGCGCATTCTGTAACCCGAACGGCATTCTCTTATATTGGAACGCCCCGTCTGGGGTTACAAATGCGGTTTTCTCTTTGGCCGACTTGGCCAGGGGAATTTGCCAATACCCTTTTGTGAGGTCAAGAGTCGTCATGTATCGGGCTGTTCCCAGCCGGTCGATCAACTCATCTATACGTGGCATGGGGTAGGTGTCAAATTTTGTAACTTTGTTCAACTGACGAAAATCGTTACAAAATCGCCAGCTCCCATCCGGTTTAGGCACCAACACAATGGGACTAGACCAATCACTTTGGGACTCCTCTATCACCCCTAAGTTCAGCATTTTCTGTACTTCCTCCCGTATTGCCTCCCGTCGGGCCTCTGGGATCCGATAGGGTTTTAACTTCACCCTTTCACCGGGCGGGGTAATAATATCATGCTCTACCCCAGATGTTTGTCCCGGCAGCTCAGAGAACACCTCCTTGTTGCGAAGCACAAACTCCTTAACCTCCTGTTGTTGGGGTTGTGACAAGGTGGCTGCTATTCCAACCTCCGGAATCACGCAACCAGTTTGAGCTGGTGACCAAGTTTCTGCGACTAGGGACTCTCTATCCCTCCAGGCTTTCAACAGATTAACGTGATATATCTGTTCGGGCTTTCGCCTTCCTGGTTGTCTGACCTTGTAATTCACTTCGCTCACTTTTTCCATTATCTCGTAGGGGCCTTGCCATTTGGCAAGGAATTTACTTTCAACCGTAGGGACAAGTACCAATATCCTATCCCCCGGGGAAAAGGTACGGGTCTTTGCTCCACGGTTGTACACTCTCTGCTGTGCCAACTGCGCTTGGGCCAAATGTTCCTTCACGATGGGCATTACCTGTGCAATTCGATCTTGCATCAGGGCGACATGCTCAATCACACTCCTGTGGGGAGAACTCTCACTTTCCCAAGTTTCCTTGGCAATATCCAACAGCCCTCTTGGGTGTCTCCCATACAGTAACTCAAAGGGGGAGAATCCCGTAGAGGATTGGGGCACCTCCCTAATAGCAAACATCAAATAAGGAAGTAGACAGTCCCAATCCTTTCCATCTCTATCCACCACTTTCTTCAACATTTGTTTTAGGGTTTTGTTGAATCTTTCAACCAGCCCATCGGTTTGGGGGTGATACACAGATGTACGCAATTGCGTCACTTTGAACAATTTACACAGCTCTTTCATAACCCGGGACATAAAGGGTGTACCTTGGTCCGTAAGCAGTTCTTTACAAATACCCACCCGGCTAAAAACAAGAGATAGCTCTTTGGCTATGGTTTTGGCCGAGGTATTTCTGAGAGGGATCGCTTCTGGATAACGGGTGGCATAGTCCATTATAACCAATATGTACTGGTGCCCCCTAGCGGACTTGATTATAGGACCTACCAAATCCATTGCGATTCTCTCAAACGGGACCTCAATGATGGGTAGAGGGACCAGCGGGCTACGGAAATGTGGCATCGGGGCCGACCTCTGACACACAGGGCAGGAGGAACAATAATTTTCTATGTCCTTCATCACCCCAGGCCAATAGAATCTCTGTAATACCCTCTCTCGGGTTTTCTCTGTCCCCAGATGACCTCCAAGAATGTGCCCATGGGCCAACTCCAACACCAACTTCCTGTAAGGTTTGGGCACCACCAGCTGCTCAACGGTTTCTTCTGCCCTTTTTGCCACCCGATACAGTAGGTCCTTCTCTACGCTGAAGTATGGGTAAGTGCAGGTATTATCTGGGTTCACTAACTCGCCATCTATTTCCACTACGTTTTCCCGTGCCTTTATTAGGGCGGGGTCTTTTAACTGTTCTGTGGCAAAATTTTCCCTGTGAACCTCCAGATCAGAAAACTCCACAGACGGTAGGTTTTCGTCTGAGGAGGTGGGCTCCTCTCCAGTTTCTTGAGTCTCCCCTGCCAATACTGACAAGGGAAATTCTGGAGAGTCCTCACCACTCTCAGAGGAGTTCTGGCTATCACATTCCTGGTACATAGGGGCACCAGTGGGGGGCTCAGGATCATCCCACAGTTCCCAGAACTTCGGAAAATCCCTTCCCACAATGGCGTCATGCGGTAACTGAGATACTAAGCCCACTGGATGAGAGAGGGTACCTTTGGGGGTCTCGAAACACACTGTAGTCACTGGATACTCTCGGGTGTCCCCATGCACACAAATAACAGCTACCTTGCTATTCCCAGAGACCTCTGTTTTAACTAACTCAGCCTTTATCAGGGTCACAAGGCTACCTGAATCCAACAATACCACAACATTTCTACCATTAACACACATTTTGCATAAATGTTTCTCAGTTCCTCGAATGGCAGTGCATGCGACTGTCGCACACAGCGACTGACGTCTGCCCGTCAGAAAGTCACACTGCATGGGTTCCTCCACAACCGGGCAATTGGCTGCAATATGTCCCGCTTGCCGGCAGCGGTAGCAAACGATCCTTCTTGCGGCCTCTTGAGCCGCTGATTTCCCAGGCTGTTCTCGCCAAACTTTGGGTAGAGCTCCCACCCTCTCACTCTCTCCCCCCTCACCCCTTGGAATCCTCTTATCCGCCCCTGGGGATGGTCTGGTCTTAGGGTGGAAAGTCCGAGAGTCTCTGGAAGAGGCCGTCAGGTTCTCTGTAGCCAAGTATCTCTCTACACGATCCACAAGTTTACCGGCCGTTTCTGGGTCTCCGTGGCTTACCCACTTTTGAATGGCGGTAGGAAGAGCTCTCAAGAAACGATCCATCACAACACGTTCCACAATCTCCGGTGCGGACAAAGTCTCTGGCTGTAGCCACTTCCTGCTCAGGTGAATGAGATCATACATTTGAGACCTGGGGGGTTTTCCAAGCTGGAAAGTCCAGTTATGCACACGCTGAGCCCGGACAGCCAGGGTGACACCCAGCCTTGCCAATATTTCAGCTTTTAGCATCACATAGTCTTTTGCTTGGTCAGGCTCTAGGTCATAGTAAGCCTTCTGCGATTCACCAGTTAACAGAGGAGCCACCAGTCCAGCCCACTGCTCCTCAGGCCACTTTTCTCTTTCAGCAGTCCTTTCAAATGTGGTCAAAAATACCTCTGGATCATCCTCTCCAGTCATTTTTGTCAATAAACGACTCACCCCAAAGGACGCGGTATTAGTGGGACGGCTTTCCTCACTGGTCTGCGGACGTTGCTGCATTACTGCTTCCATTTGTTGTAGTCTCTGCTCTTGCTTCTGTAACAGGTCTATGAAGCGGGCCTCAGATTGCTGCTGGGCTTGTTGATGAGCTTGCTGCTGGGCTGCAAGGCTCCTTTGCAAACCTGCATTTGTCTGCTGTTGATTGGCATTTGCTAGAGCCAGCTGTTTCAGTATCTCCTCCATGCTGGCTTAAAAAAAACTGCCACTGGTTCTCCACCAACTGTGAGGGGGTTAGCTCGGCAGCGGGTGTGTGTGACCCCCGGGATGGGCTCCCCACACAAAACAGGCCCAGCAAACGGAGGTTGTAGTTTTCAAAATCAAAAAGGTGCGGTTTATTTTCTATTTACAGTGACAAAAACACAGCAAAGCCAAAAAGAAACAAACAAAATAAATCCTGGTCAGTTTGACCTCTGACTAAACATGCAGGTTTCCTAAACTAACAACTGGGATCAGCCTGGTGCTGTCCTAGTCCCTAAGTCCCTGGTTTTAAATGTCCAAGCAAATAGCCACACAGGCTTTTTCTCACCGCACAGGGGTTCACTCTCCCTAGACAGTCCACACAGGTCTGGTTCCAGGCATGAGCTAACATCTAATGAATCTGGGATTTCTTATAGAGGCCTAAATGAGCTGACAAGGTTCAGCTGGTCTCATCAACTCCCTGTCTGTACGACGCCCCACACTCTCCCTAGAGGTATGAGTCATCCATGAGCCTACTAGCCTCAGCTGGGCTTATACAACTCTCCACCCTAGTTGTATAAGTCAGCATAAAGCCTGAATCTGGGAGAAATATATCTACCCCCCTGGATGCAACCAGGTGACTTTACCTTCCTGCTGTCACAGTGGTTACATATTTCGTGACCCTGCCCCTTTGCCAAACCGATAAGGAAGGGGGAGGCTGTAAAGCCTCGTACACACGACCGAGTTTCTCGGCAAGAACCAGCAAGAAACTTGCTGGCAGAGATTTCTTGCCGAGAAATTTGTTTGTGTGTATGGTTTCTCGTCAAGAAAACCGACTAGAATCTCGACGAGAAAATAGAGAACCTGCTCTCTATTTTCTCGTCGAGATTCTCGTCAGCCTGTTTCTCGACGAGAAAATTGTGTGTGTGTACACTTACCTGTCCTGGGGGAAGCCCGCGCATGCTCAAAATGACTTTGACGCATGTGCGGTAGCTTCCTAGGCATAGGATAGGGTGTACTAAGATGGCGGCGACGGCATCGAATGTGACGAGCGCATGCTCGTCGTATTCGATTACGTCACCGCGTTCGCTCCATTCAAAGAACCACGGGTACTTTGAAATGAGCATGTGTACACTCGGCCGGGACAAGTTTTTTGTCCAAGGATCTCGTCGAAAAAAACGACGTGTTTTTTACGACGAGATTCTCGGCCGTGTGTACGAGGCTTGAGTGTGTTATGTGGTGTGGTACGCTGTCAAATCGAGCTTTGAGCTGTCAGATGGCTAAGTGGAATGTCACAGGGGGAATATTTTTAGAACAAGGAGGAGAGTGTATTCCAGTGGGGAATGGGAGGATTTTTAGAAAGAGCTGGTTAGCTCACACACATACACATATATCCCTTAGGCTAGTGTTTGTAATGGAGATGTAAAAAAAGTGAAAAAATCAATGAAAGAGGAATTTGATAAACATTAAAAAATAAAGATTAGAAGATAAAAATTAAATTCTTTATTAATATTAAATAAGTTTAGTATTTCCTAAAGACCCCTTTCACAGTGAGGCGCTTTGCAGGTGCTATAACACTAAAAATAGCGCATGCAAATCGCCCTGAAAGAGCCGCTCCTCACACTCCAGTGTGAAAGCCCGAGGGCTTTCACACTGGAGCGGTGCGCTGGCAGAACACTAAAAAAAGTCCTGCTAGCAGCATCTTTGGAACGGTGAAGAAGTGGTGTGTATCCCGCTCCTGCCCATTGAAATGAATGGGCAGCACGGCCATACCGCTGGCAAAGCGCTGCTGCAGCGGTGCTTTGCGGGTGGTTTTAACCCTTTTTCGGCCGCTAGCTAGCAGCCGAATATCCCCGCAAAAAAAACGGTAAAGCGCAGCTAAAAATAGCAGAGGTTTACCGCCGCCGCCGCCAATGCCTCGGTGTGAAAGCAGCCTTATGGATCACTGCCTTGCTGTGGCGAAGGTGCTTGAGTAATTCAGTGAAGCTACGAGCTATGCCGTGTAGGCTCAGCCAAGATGGACAGGTCACAGTGGAGAATTCTGACAAAACGTGATCCACTGGAGAAGGAAATGGCAACCCACTCCAGTATCCTTGCCAAGAAAACCTCATGAACAGAAACAAAAGGCTAATAGATAGGACACTGGAAGAGGAGTCCCCCAGACCGGAAGGTGTCCAATGTTTTATTGGGGAAGAGCAGAGGGCAATTACAAGTAGCTCCAGAACTAATGAAATGGCTGGGCCAAAGCTGCAAGGAGAAGAAGAATACTGCATAGGAACCTGGAATGTAAGATCAATGAATCAGGGTGTGGTGAAGCTGGATGTGGTCAAACAGGAGATGGCAAGATTGAACATCGATATATTCAAATTTCCGAAATTTAGAAATCAACCCTGAATATTCACTAGAAGGACAGTGTCAGAAACCATGAATCAGACCGAGACAGAAGTACAGTTAAATTACACTTGTTTAATAATAATAATAAAAAGGTAAACAGAGTAAGCGTCGTCAAAACATAGCCACAGTTCAGTAACCGGATCGGGTAGTCAGCCAAGCCAATGACAGAGAGCCAGAGATATACGTAGTAGTACAGCAAGCAGGATCAGGAGCCAGAAGGAACGAAAGCCGAGCAAGTCTTCAACAGGAACGCAGGAGAAAGTCTCTGTGATGTTGACCAAGGCGAAGGCAAAGAGCAAATTAACTGGAAGGCTTTAAGTAGGCAGGACTGACGAGCAGGATCAACAACAGGTGAGTCACTGTGGAGAGATAGGATCTGGTAATTAGCTGACAGCTGAGCTACCAGCTCAGAGAAGGAAGGGCTGAGACCAGCCCTGACAGTACCCCCTCCTCAACGACCCCTCCCCCTCGGAGGACCACCGGGGAAAATGTCTATGGAAATCACGGAGGAGGACAGGGGCATGTACGTCCGAGGATGAGACCCAAGAGCGTTCCTCCGGACCGTACCCCTTCCAATGCACCAGGTACTGTATGCGCCCACAGAACCTACAGGAGTCAACAATGGATTGTACTTCATACTCCTCATGGTTCTCAACCTGTATAGGGTGAGGACGTAGAGGTGGTAAAGCGGTTGCAGACCAAAGGTTTCAATCAGGAGACATGAAACACATTTGAGATGCGCATACTAGGAGGAAGGTCCAACGCGTAAGCCACTGGGTTAATCCTGCGAAGGATATGGAAAGGCCCAATAAACCGAGGTGCGAACTTCAAAGAAGGAACACAAAGTTGGAGGTTGCAAGACGACAGCCAGACTCTGTCCCCAACCTGGTAGGAAGGCGCAGGCAGGCGTCTGCGGTCAGTATGGAGTCTGTACCTATCGTTAGCATGTTGCAAAGCTTCCTGGACTTGTGCCCAAGTGGAACGAAGACCACGGAGATACACCTCTAACGCAGGAATACTCTGCGGAACAAACAACTCAGGCAACATGGAAGGTTGGAAACCATAGTTCGCCATAAACGGGGACAATCGGGAAGCAGAATTCAAGGCACTATTGTGAGCAAACTCCGCCCACTGTAAGAGGTCTGACCAGTTTTTATGATGGTCAGAAATATAGCAAAGTAGGAATTGCTCCAAGGACTGATTGGCTCGTTCTGTGGCCCCATTAGACTGTGGGTGATATGCAGAGGAGAAAGCAAGCTGAATACCCAACTGTGCACAAAAGGTTTGCCAGAACCGGGACACAAACTGACTACCCCTGTCAGAGACAATCACCTTGGGTAGCCCATGTAAGCGAAAGATCTCCCGTGCAAAAATAGAAGCCAATTCCTTAGAAGTAGGCAACTTCTTGACTGGAATACAATGCGACATTTTCGAGAACCGGTTAACCACTATAAGGATAACTGTGTTGCCCTGGGAGTTGGGTAACTCCACAATGAAATACATAGACAGGTGGGTCCAGGGCCTCTCTCCATTGGGTATGGGTTGTAGGAGGCCCACTGGAAGGTGTCGTGGAGTCTTAATCTGAGCACACACGGAACAGGCAGCTACGAAGGCGGTTACATCAGCACGTAGACTAGACCACCAGAATTGTTGGAAAATGGTCCAAAAGAGTTGGTTCTTCCCAGGGTGGCCAGCAGCCTTGGGAGAATGGTAAGTCTGGAGCATGACAGTACAGAGACTCCCTGGAACAAAGCAGCTGTCACAAGGTTTCTCAGGAGGAGCATCGACCTGAGCAGCAAGAATTTTGTCACCCAAAGGAGAAGTGAGACTGGTGCGAACCGTAGCCGAATATGATCAGGAGGAATCACAGGAACCAGAACCGACTCCATCTTGGAAGTGGAGGAAAATTGTCGTGACAAGGCGTCAGCCCTTACATTCTTAGTACCGGGTAAGAATGAGACAATGTAATTGAAACTCGACAAGAAAAGAGCCCATTGCGCCCTTCTGGGAGAGAGGGGCTTAGCCTCAGACAAGAATGTGGAATTCTTATGGTCAGTAAGAATGAGACCCGACACAGTGGTACCTTCGAGAGATGTCTCCATTCTTTCAGGGCTAAAATGATCACCAACAGCTCTCTGTCACCAATCTCGTAATTGCACTCCGCAGGTGACAATTTCTTGGAAAAGTAACCACACGGATGCATAGCGCTCTCAGAGCTAGGACATTGAGACAGAAGGGCGCCAACCCCAGTCTCAGAAGCATCAACTTCTAGGATAAAAGTCAACGTAGGATCAGGATGTGTCAACACAGGAGCAGAAACAAAGGCAGCCTTGAGACTGTCAAAGGCCTTAATGGACTCCAGAGACCAACTCTGTGGGTTGCCGTTCTTTCTGGTCATATCAGTCAGAGGCTTGACCAGAGACGAGAAGTTACGAATAAACTTCCGATAATAGTTGTCAAAACCAAGAAAACGCTGCAGAGGACGTAAGCCCACATGTCGAGGCCACTGTAGGTCTGCTGAAAGTTTCTCTGGGTCCATCGAAAAACCAGCAGTGGAAATTACATAACCCAGGAATTTAACCTGTTCACGATGGAATTCGCACTTCTCCAATTTACAATTGAGATTGTTCTCTCTTAGTTTCTGAAGCACACGACAGACATCTGTGTGGTGGCTCTCCAGGGACTTGGAAAATATGAGGATATCGTCAAGATAAACCACCAAACATAACTGCAACAAATCTCGGAGGACATCGTTAATAAACTCCAGGAAAACTGCCGGAGCGTTACAAAGGCCAAAAGGCATTACGAGATACTCATAATGATCTGTTCTGGTATTAAACGCAGTTTTCCACTTGTCGCCCTCCTTAATCCTGACGAGATTGTATACTCATCTCAAATCAAGCTTTGTGAAAACTGTTGCTCCCTTGAGGCAGTCAAATAACTCCGTAATCAACGGAATCGGATAGGCATTCTTAATCGTGAAATGATTGAGACCCCTATTATCAATACAAGGCCTCAGTTCACCACTCTTCTTCACAAAAAAGAAACCAGCACCAGCAGGAGATGAGGATTTGCGGATGAAACCTTGAGAAAGTGCATCTGCAACATACTCCTCCATGGCTTTATCTTCCAAGACCGACAAAGGGTAAACCCGGCCACTAGGGGGTATAGCACCAGGTTGAAGGTCAATTGCACAATCATACGACCGGTGTGGAGGCAAAGTACCGGCTTGACCTTTGTCAAAAACATCGCTAAAATCGCGGTACTCCCCTGGCAGGGAGGAGAGTGAAAAGGTGCACAGGACCTTGGCTACCGTCTGGAAGCATCTCTCACTGCACTGTGGCGACCAGGACAGAGCCTCAGCATGGAGCCAATCAAAAGAAGGGTTGTGCCTCTGTAACCAAGGATAACCAATAACCAGTGGAAACTTAGGTGAGGAAATAACTTGGAATTGGATTATCTCATGGTGAAGAGCCCCTACGGCCATGGACAACGGAACAGTCTCATGAGTCACATGGGCAGGCTATAGAGGTCTCCTGTCAAGAGCCTCAATGCCAAGTGGAGTGTCACACAGCTGCAGCGGAATCGAGTGCTTTGATACAAAGACAGCATCAATGAACAGGCCTGCAGCCCCAGAGTTGATTAGAGCCTGTAACTTGACGGACGACTCAGCCCAAGAAAGGGTAACCGAAACCAGGGGCTTAACCTTCTGGATAACTGGAGACGAAACAACGCCACCTAAGGTCTGTCTGTGACAGGACCTCAAGGTTCGGGCGTTCCCTGGACGGGTAGGACAAAATTTTAAAAAGTGACCAGCCTGGCCACAATAAAGGCACAATCTCTCCCTCCTCCTAAGGGCTCTCTCATCCGCAGAGAGATGCGTGAAGCCCAAGTGCATGGGTTCATCTTCACAGACCGACTCGGTACCAGGAGGCATGGGAGGTGAGGGAGGAAAGGGTGGGACTGCAAAGCTCGGAGACAAAAGTACAGGAGGCTTCCGCAAGCGCTCCTTAAAAGAGGGTATTTCTCTGAGTCTGGAGTCAATAAGGATGGCAAATGTGATCAACTTCTCCAGCTCAGTGGGTATATCTCGGGCTGCTATCTCATCCTTGATGTTATCCGAGAGACAATGAGAAAAGGCAGTCACGAGGGCCTCACCAAGCAACCTCTGCTGCCAGAGTACGGAATTCAATTGCGTAATCGGCAACAGTTCTTGTACTCTGTTTGATGGACATGAGGCTCTTGGCAGCAGAAGCGGAGCGTGCGAGAACGTCAAATACCCTTTTGAAGGAAACCACAAATTCTGGGTAACTTAGGACCATTGGTTTTTGCGTCTCCCATAGAGGGTTTGCCCAGGCCAAGGCTCTCTCAGAAAGCAAAGATATCACGAAACCTACTTTGCTTCTGTCCGTGGGAAACACATGGGGCAGCATCTCAAAGTATATCTCAACCTGGTTGAGAAACCCTCTGCATTGAACTGGATCACCCCCAAATCGCTGGGGAAGTGGAGCAGAACCAGACATACCTCTTATAGAGATAATACTCGAGGCGGGTGCCTGCACAGAGACTGCAGCAACAGCAGGGACGGCCTGCAACACAGGTTGTACCGGAGCAGCCATAGTGGAAGATTCCAGGTGAGCCGTGTGACTCAGGAGTGTTTGTAACGCCATGTCAAACTGAACCATGCGGTGATCCTGGTCATCCAATTTGGAAAGAATATTACCAACAAGCGGACTGACTGCATCTTCTGAATTCATGGCCTTCGCCTACTGTCAGAAACCATGAATCAGACCGAGACAGAAGTACAGTTATATCACACCTGTTTAATAATAATAAAAAGGTAAACAGAATAAGCGTACTCAAAACCTAGCCAGAGTTCAGTAACCGGATCGGGTAGTCAGCCAAGCCAATGTCAGAGAGCCAGAGATAAACATAGTAGTACAGCAAGCAGGATCAGGAGCCAGAAGAAACGTCAGCTGAGCAAGTCTTCAACAAGAACGCAGGAGATAGATTCTGTGATGTTGACCAAGGCGAAGGCAGAGAGCAAATGAACTGGAAGGCTTTAGGTAGGCAGGACTGATGAGCAGGATCAAAAACAGGTGAGTCACTGTCACTGTTGCCCTGGTAGACAGATCCTAAAGCTGAAACTCAAATACTTTGGCCACCTAATGAGAAGAAAGGACTCAATGGAAAAGACCCTGTTGCTGGGAAACATGGAAGGAAAAAGGAGAAGAGGACGATGGATAGATAGCATCATCGAAACAATGAACATTAAGTTAAGCAAGCTCCGGGAGGCAGTGGAGGACAGAAAAGCCAGGCGTGCCAAGGTCCATGAAGTTACAAAGAGTCAGACACGACTAAATGACTAAACAACAACAAATTCAGTATTGTAATTAAGTAATGTGGAGTATTACATTTAGTTTTTAGAACCTCACTCTGTTGTATAGTGATGAGCCGAACACCCCCGGGTTCGGTTCGCACCAGAACCCGCGAACGGACCGAAAGTTCGAACGAACATTAGAACCCTATTAAATACAATGGATGCGAACGTTCGAATTCTAAAGTGCTAATTATAACAACTATTATGCATGTTATTGTCATAAATAGGGTTTGGGAACCCGGGTTCTGCACCAGGGGACATGTATCAATGCAAAAAGAAGTTTTAAAAACGGTCGTTTTTCGGGAGCAGTCATTTTAATGATGCATAAAGTGAAAAAAAAAAAGTCAAATATTCCTTTAAATATCGTACCTGGGGGGTGTCTAAAGTATGCCTGTGAAGTGCCACGTGTTTCCCGTGTTTAGAACTGTCCCTGCACAAAATGACACTTCTAAAGGAAAAAAAAGCCATTTAAAACTGCTTGCGGCTTTAATGTAATGTCTGGTCCCGGTAATATGGATGAAAATCTTTAAGAAAAATGGCATAGCTACCCCATGACCCCCCCCCCTACCCCAGCCCATTACCAGCCCCTTTGGGTCTTGTATGGATATTAAGGGGAACCCCGCACATAAAATAAAAAAGGCCCTATATACTCTGAACAGCCGTATACAGGCGGTGCATACAAGACAGGGACTGTAGGTTTGTTCTTATGTAGAATCTGTTTGTAATTTTGAACAGGTACATTGTTGAAGTGTAGCTCCAGCCCAAAAATCTATTTTTAAACTTTTTGGAAAACATAGGTAAGGGTTATCACCCCTGTAACATTTGTTTTGCTGTCTGTGCCCCTGTTCAGAACATTTCACCTCACTTTCCGTCCCAATGACAACTGTTTTTGAAATGTGGTGTTTTTCTTGAAACAAGGATTGCTGATAAAGCATCAGTACAGAGGAGACACCTTTCTCCCATATTTATTCTTACAGGAGAGAATTTTCCTTCCTAGTGGTAGATTTCCTCTCACTTCCTGTTGTCTTCTTGCGTTTGCAAGTAGGAGTCGTTTGTAAGTTGGATGTTTGAAAGTAGGGACCTGCCGTATATACTCTGCAGAAATAGGCCCCTTAGTTGTTGGTGTTGGCACAACACTGTAAGCACTCACAGTTACTCTTGGTTGGTGCTGGAACGCCCTGCTGTCAACTATTATATCAGGAATTTTAATTACATATAATTGTTGAACAGTGGTAGTAAAAATTGGGCCTTTGATGGTGGTGCTGGTGCCACAACACTGTAAGCCCTGACAGTTACTCTTGGTGGGTGCAGCAATGGGCCCTGCTGTGAATTATTAGATCAAGAATTGTAATTACATGCCCCTTTTGAACAGGGGCTGAAAAATTGGGCCTTTCGTGGTGGTGGTGGTGGTGGCGTTGCCACAACACTGTAAGCCCTCAGAGTTACTCTTGGTGGGTGCAGCAATGGGCCCTGCTGTGAATTATTAGATCAAGAATTGTAATTACATGCCCCTTTTGAACAGGGGCTGAAAAATTGGGCCTTTCGTGGTGGTGGTGGTGGTGGCGTTGCCACAACACTGTAAGCCCTCAGAGTTACTCTTGGTGGGTGCAGCAATGGGCCCTGCTGTGAATTATTAGATCAAGAATTGTAATTGCATGCCCCTGTTGAACAGGGGCTGAAAAATTGGGCCTTTCGTGGTGGTGGTGGTGGTGGTGGTGTTGCCACAACACTGTAAGCCCTCAGAGTTACTCTTGGTGGGTGCAGCAATGGGCCCTGCTGTGAATTATTAGATCAAGAATTGTAATTACATGCCCCTTTTGAACAGGGGCTGAAAAATTGGGCCTTTCGTGGTGGTGGTGGTGGTGGCGTTGCCACAACACTGTAAGCCCTCAGAGTTACTCTTGGTGGGTGCAGCAATGGGCCCTGCTGTGAATTATTAGATCAAGAATTGTAATTGCATGCCCCTGTTGAACAGGGCCTGAAAAATTGGGCCTTAGGCACTGGTGGCACAACACTACAACCCCTCACAGATACTGTACTTGGAGCACAGCAATGAGCCCTGTTGCAAAGTATTGCTTCAAAAATTGTAATGACACGCCCCTGTTAAACAGGGGCTGAAAAATTGGGCCTTAGGCACTGGTGCCACAACACTCCAACCCCTCACAGATACTGTACTTGGAGCACAGCAATGAGCCCTATGGCAAATTATTGCTAAAAAAATTGTAATTACACGCCCCTGTAAAACAGGGGCTGAAAAATTGGGCCTTAGCCACTGGTGGCGGCACCCATAAACAAAAATGATCTTCCAAGCTATCATCATCAATCGTATCATTGAGGACTCGGAGGAGGAGGATAGCCAGTCAACATAACAGCACAGGCACTCAGCATCAGCATCAGTCTTGAAGGGATGTGACATGTTAAAATCAATTAGTCTGTTATATCAGCATCAGGTGTGTGGTAGCTGGTGGTGATCCAAGACTGGTTCATCTTGATGAAAGTCAGTCTATCAACCGAGTCGGTGGACAGGCGCACCCTGTGATCCGTGACAAATCCTCCAGCAGCACTGAATGTGCGTTCCGAAAGAACGCTGGATGCAGGACAGGCCAGTAGCTCAATTGCATACTGTGCAAGCTCTGGCCAGTGATCCATCCTCAAGACCCAGTAAGCCAGAGGATTTTCGGTGGGGAAGGTGTCCAAGTCTGACCTTGCCCCTAGATATTCCTGCACCATGTTTATCAGACGCTGGCGATGGTTGCTGGAACCGATCATACTTTGGGGCTGCGGACTAAAGAATTGTCTGAACGCATCGGTCAGACGGCCACCTTCCCCACCGCTCCTTCTTTGACTGGCCGAAGCCTCAGCAACTCGTTGTCCAGGACCAGGAGTTTGTAAACTCCCAGTCTCTGGGAACGCGTTGCACAGACCTTTCTGCAAGGCCTCCCGGAGTTGTCTCATCCTCTGCTCCCTCTGCGACGGTAACATAAGGTCCGCAACCTTACCCTTGTACCGTGGATCAAGGAGAGTGGCCAGCCAGTAATGGTCCCTCTCCTTGATCCGAAGAATACGAGGATCCTTCCGCAGACTTTGCAGGATCAGGGAGGCCATGCAGCGTAGGTTTGCTGAGGCATTCGCTCCGGAGTCCTCTGGGTCACTAAGGACGACATGATCCGCAGCCACCTCCTCCCAGCCACGTACAAGTCCACTGGTTTCTTGGGACTGTAAATCATCCCTAAAAGACTGCTGCTGATGATGCTGAGTGCCAGCCTCCACCTCCATGCTGACACAATCCTCCTCCTCCTCCTCCTCCTCCTCCTCCTCCTCCTCCTCCTCTTCCTGTGCGATGGGTGGGACAGAAGGAACACTGTCTGGGTAAAGGGGGCCTTGAGAGGCAAGGAAGTCCTCCTCTTCCTGCCTCTGTTCTGCCTCAAGTGCCCTGTCCATTATTCCACGCAGCGTGTGCTCCAACAGGTGGACAAGAGGTACAGTGTCACTGATGCATGCACTGTCACTGCTCACCATCCTCGTGGCCTCCTCAAATGGTGCCAGGACAGTGCATGCATCCCTGATCATGCCCCACTGGCGTGGAGAAAAAAAACCAAGCTCCCCTGACCCTGTCCTGGTGCCGTAGTCGCACAGGTACTCATTGATGGCCCTCTGCTGCGTGTGCAGCCGCTGCAGCATGGCCAACGTTGAGTTCCACCTGGTGGGCATGTCACATATAAGGCGGTTCTTGGGCAGGTTCAACTCCTTTTGCAGCTCAGCCAGGCGAGCACTGGCATTATAAGATCTGCGGAAATGCACACAGACTTTCCTGGCCTGCCTCAGGACATCCTGTAAGCCCGGGTACCTGCCCAAGAACCGCTGCACCACCAGGTTAAGGACGTGAGCCACACAGGGCACATGGGTCAGTTGTCCCTGTCGGAGGGCGGAGAGGAGGTTGGTGCCATTGTCGCAAACCACCATTCCTGGCTTAAGCTGGCGTGGCGTCAACCACCTCTCGGCCTGGCCCTGCAGAGCAGACAGGACCTCTGCCCCAGTGTGGCTTCTGTCCCCCAAACACACCAGCGCAAGCACGGCATGGCATCTTTTTGCCTGCGTACTTGCGTAGCCCCGTGAACGGCTACGGAGCACCGCTGGTTCATAGGACAAACCACAGGAAGAGGCCATGGAGGAAGAAGAAGAGGAGGGGGTGGAGGAGAGAGGTGTGTCACAACCAGTAGTAGCATTTTGGAGGCGTGGCGGTGGGACAACCTCCAACACTACTGCACCTTGTCCTGCATCCTTCCCAGCTGCCAAAAGAGTGACCCAATGGGCCGTGAAAGAAAGGTAACGTCCCTGTCCATGCCTGCTGGACCATGAGTCAGCGGTAATATGCACCTTACCGCTGACCGCCCTGTCCAGCGAGGCCAAGACATTGCCTTCCACATGCCGGTAGAGAGCCGGAATAGCCTTCCGTGAGAAAAAGTGGCGTTTGGGAACCTGCCACTGAGGAACCGCACATTGCACAAACTCACGGAAGGGGGCCGAGTCTACCAACTGAAAAGGCAGCAGTTGAAGCGCTAGCAATTTAGCCAAGCTAGCATTCAACCGCTGGGCATGTGGATGGCTGGGAGTGAACTTCTTTCGACGGTCCAGCAGCTGGGGCAGGGAAATTTGCCTGCTAGAATCGGACGTCGGTGTACTGCTAGCAGAGTGGCCGCAAGTACTTGGCTGTGACACACCTAATTCTACACCTTCATTCCTCTCAGTGCATGTTTCAGAGAGGACTGAAGTTATAGTGGGGTTGGAGATCCCAGCTGATGCGGTGCAAGGAGAGGTCCGCTTTGTTCTTTGGTGTGGGTCTTTGAGGTAGGCTTGCCAACGAGCTGCATGGCAGGTCAACATATGTCTGGTCAGGCATGTGGTACCCAAGCGGCTGATGTTTTGGCCACGCGATATACGCTTGAGACATATGTTGCAAACAGCAGCTGTGCGATCTGATGCACTAGCCTCAAAAAAGGCCCACACCAAAGAACTTTTTGAATGACGGGCAGAGGCAGCGCCCTGCACAGGCGGAGCTCTGCGGTGTGATTCCGTCGGTGTACTGCCCTTACGCTGGCCACCAAAGGGCATCCTGCCTCGTTGGAGATGTGCCTCCTCCTCATCCTCCTCCTCCTCCTCTCTCCTATTAGGCACCCACGTGGAGTCAGTGACCTCATCATCACCTCCCTCCTCATCACTGGAGCCAATCTGGCAGTATGCTGCAGCTGCTGGAACATGACTGCCAGATTGGTGTCCTTCTTGAGCATCCCCTCTGTCTGCTCTCACGCTACTGCCTTCCTCTAGCTGGGTTTCATCATCAGACCCTTCGAAACGCTGGGCATCCTCCTGGAGCATGTACCCAACACTGTGCTGAAACAGTTCGGGGGACTCCTCAGGAGGAGGACATGGTGGGTCTAGGGAAGGAGTGACTGATGATGAGTCTGACATTGATACCAGGGAAGAGGACGCTTTGGCAGCTGCTTTTCCAGTACCCTGAGCCTGGGTGAGAGAGGATGAGGAGGAGGAGGAGGGCTTGGTCATCCACTCTACCAAGTCTTCGGCATGATGTGGCTCAACATGTCCAGCTGCCGAAAAGAAGGACAAGCGTGTCCCATGGCCATGTGCTGATGACAATGCACCGCGTCCACGACCAGCACTGTTGCCCCCAGACAGAGCCTGCTTGCCCTCTTTTATTGCCTCCTGACTGTCTGCCTCTCCTTGTTTGCCTTCCAGACATTCTAATAGATGGCCTGCAGGGAGATGGGAAAAAAGCAATAAGGGCTACCTTCAGGTGTCCTTCTCTGTCCCTGGAAACAAGGACTTTGACAGTGAAAGAAACTGACACACTCTCCCTACCTACAGTTTTCTGTCCCTAGAAAAAATGTTTTTTTTAAGCACAATTTAGCACAAGGAGAATTCACTCACTGTCCTTCCAGGTCCCTGGAAACAAGGACTTTGACAGTGAAAGAAACTGACACACTCTCCCTACCTACAGTTTTCTGTCCCTAGAAAAAATGTTTTTTTTAAGCACAATTTAGCACAAGGAGAATTCACTCACTGTCCTTCCAGGTCCCTGGAAACAAGGACTTTGACAGTGAAAGAAACTGACACACTCTCCCTACCTACAGTTTTCTGTCCCTAGAAAAAATGTTTTTTTTAAGCACAATTTAGCACAAGGAGAATTCACTCACTGTCCTTCCAGGTCCCTGGAAACAAGGACTTTGACAGTGAAAGAAACTGACACACTCTCCCTACCTACAGTTTTCTGTCCCTAGAAAAAATGTTTTTTTTAAGCACAATTTAGCACAAGGAGACTTCACTCACTGTCCTTCCAGGTCCCTGGAAACAAGGACTTTGACAGTGAAAGAAACTGACACACTCTCCCTACCTACAGTTTTCTGTCCCTAGAAAAAATGTTTTTTTTAAGCACAATTTAGCACAAGGAGAATTCACTCACTGTCCTTCCAGGTCCCTGGAAACAAGGACTTTGACAGTGAAAGAAACTGACACACTCTCCCTACCTACAGTTTTCTGTCCCTAGAAAAAATGTTTTTTTTAAGCACAATTTAGCACAAGGAGAATTCACTCACTGTCCTTCCAGGTCCCTGGAAACAAGGACTTTGACAGTGAAAGAAACTGACACACTCTCCCTACCTACAGTTTTCTGTCCCTAGAAAAAATGTTTTTTTTAAGCACAATTTAGCACAAGGAGAATTCACTCACTGTCCTTCCAGGTCCCTGGAAACAAGGACTTTGAGAGTGAAAGAAACTGACACACTCTCCCTACCTACAGTTTTCTGTCCCTAGAAAAAATGTTTTTTTTAAGCACAATTTAGCACAAGGAGACTTCACTCACTGTCCTTCCAGGTCCCTGGAAACAAGGACTTTGACAGTGAAAGAAACTGACACACTCTCCCTACCTACAGTTTTCTGTCCCTAGAAAAAATGTTTTTTTTAAGCACAATTTAGCACAAGGAGAATTCACTCACTGTCCTTCCAGGTCCCTGGAAACAAGGACTTTGACAGTGAAAGAAACTGACACACTCTCCCTACCTACAGTTTTCTGTCCCTAGAAAAAATGTTTTTTTTAAGCACAATTTAGCACAAGGAGAATTCACTCACTGTCCTTCCAGGTCCCTGGAAACAAGGACTTTGACAGTGAAAGAAACTGACACACTCTCCCTACCTACAGTTTTCTGTCCCTAGAAAAAATGTTTTTTTTAAGCACAATTTAGCACAAGGAGAATTCACTCACTGTCCTTCCAGGTCCCTGGAAACAAGGACTTTGACAGTGAAAGAAACTGACACACTCTCCCTACCTACAGTTTTCTGTCCCTAGAAAAAATGTTTTTTTTAAGCACAATTTAGCACAAGGAGAATTCACTCACTGTCCTTCCAGGTCCCTGGAAACAAGGACTTTGACAGTGAAAGAAACTGACACACTCTCCCTACCTACAGTTTTCTGTCCCTAGAAAAAATGTTTTTTTTAAGCACAAATTAGCACAAGGAGAATTCACTCACTGTCCTTCCAGGTCCCTGGAAACAAGGACTTTGACAGTGAAAGAAACTGACACACTCTCCCTACCTACAGTTTTCTGTCCCTAGAAAAAATGTTTTTTTTAAGCACAATTTAGCACAAGGAGAATTCACTCACTGTCCTTCCAGGTCCCTGGAAACAAGGACTTTGACAGTGAAAGAAACTGACACACTCTCCCTACCTACAGTTTTCTGTCCCTAGAAAAAATGTTTTTTTTAAGCACAATTTAGCACAAGGAGAATTCACTCACTGTCCTTCCAGGTCCCTGGAAACAAGGACTTTGACAGTGAAAGAAACTGACACACTCTCCCTACCTACAGTTTTCTGTCCCTAGAAAAAATGTTTTTTTTAAGCACAATTTAGCACAAGGAGAATTCACTCACTGTCCTTCCAGGTCCCTGGAAACAAGGACTTTGACAGTGAAAGAAACTGACACACTCTCCCTACCTACAGTTTTCTGTCCCTAGAAAAAATGTTTTTTTTAAGCACAATTTAGCACAAGGAGAATTCACTCACTGTCCTTCCAGGTCCCTGGAAACAAGGACTTTGACAGTGAAAGAAACTGACACACTCTCCCTACCTACAGTTTTCTGTCCCTAGAAAAAATGTTTTTTTTAAGCACAATTTAGCACAAGGAGAATTCACTCACTGTCCTTCCAGGTCCCTGGAAACAAGGACTTTGACAGTGAAAGAAACTGACACACTCTCCCTACCTACAGTTTTCTGTCCCTAGAAAAAATGTTTTTTTTAAGCACAATTTAGCACAAGGAGAATTCACTCACTGTCCTTCCAGGTCCCTGGAAACAAGGACTTTGACAGTGAAAGAAACTGACACACTCTCCCTACCTACAGTTTTCTGTCCCTAGAAAAAATGTTTTTTTTAAGCACAATTTAGCACAAGGAGAATTCACTCACTGTCCTTCCAGGTCCCTGGAAACAAGGACTTTGACAGTGAAAGAAACTGACACACTCTCCCTACCTACAGTTTTCTGTCCCTAGAAAAAATGTTTTTTTTAAGCACAATTTAGCACAAGGAGAATTCACTCACTGTCCTTCCAGGTCCCTGGAAACAAGGACTTTGACAGTGAAAGAAACTGACACACTCTCCCTACCTACAGTTTTCTGTCCCTAGAAAAAATGTTTTTTTTAAGCACAATTTAGCACAAGGAGAATTCACTCACTGTCCTTCCAGGTCCCTGGAAACAAGGACTTTGACAGTGAAAGAAACTGACACACTCTCCCTACCTACAGTTTTCTGTCCCTAGAAAAAATGTTTTTTTTTAAGCACAATTTAGCACAAGGAGAATTCACTCACTGTCCTTCCAGGTCCCTGGAAACAAGGACTTTGACAGTGAAAGAAACTGACACACTCTCCCTACCTACAGTTTTCTGTCCCTAGAAAAAATGTTTTTTTTAAGCACAATATAGCACAAGCACAAAACACACTGACACTCTCCCTACCTATCCTTCTCTTTCCCTAAACTAAAGGAATCCAGGTTAAGCAAGAAAGAAATAAAAGTCACTGTCCCTGCCTATGCTGCTCTATCCCTGCTCCGGAACACACTACACTAGGCCGCCGTGCTGGCGGCCTTTTATAGTGTGGGGCGTGTACTAAACACCCTCAGCAATAATTGGCCACAGGCATCCTGCCTGTGGCCAATCATTGCTCTCCTCGCTGCCGGCGCTGTGATTGGCCAAGCATGCGGGGTCACAGTGCATGCTTGGCCAATCACAGCGCCTGGATGACACTGCGATGGCGTAGTGCATTGTGGGCCGTTCGCGTCACTCGAATTTGGCGCGAACGGCCCAAATCGTTCGATCTTCGTCGAACGATCGAACAGCCGATGTTCGAGTCGAACGTATGTTCGACTCGAACACGAAGCTCATCCCTACTGTTGTATATAGTCTGTGTTGAGTGTGACCATCCCCACCCTTTCCTTTTATAGCTGATTAGAGCTTGGGGAGCTGTCAGGATTAGTTGCAATCACTGGGTCATCGTTTTATTTTTTTTCTGGCAAGTTAGCAGCCAGTGGGCATCATGACCGACAATGGATTTACAAGGAGGGACTTTTTTTGCCATTTTAATTTAAAAATAAAATAAAAGGCTTTTTAAAAATGTTGGTGTCTTTTCTTCTAGACTGCTATTATTCTTTCTTTTTTTTTCTATGAATTGGTAGGGATACTATGTACCACATACCCATTTATGTATATGGGGTTGTTTTTAAAGGGAGCTTCCAGTTACCGACAAGGGGATCCCCCCGGCATGGTACCTACCCATGTTGGGGGTATGTGGAGGGCTGCACACTTGTCCCTCATCTTCTGGCCTGCCAGGATGTATGCTTGAATAAGGATTTGGTATGAAATCTGGGGGGGGACTTTGTGACCTTGTATTTTTCATGGATAGGCGTGCAGTCTGTCAAAATACAATAGCTCAGCGAGACTGATTCCCCCATCCACACTAAATGTGTGGATGGGGGAATTGAGACATTGTGTTTCGTTCAACCCACTGGTTTAATAAAAGGAAATGCATAATGTACCGTATATGCTTCTATGGATTTCCTAAGGACCTCACGTCTTTTTTTTTTTTTTTTTTGCATGAGGTACCCCCTTAAAATCCATACCAGACTCAAAGTTTCTGGTATGCATTTTGGGGGCAACTCTGCACAATTTTTTTTTATGTTTTTGCTGTATGATGTGCTATAGCAAAAGTGAAATTTACTAAGAAAAAAAAAACAATATAGTTTAAATTACCGTCAAATGATATTAATTGTTAGCTTCTTTAAAAAAAAAAAAGAAACCGCACAAAGACCCCTCCAAAAGTCCTTCTTTAGAAAGAAACTGGCAATGATTTAATTTGTCGGCAATTTTATATAATTTTTTCATTTGTAAATGTTCGTGCTACTGCATCACTTCCTGTACATCAGAAAAATGCACCTCCCTAAGGTATTGTAAGTTAAACGAATTGAGCATTTTTAATGTTCCCTATTAAATATTTAAAAGAATTGCTCCTGGCCAAATGAAAAAACTATTATTTAAAACTTTTTTGCATTGATACATGTGCCCAGCCCATATGCTATTTTTGACACCCCCTTGCTTATTTGTCCAGAAAATTTGAATTTTTAATTTGACAGATCTGGCTCTTATTGACTTGAGTGGGGTTCGGCATCCAAACGTTGATGTTTGCCGAACCTTGTTTGAACCGAACCCAGGGCACTTTGACTCATCACTATTTGCCATAATGTACCATTATGCCATGTAAAATATGAATAGTGCTCCTGTGCCCAGCCTTTGGTCTGCTTTAACTCCACAGATTTATTAAAATTCAGCATTTGGCACTATAGTGATCTCTTAATTTTAAATTGCAAATAAACTAGATAGTTTCACTCCTATAATGATCAAACGTATTTTGTTTTTGGGGAGGTTGTTGGAATTGTTTTTTGTCATAGTTTAAAGTGGATGTAAACCCGAATTTATTTATTTTGCTGTCACAATGTAGTGTATAAGATTTCCTATCATTTGTGCCAGGTCTTGCCACAAAGAGTTAATCCAGCTCTGAGCAATCCTCTTTTATTGTTCAGTGAGATAAAACGGACAGAGTTACCCCTTGCTTTGAGTGAAAGGTTATTTACATATCTCGTGTACTAGCTTTAGACAGGCATTATTTTTTAATTCCCACCCCCACTCCTTTTCTGAAGTCATGTGGTTACTTTTCTGGATTTTGACTGGATGTTAGTGATCATAGCAGAAGTAATACACAGGATAAAATGCATGTTGACAAGGGGAGTGTAGAGGTGGGCGGGTAGTCTACTGACATCACCACTCCACCCACCGCGCTCCAGACAACAGATCCACCTACAGAATCTGCAGTTTTTCAGTTCTTATAACAGACAGAGGGGAGACATTTGACAGATAAGGATACATGAAGGATGCATCTATATCCTTATAGATCAGCACTATGGCAGTAGTTTAGAAAGGATGAGAGTGAGTTTACATCCACTTTAAGGAAATTTGTATTGCAACACATTTCATGTTTTCATTTTGGAATATTTCCTTAATTGATTTTAGTGTTATTTTTTTAAACAGATCCTGACAACTTTAATGCTCCTACTATTCTTTTTACAGTATTTACTGTCTAAAATCCTACTAAATTCCTCCCACTTTGGTAAAACAAATTATTTGCTTCTATTATAACTAAATTATAGTTTTCTTTCAGGTGTTTGCAGGTATGTTCCTGTGATCTATTTTGCTGAACCGGTAGAACCTACAGGAGAGAATTTTTTTGTGCAAGGCACAACACTCCAGTTCAAGTGCAAGGAAGGTTATAATCCTGTACCAGATGTAAATAATGTTTTAACTTGCTCAGGGAGAACATGGACTCCACATAGAACATTTTGTACACGTAAGTATTTGTGGAATACTTGGCACCTAGTCCTCGGTATGAAAATGTATAACACTCCTGTATTTAGAATCCATTTCAGAATTTTCACTCTTATGTCCCGTACACACGATCGTTTTTTAATGTCATTTTTTAAACCGACGTTTTTCTCCTCGTTTTTTTTTCATGTTTCCTCTCAAGCCTGCCTTGCGTACACACTATCATTAAAAAAAACGATCAAGCAAAGCGCAGTGACGTTCAACACGTACGACGGCACTATAAAGGGGAAGTTCCGTTCGAATGGCGCCACCCTTCATGTTAGTAAAGTTTGTTGAGCGACGATTCGCGCTTTTCAGTCCGTTACTGTGTAATGAATGTGCTATCTCCATTACGAACGCTAGTTTTACCAGAACGAGCGCTCCCGTCTCATACTTGATTCTGAGCATGCGCGTTTTTTTTCACGTCGTGAAAGCATACACACTATCGTTTTTCACGTCGTTAAAAAAAACGACATGAAAAACGACGTGAAAAAAGAGAGCATGTCCGGAATTTTTAATGGCCGTTTTTCACGTCGTTAAAAATGCTCTGGAGCCTACACACGATCATTTTTAATGGCCATTTTTTAAAATGGCATTTTTAACGGCATGAAAAACGATCGTGTGTATGGGGCATTATGCCCCATACACACGATCATTTTTCATGCCATTAAAAATGCCATTAAAAAAAATGGCCATTAAAAATGATCGTGTGTATGCTCCAGAGCATTTTTAACGACGTGAAAAACGGCCATTAAAAATTTCGAACATGCTCTCTTTTTTCACGTCGTTTTTCATGTCGTTTTTTTTAACGACGTGAAAAACGATAGTGTGTATGCTTTAACGACGTGAAAAAAAACGCGCATGCTCAGAATCAAGTATGAGACGGGAGCGCTCGTTCTGGTAAAACTAGCATTCGTAATGGAGATAGCACATTCGTCACGCAGTAACGGACTGAAAAGCACAAGACTGAAAAGAGCGAATCGTCTCTCAACAAACTTTACTAACATGAAGGGTGGCGCCATTCGAACGGAACTTCCCCTTTATAGTGCCGTCGTACGTGCTGTACGTCACTGCGCTTTGCTTGAAAATTTTTTAAAATGATGGTGTGTACGCAAGACAGGCTTGAGAGGAAACAAGAAAAAAAATGACAAGAAAAACGTCAGTTTTAAAAATGACATTAAAAATGATCGTGTGTATGGGGCATAAGCCTTTATACCGTACCTGCATGTTTCAATTCAGAGCACCACGTGCAATTTCTGTCTGCTGCCTCATTTCTCTGATATCTGTATGAGTCACTTCTGAAAAGTTTTACTGACACCAAGAGATAAAAAGGTGACGGGGGGAGATCCAGCACATAGCTTGCGATTGACATCCTCAGCTCTTGTTCTGTGTGCTGTGTGAAGGGGAGTGTGTCTCTTCCCTCCGGTCAGCTCTCACTGAGCTCTACAGAGTGTAACTTCAGCTCCCTACTCCCTGCTTTCTGGAAGCTCAGACAAGCTGTATACATTTTGGATTTTGGATGGCTGTAGATAAAAGAGGACTGCAGATGAACATGTACAACTTTTGTAGGAAGATTTGTTTCATCTCTGTGTTTCACCTTAGCCCAGTCACTTCAGTGTGTATATGTATAGATTTATAACCACTTTAAAGTTGCCAGCCAATACAGTCTTGGGTGCACCCCAAAGAACTGCCTTGATAATGGTGGGCGTATGTGTGCAGGTATATACAATATATATACATATATACACACACCAGTAGGACACCATGATAAAGGCATTGATAATATATGAATCATACCGTATTAGATCATTTATACTATAAATAGAGTTGAGCGGACACCTGGATGTTCGGGTTCGACGGGTTCGGCCGAACTTCAGAAAAAAGTTTGGGTTCGGGACCGAACTTTAACCCGAACCCGAACCCGAACCCCATTGAAGTCAATGGGGACCCGGACTTCTAAGGACTAAAAAGGCTCTAAAAAAAGTAATGGAAAGGGCTAGAGGGCTGCAAATGGCAGCAAAATGTTGTTAAGAGCATGGCAAGTGCTCTGCAAACAAATGTGGATAGGGAAATAACTTAAAATAACATAAAAAAAATAAAAAAATAAAAAAATATGCTGGAGTCCCCCTTTTCAGCAGAAGAGGTACGGGAAGTCATTAAGAACCTCAGAAACTCAACGGCACGATGCCACACATATGGTGGGAATGCCCCAGAATATGCCCTTTCTGGAATAAATTATTCAATTTAATGGATAAGCTAGTGGGAAAATAAAATACTTTGAAATAAAAATGTAGCGGGGTGCTAAATTTAAGGGAAGTGTTTGAGTGGTAAATAGGCTCAAACACCCTAATTCTGTAGGATTCATGGACCATTTTGTCCTCGGGGGACAGTATTGGTGTGCAGTTCCCTGCGGCCTACAGGTGGCGCTGCCATTGTAGGCTAGGGTTGAACCGCCGATACAGTGCTGTGCCTTTTGTGTCCCCTCTTGGCAGTAGTACAGTGGGGCGGGGAACCTGCTGTGCATGCCGGGAGAGCATATAAAAGGGGCAGACCTTTGGCCTGGGGGCTGATGTCCAGTGGGGTCCACGCCCAGGTGCCTTCGGCCTGGGTGCATGTGTTCCTGTTCCATCTCGGGTACCTTTAGCCCGGGGTGAGGTACTATCCTGGAGTTCCTGCTGCCCTGGGTATGGAGGCCTAGGTGCGGGAGTAAAGCCTGGAGTCCAGAGCCTTCGTCTGGAGTCCGCTAAGGGTCGAGGAGTCTTAGGGTGCCGCCTAGTGTAGGGGACCATGTTCCAGGGAAGGGAGGATCATTCTGATGGACCGATGCGGGAGTCACGGTGAAGGAAGGGTCTGTTGACTCCCTGGAGAGATGTCTTCCCCTTGATATGGGCTAGGTTCTTAGAAGGAGAAGCTCAAGGTCATCTTGACTGTATCAGAGGCCTTATTCGCCCGGCCCGTGGCAGGGGCCTTATACACCCTGGTCTGTGGCAGAGACCAAAGTTCTCCAGGTCCGTGGCAGGGGCCTTGTACACCCGGTCTGTGGCAGAGACCAACCTCAAGGTCTGTGGCAAAGACCGTGCACCTAAAACTGTTTGAGAAACCTAAGCAGTGAAGTGAATGTGCTACGTTTGTGCCTGGACCTCCTCCACACCTTAAGCTGTCCTGTTTCTTTGCTCTAACCTTTTCTATCGAGTAGAGTTTATTTTGCCATGAGAGAATAAGAGTTGTAATTTCAGCTGGTGTGGACATTGACTTTACTGGGAATTAAAGGACTTGCCTCTACCCACAGTAGAGGTGAGAATCATCCTCTGGAGGAGTTTTGACTGGTGGACACGGCCCGTCAAGTACACCGCTCAACCTCTTTATATAGGAGGGTACGGGCTGGTAGTGCGGTGTGCCTTTCTCCCTCCTGCGAGGAGCCAACAACATAAAGGCAGGTAAGGGGGAAAGGATCTGTGCGCTACAAAAAAATTAAATAAAAATTATAATCTTGACCTAGGAGGACGAGGTCCATATGGAGTAGGAGGTTGAGGTGGCGGTGGATGTGGCTGTGTAGGTGGAAGCGGCGGTGGAGGAGGACGAGGTAGCCAACACTGGTTCAAAAATACAACAATGGCTGGGTAAGGCCGGTGATGTGTCGAATTCTGTCCCCCGTCAAATAGTGTCCACCCTGTACTGCGCTTGCTCAGTATGTAGGACAAGGGGATTTCGAAAATCTCCCAAGACGAACGGCGTCTGCGTGGTGAGTTCAGGTGAAGGCCACACCATCCGTGGTTCAAGCCGAGCCAAGTGAGGCCGTGCCCGAAGCGTGGCGATCGAACCGAGCCCGTGAGGGGCCCTGTTACTATGTGCTACCGTATGTCCACTTGGATGGTGGGGCTTGAACCTGCACTCACTGCGCAGGCACCGTTCATCTTCAGAGATTTTGTGAATCTCCTTGTCCTCTGTACTGCGCAAGCGCTGCGCCTTCGCAGTATGGGCCGGATACAATCCGATGGCCGGACAGTTTTTGTCACAACACCGGTATACATGTCTATTCTGCAGAAGGTACGGACAAGTCCTGTGGGATCCATGCCTTGTTCATTTTAATGAACGTGAGCTTGTCCACATTGGCTCTGGACAGGCGGCTGCGCTTGTCTGTGATAACGCCCCCTGCCGTGCTAAATACACGTTCAGATAATACACTGGCTGCAGGGCAGGCCAGCACCTCCAAGGCATAAAGGGCAAGCTCAGGCCATGTGCCCAGTTTGGAGACCCAGAAGTTAAAGGGGGCAGACCCGTCATCCAGTACGTGTAGGCCTGTGGACACATACTGCTCAACCATGTTGGTGAAATGCTGCCTCCTGCTAAGACGTTCCATCTCAGCTGGTGGTGCTGGTTGTTGTGGCATGCTGACAAAGCTTTTCCACATTTCAGCCATGCTAACCCTGCCTTCTGAGGTGCTGCCGGTGCCCCGGCTGCGTTGGCGACCTCTTCCTCCTCCTCTACCTTCGCCTTGTGCTTCCACCATACGCCCGCTGTCAGGTGGGAATGCCACCAGCAGCGCGTCTACCAGCGTGCGCTTGTACTCGCGCATCTTACGATCCCGCTCCAGTGAGGGAATTAAGGACGGTACGTTGTCCTTGTAACGGGGATCCAGCAGGGTGGCCACCCAGTAATCAGCACCAGTTAAAATGTGGGCAACTCGGTGGTCATTGCGGAAACACTGCAGCATGTAATCGCTCATGTGTGCCAGGCTGCCCAGAGGCAAAGAAAAGCTGTCCTCTGT
The DNA here is from genome assembly GCA_029206835.1 of Rana muscosa. Lineage (NCBI taxonomy): Eukaryota > Metazoa > Chordata > Amphibia > Anura > Ranidae > Rana > Rana muscosa. The sequence goes on from CM055117.1 coordinate 405,492,485, forward strand.
GGGAGGTGTATCGTCTTTGTCCTCTGTATCCCCCCAGCCACGCACCAGTGATGGCCACGAGCTGGTCTGGGTGCCACCCTGCTGTGAAAATGGCTCCTCCTCCTCCTCCTCCTCCTCCATCTCCTCCTCCACCTCGTCATCCTCCAGAACTGTGCCCTTTCTGCCGGACAATTGTGTATCTGGCGTTTGTTGGTGCAGGAACCCACCCTCGTAGCCACTTGTGAAAGACTGCCCTGAAAGCCTTTGAAATGATCCCGCTTCCTCCTCCTCCTCCTCATCCTCCTGTGCCACATCCTCTTCCATCATCGCCCGAAGCGTTTTTTCAAGGAGGCAAAGAACTGGGATAGTAACGCTGAGAACGGCGTCATTGGCACTGGACATGTTGGTGGAGTACTCGAAACAGCGCAACAAGGCACACAGGTCTCGCATGGAGGCCCAGTTATTGGTGGTGAAGTGGTGCTGTTCCGCAGAGCGACTCACGCGTGATTGCTGCTGCTGAAACTCCACTATCACCTGCTGCTGCTCGCACAGTCTGGCCAGCATGTGCAAGGTGGAGTTCCACCTTGTGGGCACATCACATATGAGGCGGTGAGCGGGAAGGCTGAAGTTACGCTGCAGCGCTGACAGGCGAGCAGCAGCAGGGTGAGAACGCCGAAAGTGCGCACACGCAGCCCGCACTTTCTGCAGCAGCTCTGGCATATTGGGGTAATTTTTAAGGAACCTCTGGACCACCAAGTTCAGCACATGCGCCAGGCAAGGGATGTGCGTCAAACCGGCTAGGCCCAGAGCTGCTACGAGATTTCGCCCATTATCGCACACCACCAGGCCGGACTTGAGGCTCACTGACAGCAACCACTCATTGGTCTGTTGTTCCATGTCCCTCCACAACTCCTGCGCGGTGTGGGGTTTTTCCCCCAAACAGGAAAGTTTTAAAACTGCCTGCTGTCGTTTACCCCTGGCTGTGCTGAAGTTGGTGGTGAAGGTGTTACGCTGACCGGATGAGGAGGCGGTAGAGGATGAGGAAGCGGAGTAGGAGGAGTTAGCAACAGGAGGCAAACTGAAGCGCCCTGCAATCCTCGGTGGTGGAAGGACATGCGCCAAACTGCTATCTGCCTCAGGCCCAGCCGCCACTGCATTTACCCAGTGTGCTGTTAGGGAGATATAACGTCCCTGACCGTGCTTACTGGTCCACGCATCCGTAGTTAGGTGGACCTTGCCACAGATGGTGTTGCGCAGTGCACACCTGATTTTGTCCCCCACTTGGTTGTGCAGGGAAGGGATGGCTCGCCTGGAAAAGTAGTGGCGGCTGGGCACGACGTACTGTGGGACAGCCAATGCCATCAGGCTTTTAAAACTCTGCGTCTCCATCAGACGGAATGACAGCATTTCAAAGGCCAGGAGTTTTGAAATGCTGGCATTCAGGACCAGGGATCGCGGGTGGCTAGGGGGGTACTTCCTCTTCCGCCCCAATGTTTGGGAGATAGAGAGCTGAACGCTTCCATGGGACATTGTGGAGATGGTTGGTGACCCAGGTGGTAGTGTTGCTGGCAGATCCTCTGTTTGCGGGGTGGCAGGTGCCACTGTCACTACAGAGGTGGATGAAGAGGCCAAGACTGCAGCAGAAGAGGAAGCAGGAGGAGCCTGAGACCTTTCTTGGTTTTTGAGGTGTCTACTCCACTGCAGCTCGTGCTTTGCACTTAGATGCCTGGTCATGCAGGTTGTGCTCAGGTTGAGAACGTTTATGCCTCGCTTCAGGCTCTGATTGCACAGCGTGCAAACCACTCGTGTCTTGTCATCAGCACATTGTGTGAAGAACTGCCACGCTAGGGACCTCCTTGGACCTGGCTTTGGTGTGCTCGGTCCCTTGCTGCGTTGGGCAGTAGCAGACATACTGTCTAGGGTGACGGACGCTCCGCTTTTGCACCCTGCTCCCTCTTCTGCTGTGCTTGTGGCTCTGTGCGACCACCGCCTCTTCCTCCAAACTACACTGGTCACCTGCATAACGTTGATTCCATGTGGGGTCGAGGACCTCATCGTCCTCCACATCATCTTCCACCCAGTCTTCACCCCTGCCCTCCTTGTCTGTCTGCACAATTGCGAAAGCAGCAGCAGTTGGCACCTGTGTTTCGTCATCATCCGAGACGTACTGCGATGGTCCTCCCATGTACTCATCATGAAACATAAGTGGTTGGGCATCGGTGCACTCAATCTCTTCCACTTCTGGGGCAGGGCTAGGTGGATGGCCCTGGGAAACCCTGCTCACAGAGTCATCGAAAAGCAGAAGAGACTGCTGCATGATTTGGGGCTCAGACTGCTTGGCTGATTTGCAAGGGGGTGAGGTGAAAGACTGATGGACATGGGTTTCAGGTGCCAACTCTGATCTTTCATCAGAAGAGTGGGTGGGAGACAATGTGAAGGAACCCGAGGCACTGTCAGCAACCCAATCTACTATCGCCTGTACTTGTCCTGGCCTAAACATTTGTACAGCCTCATTAGGCACGACAAAATACCGCCGAAGGCTCGGTCGCCTACTCGCACCTGAGGAAGGTGTTTCACTTGTGCGTGTATCTGGCACAGATCCACCACGTCCTCTCCCTGCAACAGGAGCTCCATCAGCAGCACCACGACCGGGGCCACCACGTCCCTTTGACCTTCTCCTCATATTTTCCAAATTTAGGATCTTGCCCTAAATGGGTGTTTTTGGAAGAGCAGAATACACCCACAGTACGTAACCGCTGAATCGCACAGCTACAGAACTGCAGAAAATGCTATTCAAAAAAAATGTTGTTTTTTTAGTATAGCACAGTAGGAGAAAACTATATAGAAATTGTTTATTTCACACACCTCCACATATGTATAACACACTGCAAAATATTTTTTGTGGCCCTAAATGGCGTTTTTTGGAAGACCACAACACACCCACAGTACGTAACCGCTGAATCGCACAGCTACAGAACTGCAGAAAATGCTATTCAAAAAAAATGTTGTTTTTTTAGTATAGCACAGTAGGAGAAAACTATATAGAAATTGTTTATTTCACACACCTCCACATATGTATAACACACTGCAAAATATTTTTTGTGGCCCTAAATGGCGTTTTTTGGAAGACCACAACACACCCACAGTACGTAACCGCTGAATCGCACAGCTACAGAACTGCAGAAAATGCTATTCAAAAAAAATGTTGTTTTTTTAGTATAGCACAGTAGGAGAAAACTATATAGAAATTGTTTATTTCACACACCTCCACATATGTATAACACACTGCAAAATATTTTTTGTGGCCCTAAATGGCGTTTTTTGGAAGACCACAACACACCCACAGTACGTAACCGCTGAATCGCACAGCTACAGAACTGCAGAAAATGCTATTCAAAAAAAATGTTTTTTTTTTAGTATAGCACAGTAGGAGAAAACTATATAGAAATTGTTTATTTCACACACCTCCACATATATATAACACACTGCAAAATATTTTTTGTGGCCCTAAATGGCTCTTTTTGCAAGCGTACATTAAAGTGCAAATTTATTTTTTATTTTTTTTGCCCTAAACGGGTCTTTTTTTGCACGAGCAAAATAAAATGCAAATTTTTTAATTTTTTTTGCCCTTAATGGGTCTTTTGGAAAAGAGCACAATAAAGTGCCTTTTTTTTTCCCCCTAAATGGATCTTTTTCAAAGAGCAGAATACACCCACAGTATGGAAACGGTGTATCTCTCAACGTAATATATGCAGTGCTGGTGCACTGAGCTTGCAGATAAAAGGTAGATTTTCTCTGACACTGGGCTCATGGCAGTGTAAAAAGACTGCACTGCAACACAAACAGCTAAACCTATGCAGATCGCTGAGTTATATCTCTGAATCTGGACTCCTATTCCTATATAATATATCTCTCTCCCTGAAAGCACCAACAGGAACCTGGCCCTACACTACACTGTCTCTCTATCTTTTCCCTCAGATTCCAGAATCAGGACTAACTCATGTATTTTTCTATCTCTCCCTAAAAGCAGCAGCAGCAGACAAGATCCTCTCCCTATCTATTCTGAAGCAGAGTGACGTGTGTGCTGTGTGCCTCTAGCTTATATAGAAGCTGGGTCACATGTTGCACTGACCAATCACAGCCATACCATTAGTAGGCATGGCTATGATGGCTTCTAAGGGCACACCAGCTAATCAAAAGGTGATTGGCTGGCCCCTGAAGCATTTCTAACTGCGTAATTAGATTCCCGAACCCAGACTTTTGTGCAAAGTCCGGGTTCGGGTTCGGGAAAAAGCTAAAGTTCGGTACGGACCCGAACTTTACAGTTCGGGTTCGCTCAACACTAACTATAAATGATCTAATATTGGGGCCTAATTTTTGTCTCAAATTAGATAGTGATAGTGATAAATCACTGATAGAGATTCTGTCACTTTGTGCAGTGTCTATGGGCAAGCTGGAGAGTCTCCTTGCTCATCTGTGAAGCGAAGTGTAAAATCAGACCACATTTCTTGATATGTCAGGGATAAGAAGACAGGGGTTTGAAGATCGACGGGGATAAGGCATAGGTGAATAGGAAATATTATTAATTAGTTGTACAGTTCAGTACACTTTTTTGAAGATCCAATCCCACAATTCCTTCTGACGCTGCTTCATTCATTGGACATAGGATCCCTACCCGCATCTATCATGGATAGAGTGGCAGTGGTTATTCTTAAACCCTGACCTGTGCTCATAAGTTTGCCTGATTTGCTTATTGAATGAAGATTCTGGCTTTGGGTCATGCTGAAAAGTCGGGATTCATGCTAGGTAGGAGTACAGACATCAGCATCCACAGACTGATTACCCATATGGATCTTGCTAGTTCAGGCCACTTGGGTTTGATGGTATCCCTGGATGCTAAAAAATGCATTTGATTCAGTGGAGTGGGAATACCTCTGGCTGGGTAGTCTTTCACAATATTGGATTTGGCTTTAATTTTATCACATGGTATAAAATGGTATACTTTGCCCTGGTGGCCCAGGTGCAGACCAATGGCAATGATTCTAACACTTATCCTCCACATAGGGGAACAAGGCAAGGGTGTCCCCTTTATCCAGGTTTGTTTACAGTGACCCTAGAGCCTCTAGCTATTCAGATTAGAGCTACAGCTGTGGTGAAGGGCATCATAGTTGGTCTGCTAGAAGAAAAACTATCCTTATATTCAGATGATGACCATCTTTATGCATTCAGCTATACGATTAATAGACACGTTTAATTCCTTTTCCAGAGACAAGATGATTCTGAGACTAAAATCCCCCCCCTTTTCCTCCACAAGGTGGTCTCTTCATTTCACACCAGTGAGAAATGTATTCTCCCCCTTCTCTATGGCCTTCCCTGAAGCATGCCAAGGAGTTTCACTCCACTACCAGGATATAGTCAGAGCAGTTAGCATCTAGCTAGCGTCAACATCTTCCTTCAGAAAAAAATGTCTATTTAGTAGAGGGCCCCAATCCAATAGCCAACATGTGTGATTTGAAAAAGTATATTTTTTACAAGGAGATATCTCCAAATTTTGCAAGTATACATTGTAAGGGGAATGGAATTATAAAGGATCAGTCAAGGAAATGTATATGTCGTCAACGCAAAGGCCAATTTTATGCTGTACATCACCAGTCTTAATTCCCAACGTTTGCATATTGGAATTAATATGTTTCCCTAGTGGTTCCATAATTAAGTAACGGGGAACAGGAAAACCAGCTGTCCACACCCTAGCACTGGTAAGTGTGTAAAGTGCTTGGATAGCTGAACGTATATGACTGGTCAGGCCAAATTTAGTGAGAACAGCTTTGAGATCGAACACATTCTCTACATCCAAGTTAAGAAGTAGAGAAGTCATTAGATGATGCTCAGCCCATTGTAGAAGATCAATAAATCTTTTAGTGCAATCCGAGGATTGACATATAGCAACAAATCCCGCCTGGTCAGGATGGACCAGTAGGGGAATAAGTTCTGCTACTGGACTTGCAATATGTTTGGTGTAGAATTTCATATTGATGTTTAAGAGAGAGATTGGGTGAAAATTAACAGGATTGTCTGACGGTTTACCTGGTTTGAGAGAATCCTTAGGTCGTGTCCCCTCATCTGCAATGTGGTTAAAAGAGTTACATAAGTGAGGTATGAGTAGATCAATATAAGTTTTATAATATTCGTTGTGGAACACATAAGGGCCTGTAGTCTTGTGTAAGGGTAATCCTGCAATCACCCTTTTAACCTCTTCCTTTGTAAATGATGCAGAAATAATTTTGAACTGATGAAAGATGTACAGCATCCAAAAACCTTTGTATAGTTGCCACTGTAGGGGGGAGGTTAGAACCAGAAGTCTGAAGATTATAAAGATCAGATTAGAAATTATAGAACTGATAAGCTATCTGTACAGGGTTTAACCACTTCAGCCCCGGAAGATTCGGCTGCTCAATGACCAGGCCATTTTTTGCGATACGGCACTGCGTTGCTTTAACTGACAATTGTGCAGTCGTGCGATGCTGTTCCCAAACAACATTTTTCCCACAAATAGAGCTTTCTGCGCTGTAAACAATTTTGAAAAAAACACAATATTTTCACTGGGAAAAGTAAAACCAATAAGGCCCAATCTCCAGAAACAAAAAGTAAGAAAACACCTGAGAGACAACAACAACCAGAAACATCTCGTGAAGGCCCACAGGATCCCCCTACAAAGCAAGACATGACGGATATGATAGATATGATATCACGCCTAGAGTGAACAATTAAAGGTGAAATGGGTGCAACAAGAAAAGATATACAGAGTGTACTTCAAAGAGTGGAAGGAATAGAACAGTTATGCCGTGTACACACAATTGGTTTTACCGATGAAAATAGTCCGATGGACTTTTCTCATTGGACAAACCGATCGTGTATGGGCCCCATCGGTCTTTTTTCTATTGGTGAGAAAATATAGAACATGTTTTAAATTTATCCGATGGGAAAAAAAAAATAGCAAATTCTGATCGTCTGTGTGGAACTCTCGGCTTGTCGGAGTGTTTTACGTCACAGCGTTTGGGACGGTCGGATTTTTGACTGAAGGTGTGTAGGCAAGGCTGATGGAAGTCAGCTTCATCGGATTTCCGATGGAAAAATCCATTGGATTAGAATCCATAGGAAATCCGATCGTGTGTACAGGGCTTTAGAGGAACATAAAAGTGCAATAAAAAAACTTAGAGATAGAGCCGACATGGACTGGATAGAGATAAGGAATGCCCGGTACAAACTTGAGGACCAAGAGAACTGTAGTAGGAGGAAAAACCTACAGGTTAGAGGTCTTTCTGAAGAGGTTAAAGACACAGAACTGGGAGATGTTCTGAGAGAGATATTTAATACAGCTCTAAAGCGTGAGACGACCGCATCAATGCAAATTGAAAGGGTACATAGAATACAAAGGGCATATAGCGCCCATAGGGACCTACCAAGGGATACTATAGTAAGATTTCATGACTATGAACAAAAAGATCAAGTATGCCAAAGTACAAGGAACTCTATCCCTATGGAATACAAAGGAATTAAATTATCTATTTTCTCAGATTTAGCGCCAGAGACCTTAGCATGAAAAAGAGCACTGAAGCCTTTAACAAGACATCTACAGGCAAATGACATTCCTTATAGGTGGGGATTCCCGGCATGTTTGTCGGTGAAAAATCAGGGGGTATCAGCTTATGTTCGGTTTCCAGAAGATATAAAATAATTTTGTAATAGACTGAATATACAATGTATACCGGTAGATAATTGGGAAAAGAGACCTCCAGCATAGAGAAGGTGGAAGGACCAGGACTGGAATAGGGATTAGTCCATTAGATATAATATATACAGGAAGGAAGGGGGGAAGTTAATAGAAGAAAGAGAATAAAATGAAGTGTTAAAAGCCGAATACGCCTGGAGGGGGAGGTATGGAGCAGTAATGCCCACCTGCGCTCTGGGGGCCAACCCTATTTTTTTGGACGGGCCCCCAGGGAAGGGGTGGACAAATGAGGCACCCTGAGGTGGAGCCCGCCTGCCAGACTGCCTGGGGGGGCTCAGGCCAAAGGATCTTCAAAATTGGTTTGCAATGTGACTGGGGGGGAGGGGGGTATATGTGGTCTCAATTTAGCCTGTCCTTTATGTTGAAGTTGGGTATAGCAGGTATTGTACGATTAGTATGTCTGGACCGATATACCATGAAGATAAGTCTCATAAAATCATGGTTTGATAAAATCCCCTTGAGGGAATTAGAGTATCTGATGCCCCTCCTCTCCTGCATGTGTCTGATCAATTGCTATTTGTATAGTATAAAGGAACTAAAGTATAGAATATGGCAGCTTTAAAATTAGTCACGTATAACGTGCGAGGATTAAATAGCCCAAATAAGCGATATCAGATACTGCAGGAGATGAGGGGAATGTCGGCGAATATAATGTTTCTGCAAGAAACTCATCTAAAGTTGACATCTAAGACTAGACTGAATTCAAAAGATTATCCTACTTGGATACATTGTTACTCTCCTAATAAAAGATAAAAAGGAACTGCGATTGGGTTTGATAGGAGCACACACTTTATATTAGAAGCTATGAAATCAGATCCCGAGGGAAGATACCTTTTTATCAAGGGCTCCCTATTCAATGTGAAATTTACTTTGGTAAACATGTACTGCCCTAATATATGGCCGTCAGTGTATCTGAGAAAAATCTTGAATAGACTGGAGGCATTTAAAGAGGGAAAGGTGATATTAGCGGGTGATCTCAATTTTGTTTTTGATCCAGTATTAGATACCCTACCTATGTCATTAAGGTCTTAAGGAAAATATCTGAAAGTAATTAAACATAAATTACATCAAATGCACTTGGTTGAGGCCTGGAGAATACTACATCCAGGAGATAAGGATTTTACATACTACTCATCTGGTAATATTCTAGAATTGACCATATCCTAATAGATCATTGGCTACTTGAAGGCTTGAGAAGAGTAGAAATAACAACAATAACGCTCTCTGATCATGCGCCGGTCGAGCTGACCCTCATTTTAGGGGAAATCCCAGCTGGCCAGAGACTTTGGAGATTGGTTGAATCCCTCCTAAATAATAACAAGATTGCGGATGATCTAGAGAAGGATATGAGTCTCTTCTTTAAAGAAAATGACACAGAAAATGTTGCCCCATCGACGCTATGGGAAACACATAAAGTGTATATGAGAGGGAGGATGATAGCAGAAAAGTCCAAGACGAAGAAAATAAGACAGGCCCAGAGACAACCCCTATTAGAGGAAATCCAGGATCTAGAACAGAAGCATAAAGAAAGCCAGGAAGACCAAGTCCTGATATTACTAACTGGGAAAAGAGAAAAGTTAAGGGATTTATTGGAACAAGAAACGAAATGGGTATTCAATAATATGAGTAAGAAATTCTATGCCTTGGGGAACAAACCAGGTAAATTATTAGCAATGATAATTAAACCTAGAAACACACAGAACTTCATATCAAAAATGAAAGATAAGAAAGGGGAGATGAGGCACTCAACGAAGAAGATAACAAAAAATTTTCAAGAATACTATCAAAATCTATACAATGTAAATAAAGAACAAGGCCCATTAGAAATACAGAGTAGAAGTAGGGAAATTAAAAAATATTTAGAAAAGGTTAAGCTCCCGGAAATATCAGAAGAAGAAATCAATAAACTAGATAAGGAAATATCAAGGGAGGAAATAAATCAAACAATTAAAAATATTAAAATGGGAAAGAGCCCCAGGCCCAGATAGGTATACTTTATTATACTATAAGAGGTATGTGGAAACTAGGGATGAGCTTCGTGTTCGAGTCGAACATACGTTCGACTCGAACATCGGCTGTTCGATCGTTCGACGAAGATCGAACGATTTGGGCCGTTCGCGCCAAATTCGAGTGACGCGAACGGCCCACAATGCACTACGCCATCGCAGTGTCATCCAGGCGCTGTGATTGGCCAAGCATGCACTGTGACCCCGCATGCTTGGCCAATCACAGCGCCGGCAGCGAGGAGAGCAATGATTGGCCACAGGCAGGATGCCTGTGGCCAATTATTGCTGAGGGTGTTTAGTACACGCCCCACACTATAAAAGGCCGCCAGCACGGCGGCCTAGTGTAGTGTGTTCCGGAGCAGGGATAGAGCAGCATAGGCAGGGACAGTGACTTTTATTTCTTTCTTGCTTAACCTGGATTCCTTTAGTTTAGGGAAAGAGAAGGATAGGTAGGGAGAGTGTCAGTGTGTTTTGTGCTTGTGCTATATTGTGCTTAAAAAAAACATTTTTTCTAGGGACAGAAAACTGTAGGTAGGGAGAGTGTCAGTTTCTTTCACTGTGAAAGTCCTTGTTTCCAGGGACCTGGAAGGACAGTGAGTGAATTCTCCTTGTGCTATATTGTGCTTAAAAAAAATTTTTTTCTAGGGACAGAAAACTGTAGGTAGGGAGAGTGTCAGTTTGTTTCACTGTGAAAGTCCTTGTTTCCAGGGACCTGGAAGGACAGTGAGTGAATTCTCCTTGTGCTATATTGTGCTTAAAGAAAACATTTTTTCTAGGGACAGAAAACTGTAGGTAGGGAGAGTGTCAGTTTCTTTCACTGTGAAAGTCCTTGTTTCCAGGGACCTGGAAGGACAGTGAGTGAATTCTCCTTGTGCTAAATTGTGCTTAAAAAAAACATTTTTTCTAGGGACAGAAAACTGTAGGTAGGGAGAGTGTCAGTTTCTTTCACTGTGAAAGTCCTTGTTTCCAGGGACCTGGAAGGACAGTGAGTGAATTCTCCTTGTGCTAAATTGTGCTTAAAAAAAACATTTTTTCTAGGGACAGAAAACTGTAGGTAGGGAGAGTGTCAGTTTCTTTCACTGTGCAAGTCCTTGTTTCCAGGGACCTGGAAGGACAGTGAGTGAATTCTCCTTGTGCTATATTGTGCTTAAAAAAAACATTTTTTCTAGGGACAGAAAACTGTAGGTAGGGAGAGTGTCAGTTTCTTTCACTGTGCAAGTCCTTGTTTCCAGGGACCTGGAAGGACAGTGAGTGAATTCTCCTTGTGCTAAATTGTGCTTAAAGAAAACATTTTTTCTAGGGACAGAAAACTGTAGGTAGGGAGAGTGTCAGTTTCTTTCACTGTGCAAGTCCTTGTTTCCAGGGACCTGGAAGGACAGTGAGTGAATTCTCCTTGTGCTATATTGTGCTTAAAAAAAACATTTTTTCTAGGGACAGAAAACTGTAGGTAGGGAGAGTGTCAGTTTCTTTCACTGTGCAAGTCCTTGTTTCCAGGGACCTGGAAGGACAGTGAGTGAATTCTCCTTGTGCTAAATTGTGCTTAAAGAAAACATTTTTTCTAGGGACAGAAAACTGTAGGTAGGGAGAGTGTCAGTTTCTTTCACTGTGCAAGTCCTTGTTTCCAGGGACCTGGAAGGACAGTGAGTGAATTCTCCTTGTGCTATATTGTGCTTAAAAAAAAAAAAATTTTCTAGGGACAGAAAACTGTAGGTAGGGAGAGTGTCAGTTTCTTTCACTGTGAAAGTCCTTGTTTCCAGGGACCTGGAAGGACAGTGAGTGAATTCTCCTTGTGCTAAATTGTGCTTAAAAAAAACATTTTTTCTAGGGACAGAAAACTGTAGGTAGGGAGAGTGTCAGTTTCTTTCACTGTGAAAGTCCTTGTTTCCAGGGACCTGGAAGGACAGTGAGTGAATTCTCCTTGTGCTAAATTGTGCTTAAAAAAAACATTTTTTCTAGGGACAGAAAACTGTAGGTAGGGAGAGTGTCAGTTTCTTTCACTGTGCAAGTCCTTGTTTCCAGGGACCTGGAAGGACAGTGAGTGAATTCTCCTTGTGCTATATTGTGCTTAAAAAAAACATTTTTTCTAGGGACAGAAAACTGTAGGTAGGGAGAGTGTCAGTTTGTTTCACTGTGAAAGTCCTTGTTTCCAGGGACCTGGAAGGACAGTGAGTGAATTCTCCTTGTGCTATATTGTGCTTAAAGAAAACATTTTTTCTAGGGACAGAAAACTGTAGGTAGGGAGAGTGTCAGTTTCTTTCACTGTGAAAGTCCTTGTTTCCAGGGACCTGGAAGGACAGTGAGTGAATTCTCCTTGTGCTAAATTGTGCTTAAAAAAAACATTTTTTCTAGGGACAGAAAACTGTAGGTAGGGAGAGTGTCAGTTGCTTTCACTGTGAAAGTCCTTGTTTCCAGGGACCTGGAAGGACAGTGAGTGAATTCTCCTTGTGCTAAATTGTGCTTAAAAAAAACATTTTTTCTAGGGACAGAAAACTGTAGGTAGGGAGAGTGTCAGTTTGTTTCACTGTGAAAGTCCTTGTTTCCAGGGACCTGGAAGGACAGTGAGTGAATTCTCCTTGTGCTAAATTGTGCTTAAAAAAAACATTTTTTCTAGGGACAGAAAACTGTAGGTAGGGAGAGTGTCAGTTTCTTTCACTGTGAAAGTCCTTGTTTCCAGGGACCTGGAAGGACAGTGAGTGAATTCTCCTTGTGCTTAAAAAAAACATTTTTTCTAGGGACAGAAAACTGTAGGTAGGGAGAGTGTCAGTTTCTTTCACTGTGAAAGTCCTTGTTTCCAGGGACCTGGAAGGACAGTGAGTGAATTCTCCTTGTGCTATATTGTGCTTAAAAAAAACATTTTTTCTAGGGACAGAAAACTGTAGGTAGGGAGAGTGTCAGTTTCTTTCACTGTGAAAGTCCTTGTTTCCAGGGACCTGGAAGGACAGTGAGTGAATTCTCCTTGTGCTATATTGTGCTTAAAAAAAACATTTTTTCTAGGGACAGAAAACTGTAGGTAGGGAGAGTGTCAGTTTGTTTCACTGTGAAAGTCCTTGTTTCCAGGGACCTGGAAGGACAGTGAGTGAATTCTCCTTGTGCTAAATTGTGATTAAAAAAAACATTTTTTCTAGGGACAGAAAACTGTAGGTAGGGAGAGTGTCAGTTTCTTTCACTGTGCAAGTCCTTGTTTCAAGGGACAGAGAAGGACACCTGAAGGTAGCCCTTATTGCTTTTTTCCCATCTCCCTGCAGGCCATCTATTAGAATGTCTGGAAGGCAAACAAGGAGAGGCAGACAGTCAGGAGGCAATAAAAGAGGGCAAACAGGCTCTGTGTCTGGGGGCAACAGTGCTGGTCGTGGACGCGGTGCATTGTCATCAGCACATGGCCATGGGACACGCTTGTCCTTCTTTTCGGCAGCTGGACATGTTGAGCCACATCATGCCGAAGACTTGGTAGAGTGGATGACCAAGCCCTCCTCCTCCTCCTCATCCTCTCTCACCCAGGCTCAGGGTACTGGAAAAGCAGCTGCCAAAGCGTCCTCTTCCCTGGTATCAATGTCAGACTCATCATCAGTCACTCCTTCCCTAGACCCACCATGTCCTCCTCCTGAGGAGTCCCCCGAACTGTTTCAGCACAGTGTTGTGTACATGCTCCAGGAGGATGCCCAGCGTTTCGAAGGGTCTGATGATGAAACCCAGCTAGAGGAAGGCAGTAGCGTGAGAGCAGACAGAGGGGATGCTCAAGAAGGACACCAATCTGGCAGTCATGTTCCAGCAGCTGCAGCATACTGCCAGATTGGCTCCAGTGATGAGGAGGGAGGTGATGATGAGGTCACTGACTCCACGTGGGTGCCTAATAGGAGAGAGGAGGAGGAGGAGGATGAGGAGGAGGCACATCTCCAACGAGGCAGGATGCCCTTTGGTGGCCAGCGTAAGGGCAGTACACCGACGGAATCACACCGCAGAGCTCCGCCTGTGCAGGGCGCTGCCTCTGCCCGTCATTCAAAAAGTTCTTTGGTGTGGGCCTTTTTTGAGGCTAGTGCATCAGATCGCACAGCTGCTGTTTGCAACATATGTCTCAAGCGTATATCGCGTGGCCAAAACATCAGCCGCTTGGGTACCACATGCCTGACCAGACATATGTTGACCTGCCATGCAGCTCGTTGGCAAGCCTACCTCAAAGAGCCACACCAAAGAACAAAGCGGACCTCTCCTTGCACCGCATCAGCTGGGATCTCCAACCCCACTATAACTTCAGTCCTCTCTGAAACATGCACTGAGAGGAATGAAGGTGTAGAATTAGGTGTGTCACAGCCAAGTACTTGCGGCCACTCTGCTAGCAGTACACCGACGTCCGATTCTAGCAGGCAAATTTCCCTGCCCCAGCTGCTGGACCGTCGAAAGAAGTTCACTCCCAGCCATCCACATGCCCAGCGGTTGAATGCTAGCTTGGCTAAATTGCTAGCGCTTCAACTGCTGCCTTTTCAGTTGGTAGACTCGGCCCCCTTCCGTGAGTTTGTGCAATGTGCGGTTCCTCAGTGGCAGGTTCCCAAACGCCACTTTTTCTCACGGAAGGCTATTCCGGCTCTCTACCGGCATGTGGAAGGCAATGTCTTGGCCTCGCTGGACAGGGCGGTCAGCGGTAAGGTGCATATTACCGCTGACTCATGGTCCAGCAGGCATGGACAGGGACGTTACCTTTCTTTCACGGCCCATTGGGTCACTCTTTTGGCAGCTGGGAAGGATTCAGGACAAGGTGCAGTAGTGTTGGAGGTTGTCCCACCGCCACGCCTCCAAAATGCTACTACTGGTTGTGACACACCTCTCTCCTCCACCCCCTCCTCTTCTTCTTCCTCCATGGCCTCTTCCTGTGGTTTGTCCTATGAACCAGCGGTGCTCCGTAGCCGTTCACGGGGCTACGCAAGTACGCAGGCAAAAAGATGCCATGCCGTGCTTGCGCTGGTGTGTTTGGGGGACAGAAGCCACACTGGGGCAGAGGTCCTGTCTGCTCTGCAGGGCCAGGCCGAGAGGTGGTTGACGCCACGCCAGCTTAAGCCAGGAATGGTGGTTTGCGACAATGGCACCAACCTCCTCTCCGCCCTCCGACAGGGACAACTGACCCATGTGCCCTGTGTGGCTCACGTCCTTAACCTGGTGGTGCAGCGGTTCTTGGGCAGGTACCCGGGTTTACAGGATGTCCTGAGGCAGGCCAGGAAAGTCTGTGTGCATTTCCGCAGATCTTATAATGCCAGTGCTCGCCTGGCTGAGCTGCAAAAGGAGTTGAACCTGCCCAAGAACCGCCTTATATGTGACATGCCCACCAGGTGGAACTCAACGTTGGCCATGCTGCAGCGGCTGCACACGCAGCAGAGGGCCATCAATGAGTACCTGTGCGACTACGGCACCAGGACAGGGTCAGGGGAGCTTGGTTTTTTTTCTCCACGCCAGTGGGGCATGATCAGGGATGCATGCACTGTCCTGGCACCATTTGAGGAGGCCACGAGGATGGTGAGCAGTGACAGTGCATGCATCAGTGACACTGTACCTCTTGTCCACCTGTTGGAGCACACGCTGCGTGGAATAATGGACAGGGCACTTGAGGCAGAACAGAGGCAGGAAGAGGAGGACTTCCTTGCCTCTCAAGGCCCCCTTTACCCAGACAGTGTTCCTTCTGTCCCACCCATCGCACAGGAAGAGGAGGAGGAGGAGGAGGAGGATTGTGTCAGCATGGAGGTGGAGGCTGGCACTCAGCATCATCAGCAGCAGTCTTTTAGGGATGATTTACAGTCCCAAGAAACCAGTGGACTTGTACGTGGCTGGGAGGAGGTGGCTGCGGATCATGTCGTCCTTAGTGACCCAGAGGACTCCGGAGCGAATGCCTCAGCAAACCTACGCTGCATGGCCTCCCTGATCCTGCAAAGTCTGCGGAAGGATCCTCGTATTCTTCGGATCAAGGAGAGGGACCATTACTGGCTGGCCACTCTCCTTGATCCACGGTACAAGGGTAAGGTTGCGGACCTTATGTTACCGTCGCAGAGGGAGCAGAGGATGAGACAACTCCGGGAGGCCTTGCAGAAAGGTCTGTGCAACGCGTTCCCAGAGACTGGGAGGTTACAAACTCCTGGTCCTGGACAACGAGTTGCTGAGGCTTCGGCCAGTCAAAGAAGGAGCGGTGGGGAAGGTGGCCGTCTGACCGATGCGTTCAGACAATTCTTTAGTCCGCAGCCCCAAAGTATGATCGGTTCCAGCAACCATCGCCAGCGTCTGATAAACATGGTGCAGGAATATCTAGGGGCAAGGTCAGACTTGGACACCTTCCCCACCGAAAATCCTCTGGCTTACTGGGTCTTGAGGATGGATCACTGGCCAGAGCTTGCACAGTATGCAATTGAGCTACTGGCCTGTCCTGCATCCAGCGTTCTTTCGGAACGCACATTCAGTGCTGCTGGAGGATTTGTCACGGATCACAGGGTGCGCCTGTCCACCGACTCGGTTGATCGACTGACTTTCATCAAGATGAACCAGTCTTGGATCACCACCAGCTACCACACACCTGATGCTGATATAACAGACTAATTGATTTTAACATGTCACATCCCTTCAAGACTGATGCTGATGCTGAGTGCCTGTGCTGTTATGTTGACTGGCTATCCTCCTCCTCCGAGTCCTCAATGATACGATTGATGATGATAGCTTGGAAGATCATTTTTGTTTATGGGTGCCGCCACCAGTGGCTAAGGCCCAATTTTTCAGCCCCTGTTTTACAGGGGCGTGTAATTACAATTTTTTTAGCAATAATTTGCCATAGGGCTCATTGCTGTGCTCCAAGTACAGTATCTGTGAGGGGTTGGAGTGTTGTGGCACCAGTGCCTAAGGCCCAATTTTTCAGCCCCTGTTTAACAGGGGCGTGTCATTACAATTTTTGAAGCAATACTTTGCAACAGGGCTCATTGCTGTGCTCCAAGTACAGTATCTGTGAGGGGTTGTAGTGTTGTGCCACCAGTGCCTAAGGCCCAATTTTTCAGCCCCTGTTCAACAGGGGCATGCAATTACAATTCTTGATCTAATAATTCACAGCAGGGTCCATTGCTGCACCCACCAAGAGTAACTCTGAGGGCTTACAGTGTTGTGGCAACGCCACCACCACCACCACCACGAAAGGCCCAATTTTTCAGCCCCTGTTCAAAAGGGGCATGTAATTACAATTCTTGATCTAATAATTCACAGCAGGGCCCATTGCTGCACCCACCAAGAGTAACTGTCAGGGCTTACAGTGTT
This sequence comes from Rana muscosa, assembly GCA_029206835.1. Taxonomy (NCBI): domain Eukaryota; kingdom Metazoa; phylum Chordata; class Amphibia; order Anura; family Ranidae; genus Rana; species Rana muscosa. Next base: position 405,509,531 of record CM055117.1, read on the forward strand.
GTGGCACCAGCACCACCATCAAAGCCCCAATTTTTACTACCACTGTTCAACAATTATATGTAATTAAAATTCCTGATATAATAGTTGACAGCAGGGCGTTCCAGCACCAACCAAGAGTAACTGTGAGTGCTTACAGTGTTGTGCCAACACCAACAACTAAGGGGCCTATTTCTGCAGAGTATATACGGCAGGTCCCTACTTTCAAACATCCAACTTACAAACGACTCCTACTTGCAAACGAAAGAAGACAACAGGAAGTGAGAGGAAATCTACCCCTAGAAAGGAAAATTCTCTCCTGTAAGAATAAATATGGGAGAAAGGTGTCTCATCTGTACTGATGCTTTATCAGCAATCCTTGTTTCAAGAAAAACACCACATTTCAAAAACAGTTGTCATTGGGACGGAAAGTGAGGTGAAATGTTCTGAACAGGGGCACAGACAGCAAAACAAATGTTACAGGGGTGATAACCCTTACCTATGTTTCCCAAAAAGTTTAAAAATAGATTTTTGGGCTGGAGCTACACTTCAACAATGTACCTGTTCAAAATTACAAACACATTCTACATAAGAACAAACCTACAGTCCCTGTCTTGTATGCACCGCCTGTATACGGCTGTTCAGAGTATATAGGGCCTTTTTTATTTTATGTGCGGAGTTCCCCTTAATATCCATACAAGACCCAAAGGGGCTGGTAATGGGCTGGGGTAGGGGGGGGGGGGGTGTTGATGGGGTAGCTATGCCATTTTTCCTAAAGATTAGCATCCATATTACCGGGACCAGACATTGCATTAAAGCCGCAAGCAGTTTTAAATGACTTTTTTCCCTTTAGAAATGTTATTTTGTGCAGGGACAGTTCTAAACACGGGAAACACGTGGCACTTCACAGGCATACTTTAGACACCCCCCAGGTACGATATTTAAAGGAATATTTGACTTTTTTTTTTCACTTTATGCATCATTAAAATGACTGCTCCCGAAAAACGACCGTTTTTAAAACTTCTTTTTGCATTGATACATGTCCCCTGGTGCAGAACCCGGGTTCCCAAACCCTTTTTAGGACAATAACATGCATAATAGTTGTTATAATTAGCACTTTAGAATTCGAACGTTCGCATCCATTGTATTTAATAGGGTTCTAATGTTCGTTCGAACTTTCGGTCCGTTCGCGGGTTCTGGTGCGAACCGAACCCGGGGGTGTTCGGCTCATCACTAGTGGAAACCCTGCTACCGTACTTCCAGGAGTATATGAACTCCATAGGTGGAGGAATGACAATGCACGAGGAAGCTTTGGGAGCCCACATAACTCTTATAGGGAAGGAAGAAAAAGATCCCTCATTGTGTGCCAATTATAGGTCCATATCGTTGATCAATGTTGATATAAAGATTTATGCGAAGATACTGGCTGAAAGATTAAAACCTCTTATGCCAGGGCTTGATAGAAAACGATCAGGCAGGGTTTGTACCTGGGAGAGAAACAAGGGACAGTGTCCTAAGAACATTACTATTGATACAAAAAGTAAAAAAAAATAAGACACCAGCACTGTGTCTGTCAGTAGATGCCGAAAAGGCTTTTGACAGACTCAACTGGGACTTTATGCTAGCAACCTTGAGACATATAGGATTGGGGGCTAAAATGCTTAGATGGATAGGCGCACTGTATTCCAAACCCTCGGCCCAGGTGCGGGTAAATGGAACCCTTTCTGAGAGGTTCATACTCTTTAATGTGACCAGACAGGGGTGCCCGCTCTCACCCCTTTTTTTCATCCTTTAACTACAACCACTATAAGCAACTATATGAATCAATCTGGAGATTGAGGAGGTTAAGGTAGATGGGAGGGAACACAAGATCTCTGCGTTCGCGGACGATATGATGCTGTATGTGACAAACCCTAGGCAGACACTACCAAAGATCATAGAAGAATATGATATGTATGGGGAGATTTCAAATCTGAAAATTAACAAAGAGAAGACTCAAATACTGAGTATATCTCTAAATCCGAAAGAACGGAGAGATCTTGGGGACCTTTACCCATTTATGAAATATTTAGGTATATTTTTGTCCAATACAGAAAGAGAACTATATGAAGATAATTATATTCCCTTATTAAATAAAATAAAAGCAGAACTGAAGGGATATCCAATAGAAAAACTCTCGTGGTGGGGTAGAATTAACACAGTTAAGATGGTGATACTGCCTAAAGCTTTGTATATTTTCCAAACTCTCCCAATAAAAATCCCTGATACATACTTTAAAATACTAGGGAGATAGATACAGACAAGTGCAACACTTTGTAAATACTATATCAAAACCCCTATGAGTAAGTTGAATGCATGGGGAAAACTTGTAAAGCGTGGAGGAACAGGAAGACAGAGAATATCGAATATATATAGGATATTGACACCTACAAGGGGACCTGATGCATTGAAAGTACTGGAAAGCTGTGAATTAGAACTAAATCAAACTATAACAGTAGAAAAGAAGAGACAAGTCTTAGAATATGTCCACTCTACATCAGTAGAAGCAAAAGTAAAAGAGATGAATTATAAACTCCTAACTAAATGGTATTTTGTCGCAACGAAACTACATAGAATAAATAAGGAGACGTCACCCTTATGTTGGAGAGAGTGTGGGATGGAGGGAACTCATGCCCACATATGGGTGGTATTGTCCTTTGATACAAGAATACTGGAGGGAGATACTAAGTAGGATTAAGAGGATAAGTGGTCTGGAGGTGAAACAAGATCCCTGGTATTGCTTGTTCCATAATACAGGGATAACAAGGAAAAAGTACAGAATGACTCTGGTACCATACCTATTGAATGGGGCTAAAGCGCTAATACCAAGGAAATGGAAGGAAAAATAAGCCCCATCAATAGGAGAATGGATAAAAGAAATAGACAGAATTAGATTGATGGAAGAGTTGATGTCAAACCACAATGAGTCTAGGAAAAAATTCAACAAGATTTGGAGAGGATGGAGAGAGTTTAGGGAATTGGAGGTACCGGTATATAGGGAGGGACGGGAAGGGTTGAAATAGGTAATAGTCTCTTTTTTTTTTTTCTCTCCCCTTCCCTTTTTCCTTTTTTTTTTTTTATCATTCCAAGTTTATTGAAACTGATGAAAAGTGTTACAAAGAAAGACAGGAGCAGATGCAACTGCTCGTAGTGCAACATTTCGACAAACATAGGTAATGAAACCAAGAGCGTAGAACATAGTACTCTAGTACAAGGCATGTAAATCACCAGGGCAATATACAATCATGCTTTAAATCGTTATTCACTACCAGCAGCCAGAACAAAAATTGTAGGCTGCAAACAACAGAGGGAGAGAAAAAATAAGAAATCAAGAGGGAAAGTATATAGAGCAGTAAAAGTAGGACAGTTTTGGTCAGTGTATCACAGGCGAACATTCTCAGTCTGGAGGGTGCGACACAATATCAGTGTGCTCAGTTGAGTATTTAAAGAGCAGCCAGGGTTGCCAGGTCTCATGAAATTTTTCCACCTTATCAGTGGTCTGGGTCAGTGTCTCCTCCATCTTGTAGATGTCAGAAACCCTGTTAAGCCATTCTGCAATGGAGGGAACCCTTTTGAGATTTCCAGTATAGCGGAATCAGGGATTTTGCCGCATTTAGAAGGTGTCTCGTCAAGGAGTTTTTGTATCTCCTCAACGAGACGTTTGTGATGTGGAGTAGGCACGCTGCGGCATTCAGGATGATTTTGGTCTCTGTTATTTTCTTAATTAGAAGATTGACTTCCACCCAAAATTGCGCGATTAGCGGGCATTGCCACCAAATGTGTAGCAGTGTGCCCTTTTCATTCTTACACCTCCAACAGGTGTCTGGAAATTATGGGTTCCATCCATGTATCTTGGCTGGGGTGTTGTACCAATGTGTGAAGATTTTGTAGGCTGTCTCTTGCATTTTTGAACTTATAGAACATTTATGAGTCAAAATACAAGCATACCTCCAGTTTTTAGCAGTTATTTTCATCTGTAGATCCGTGGACCATCTCACTCTGAGCCCATATTTCAAATCTCGTAGCCAGGTGTAGGCCATGGAAGTGGCTTTTGGGCACCTAGCACCCTCAAGGCAGATCATCTCCAGGGCAGTGGGGGGTCTATAGAGCTTAGTTTTATCTGGTTGCCTCCCTAAATAGCTGCAGAGTTGTAGGTACGTCCAAAAGGGTAGACGTGGACTGTTCAGCTTCAATTTAAGTGCTGTCCATTCCCTCACCACCCCTTTGTCAAAGCAGTCCCCTAATAGGAGCAGTTTCGAGGTGTCCAAGGGTTGAAAATGAGGGTTATCCAGGCCCGGCTCAAAGTCCGGATTATCTTTTAAAGGAGTCAGGGGGCTGGGTTGGGAGGATATGTCCAAGGTCTTGGTCAGTCTGTGGAAAATCTCCAGGGTACAGCCAGTGATGGGGTGTTTTTTAAGGCTATTCGGACAGCTACCCCACGGGATCCACGGGGAGAATTTTAAAGGGAGTGGACATAAGTCATTTTCCAGGGTAACCCAATCTTTAGTATTACCATGGCAGTGCCAGTCGACGATCCGAGTCAGGTGCGTGGCCTGGTAGTAGGACCCAAAATCAGGTATACCCATGCCACCCAAGTCCTTTGGTTTCATCAAGAGGGAATACCTGATCCTCTGCCTCTGAGAATTCCAGAGAAATCTCAACAGAATGGTTTTCAGCGAGGAGAAGAAAGCTATAGGGATCTTGAGGGGTAGGGCATGGAGCAGGTAAAGTAGCCTGGGTAGTACTATCATCTTGATTATGGCCGCACGGCCAAACCAAGAGAAATAACCTGACTGCCATCTGTCCAAATCCTCTTTAACAGTCTTGAGAAACATGGAAAAGTTCTGTCCATATGTGTCGGCCAGTCTGGGTGTGAGCCACACTCCAAGGTATTTAAGTTTCGCGGATTCCCACCGAAAGGAAGATGTCGACTTTACTAGGCCTAGGAGGTTGTCTGGCAAGGAGACATTCAGGGCTTCAGACTTGGCGTAGTTGATTTTGAGATTAGAGACGTATCCATAGACCACAAACTCCCTGAGGAGAACGGGTAGGGATGTCACTGGGCTTGTTAGAAAGAAGAGCAGGTCATCCGCATAGGCGGTGACCTTGTACTCCCTATCCAAGACCCTGAAGCCCCGGATGTCTATATTAACTCTGATTAGTCTAATGAACGGTTCCAGGGACAGTATGAACAGCAGAGGGGACAGCGGGCAGCCCTGTCTTGTGCCATTCAGTATCTGGACACTATCTGATAGTGTACCGTTAATTTTAAGCTTTGCCTATGGGCACTGGTACAACGCCGAGATCCTGGCCATCATGTGCGGTCCCAATCCGACTTTAGAACATACAGCCAGCATATAGTCCCATGCCACACAATCGAAGGCTTTCTCCGCATCCGTGGACAGGAGAAGACCTTCTGTGTTACCCCCCTGGGCTGCCTGAATCAAAAGCATGGCTTTTATAATATTATCTTTGGCTTCACGGCCAGGCATGAAGCCTACCTGGTCCATTCCTATTAAATCTGAAAGCAATGGGCTCAACCGAGAGGCCAGGATCTTAGCGTGTATTTTGGCGTCTAGATTTAGCAAAGATATAGGGCGATAACTTGCACAATCTGCTGGGTCCTTACCTGCCTTATGGATTACCGTGATGTGCGCTGACAAGAAGTCAGGGGTAATTACTCTAGGTTCAGACATGGAATCTAACGCGGCCCTAAGCGGGTCCACTAGTAAGGTTTTATTGTAAATGGAAGTGAATCCATCTGGTCCTGGACTCTTACCAGATTTAAGTTGCTTAATGGCCACTACGATCTCCTCTGCTGTTACTGGTTCCTCTAGGAGTGATATGTCTGAGAGGGTGGGCATGCCACTCTTCTCAAGGTAGTCACGAATGATCTGTGGTCTCTCTCCTTCCATGTCTGCCAGTTTATGTTGAGTCGGTAGGTTATATAGTTTTGTGTAGAAGTCATGGAAGTGTTTCGCTATGGCGTCAGTGATTATATCCAGATTGCCATCTGCCCTCCTAATACCCTGTATGACATTTTTCCCCGTCTGTTCCTCTAGGGCCCTCGCCAACAGTTTCCCCGACTTATTCCCAGACTCGTAGTAGATTTGTTTCTTAAAGAACAGGAATCTCCGCGATTTGTCATCAAAGACTTGCTGAAGGGCCTTCCTTTTCTCTAAAAGCTCGGTAGCTGTCTGGGCAGTAAGGGATTGCTTGTGCAACGTTTCTAAATGTTTTATTCGGTCTGTCAGAGTCTTAATACGTTTTTCTCTTTCTCTTTTACGCCTCGCGCCCATTCCCATGAGTACCCCCCTGATCGTGCACTTGTGAGCCTCCCAGGTCATTAGTGGGTGAGTGTTGGCGGAGGAATTTCGCCGAAAAAAGTCAGTCAGGGAGGCGGTCAGTTTCGTCAGGAGGACAGGGTCGGTTAGCAGGGACGCATTCAACCTCCAGGAGAATGATTTGGGGATCGAAGTGAGTTCCTGTACGGAGAGCGAAATTGGAGCATGGTCCGAGAAGGATTGGATACCAATGTGAGCACCCGTAACTAGGGCCAAATCCCTCTGTCAAATGAAAAGATAGTCTATGCGAGAGTGTCAGTTGTGAGGGGGGGAGAAAAACGTAAAATCACGACCGTCAGGATGGGCAAATCTCCAGGTGTCAGTCAGGTGCAAGGACTGCAGCAGAGCCTTGATTCGTTTAAGGGTCCTATATGTGATACAGGTTTTCCCATTGGACGCGTCCTGCAGCGGGTTAAGTGGCACGTTGAAGTTTCCGCCCAGGATTAATCATCCTGAGGAAAACCCCAATAGCTCTTGAACAATTTGCTGGCAAAAGGATATATGAGATTTGTTAGGAAAGTAGACGTTGGCTAACGTCATGGGTGTGTTGTTATATAGGCCTTTGAGGAATACATATCTACCCTTGCGGTCTAGTCTTTTTTCCTGTAAGGTGAAGGGTGCGTCTCTACCTATCAGAATAGAAGCCCCTCTGGCCCTGGAGTCATCACTCGTAGCATGAAATGCCTCTTTAAAGTAAGAACTCGTAAGTTTAGGGACATGATGCGTTTTGAAATGGGTCTCTTGTAAAAATACGAAATGCGGCCTAGCTTTTTTAAGCTCCCTCAGCAGAGTGGAGCGCCTTTCGGGTATGTTCAAACCCCTAACATTGTGGGATATAACGAGTGGATTTCGGCCGAGATCCGCGTAAGCCATGATGGTAACTCAGAGTGAGACGTCCCGGAGTGTTCCTAGGATACAAAACTGTTGATGTCAGGTTAGAACCAATACAACTATGTTTACAACAGTAAATCAAAAGAAAAGAGGAGAAGAAAGAGGGGAAAGGTGAGTCAGTAAAAGGAAAGTGAAAGATGTTGGAGTAATTCAAAGATTTCCCTAAACAGGCAGGGATTCCTGACCTGAGTAGTAGGTAAGTTAGTGCGTCCCACGCCCAACCAGTAGGCGAGGAGGCACTTGGTGGGGGTAGAGTGAGGCAGCTGACAACAGGGTAAAACAGTCAGCTACTCGTCTCTGCCAGTGTAACTCTGTAAGAGTAAAAATTTAAATGTATGTGGACAGGTTGCAACATAACACACACAGCCTGCACATGAAAGCAAACATAGCCTCATCTATTACTAGATGAAAATTTTTCCCCCTCGACCCAGGGGTGATGCAAACGTAACTGCTCACGGCCAACACAGTAGATAGGACGTCCCTATAATTTCAACATTCAACAGGATTCCCCTCCTCTGTCTGACCATCCCCCCTGAGAGAAAAAAAAGGGGGAGGGGGAGGACCCCCTAATTCACACAGTGCCACCCAAAGTACACTTAAGTCCCCGGGCCCCTTTGGCCGTAAGTCATCTGGACCCAGGAAGTGTTATTCAGTATCGATGGTTGGTCTTCAGGATGAGGTAACATAGCTCCAACCTCCAACTAATGCTCCCCGTGAACATAAAGCCTGAGAGCTAATGCCAAGGAGCAAGACACAAGTCCATCTTATCTGGGCAACAGCAATTGTCCCATGGGGGCATAGGTCAGCAAACTTCCAGACCAGGAGGATGTACAGGGCACTGTGATAAATGGCAATGGGACTAAATGTGTTCCTATGTTGGGGGATGGGGCAGGGGTCCCACCTTGTCCTGAGTCCCTGTCTCTCCCTCCAGTGAATCTGAGGGGGGTAACCTAGAAAAAAAAAAGGGGGAGGAGTGGGAAATCGGGGGGGAGAAAAAAAAGGGGGGGAGAGGGGGTGATGCCAGCCAGGAGGGCAAAACAAGGCGTAGGGGGCGAGCGGTGACTCTAGGAAAGTTGTTGAAGTTGTTAAAGAAGCCCATAAGGAAACCTATAGGAAACGTGGGATAACAAAAGAGCAGATCAGGGTGAACTCAGCAAGTGTCGATCAGTCATCATCATGATCTCTGCGTTCCTCTCTGCTGGGACCTGGAGTTCCAACTCTCCCAGAGCGGTTCGGCTTCTGCTTTTTGTGGATTCTTTTGTCCGGGGTGGAGAAGGGAGATCTGGAGGGCGACCGTTCTCGGGGTGCTTCCTGGAACTCAGCATACCAGTCAGGCAGTGGGATGTATTCAAGGTCCAGTGCGGCATAGAAGTCTGGCAGCTCATCCGGTTCACGCAGGATGTATTGATGCCCATTATGGTGCACAGATAATGCAAAAGGGAACTTCCAGGTATATTTTAATTCACGTTCCCTGAGTTTCTCCAGCAGAGGGCGCAAGGCTCTTCGGTTTCTGAAAGAACAGGATAGTGGCCCCATTGAAAATAATATGCTCATTTCTCCTCGCCTTTCTCATTATGTCCTTTAAGCAAGAAGCTCTGAAGGCAGCAAATGATGTCCCTTGGAGGAGCATTGTCTGGGCCCTTTGGTCTGAGTGCTCTGTGAGCCCTGACAAAATCTATCGCCATGTCTTCTTGCTGCTCCAGCAAGCTATTAAAAACTCGCTGCAAGGCTGGAATGATTTGAGCTGGGTCTACTGTCTCAGGGATACCCCTTACTCTTATATTGTTCCTCCTTCCCCTGTTGTCTAAATCTTCTAAGTGTCTGTTTATTTCAATGAAATTATGGTTTTGAATACTAGACGTCTTCTCCAGTCTGAGAATTGCCTTGTCCCTGTGCCTTCCCGCCGCCTCAGACACCGCCATCCGCTCATTCAGAGCCAATAGGTTAGATTTAATGTCCGTGATGGTGGCCGAGAAGGAGGATTTAATGTCCGCTGCCATCACTGACATGTCGGCTAGGGTGAGGGGATGGTTCGAGCGGGTGTTCCCCTTACCTGAGTCCTCAGGCGGAGATTGAGAGTCCTTGCTGTATTCCTCCTCGTGTGGCTGCATCAGCGCCATCTTGGCCTTCCCCACGTTGCAGCGGGCCCCTGTCGCAGGTTTGAACAGGTCTGTGATGTTCCGAGCAGGGGTAGAAGCCGAATCTCTTCTCGGGCGTGAGTGCGGGGTGTTGTACAGACGTTTGCCCGGCATCTGGAGGCTTAGGGTCGGGAAATTAGGCAGTTGCAGGCTGTGTGTGTGCCGGAGCTCTCCTAGTGTGTGTCCATACCCGTTGCGCGCCAAGCCACGACCCCCTTCCTTTTTTTTTTTTAGGTGTGACTTAACACTAGGATGGGAACACAATTTTTTTTGATTTAATTAACACATAAAAGTTTAATTTGGAATCTGTCACTTTTACCTAGCACCAGCACGTGACTCACCATTAGGCTTGGGAACTCAAGCCTTCTTGATTTACTAACACATAACAGTCCATCACTTGAGATTAGGTAGTTCTTTTTTTTTTCTTTTTTCTTGTTTAGGGGTGGAAAAAATAATATGGAATATATCACTAGATAATAGTTTACAATAAGTGCACTCTAGACACTAACACCAAGAACCATGTGTAGGTAGGTTATAGGGGAGTATAAGTCATTTTGACTTAATTAACACATAATAGTTTAATACTGAAATCAGCCACTTTGGATTAGCACAAGCACCAGGGGGGGGGGGGGGGGTTGGCTCTCTCCTTTTTTTTTTTTCTTCCCCTCTTCCCTTTTCTCTATCTCTCCCTTCTCCTTCTTTTTCTCTTCTCTCTCCCTCTTATTCTTCTATGCTTCCCCTGTACCCCTTTGTCTTGCTGACTCTCCAAACCAGTAGATAAAGAATATAGGGGCTATATGACTGGACATACTCTATGTAGATAAGTGGAGCTCCTAAGATATGAATTAATAATGTTATGAATGGATTTTTTAGGCAGGGGTTAAATTGAGACCATATAAGTGTTTTATTTGTATGTATGTATTTTTAAAGTTTTTGTATTGAAATGTATGTAATGTTATGTGATAACTCGAGTTATGTAGTTCTGTATGAAATTTGGTTTTGGGTTGGAATTTATTGTATTTTTTAATGTCACAAATTTAATTTGTTAGCTAGAAAATTTATTTCATGCATTTCCTTTTCTCGTGGGCAGCAAATTTAAGGAATAAGCATCTAATGTGTGCTTTATGGGCATTTCATAGTGAAGTTACATTGGAAATTGAGCCAAAATTATTTTGAAGGCAGGATTCGAATTCAGATTTGTTCTCAGATTTGATTTGATCTCTTCCTTATAAACATCATTAGTAAGTATAGAAGCGTTGAGTCTCCAGAACATAGATACGCTGTTTGTAAAAAGGTTCATGGCGTATGGTGTGTTACCCCTAGTAATTTACAGTAAGGTGTATTCACATTTAAGGAAGAGATCAATCTTTGAATAAATGGGTATTAGGTGTTGGAATAGAAAGCATAATCCTTCTCAAAACCATGTAAACAGCGCCATTCATGCATTATAGAAGTCTTCTGATGGGAGAAGCGATGTGGTGGAACTCTTCCTTGCTGTATTAGAAGAATCTATAGCAGGGATATGCAATTAGCGGACCTCCAGCTGTTGCAGAACTACAAGTCCCATGAGGCATAGCAAGACTCAGACAGCCACAAGCATGACACCCAGAGGCAGAGGCATGATGGGACTTGTAGTTTTTACCACAGCTGGAGGTCCGCTTATTGCATATCCCTGATCTATAGAGACTTCAACAACTGTGTTGAAATCACCACGTAATATTATAGGTTTAACTTCATATAGTTGGAGGTTTTGTAGAAGAGTCTTATAAAATTATTCCTGACATACACTAGGCGTATAGACATTAACAGTTTTTATGTAGTGTTCATTAAAGGAATCTGAAAGAATAATTAATCTGCCATGGACATCTTCTTCAAGGTTCTGGAGTTGAAATAAAAAATTGAAGCTTTTATTGCAGTCATCCCCCTTACCTTTTAGCATTTGCATTAGCTAATAGATAGTGGGAGAATTTGTCATGGTGGCCTTTAGGAGCTTTAGCCCAGGTTCACACTGGGCTGCGGGAGATGAACTCGCACGATTTCACTCTCGCTGGTAGTCCCGATTTCAGCCGCGATTACAAAGATATCTGTGCAGGTTTCTGCACAGATGTCAATGTAAATCGCGGCCGAAATCGCAAAAAGGAGTACAGAAAATACTTTTTGAAATCGGTGCAGCGCCACAGATGCGGCATCGCACCGATTAGGACGGTGCCATTGCCGGCAATTTGCAGCAAATATCGCCGTTTTGACACACCAGTGTGAACCAGGGCTTAAGGCTATGAAAATGAGTTTCACATTTACAGTACATGCACTGTGAAGTATGCTGTATTTTTGTAAAAGTGCTTCTTTTCATAGAATAGTCCTCTAGTATGGGCTATTCAGCCCCTTGGCATTGAGGGATGTTAACTTTAGCACCATATAGATAAGTAGGGGGGTGCTGGAAAAGGCCCATGAAGGGCAGGGACACCAATGAGGATTAACACACAGCTAGTCAATTTAAGCCTAGACATACAACATTTTAAGTACTGGTACAAAGAAAGAAAAACAAGTGGGACAAGAAAAAAAACAACAAGAAACATTACAACAACAAGCACTGGTTTGAACAGCATGCACCATTCCTGGGGTAAAGTAAAAGACAGTGTGTTATCCCTGCAGAGGAAGTGTGAATTAAAATACAGTGAAAATGCCACCTAGAGGTGGGAGAGCAGTCCTACAAAGTCAAAGCTATGTAGGTATTATTGACCATTTCCCAGGTGACAGGGACACATGCAAGCAAGTTGTGGTGATGCAACTCCATAGAGGGAGTTGGAGTCAAGCCCCAGTTGTAGCATACCATCTTTAGGATGCAGGATGAGAGTAATTTTGCCTTAGAAGAAAAACAGTATTTTAGTAGGAAAACCCCATCTATACATAATTTGTTGATCTTGGAGAATTTTGGTAATAGGCGCAAATTCCTTACGGTTTTGTTCTGTTGTGGCTGAGATGTTCATGAAGACAGTGAGCTGAGTGTATGGTTCAAGAAAGGGAGTCAAAGTTTTAGATGTCAGCATAATGCACTCTTTAGCATGATAGAAATGCATGCAGGTTAAAACAACGTTGCCGCAGCAGGAATGTGTTTAGGTTTAAAGAGTAAATGAGCACAACCCATTTTAAAATCACAGGGTAATAAAGCTAGTACTAGGGTCCTAAAAAATTGCTGCAAGTATGATACTAACTCAGTCTCCTGTACTCATTCAAGTATGCCTCTGATTTTAATATAGCTTCTCCCAGAGCGATCTTCCAAGTTAGCAAGTTTATCAGAAATGTGTTCAATTTCATGTAGCGTAGTCATTGAGTTGTCATTCTTTGGGGTAAGTGCGGTTTCCGAAGTAATCTACTTGAGATTGAATCAGTGTAATAGACTTATATATGTCTCGTTGCAAATCTTTCTGGAGAGATGGAAGTATGTGCTTTAATGTGTGCTCAGAGACTGGGTTGGTTGTTGGTTGTGTGCAAGGCAGTCAGATAATCAGTGTGTTCCCCTTCATCATCAAGGTCTGCCTGCTGTGCCCCATAGTGTACATTGTTACCAGAGATTTAATGCTGGGAGAAGCAGAAAAAGAAGCAGCTGATCTCCTTGATCTGTCCATGTGTGGCAGCACAACAGCAGGGGATTCCTCAATTTCAGATAAGGGATCAGTGTTATCAGGCAACTGGAAACCTGTGAGCGCCACTCCATTCTGTGTGCCTGTGCCATCTTTGAATTCCTCTGAATTGGCTGAAGAAAGATATGTGTACATGTCACTTTAATGGATATTCTAACACTCAGATAAGACCAAATTAATTCTGACAGTTTATCAGATGAGTTTGCAGATGAGTTTTTTTTTTTATATAACCTACAGAAATACTTAAAACAGCAGTGCAGTGCAATACATATATGAAAAATCTAAAATAAAATCTGTAATCATAATAGTAGCGGAAAGTCCATGTTTATCAAGTTGATAAACAAATACCAGCAAGTATCCAAAGTGAAGTAGATATTCAAGTGACTTTGTGACAACCTGGATCAGGAAGGTGTTATAGCCAATGACTTGCTAGATCAGATAGGATCTCATCAACCAACTCCCACACGGTATAAACATGGAAAGGCAAGAACGAAATCTAGTGCTTTCCGTTTGTATACAATTTATTTAAAAGAAGTACAGAATACATTTACAAAACGAGCACTGTTTCACAGTGCAAGAGATCCACAGCATGTAGTCTGCATGTACTCCACGAGACAGTGTATTTGGACGCGGGTGACGTCACGATCATCAATCACATTCCCTAAGGGGGCGGGACTTATTCAGTATTGACAGCATGACGTGAGGCACCCGCCTAAATACAAAAATGGATCCACATCTCTTAACTTGAAAGTGACGGCCTAAACAGGAATCATCGCCATAGCAACCCTGTATACCGGCCGGATCAGGTTAGAGAACTTAGCAATCCTAATAATGACTTGCAAACATCGCTATTTTATTAAAAACATTGCTGTTTTGTTAAAAAAGGCTATGCTAGCTATTAAAATAGCTTTTATCTAAATTTAAAAAAAAGCATTTATCTTAATGAAAGATTATAAAAACATATAAATGATAATCATGTTCTATAAGTCATCCCGCATCCAAACTGTGTCTCATGGATAATTTGCAGAAAAAACAACAACAATAATAAAAAACAGAAAAATAAAACTAGATGGGTAATTATCAGTCTGAGATGAAACAATTAATGTCAAATTCGACATTGAGGCCGCCCAGCACCATAACTTTTGTTTTATGAATCCAATGGGATTACCTTCGGCAAAGCTGTCTCAAAAAATTGCCACCTCTCCAATGCTTAATTATCCTCTCAACACCCCAGAATTTTAAACCTCTGGGGTTTTGGTTATGAACTAGTTTAAAATGTTTGGACATATATATTACTTTCAGACTGTACTGGTGGATCAACCACCCCCCGGAGCCAGTCTGTCACGTGGGGAGGGGGCTTTTTTATATATAAAGGAGGGATGATCAGGTAACAGAGGGCCCAGTGTCTTATCTTGTTTTAAAATGGACCAGTTATTGGATTCAATTTTTTCAGATTTTTTATGATGCACATTGTAATCCAATATCATCCTAAAATTAGAGACACTTATGCTTGTTTCCTTAATTTTATCCGAAACTAACACGGATCTATCTAAACTGCGCATTTTCTTGGCCACACTGGGAGCAAAACGGGCCCCCATCACAATACCCAAAGTTTGTAAAAAGGACTGGCGTTGATACCAAAAATAGTTCCTAGAAAGGCAAAAATCTAAACTTTTTAGCCCCAGGGGCCAATTCGTCAGGCTGAGACGTAACTGCACACAAGAAGAGGATTTCATCTCACAGACTCAATTACTATCCTCTAGATTCCAGGAAAAGGGATATGATAAGGACTCTTTAAATAGAGAAATTGAGAAAGTGCGCAGTTTAGATATATTCGTGTTAGTTTCGGATAAAATTAAGGAAACAAGCATAAGTGTCTCTAATTTTAGGATGATACTGGATTACAATGTGCAGCATAAAAAATTTGAAAAAATTGTATCCAATAACTGGTCCATTTTAAAACAAGATAAGACACTGGGCCCTCTGTTACCTGATCATCCCTCCTTTATATAAAAAAAAAGCCCCCTCCCTACGTGACAGACTGACTACGGGGGTGGTTGATCCACCAGTACAGTCTGAAAGTAGACTTTTCTCCTTCCTCTCAGGGTTCTACGCCTGTGGGCAATGTACGGCATGCAAACATTTCAAATGCAATGTCAAGAAACGTAAGAATTTTATGGCCACAGCCATAAATAAACAGTTTAGAATAGACCAACTTATCACTTGTGACACAGTGGGTGTGGTTTACATGCTCAAATATGAGTGTGGTCTCCAATATATAGGCAGGACCTCAAGACCTCTTCATGTGAGACTAGGCGAGCATGTGAACAACATTAAGAAAGGATTAAAAACGCATAATGTGTCCAAACATTTTAAACTAGTTCATAACCAAAACCCCAGGGGTTTAAAATTCTGGGGTGTTGAGATGGTAATTAAGCATTGGAGAGGTGGCAATTTTTTGAGACAGCTCAGCCGAAGGGAATCCCATTGGATTCATAAAACAAAAGTTATGGTGCTGGGCAGCCTCAATGTCGAATTTGACATTAATTGTTTAATCTCAGACTGATAATTACCCATCTAGTTTTATTTTTCAGTTTTTTATTATTGTTGTTGTTTTTTCTGCAAATTATCCATGAGACAGTTTGGACGTGGGATGACTTATAGAACATGATTATCATTTATATGTTTTTATAATCTTTCATTAAGATAAATGCTTTTTTTTAAATTTAAATAAAAGCTATTTTAATAGCTAGCATAGCCTTTTTTAACAAAATAGTGATGTTTTTAATAAAACAGCGATGTTTGCAAGTCATTATTAAGATTGCTAAGTTCTCTAACTTGAGCCGGCCGGTATACAGGGTTGCTATGGTGACGATTCCTGTTTAGGCCGTCACTTTCAAGTTAAGAGACGTGGATCCATTGTGTATTTAAGCGGGTGCCTGACGTCATTCCGTCACCGCTGAAGAAGTCCCGCCCCCTTAGGGACGTAACGCGTACGGAACGTGATTGATGATCGTGACATCACCCGCGTCCAAATACACTGTCTCATGGAGTACATGCAGACTACATGCTGTGGATCCCTTGCACTGTGGAACAGTGCTCGTTTTGTAAGTGGATTTTGTACTTCTTTTAAATAAATTGTATACAAACGGAGAGCACTAGATTTCGTTCTTGCCTTTCCATGTTTATACTGTGTGGGAGTTGGTTAATGAGATCCTATCTGATCTAGCAAGTCATTGGCTATAACACCTTCCTGTTTCGGAGTCTCTGGTTTTGATCATCCCATTGAGGGAACCGCTTGGTTGACCTGACTGATTAACTCAGGGGTCTATCAACTGAGGTGAGCTGCCATTGCTACCACTGGTGGAGGTTGTCACAAAGTCACTTGAATATCTACTTCACTTTGGACACTTGCTGGTGTTTACTTATCAACTTTTTGAAGATCTTCTTCATAAACATGGACTTTCCTCTACTATCATGTTTACAGATTTTATTTTAGATTTGTCATATATGTATTGCGCTGCACTGCTGTTTTAAGATTTTGCTATTTGGGGACTTGATATTTTGACCCTCAGTGTTCTAGCTGCTGTTTTTAAGGTCCATCTGCGCTGGTTGATTTTTTATATTAGAACCTACAGAAATAACCTGATCATTTTAAACTGTTTCTGTCACTATATTA
This sequence comes from Rana muscosa, assembly GCA_029206835.1. Classification (NCBI taxonomy): domain Eukaryota; kingdom Metazoa; phylum Chordata; class Amphibia; order Anura; family Ranidae; genus Rana; species Rana muscosa. The sequence goes on from CM055117.1 coordinate 405,526,239, forward strand.
GATATTTTGATAACCAGATATAAGCTAGAATTTGTTTGGCACTGCCAAATGAATGTACGCAGAAGTGTAAAATATGTGCAAAGTGCATTACATTTAGATATAGGAAATGTCATTCAGAAAACTGTTCGTAAAAAATAATAGAAAACTAAAAGATAAAAAAAAAATCAGTAACTGGTTTTCTGTAGAAAATCATTATCCAGACACCGCTGGATTATAACTTTAAAAGTGTGTGCATTACGTTTATATTTAATATGCATATGAATGTTGGGGCGTATGATAAACAAGGATTATTATTTACTTATTTATTCATTCATTTTTATTTCAGCAATATCTTGTGGAAACCCTGTCTCTATCAGTAATGGATACATACAGACTGGAACATTTTTATTTGGCTCTGGCGTAACCTATGAATGCGATATCGGGTAAGAATAATAAACTACCTGTAAGTTGATTTGCATTGAAACACTACTCTCCATTTAAGGAATGTGACCTTGACAATGAACAGATTGCTAGCTATACAATATGCTAGAAAAAAGTGAGGGAAACTAAACTTAATGTTTGTGACAGGGGTCACTTTGGGCACAGGGTGAGCAAGAAAATAATGGACATTAAGAATATGTCTTGGATCGCTTTAAAATGGGACAGTGATATTTTTCCACAATATTCCCCAGGATATCTGTAAAGAACTATTTACTGTTTGATTATGAACTCAACAGGTTAACTGAAAAGTGACTCCTTCATGATGTTGGGACACATACTGTTAGATGCTAATGTCATCACCTCCAGCACCTGCCTGTGTGATGTAAATGAATCTAGGATGGCTTCTGAGGCTCTTTCATTGTGATAATTAACTCTGTACTTGTATGTATTGTAAACAGACAGTCTGGGGAACATAAAGGTTATGCGTAGTAATTTAAGATGTAAAGGGATTAGCTAACGAACCCACCTATTGTCTCTTAAGAGATGTCAAAATAATGTGTATTGGGAGACATTGGGGCTGGCCTGGATGTCCTGTGTCTGAGTCATCGGCTGGAGTTGATTGGCTTATGTGGATTGGGTCTGGTAAAGGGTGTATTATGAGAGGAAAATCAGAAGCTTCTCTCTGTGTGTATAACAGTTGTAGTGTTTTTGCAATAAAGATTCATTCCTGTTGGAAAGATACAGAGCGTTTTGTCTCGTATGTCTGGAAGGATTAATCCTATGGGAAGTGGTCGTCTGACTGTGGAGGATCGGCAGTGGATGTGTGTCCAGAGAGGGAATATCTTAAACGACGTTAACCCCTTTCATGCTTGGGGTGCTGTTACAATGTTCATCTGTGCTAAGTTCTAGAAATCTTTAAGGCCCCTTTCACACTGAGGCATTTTCAGGCGTTTTAGCGCTAAAAATAGCACTGTAAAAACGCCTGAAATAATCCCCCCCCCCCAGCAGTCTCTTTTTTTGTTATTTAAACTTTATTTAGGAATATTTCCGAATACAATACAAAATACATATGCATTTTAAAATCTTGCAAACATCCTGTATTTATTTACCCCCCCCAGATCTGATATTTTTGCCGTCTTAACTTATTTCGGGCCCATCCGTTACTCTCATAGCAGCTGCGTACTTCTCTGTTCGCTTAAACTCACACCAATTCTTCCAGGTTGATCTGTATCTTTCCATCCTTCCCTGCTCCCTGCTGCAAAGGTCCTCCATCTCACATACATGGTCTACTCTCTGTATCCATTCTTTTATGGATGGCTTCTCCACTTGAAGCCATTTTTTTGGGATCATGGCCCTTGCAGCATTGAGCAGGGGAGGAACCAAAGTTTCTTTAAATAGTTTTTTAGTTTTGTTAGTCCCATGGAACAACACGTTCCAGGCGTTTTGAGGGATCCTTTCCCCGATTATCTCCTCGATGTAGTCTAGGATATTATGCCAGTAATCTTTTATTTTTGGGCACTCCCACCAGATGTGTATTGTTGCTCCCCTTTGTTTACACTCTCTCCAACACTGGGGGGAGCTGCTTGGCTGAAATTTGTTTATTCTTTCCGGGGTCAGATGGCATCTTACCAGACACTTATAATTGGCTTCTATCGTAGTGATATCTGTTGCGTAGTTATGTACTGCCTCTATCATTTGTCTTTCCTCTAATTTTATTGCTAGATCTTGTTCCCATTTCCCTATGTAGGGTAAGGCCCCCCTCCCTTCTAATTCTGTTAATATATCATACATTTGGGAGATTCCGTGTTTCGTAGGCGTTTTGACATTGCAAAGTTTTTCAATTGGGTTCAGTGTTTTCTCCTCTCTGATTGGTTGGGGGGATTGTGCTTACTAAGTGCTTAAATTGCAAATACTCCCACTCGCTTACCTGTTGCCACCCGTGCATGGTTATTAAGTCTGCTCTTGTCCTTATTGTTCCGTGTGTCACTATATCCTTTAATTGTGCATTTCCCATGTGTCTTCCCATCCGTGTCCCATTCCCTGGAATAAAAAAACGTGTTCCCGTCAACGGGATTAGTGGGGAATTATATTCCCATTTTTCCCATCTGTATAATTTATCCCATACTTTGAAAACAATTTTAGTTAACTCATGTGTGTCGAAACTAAGTGTTCTATTTTTCGATGGTATCCAATATTTGTCCCTAACTGTGTCGTATAAAGTGTATTTAATACTTAATACACTGCCCCAGCATTTTCAATGTGAAAGCCCTGAGGGGCTTTCACACTGAGATGTTGTGCTGGCTGTGCATCCTGCAAACAGCTTTTTTGGAGCATCTTTGGGGTGCATAAAATAGCGCTGTAAAAATGCCTATCCCCATTGAAATGAATGAGTACCGCGATAAAGAAGCTGTGGGAAGGTCACATGACCTCAGTAGAGTGGAGGATTGTGGGATACCAAATAATCCTTTTTACCGTAAAAACGCGGTAAAAACGCATAGGCGTTAGCGCTATTTTTAGCGCTAACATGGTAAAAACGCGGTAATAACGCTAATCATTTTTAGCGTGTTATTGCAACGCCTCAGTGTGAAAGGGGCCTTAATGACAGTTCATTAATGAAATCTTTCAGAAGAAAAAAGGGTGGTCCTTTTATTATTGAATTTGAGTGGGTGGCAATAGTTACAGCAACTTGAGATGCCCGTTAATCACACCAGGAGAGTAGGCAGATCCTTTATTCGATAATCAAAGATGATATTCATAATTCAAAGTGTATGTTTTCTGCTTCATGGCTATAATGTGCCCCAGTAAATGCAAAAATTTGAAAGAACTTTATTTCAAAAACAGTTTTAAGGGAACTTCAAAACCTAAAAAATATATAATGTTTTTCTGGAGTAACTAGGTAGTAATCCATTCCACAATTAAGAAAATTTGTGTAGCGCTACCCCCAAAAGGAGTCGCTGCTTAAGATGGGTCCTCTGTTCCTGGCCTCGACCTTCTCAAAAACCTCAGCCCCTCTGACACAACAGGCTGAGTACACAAACACAAAATATCACAGGAAATCGTTGACAGTAACACCAAGTACCCAGCAATAATGCTATTTTAAAGAAACAGGCATCAATAAAATTTGTAACAAGGTATGCAGAGAGGAGAATGAATAAAATGAATGACAATGGTAATATTACAAACTAGTATACAGAGTAATTATCAGTAAGAACAGGGTATAAAATGACACTTGCTGTCCAGATCTGCATAAACAGTAACAGCGCAACCTGAAGTGCAACAGTGAGCGGTAATAATGCTTGCACTAAAAACCACTAGAGCTAATCCGCCAGAGTGCAATAATGGTAGCAATGCTAAGCCTAAGACCATCTTTTAACACGGTTAGTGTTTAAACTGTCAAAAGTGTGTATAGGGAGATGGAAGGGGGGATATGAGGACAGATTACGTAACAGGGTCGGTCCCTAAGATGTTTCTTCTGATGGCTATCGTTGGGGCCCTTTAAGAGCGTTGGTGCACTTAACAACAGACCTGATGAACCTGCATGCACTTAAGGTATACTACGGATGTGGTGTAGTCTTTGCAATGTCGATGTGAAACAGGTACCAGGTAAAGGCAGGTTAGATGCAGGGACAGCTCAGTAGAACAGTGCACAGATCAAGTATAGATGCACTATATATTTAACAGAGGTACTTTATAAGGCTGGCATGGATGCAGTATGTGCGAAGTGCAGTTGGTGTCATACTTTTCTCAACTTGGTCTCTGCTAGTAGTGTCAGTAATGGGCCAACAGCCCTCTCACCAGTCCCCAGGGTACTGCTACAGGTGTTCATGCAGCAAACATCGGTGTGAGCAGATGGTGGGTGAATGCTCCAGCTCTTCTGTAGCAATGATGCAGGTGCTGCTGATTTGGCCAATACTGTGCTGCAGTAGCCTCTGGATCAGGTCCCTCCTGCCTGGGCTTCCTGTGGGATAGGAGTACTCTTTATTCCAGCTCCAAGCACCAAAAACACCAAGCTTTCCCTGGCAGTTCAACAAAAGAAATCCCCTCTCCTCCTCATTGGTCCAGTGGCTTACTGGGTTCTGTAGCTCTTGTCAGCATCCACATAATGCAGTGGTTCCTCACGGAGCCACGTGTCCCAGTGTGCAAAATGACAGCTGTGTCCTCCTCCTGTCACCTATTGGCCTGAGCAGCAGCTGCCTGATGGGAGAAGGAAGAGGAAGCAAAAGCGAGAAAGAGAAAGCAGGCTGACACACACACACACACCGCAGCTCTCAGTTACTGACCTGCTCCAACACTGTGAGCAGGGAGTAGAGCGGAGACCATAGCTGATGGCACCTGGCTACGTTAGGATATAACAGACTGCTTTAATATCACAAACATCTCTTTTAGTGTACAGAGAGAAATATTGTTTTAAATACTTAAGATGCAATTTTTCTGTAAAACTATTTCAACCACTACTCAGTACATGTCTATATTATATCTTATGTCATATATTCATATTAGTGCTTGACTTTGTAGGGACTGTATAAATATTGCACTCATAAATTCATAATGTAAATGTTTGCCTAAGAACTCCTGAACACTGCCCTGGTATGATCTCACTGTCTGGATGCACCTGCAATTATTTTTCGGGGAACTGGGAACAACACAATTTTAGAAATAGGTATACAGCTATGTACCTGTACCAGGTGTTATTGTGGCACAGATAAATAGAAGGCACTTTTACTGGCTTTTACCGGCTCCTTGGATCCCTATGCGAAGAAATAGTTATGCCGCGTACACACGACCGTTTTTAATGTCATTGAAAAAAACAGCATTTTTCTCGACGTGATTTTTCGTGTTTCCTCTCAAGCCTGCCTTGCCTACACACTATCGTGGAAAAAATGTTCGAGTAAAGCGCGGTGACGTACAACACGTACGACGGCACTATAAAGGGGAAGTTCCGTTCGGATGGCGCCACCCTTCATGTTAGTAAAGTTTGTTGAGCGACGATTCGCGCTTTTCAGCCTCGTGCTTTTCAGTCCGTTACAGCGTGACGAATGTGCTATCTCCATTACGAACGCTAGTTTTACCAGAACGAGCGCTCCCGTCTCATACTTGATTCTGAGCATGCGTATTTTTTTTCATGTCGTCAAAGCCCACACACGGCAGTTTTTCATGACGAGAAAAACGACGATGTAAAAAACGTCGTGAAAAATTAGAGCATGTTCCAATTTTTCATGCCCGTTTTTCACGTCATGAAAAATGCTCTGAAGCCCACACACGATCATTTTTAATGACCATTTAAAAAAAAAAAAAAAATCTCGTCATTAAAAACGGTCGTGTGTACACGGCATGACTGTTGCATAGATTCTATCCAGTGGTGATGGATGAGTATGATATTTATGTGATCTCTGCAAAATTATATAAGAATTGGAACCACTAATGAGGATATATGGGATCAGCTTTGATACTTGTATGTATTGAGTTGTATTTGAAATAGTTTAATATTCTATAATAGCAGGGGCATAAAATAATATAAGTGCTTTTATCAATATGTGTCTTTCTATAACAAAATAACTAAGCAATATTGGAGAACGAAATATCAAAGCCAACCAAAAATGTGCAAAATCTTCATGCAGCTGATGTGCACCAACCACCAAATGATTATAATGCCACTTACCAAATCGTTAGACCCTACAACTCAAGAGGTCTAAATCTGCATTTAAAAGATGACAGATCCCACATGGATGGATGGATGGATGGCTCCAGCTCTCTTCCTCCCACCTCAGCAAGCCTCAAGGCTCACTTTCTCATGAATGGCATGCCCCAAAAGTAGTCACTGGATTGCTTCTCTTATTCCGGTCTCTGGAACAAAAACACATACCAAGTAAAGAGCAAGGAAATCCCATAGTGAAGTACCATTTAAAAACATTTACTAACAAACCAAGTGGGTATGACAAGCATATCCCGTAGCACTGCTGACTCTCTGGGCGGGCATGATAACTTCACCAACAAACTCTTCCATACGCACCTTTCGTCCAACAAGACATCTTCTAACGGACAACAGAGTAACGGTGAATGGACATACTAACATTATATAGACTACACACCTGATTACCACCAGAGGGTGCTTATCCAACCAAATCTAACACACACACACACACACAATAAAAATCAGATCCAACCCATTAAAACAAGCTGTCACCCCCACTCAAGGAGGACAAGAAATGCATAAATATGCATCAAAAAACTCTGCACGAGCAAGAGAAAATATATATGTATAATAAAAATGAAATAAAAATCTAATTTAATTAGTATGGCCAAAAATTTACCTTCACCCTTTAGAAAATCCAAATATTTTATTTTAATGAATATGGCACCATTTGTTTACATAAAACAATACCTAGGAATCATTCAAGACAGTGGCATGTCCTGCAAGTGCCAGTGTGTGCATCATCATCATCATTGTGCCTGCAAACATCAGTACAGTTAACAAGGGGTTACATCGGAGTGCACGGGGAAAGGCCTGATTATTAGAGCTGTGGGCGCCAGCCAGTCTGGAAGCTTGGGGGTGGAACCACGCCCCGGAGGAGACCCAGCGTGCCCTGCTAACAGTGAGAGAGAGAGGAACAAGATGGCGTAAGGTGTATATGTGTACCCAGAACTGACCTGGTTGGCTGACATGCTGGATCTGACACTGGTGTCAGGCTGGAACATCAAGGGGGATTCGCATTCGAGTTGATTGAAGGGATGGAGAGGCTGTGTCTGCTGTGTCCTGAGTACAGAAGACTGACAGCAGTGGTCAGTGCCTAGATCTGGTGCGGGCACTGTGACGAGCCGCTCACCAGGCTGACACCAAGCGAGCAGGAGCCAATCAGCTATAGCGTGGACCTGCGGTCAGGCCTCTGCATGGAACTGCCACAGAAGTCCTGGAAGGACTATGGGGCCTTGAAGCATCCGCCAAAGGCAGGGTTGATTCTGAGGCTGGTGACTCCCCTGTGAAGAACAGTTACATCGGGGAAGAAAATCAGAAGTCAGCCTCGGCCTGCAGCCAGATTGCGGAGCTGGCACCTGCCAGCCAAGGGACCAGTTCTAGAAGACAGCCCATCTTCAGATGAGTCAGTGGGGAGTGGTAGTGGTGGGTGCATAGACTGGGGGTCGCCCAGACTGCAGGCAGACTTGTTGTTTCCCCTCCCACTGTATTTTTATGGGATGCCCTTACTCTCTTTTTGCTTTTTTTCCCTGGGGACAGGCTGGTTTTCTGGGGGGGGGGGGGGGTTGTAGGACCTTCTAGTGTGCTAGGGTGTTTAATGTAGGTTTTTATGAATGTTGGTGTCTGTGACTTTGGCTTGGCTGGCAGCCGGGCCTGGGTTGAATCTGGGTTGGGGGTATGTAACTCAGGGGGGCTGGGTAACGCAGCAAGCAGCACCTCTGGTGACTCCCTCTGCTCTCTGGAATCTTGGAGAAGCTTTTCATAAATAGAAGGTGGAGTTTAGGAGGAGCTGCTTTGAGTAATGATAAGGGGCCCAGCCAATCCCCAGCAAAGTGGGCTGGTAGGGGGCAGGCACCTCATGGGTCATGCAGGCGGGGGCGGCTGCGGCCAGGCAGCTGGCTGTGCCTGAAGGGGTCTCAGGTTCCTGCCTATAACAGGGTGTTGCTCTAGGATCTGACTGAGTACTGTGGCATTTTTTTTTCAACTGCACCAGTAGACTTGCTTTTACAAGCTTGTCAACCATCGGCTCTAAAAAAAATGTACCAAGATAATGCCTGCAGCTGCAGGCATCATCCCGGCATAACCACTTGAAGTCTAGAAATCATCAGCAAAATAGCTACAGTGAAAAAGTTAATTTGGGTTAATATTTCATTTATTTATGTATGTATGCACTTTTTTTTACCTGTTAGGCTGCTTTAACTAGTGTAGCGGCCTCACCCCCCCTTTCTGATCTAGGGGTATATTGTACGTGAGAATGATATGTGCTACGGCCCATGTCCTCCCCATTGCAGCGGGTGAGGTGAAGGCCAGTACCTGTTATTCTCCTCGGGCCTGTGTGTCTCTTTAAGAACCAAGTCCTGCCGTGCTGACACTCCCCTCGCTCCCATTAACCAGAGTTCCACACACCGATAAAGGGTCCAACTCTTGTTTATTATAGCACACAAATAAACAGTCCTTTGCCAACTGACTGGTTGGGACCCATAAAACAGTTCAATACGGTGGGGTGAGCAGGTCAAGGCACGGTCCTAACAATCAATCTAAACCACTGTGGTTTCACCAGCGGTGGCTACAGCCATCGGCTAGAGAGATAACTTGAATCTTTGGAGTCTCTACCAGCGACTCTAGAGAACATGAACTGGAGTACTGTCAGGGTTATACGCACCTGATCAGCGAGTCCGTTAGAGCAGAGAGAGGTCCCCCGTACGGATCCGACTCGCGGGCCCCTGGTAGTGCAGACAGGAGGCACGGGAGTGCGGAAGGGTAAGAGAGCCTAAGAGTGGTTCCTGGAAGGCGGCTCCGGATCCTGGGTTCAGGAGAGTAGCTGAGCCGGGCAGGCTGCAGGCTGGCAGGTAGGCAGGCAGGTGTATAGAGCAGCGCAGCTGGGCAGGTGCAGAGGGAGTGGTCAGACAAGCAGGGTTCGGCAACGTTCAGGCAGTATGGTACAGCGGGGTAGGCAGGTTCAGGGTCAAAGACAGGCCGAGGTCGGGTGCAGGCGGATAGCAGGGAAAGTCCAGTAACAAGCCGGGTGGTCAGAAGATCAGGTTTCGGGCAATCAACAGGAGCAGGATACACAGGGGACTGTAGATCAGACAGCACCGGTCTGAAGTGTTCCAGGAGTTTAAATAGGCAAACCGGCATGCGTCGGCGCGCGCAATGGCGCATCGGCGCATTGGCGTGCGCAATGGCGCATGCGCGCACGCGCCCGCAATGCGCGCACATGCACCCGCGCGCACAGGCACACCAACGCGCACAGGCACGCGCGCCCGCAGTCTGGGAAGTGCACCAGCGCGGACAGGAACATGCCCAACATCAGCGCGCATCGGCGCGTGCGAACGCACACTAAAGCGACCACCAACACGCCCGGCAAGGTACGTTCTCTGACAGTGCCCCCCCCTTAAGGGCAGCCTCCGGATGCCCAATTGAGCGATCTTCGCGGCATGAGACCTCCTGAAAGCTTGCATGAGTTCCTCCGCATGTATGCCGCTTTCGAGTTCCCAGGAGTTATCTTCTGGGCCGTAACCCCTCCACTTAATTAGATATTGCACCTGGTTGTGTCTTTTCCTACAGTCCAGGATTTCCTCCACCTCAAATTCCTCCTCGTTGTCAATCAAAACAGGTTCCGGTGGGCCAGTGTTACGGCCAGCGAAGGGGTTAGGGACAACCGGCTTTAATAGTGTCACATGAAAGACTGGGTGGACCTTCAGGGAGTTAGGCAAGTCGAGCTCTTATGCCACATTGTTGATTCTCCTCTTTACCGAGAAAGGTCCCATGAACTTAGGGCCCAACTTCCTGGACGGACAGGCCATCTTTAGGTTAATTGTGGATAACCACACCTGGTTGCCAGGCTCCAGAATGAGTTTCCCTCTCCTTTTCCTATCAAACATCCTCTTGTTGTACTCCTGGGTCTTAGACATGGTCTCCTGTAGAAGTTTGTTATTGGAGATGAAGAAGTCCATTGTTTCGGACACTGCAGGGATGGTGCATTTGGGTATGGTACTTGGTAAAAAGGAAGGATGGAACCCATAGTTGGCAAAGAATGGGGTTTGCTTAGTGGCAGAGTGCAGGGAGTTGTTGTAAGCAAATTCAGCGATGGGGAGTAGAGAGACCCAATCATCCTGGGAAAAGGAGGAAAAACAACGGAGGTACTGTTCTAATGTTTGGTTGGTTCTCTCTGTTTGACCATTCGTCTGAGGGTGATACGCCGAAGAGAATGCCAACTCAATTTCCAGAGAACCACAAAGAGCCTTCCAAAATCTGGAGGTGAACTGGACACCTCGGTCTGAGACAATACTTGCCGGGACTCCATGGAGCCTCACTATCTCCCTGATAAAAACCCTCGCCGTCTCCATGGCGGAAGGTGTACCTTTCATGGGCAAAAAATTAGCCATTTTGGACAGCCTGTCGACGACAACAAAGACCGTGGAGAATCCCTCGGACAGAGGGAGCTCCACTATGAAGTCCATCGACACCATCTTCCAGGGTCTTTCAGGGACAGGTAAAGGTTTTAATAGACCCCAGGCCCTCATCCGGCTATTCTTGTTCCGGGAGCAGGTGTTGCATGAGTCCACGTAGCTCTTGCAGTCGCTACCCAGCTGCGGCCACCAGAAAGTGCGCTTGATTAGCTCGGCCGTTTTCAAGGTACCGAAATGTCCGGCCAACTTGTGGTCATGGCAAAGTTCCAGAACAGCTATCCGAAGAGCCTCTGGGACCAGAATTTTGCCCTCGTGCCTGATCAGACCATCTTGTGCCCTGACACAGTTCTCCGGAAGAGAGGTCAAGCCGGCAGACGCCAGCTTAATACGGGACATGAGGTCGTCTTGAAGCAGCAGGAAGTTCCCGGCAAGGAGGATGGTGTCAACAGGTAAGTTCTCTTCAGGAATGCTGAACATTCGGGACAGTGCGTCCGGTTTAATGTTTTTTGAGCCAGGCCTGTAGGTGATGTGGAACAGAAACCTTGAGAAAAAAGTGCCCACCTTGCCTGCCTTGGTTTCAACCTCTTAGCTGTTCTCAGGTACTCGAGGTTCTTGTGGTCCGTGTAGACCAAAATGGGGTGTGCCGCCCCCTCGAGCAGGTAACGCCACTCTTCTAATGTGGCCTTGATAGCCAGGAGTTCCCGATCTCCCATGTCATAGTTCCGTTCCGCAGTGGAAAGCTTGCGCGAGAAGAAGGCCACTGGAAAAAGTAAGGCTTTAGCCCCCTGACGCTGAGATAGCACAGCCCCCACTGCATTTTCGGAAGCGTCCACTTCCAGGACGAAGGGTAATGCAGGGTCAGGGTGCTTCAGGATGGAGGCAGAGACAAATAATTCCTTCAGTTTGTCAAAGGCAGCTTGGGCTCTAGGGGACCAATAGAATCGGTTTCCTTGTTTGGTCAGTTCGGTAAGAGGGGCGACAATTGCAGAGAAACTTCTGATGAACTTCCGGTAAAAGTTGGAAAATCCGATGAAGCGCTGGACCCCTTTTTTATCTGTGGGGGCAGGCCAGTCCAGGATAGCCGACACCTTCTGAGGGTCCATTTTAATGCCCTCAATCGAAATGATCAACCCGAGAAACTGGATGTTTTGCCGCTCAAACTCACATTTCTCCGGCTTGGCGTAAAGCCCATGTTGTCTGAGCCAAACAAGGACATTCCGGACATGCCTGCGATGGTCGTCTACTGAGGAGGAGAATATCAAGATATCGTCCAGGTATACTATGACGTACAAGTCCAGGTAATCACGGAAAATGTCGTTGACAAAATGTTGGAAGGTAGCCGGAGCGTTACACAGTCCGAACGGCATAACTAGGTACTCGTAGTGCCCGAACCGCGTGCGGAAGGCCGTATTCCACTCATCCCCCTCTCGAATGCGGATCAGGTTGTACGCTCCTCGGAGGTCAAGCTTGGTGAATATGACCGCCGTTCCCAGCCTCTGGAAAAGTTCCGGCACGAGAGGTAAGGGATAACGGTTTTTAATGGTGATCTTGTTCAACTCCCGATAATCAATACAGGGGCGTAGGGAATGGTCCTTTTTTTCGACAAAAAAGATACCCGCACCTGCAGGCGAGGTGGACGGGCGGATGAACCCTTTTTTAGGTTGTCGTCGATGTAGACCTTCAGGGTGCCCAATTCCTGCTCGGTCAACGGGAAGATCCTCCCAAAAGGTACTTCGGTCCCAGGCAAAAGTTCTATAGTGCAATCATATGGTCTGTGAGGAGGAAGGGTTTCTGCTCCCTTCTTACTGAACACGTCCAGAAAGTCGTGGTAGGGCTCAGGGATGGTTTTCTGAAGGTCAGGGTCTGTGTCCAGACAGAGCAGATGAGGACGGTCAGTAGAGGCTTGTTGCAGGCAGTGTTGCTGGCAATAATCTGAGAGGAATTTGACCCTCCCTGTAGTCCAGTCAATATTGGGGTTATGGGCTTGCAGCCAGGGCATCCCCAAAATGACGGGGAATAACGGAGAGGAGATGGCATCCAGACTTAGGAACTCCTGATGGTGGGTTGCCAAAGAGGCCAACAAGGGAACGGTTTCCTGAGTGACAGGGCCCGGATTTGATAATGGAGCCATCAGCGAGGTGTACTGCAAGTCCCCGGGATTTCGGCTGCAGGGGAATGTGATGACTGGCAGCAAATGTCAAATCGATAAAGCAGCTGCATGCCCCCGAATCAATTATGGCGGGTACTAGGATTGCGGAAGTCCTTCCGGGGGGCTGTAAAGAGATGGAGAGAGCCAAGTGAGAAGTTGGGTTAGGCAACAAAGAGGCACAAGTAGAAGAAACAGGCAGGCACTTACGCATCTTGGCCGGGCAGGATCTCACATAGTGTCCTGGTTCGCCACAGTACATGCACAGATTGTTGCTACGCCTGTGCTGGCATTCTTCGGGAGAGAGAGAAGGGCGCAGTAAGCCCAGTTGCATGGGTTCCGGGTCATCTAAGGCCGGTGACGGGGAAGCCGGGGGTGCCAGACGGACTGGGTTTGGAACCTTGGGAAGCAACCAGGTGGGTCGGAATTGACTGGAGGTCCTCTCGGAGTGGCGCTCTCTCAGGCGCCGGTCGATCTGAATTGACAGATCTATTAGCTTGTCCAGGGCTTGGGGAACTCTGACACGTGCTAACTCGTCCTTGAGCTGATCCGACAAGCCCATCCGGAATTGGTAGCGCAAAGCAGCGTCATTCCACTCCGTGTCGGAACTCCATCGTTTGAACTCTGCCGCATAGTCCTCGGCCGCTCTGCGGCCTTGCAGGAGAGAGTGAAGAACAGATTATGCAGTAGCCGCTTGTTGCGGGTCCTCGTAGAGTTGGGACATAGAGGCAAAGAACGTGGCAAGGGTCTCCAAGGAGGCATCCTTCTGCTCTAGAAGGCGGTGAGCCCAGGCCTGCGGCTCGTCTGTCAGCAGGGAGATGACGAAGCCCACCTTGGTTACCTCCAGAGAAAAGGTGCGGGGTTGCAGGGCGAAGAAAAGTTTGCAGGCGTTGCGGAACGCACGATATTTGCTGCGATCGCCCGCAAACTTCTCGGGTGTAGGGACCCTGGGTTCCGGAGGAAGCATGACGACAGAAGGTGTAGCTGGGTATCGCGTGGATGTGGTGCCTTGCAGGCTGGCAGGTGTGGACAGGACTTGAACTCTTTCCTCCAACCTGGTATAGCCGGCTTGGAGGTCTTTCACGGCTTGCGTCAGCCCGTTCAGGTGTCTGCACAATTCCTCCATGGGATCCCTTCCCTGCTCGGACTCGGACATGGCTGTCTGATACTGTCAGGGTTATACGCACCTGATCAGCGAGTCCGTTAGAGCAGAGAGAGGTCCCCCGTACGGATCCGACTCGCGGGCCCCTGGTAGTGCAGACAGGAGGCACGGGAGTGCGGAAGGGTAAGAGAGCCTGAGAGTGGTTCCTGGAAGGCGGCTCCGGATCCTGGGTTCAGGAGAGTAGCTGAGCCAGGCAGACTGCAGGCTGGCAGGTAGGCAGGCAGGTGTATAGAGCAGCGCAGCTGGGCAGGTGCAGAGGGAGTGGTCAGACAAGCAGGGTTCGGCAACGTTCAGGCAGTATGGTACAGCGGGGTAGGCAGGTTCAGGGTCAAAGACAGGCCGAGGTCGGGTGCAGGCGGATAGCAGGGAAAGTCCAGTAACAAGCCGGGTGGTCAGAAGATCAGGTTTCGGGCAATCAACAGGAGCAGGATACACAGGGGACTGTAGATCAGACAGCACCGGTGTGAAGTGTTCCAGGAGTTTAAATAGGCAAACCGGCATGCGTCGGCGCGCGCAATGGCGCATCGGCGCATCAGCGTGCGCAATGGCGCATGCGCGCGCACGCCCGCAATGCGCGCACATGCACCCGCGCGCACAGGCACACCAACGCGCACAGGCACGCGCGCCCGCAGTCTGGGAAGTGCACCAGCGCGGACAGGAACATGCCCAACATCAGCGCGCATCGGCGCGCGCGAACGCACACCAAAGCGACCACCAACACGCCCGGCAAGGTACGTTCTCTGACAAGTACCTTCGCTGCGTTGTGGCCCCTGTCAGGGGGAAGATGTCCCTCCAAGGGAGTTACCAGAGGCCCCTCCGTCACCGGGTTGATGCTGCTCCAAGCTCTTCAGAAGGGTAACCTCTCTGGCCTCCTCACCTCAGACACGGGCCCCATCCACCTCAGGGTCCCTCGGACTCATCCGCCCTTGCGTAGCCCAGTCAAAGTCACTGGGCCCCAGGCCTCCGATGTAGTACCTCACCCCAGGCTTAAGGTGCCTGAGATGGATGCCAACACTGCTCCGACCAGGCCATGGGCGCCTGGGCCGGAACTCCGGACCGCCAGCACCCAGGCCTAAGGTGCCTGGGCGTGGGATGCAGAGAAGACCTCGTGGCGAGGGCGTCTCTCCCCTTTATATCCTCCCGTGACGTCACAGCAGGTTCTCCGCCCCGCTGTACCACCGCCTGAACGGGACAAAAAGGGGACAGCACTGTGGCAGTGATTCTACCTCGACCCGTGGGAACATCGCCACCCACAGGTCAAGGAGAATAGCACACCACCAAAGTCCTCCACGATTTAAATGGTCTAAATCCTCTCATGATTAGCACCTCCTGGATCATACTACCACCCAGGTCTACCCCCTAAATTTAGACCCCTGCTACACTAGCATAATAACTTTCACTGAAAAATTTTAATGAAACCGTACATACAATGTAGTAAAAGTGTTAAGTTATATTTCTCAATCAAGCTCCTAAACAGACACTGTTCAAAAGCTTCCTATTACAGTACACAGTACTTCTGTAATACAGAGCAAGTTCTAGATGTCATGTTGACAGCCGGGATTTTCCAGCAGTAGTAGTTGGGGGGGAGTGGCAGCGGGTGAGATTGACACAGCATATGCCTTGTGAACTTTGATGACATTTTTTTAGAGTATGTATGCCCTAAGCTCTCAGCTGGTTAAGATGATATTACCTGTGACTGCACAATTTCAAATTTTTCTATTAAAGCACTTAGGAATAGGGATGAGCTGAACACCCCCCGGTTCGGTTTGCACCAAAACCTGCGAACGGACCGAATGTTCGCGCAAACTTTAGAACCCTATTAAATGCAATTGGACTTGAACGTTCAAAATCAAAAGTGCTAATTATGAAGGCTAATATCTAAGTTATTGTCCTAAAAAGGGTTTGGGGACCCGGGTCCTGCCCCAGGGGACATGTATCAATGCAAAAAAAAGTTTTAAAAAAAGGCAGTTTTTTCGGGGGCAGTGATTTTAATGATGCTTAAAGTGAAAAAAAATGTAAAATATTCCTTTAAATATCGTACCTGGGGGGCGTCAATAGTATGCCTGTGAAGTGGCACGTGTTTCTCATGTTTAAAACTGTCCCTGCACAAAATGACATTTCTAAAGGAAAAAAAAAAATCATTTAAAACTGCTTGCGGCTTTAATGTAATGTCTGGTCCCGGCAATATGGATGAAAATCATTGAGAAAAATGCCCCCCCCCCCCAGCCCATTACCAGCCTCTTTGGGTCTTGTATGGATATTAAGGGGAACCCCGCACCCAAATTAAAAAAAGGCCCTATATACTCTGAACAGCAGTATACAGGCGGTGCAAACAAGACAGGGACTGTAGGTTTGTTCTTAAGTAGAATCTGTTTGTAATTTGGAACAAGTAAATTTTTTAAGTGTAGCTCCAGCCAAAAAATCTATTTTTAAGCTTTTTGGAAAACAGAGGGAAGGGTTATCACCCCTGTAACATTTGTTTTGCTGTCTGTGCACCTGTTCAGAAGATTTCACCTCACTTTCTGTCCCAATGACAAATGTTTTTTGAAAATTTGGGTTTTTTATTGAAACAAGGATTGGTGATAAAGCATCAGTGGAGAGGAGACACCTTTTTCCCATATTAACTCTTACAGGAGAGAATTTCCCTTACTAGGGGTAGATTTCCTCTCACTTCCTGTTGTCTCCTTCCGTTTGCAAGTAGGAGTCGTTTGTAAGTTGGATGTTTGAAAGTAGGGGCCTGCGTATATACTCTGCAGAAATTTGGCCCTTAGGTGTTGGTGTTGCCACAACACTGTAATCCCTCACAGTTACTCTTGGTGGGCACTGGAACGCCCTGCTGTGAACTATTATATCAATAATTGTAATTACATGCCATTGTTGAACAGTGGTAGGAAAAATTGGGCCTTTGGTGGTGGTGCTGGTGCCACAACACTGTAAGTCCTCACAGTTCCTCTTGGTGGGCGCAGGAATGGGCCCAGCTGTGAAATATTAGATCAAGAATTGTAATCACATGCCCCTGTTGAACAGGGACAGAAAAATTGGGCCTTTGGTGGTGCTGGTGCCACAACACTGTAAGCCCTCACAGTTACTCTTTGTGGGTGCAGGAATGGGCCCTGCTGTAAAATATTAGATCTGGAATTGTAATTACATGCCCCTGTTGAACAGGGGCATAAAAATTGGGCCTTAGGCACTGGTGCTGGTGCCACAACACTGCAACCCCTCACAGATACTGTAGTTGGAGCGCAGCAATGAGCCCTGCTGCAAAGTATTGCATCAAAAATTTTAATTACACGCCCCTGTTAAACAGGGGCAGAAAAATTGGGTCTTAGGTAGGGATGAGCTCGCGGTTCGAGTCGAACGCATGTGCATTGCTGGCTGATGATTGGCCAAGCATGCACTGTGACCCCGCGTGCTTGGCCAATCACAACGTCGGCAGCGAGGAGAGCCATAATTGGCCACAGGCAGAACACAAGCCAGGCGGAGGGCTGGAACACAAGCTAGAAGTCTCTGCTGGGACGCAACGTATGGTGGAGTGACGTCAGGACCGGCATGCAACGCGTTTCAATGCGAACACAGGAAAATGATAGAAGTCCCTGCGCGCATCTTTGTCAAGCTGGTTTGTTACTGGCTGTATACAGCCTTTTTATATGCCTTGGTGTTATCGTCACCTAGTGGGGCTAGATGTAACTGCACTCTATATAAAATAGGCGCCTTACACTAGTAATGGCAATATTTGAAAAGAGAATACCAAGTTCTAAAATATGCAATAATACTAAAACGGAACATATATGAACCAGCACACACTAACAAGATATCCGTACATGTGTTATATGACTCAAATAATATGTATTAAAACTTCAAAATAATTAATTAAAATGATTGGTATACACAACACTTTTAAAATCTTAATCATAATGAGTCACTGGAAGAACAGTGTTATATAGAAAAGGGTGACATGTTAGTGGACCCTATAATTTGGCAAATAGATTTATTTTATGTGTATGAATTATTATAGGAATTAACAAGATAATGAAACAGCTAATAAAATTGCAGACTAAAAACGGAGCCTGCAATTATTTGAAAGTTATGTATGGTACTACCTTTTTAGGGGGAATTATATACTAAGTATACAATTTTTTATATAATAAAGTTGATAGTGATAATAAATTGATCTAACGTAAGTATTATCCTAAAAAAACCTACTCTAAATTGGTGTGAAGTAATATGCACACAATTACTGACGCATAAAGGTATATCAATTAATGTTACTTGGTTATTAGAAAGCAGAGGGAGGGGGAGGATTTTGGATCTTAAGGGGGGGGGGTCATTGTGGTTTTATTGATCATGGCCAAAAACAATTCACCACAAAAGGAAAAACATATACTTTGGGTGACTTTTTTCATTGCAGCTCAGACTTTGTTGTTTATGCATTGATTTGTCCCTGCCAACTACTATATGTGGGTCGCACAATATGACCCCTTCGCCAAAGATTTGGTGAACACAGGAGAAAAATATAGGGAGGCAAAGACAAACATAGCGTGCCCCGTCATTTTGCTAAATGTCTCCAAAAATCCACTGACGGTCTAAGAGTTCGGATCGTTGAACAGATTTCCAATTCGCTCTCAGAGGCAGAAAGATTTAAAAAGCTCTGCGAAAGAGAGACATATTGGATCTACCCTTTGGATGCCCTCACTCCTGGGGGCATCAATGAAGAGATAGAAATATCCACTATATTGTAAACATCACCAATCATCTACTACTATGCTTGATGTAGTGATCTTTTGTTTTTCTTACCTTCTCTATTCTTCCCCACCCCCCCTTACCTTCATAATTTTTCCCCCTCTATTCAACCCCCCTCTCCTCTCATCTTTTTCCTTCAACCCCCCCTTCCCACTAACCCTCCCCTCCTTTCCCTTCTCAGTCATCCCTCATTCATCCTTTTCCTCCCCTAAAACCCCCCCTCCTTAAAATCCTCCCCTTCCCTCTGCTTTCTAGTCACCAAGTAACATTAATTGATATACCTTTATGCGTCAGTAATTGTGTGCATATTACTTCACACCAATTTAGAGTAGGTTTTTTTAGGATAATACTTACGTTGGATCAATTTATTATCACTATCATCTTTATTATATAAAAAAATTGTATACTTAGTATATAATTCCCCCTAAAAAGATAGTACCATACATAACTTTCAAATAATTGCAGGCTCCGTTTTTAGTCTGCAATTTTATTAGTTGTTTCATTATCTTGTTAATTCCTATAAAATTCATACACATAAAATAAAACTATTTGCCAAATTATAGGGTCCACTAACATGTCACCCTTTTCTATATAACACTGTTCTTCCAGTGACTCATTATGATTAAGATTTTAAAAGTATTGTGTATACCAATCATTTTAATTAATTATTTTGAAGTTTTAATACATATTATTTGAGTCATATAACACATGTACGGATATCTTGTTAGTGTGTGCTGTTTCATATATGTTCCGTTTTAGTATTATTGCATATTTTAGAACTTGGTATTCTCTTTTCAAATATTGCCATTACTAGTGTAAGGCGCGTATTTTATATAGAGTGCAGTTACATCTAGCCCCACTAGGTGGCGATACCACCAAGGCATATAAAAAGGCTGTACAGTATACAGCCAGTAACAAGCCAGCTTGACAAAGATGCGCGCAGGGACTTCTATAACTTTCCTGTGCTCGCATTGAAAAGCGTTGCATGCCGGTCCTGACGTCACTCCGCCGTACGTCGCATCCCAGCAGAGACTTCTAGCTTGTGTTCCAGCCCTCCCATTGGCAAGTCGCAGCGACAAATGAAGAGAGAAAATTACCGCTCCAGGTGAGTGTGTTCTGTTAATCCTTCAACAATCAGGAAACCATGGGTGCTGGCAATGCACAAGGCAAACAGGAACAGCAGAAAGGAAGGGATAGCTAATCCCTGCCTTGCTGTGACCTGTGGTGCATGTGTTTTATCTTTTTTACAATAAAAGCACCCTTTAAGGTTTTTTTTGGAGTGCGGCTGTCCATCCCTTTCTTTCTGCTGTTCCAAGTCGCAGCGACACCCGGAAGTCATCTTATCTGGACAGAAAACCGGCCCCGCTCAACACAGGCAGATTGTCTATCAGTTTCTGGGACCACTAACATTGGCGGAGATTGATCGTCGACTGGACCCGAATATGCCTTCATACAGTAATTTTCAAAAGTGAGTGCTTTGATATATGTTATATTAAAGTGGTACAGTTTTAACTAAGTGGCGCCTGTTTTTCTGTCTTCTTGTTTACATGTGCTGGAGACCGGCTTTGGCTCCCTCTGCAAGGCTGCCCAGTTTTTTACAAGACTGTCATCTAACATAGAGCTCTGTTCAGCTCAAAGGACTTTGTGGAGAATATTGTTTGATTTTATGTTTCAGTATGCGCCAGTATTGTATTTAACAATTGCATACTGTGCAAGCTCTGGCCAGTGATCCATCCTCAAGACCCAGTAACCCAGAGGATTTTCGGTGGGAAAGGTGTCCAAGTCTGATCTTACTCCTAGGTATTCCTGCACCATGTAAACCAGACGCTGGCAATGGTTGCTGGAACTGATCATACCTTGGGGCTGCGTACTAAAAAATTGTCTGAACGCATCGGTCAGACGGCCACCTTCTCCACCGCTCCTTCTTTGACTGACTGAAGCCTCAGCACCACGTTGTCCAGGACCAGGAATTTGTAACCTCCCAGTCTCTGGGAACGCGTGTCACAGACCTTTCTGCAAGGCCTCCCGAAGATGCTTCATCCTCTGCTCCCTCTGCGACGGCAAGATAAGGTCCGCAACCTTACCCTTGTAATGTGGATCAAGGAGGGTTGCCAGCCAGTAATGATCCCTCTGCTTGATCGCACGAATACGAGGATCCTTCCGCAGGGTTTGCAGGATCAGGGAGGCCATGCAGCGTAGGTTTGCTGACGCATTTGGTCTGGAGTCCTCTGGGTCACTCAGGATGACATGATCCGCAGCCACCTCCTCCCAGCCACGTACAAGTCCATGGGTGTCTTGGAACTGTAATTGATCCCTTGAAGACTGCTGCTGATGCTGAGTGCTAGGCTCCACCTCCATGCTGACACAATCCTCCTCCTCCTCCTCTTCCTGTGTGATAGCCGGGCCACCAGGAACAGGAACACTGTCTGGATAAAGGGGGCCTTGAGAGGTAAGGAAGTCCTCCTCTTCCTCCCTCTGTTCTGCCTCAAGTGCCCTGTCCATTATTCCACGCAGCGTGTGCTCCGACAGGTGGACAAAAGGGACAGTGTCACTGATGCATGCACTGTCACTGCTCACCATCCTCGTGGCCTCCTAAAATGGTGCTAGAACAGTGCATGCATCCCTGATCATGGCCCACTGGCTTGGCGAAAAAAATCCAAGCTCCCCTGACCCTGCCCTGGTGCCATATTGCAACAGATACTCATTGATGGCCCTCTTCTGCGTGTGCAGCCGCTGCAGCATGGCCAACGTAGAGTTCCACCTGGTGGGTATGTCACAGATTAGACGGTTCTTGGGCAGGTTGTATTCCTTTTGCAGGTCAGCCAGCCGAGCACTGGCATTATATGACCGGCGGAAATGCCCACAGAGTTTCCCGGCCTTCTTCAGGACATCCTGTAAGCCCGGGTACCTGCCCAAGAACTGCTGCACCACCAAGTTAAGGACATGAGCCAAACAGGGCACATGGGTCAGGTGTCCCTGTCGGAGGGCGGAGAGGAGGTTGGTGCCATTGTCAGAAACCATAATTTCTGGCTTAAGCTGGCATGGCGTCAACCACCTCTGAGCCTGCCCCTGCAGAGCTGACAGAATCTCTGCCCCAGTGTGGCTCCTGTCCCCCAAGCACACCAGCTCAAGCACCGCATGGCATCTTTTTGCCTGCGTACTTGCGTAGCCCCTTGAACGCCTACGGAGCACCGCTGGTTCCGAGGACAAAGCACAGGAAGATGCCATGGAGGAAGAAGAAGAGGAGGGGGTGGAGGAGAAAGGTGTGTCAGAAATCACCAGTAGTAGCATTTTGGAGGCGTGGTGGCGGAACAACCTCCAACACTACTGCACCTTGTCCTGCATTCTTCCCAGCTGCCAGCAGAGTCACCCAATGCGCCGTGAAAGATAGGCAACGTCCCTGTCCATGCCTGCTGGACCATGAGTCAGTGGTAATATGCACCTTACCGCTGACCGCCCTGTCCAGCGAGGCCAAGACATTGCCTTCCACATGAAAAAGTGGCGTTTGGGAACCACACATTCCACAAACTCACGGAAGGGGCAGAGTCTACCAACTGAAAAGGCAGCAGTTGAAGTGCTAGCAATTTAGCCAAGCTAGCATTCAACCGCTGGGCATGTGGATGGCTGGGAGCGAACTTCTTTCAGCGGTGCAGCAGCTGGGGCAGGGAAATTTGCCTGGTACAATCTGACGTTGGTGTACCGATAGCAGATTGCCTGTAAGTACTTGGCTGTGACACACTTAATTCTACGCCTTCATTCCTCTCAGTGCAGGTTTCAGAGAGGACTGAAGGTATAGTGGGGTTGGAGATCCCAGCTGATGAGGAGCAAGGAGAGGTCCGCTTTGTTCTTTGGTGTGGGTCTTTTTTGTATGCTTGCCAACGGACTGCGTGGCAGGTTGACATATGTCTGGTCAAGCACGTGGTGCCCAAGCGGCTCATGTTTTGGCCACGCGAGATACGCTTCAGACATATGTTGCAAATAGCAACGGTGCAATCTGCTGCACATGTCTCAAAAAAGGCCCACACCAAAGAACTTTTGGAATAACGTGCAGAGAAAGCATTTCGAATTTCCGAATTCTTCAATTTACGAATTTTCGGATTTCTGAATTTTTCAATTAAAGAATTTTCGGATTTCCGAAATTTCGAATTTTCGAAATTCCGAATTTCGAAAATTCTAAAATTGGAAATTTCCAAAATCCGAGATGCGAAAATTCGAAATTGCAAAATTCGAAAATGGGAAATTTGGAAAGTTCAATTTTTGAATTCCGAATTTTTAGAATTTTAGAATTTCCGAAAATCGGAAATTCGTTTTTTTGCTTTTTTCGGAAATTCGAAAAAAAAATCGTTTTTCGTTTTATCGTTTTTTTGGGAAATTCGAAAATTTGGAATTCGAAAATTCGTAATTCGGAAATTCGTAATTCCGAATTTCGAATTTCCGAAAAAAGAAAAAAAAAAGATTTTTTTTTTTTTTCGGCAGTGCACATGTCTACCCAACACTGTGGTCAAACAGTTCGGGGGACTCCTCAGGAGGACATGGTGGGGCTAGGGAAGGAGTGACTGATGCCATTGAGCCGAGAGAAGAGGCCTCTTTGGCAGCTGCTTTGCCAGACAAAGTACCCTGAGCCTGGGTGAGAGAGACTGAGGAGGATGAGGACGGCTTAGTCATCCACTCTACCAAGTCTTTGGCATGTCGCGGCTCAACATGGCCAGCTGCCAAAAAGGACAACCGTGTCCCACGGCCACGTGCTGATGAGACACAGAGCCTGCTTGCCCTCTTTTATTGGCTCGTGACTGTCTGCTTCTCCTTGTTGGCCTCCCAGACATACTAATGGCCTGCAGTGAGATGTAGCTGCACAAAGCTGGGATGTATATATACTGATTATACTGCAGCTAGCAGAATCAACTGCCTGCCTGTGGTATTAATATGATCAGAACACCAGCAATTGACTTCAGGTAGCTTTAGGTGCACACTGTGCAAGGGACACAGTACACTAACTGTAAATACTGAAGCTGCCTGCCTGTGGTATTAATATGATCAGAACAACAGCAATTGACTTCAGGTAGTTTTAGGTGCACACTGTGCAAAGGACACAGTACACTAACAGTAAATACTGAAGCTGCCTGCCTGTGGTATTAATATGATTAGAACACCAGCAATTGTCTTCAGGAATTTTTAGGTGCACATTGTGCAAAGGACACAGTACCATGGGCGTCCGCTCCATAGGGCAAGGGGGTCAATTGCCCCCCCCCCCCCTGGAGACACACTATATTTATATGGACATGGAGTGAAGCGGAATTATCCTCAAGAGCTATTTCACACTACCAGCTGGCCACGTTATCTATAAAGCGCCGCTAGTTTTAGCGGCTCTTTACCATTGTTTTAGTGGCGCTATTCGGCCACTAGAGGGGGGGGGTTTAAAGAAAAATTGAAATTGCTAATCGGACAATGGCAGCTTGATCCTTCTATTAAGCTTTTGCATCAGGTTTCTCAAATCTTTGTATGCCTGCGCTTTATGTCATAATGACTAAGCCCCTCCCCTTCATGACATTGTCAAAAAGGGACCGAGCATGGATGACCTTAAAATGATGCCCCCCCCTGAAAAAAGTTAAGCGGACGCCCATGCACAGTACACTAACAGTTTATACTGAAGCTGCCTGCCTGTGGTATTAATATGATCAGAACACCAGTAATTGTCTTCAGGTATTTTTAGGTGCACACTGAGCAAAGGACACAGTACACTAACTGTAAATACTGAAGCTGCCTGTGGTGTTAATATGACCAGAACACCAGCAATTGTCTTCAGGTATTTTTAGGTGCACACTGTGCAAAGGACACAGTACACTAACAGTAAATACTGAAGCTGCCTGCCTGTGGTATTAATATGATCAGAACACCAGCAATTGGACACAGTACACTAAGTGAAAGACTGCAGCTAGCACAATCACAATCACCTGCCTGCCTGTCAGTATAGAGAATAACAGGAACGGATCTAGCTAAACTGAATACAGTGTATAAATATATATACAACACCTGGGATAAATATGTAGCGGGGTCTCCTTTAAGACGCTCAGGACTACCTTACCCAGAACCCCATTCGGCACCCAGGGTGTAATGTTTCCACCCCAGAGACTCATGGGTGGGGTTATATAAGGAGGAGACGAGGCTGAGCTCGGCCTCTTTGGGACACGAGACTTCAGTGGAGAGATCTACCTGTGCGGATCCGCTGTGGTGCAAGGCCTGAAGGCTGGGGCCTTGCGCTGCTACCCAAAAGAGTCTTCCACCCCCATTGTGAGCCTGGGTGGCATCTGACTCGGTCATCCTCAACCGCTGCTGAACCAGAGACCAGACCGCTGCAGACGCTGTGTGTGGAGACACAGCAGGTGGACGTTCCCGGACTGGGATCGCGTCCGGAGGGGTGAGCGAGCACCTGCTCAATCCATATACTTTACACTATTGTTAGGCCTACAGACTGCCGTGGCCCACCAGTCCATATTTAAGTCCCCACTGGAGATCCATAGCAGAACTGAGTCAAACGGATCTCTAGTGGAGTGTTCTGTGTTGGCACTTTTACCCTTTGGATTACAAATGTGTTCCTGAAATGTGCACCACCGTTTAAAGACTTGCATGTGAAGAATTCATCCCCTAGAGACTGAGTTATAGGGTCAGGCCTGGCCAGCCAGATAGTTTATTTAGTTGCTGCGCCATAGGGCGCATAGTGAAGTACTGTTACACGTGGCGCGTGTGCGCCATATCTTACTAGTTGTAGTGTGTCTATTGCTGCAGGGCTCTGCAGACAGAGTCATGTGATTTGTTACAACTGTTGATTTTTATTGCCAGTAGAAAGTAAACTCGTTATTCTTCTATCATTGCATTGGTGTCTGAATTTAACCATAGAGCATAAGATATATATATATATATTACCCTAGACTAGCTGTGCCAGAGTGGGTCAATTAAATTCCGGGGGTTGGCGGAGCTGTCTTCAGGGCCCAAACTAAATCTGCGGCCCTCTTAGCTGAAGGTATCGCTACACGTGGGGGTTCTCGTCCTGGATCCTGATACAGCAGGTGAACACGCCAGAAGTGCCGGCATGGACCCCATGGACCCGCAAGCAGTAGAAGCGTGGTGCAAAGCCTCTAGGGCAGAGCCAAACCAGTCGATAGTCATCAGCCTCCCAGGGGAGGAATGGTCGACTGAGACGGTAGAGGAGTTAATGAAGTCAGTGTCCCCAGATCACACACCGTGGGTGAAGGAGATAAAGTCAGACCCAGACATCTCATATCAGTATGCACTAGTGGAGTACTGGGACGGGATACCAGAGGCTTGCAAGCGCAAGTGTGTGCGGACGCCAGACAACAGAACCTATAGGTTGGCACACGCAGTAACTGTAAAGAAGGAACCATCACCAACGGGATCACCGCAGGCTGCGGCCCGTACCCCACCTGAAAGAGGAGACAGGGCGACGCCTCCGGTGGCGCCTGCACCTGTCACTGCTATATCACCAGAACTGATAAAGGCAATAGGGGATCTGCTAACAAAGTGTCAGAAGACAAGCACGGTGCATGTGGAGACTAGCTACCGGAGACTAAAGACATTCTCAGGGAAGCTCCCTGTCCCTGCTGGGGAGGAAGACTTCGATACTTGGGTGGAGCAGGCATTACAAGCAGTGGAGGCATGGGAGGTGCCTGAAGCGCAGAAGAGGCAACGAGTGATAGAAAGCCTTAAAGGCAGAAGCAGTGAAAAGCAGAAGCAGAAGCAGTGAAAAGTTTCCGGTTTGGGAATACAGACTGCACGGCTCAAGACTGTCTAGCTATGCTACAGGAAGAGTTCGGTCAGTTAGAAAAGGTGACAGAGATGGTCTACCAATTTGAACATACTTTCCAACAGCCGAATGAGAAGCTTTCAGAGTATGTCAGAAGACTGAACAAGTTGCTGTGTAAGATTGTCTTGAAGAAGGGAATGATGCCCC
Source organism: Rana muscosa (assembly GCA_029206835.1). Classification (NCBI taxonomy): domain Eukaryota; kingdom Metazoa; phylum Chordata; class Amphibia; order Anura; family Ranidae; genus Rana; species Rana muscosa. Next base: position 405,552,777 of record CM055117.1, read on the forward strand.
AAGATACAGATGCGGCAAGAATGAAGCAAGTCTTAAAGGGAGCGTTGCGCTCGGATCCAGTCTGGTTGCACCTGAAAACTTCGGGAGGAGGAACGTCACTGACTTACTCTGATTTGATAAAAATCATCAGAGATGAGGAGGCACTGCAGAAGGATCAGGCAATGATAAAGACAAGTCATGCCCCTACACCAGTGATAGTCAACTCGCTCATGACTCCAGAAAGGGACTCAGAAGTGGACACTTTGAAATCACAAATGTCTCAGGTGTTAGAGATGCTGACCTCTCTGATGGCGAAAGACACACAGGGTCCAGAGAAAGAGGTAGCGAGGAAGGAACTGTTCCCCGTTGCTTCGGCACCCGCATCTCTGCAAGACTGGGGGGACATAATCTGTTTTAACTGTGGGGGAGTTGGCCACATTGCACATTACATGTTCCAGTCCCAAGAAGAAGAAAACAGATAACCGCAAGCCAGCGGGAAACTCCAGAGGGCCCCGGTGAAGGAGTCAACCGGATGCCCATCATCTTCAGTGAGCTCCAAGCTGAATGCGAAGCAGAGGAAAAGGAGAGACAAAACCCCTCAGAGGAAACACAGCATTCCTCAACAGAGATACACCCCAGAGAAAGGGGGCAAGACCCTTTAGAAGAGGCACAGCAGCCCCCAAAGGGGATGCACACCTAAGAAAAACAATAATATCCCTCAGCGGGTCTGTACGCCCATTGAAAGGAGGGAAATCAATGCATACCAGGCTCAAGAAAGACTAAAGTCCAAAGGGAGGTGGACGAGAGAGAGTCCGAAGGGAAAGGACCAGAAGAAGGCGACTCCTGCCAGGCCATATCCGGAGAAGCTGGTAGGCCCATCTCCTATAGTGCCCATTCAAGTGGAGGGAGTCTACACCAGAGCCATCTTGGATACTGGGGCACAAGTGACCCTATTATACCGGGATTTCTACGATAAGCACTTGAGTCATCTGCCCATCCAGAATATAGAGGAACTGGAAATATGGGGAATCGGAACCCAGAGCTTCCCCTATGATGGCTATTTGCCCATCAAGATGACCTTTGACCCATCCGTGGCTGGGAAGGCCGAAGTGTTTGACACCCTGGCAGTTGTGTGCCCTCGGCCGCCTGGAGCCAACAAGAGTTCCCTTATAATAGGGACAAACACGGACCTGGTCCGAAGACTCCTGATCCCTCTAGTGAAAGAGAAGGGGCAAACAGCCACCAAGATCCATCCCATGCTGGAGACAGCCTACAAATGGCTGGTCCTAGAGCAGAAGACCCCTGGAGAGGGGATAGGGAAGGTGTGGAGACTTGGAAGCGAAGGGGTAGTGTTGCAGCCCGGCGAAGTGACCTGTCTCAGAGCCACTGTGAAGCTTACTTGGGAGCAGCCTGGACCCTTTGTCGTGCTGGAGTCCAACCCAAGGGGAGAGTCCTCAGGTCTGGAAGTGATACCAGAAGTGATTCCACTGAAGGCTCTGAAGAAGGCCCATTGTAGAGTTCCGGTGAGCGTTAGGAACACTACAGGTGGCCCCATGGAAATCCCAGCCAGAATGCTGCTGGGCCAGGTGAGCCCTGCTGCCCCGGTTACCCTGTCAGAAGTCAAGGGGACGGGTGAAGGAGGAGATGTCTGGGAGAAGCTGTCCATGGAGAATCCGAATCTCTCCAGGGCTTGGAAAGCGAGAGCCAGGGCCCAGTTGACCAGATGGGAGAAGATCTTCTCCAAAGATGAGTTCGATGTGGGGTGTGCAAGGAGTGCCACCCATCAAATCCGCCTCCAAGAAGACAAGCCCTTCAGAGAGAGGGTCAGGCGGGTCCCACTAGCAGATCTGGAGGATCTGAGGGAACAACTCGCAGAGCTCAAGAGGACTGGTGTGACTTGGGAGTCTAGAAGCCCCTATGCCTCCCCGATAGTGGTGGTCAGGAAGAAGAATGGGTCGTTGAGGCTATGTATAGACTACAGGACTCTCAACAGGAGAACCATCCCCAACCAGTACACCACTCCGAAGATAGAGGATGCTTTACAGAGTTTGTCTGGAGCCAAGTGGTTCAGCATTATGGATCTCAAGAGTGGATACTACCAGATCCCTATGCATCCGGAAGACAAGGAGAAGACAGCCTTCATAACCCCAGTGGGGTTCTTTGAGTTTGATCGAATGCCTCAGGGACTGTCTGGAGCTCCTGCTACCTTCCAACGTCTCATGGAGAAGACTGTAGGAGACTAGGGATGAGCTTCGTGCTAGGGATGAGCTTCGTGTTCGAGTCGAACATACGTTCGACTCGAACATCGGCTGTTCGATCGTTCGACGAAGATCGAACGATTTGGGCCGTTCGCGCCAAATTCGAGTGACGCGAACGGCCCACAATGCACTACGCCATCGCAGTGTCATCCAGGCGCTGTGATTGGCCAAGCATGCACTGTGACCCCGCATGCTTGGCCAATCACAGCGCCGGCAGCGAGGAGAGCAATGATTGGCCACAGGCAGGATGCCTGTGGCCAATTATTGCTGAGGGGGTTTAGTACACGCCCCACACTATAAAAGGCCGCCAGCGCGGCGGCCTTGTGTAGTGTGTTCCGGAGCAGGGAAAGAGAAGCATAGGCAGGGACAGTATCATTATTTTTCCTTTACTAATCCTGGATTCCTTGTGTTTAGGGACAAATAAGGATAGGTAGGGAGAGTGTCAGTGACAGTGTGCTATTCTGTGCTAATCCTTGTTTGTAGGGATAGAGAGGTACAGTGAGGGAAAGTGTCAGTGTGCTATTCTGTTCTAAACCAATCTTGCTGAACCATATTTTCAATCCTTGAGTTTAGGGACAGAGAAGGACACTCGTGGCAATTATCAGTGTGCTATTCTGTGCTAAATCTTGTTTGTAGGGAGGGACAGAGTAGGACAGTGAGGGAAAGTGTCAGTGTGCTATTCTGTTCTAAACCAATTTTGCTGTTCCATATTTTCAATCCTTGAGTTTAGGGACAGAGAAGGACACTCGTGGCAATTTTCAGTGTGCTATTCTGTGCTAAATCTTGTTTGTAGGGAGGGACAGAGTAGGACAGTGAGGGAAAGTGTCAGTGTGCTATTCTGTTCTAAACCAATTTTGCTGTTCCATATTTTCAATCCTTGAGTTTAGGGACAGAGAAGGACACTCGTGGCAATTATCAGTGTGCTATTCTGTGCTAAATCTTGTTTGTAGGGAGGGACAGAGTAGGACAGTGAGGGAAAGTGTCAGTGTGCTATTCTGTTCTAAACCAATTTTGCTGTTCCATATTTTCAATCCTTGAGTTTAGGGACAGAGAAGGACACTCGTGGCAATTTTCAGTGTGCTATTCTGTGCTAAATCTTGTTTGTAGGGAGGGACAGAGTAGGACAGTGAGGGAAAGTGTCAGTGTGCTATTCTGTTCTAAACCAATTTTGCTGTTCCATATTTTCAATCCTTGAGTTTAGGGACAGAGAAGGACACTCGTGGCAATTTTCAGTGTGCTATTCTGTGCTAAATCTTGTTTGTAGGGAGGGACAGAGTAGGACAGTGAGGGAAAGTGTCAGTGTGCTATTCTGTTCTAAACCAATTTTGCTGTTCCATATTTTCAATCCTTGAGTTTAGGGACAGAGAAGGACACTCGTGGCAATTTTCAGTCTGCTATTCTGTGCTAAATCTTGTTTGTAGGGAGGGACAGAGTAGGACAGTGAGGGAAAGTGTCAGTGTGCTATTCTGTTCAAAACCAATTTTGCTGTTCCATATTTTCAATCCTTGAGTTTAGGGACAGAGAAGAACACTCGTGGCAATTTTCAGTGTGCTATTCTGTGCTAAATCTTGTTTGTAGGGAGGGACAGAGTAGGACAGTGAGGGAAAGTGTCAGTGTGCTATTCTGTTCTAAACCAATTTTGCTGTTCCATATTTTCAATCCTTGAGTTTAGGGACAGAGAAGGACACTCGTGGCAATTTTCAGTGTGCTATTCTGTGCTAAATCTTGTTTGTAGGGAGGGACAGAGTAGGACAGTGAGGGAAAGTGTCAGTGTGCTATTCTGTTCTAAACCAATTTTGCTGTTCCATATTTTCAATCCTTGAGTTTAGGGACAGAGAAGGACACTCGTGGCAATTATCAGTGTGCTATTCTGTGCTAAATCTTGTTTGTAGGGAGGGACAGAGTAGGACAGTGAGGGAAAGTGTCAGTGTGCTATTCTGTTCTAAACCAATTTTGCTGTTCCATATTTTCAATCCTTGAGTTTAGGGACAGAGAAGGACACTCGTGGCAATTTTCAGTCTGCTATTCTGTGCTAAATCTTGTTTGTAGGGAGGGACAGAGTAGGACAGTGAGGGAAAGTGTCAGTGTGCTATTTTGTTCTAAACCAATTTTGCTGTTCCATATTTTCAACCCTTGAGTTTAGGGACAGAGAAGGACACTCGTGGCAATTATCAGTGTGCTATTCTGTGCTAAATCTTGTTTGTAGGGAGGGACAGAGTAGGACAGTGAGGGAAAGTGTCAGTGTGCTATTCTGTTCTAAACCAATTTTGCTGTTCCATATTTTCAATCCTTGAGTTTAGGGACAGAGAAGGACACTCGTGGCAATTTTCAGTGTGCTATTCTGTGCTAAATCTTGTTTGTAGGGAGGGACAGAGTAGGACAGTGAGGGAAAGTGTCAGTGTGCTATTCTGTTCTAAACCAATTTTGCTGAACCATATTTTCAATCCTTGAGTTTAGGGACAGAGAGGTACAGTGAGTGAAACTGACAGTGTGCTATTCTGTTCTAAACCAATTTTGCTGTTCCATATTTCAAATCCTTGAGTTTAGGGACAGAGAAGGACACTCGTGGAAACTATCAGTGTGCTATTCTGTGCTAAATCTTATTTGTAGGGAGGGACAGAGTAGGACAGTGAGGGAAAGTGTCAGTGTGCTATTCTGTTCTAAACCAATTTTGCTGTTCCATATTTTCAATCCTTGAGTTTAGGGACAGAGAAGGACACTCGTGGCAATTTTCAGTGTGCTATTCTGTGCTAAATCTTGTTTGTAGGGAGGGACAGAGTAGGACAGTGAGGGAAAGTGTCAGTGTGCTATTCTGTTCTAAACCAATTTTGCTGAACCATATTTTCAATCCTTGTGTTTAGGGACAGAGAAGGATAGGCAGGGGACAGTGTCAGTGTCATTGTTGCTAAGCCTCCTGCACAGTATACACCTGAAGGTAGCCTTTATTGCTCTTTTTCCCATCTCCCTGCAGGCCATCCATTAAAATGTCTGGAAGGCAAACAAGGAGAGGCAGACAGTCAGGAGGCAAAAAAAGAGGGCAAGCAGGCTCTGTGTCTGGGGGCAACAGTGCTGGTCGTGGACGCGGTGCATTGTCATCAGCACATGGCCATGGGACACGCTTGTCCTTCTTTTCGGCAGCTGGACATGTTGAGCCACATCATGCCGAAGACTTGGTAGAGTGGATGACCAAGCCCACCTCATCCTCCTCATCCTCTCTCACCCAGGCTCAGGGTACTGGCAAAGCAGCTGCCAAAGCGTCCTCTTCTCTGGTATCATTATCTTCATTAGTCAATCCTTCCCTAGACCCACCATGTCCTCCTCCTGAGGAGTCCCCCGAACTGTTTGAGCACAGTGTTGGGTACATGCTCCAGGAGGATGCCCAGCGTTTGGAAGGATCTGATGATGATACCCAGCTAGAGGAAGGCAGCAGCGTGAGAGCAGAGAGAGGGGATGCTCAAGAAGGACACCAATCTGGCAGTCATGCTCCAGCAGCTGCAGCATACTGCCAGATTGGCTCCAGTGATGAGGAGGGAGGGGATGATGAGGTCACTGACTCCACGTGGGTGCCTAATAGGAGAGAGGAGGAGGATGAGGAGGAGGCACATCTCCAACGAGGCAGGATGCCCTTGAGTGGCCAGCGTATGGGCAGCACACCGACGGAATCACACCGCAAAGCTCCGCCTGTGCAGGGCGCTGCCTCTGCCCGTCATTCAAAAAGTTCTTTGGTGTGGGCCTTTTTTGAGGCGAGTGCATCAGATCGCACAGCTGCTGTTTGCAACATATGTCTCAAGCGTATATCGCGTGGCCAAAACATCAGCCGCTTGGGCACCACATGCTTGATCAGACATATGTTGACCTGCCATGCAGCTCGTTGGCAAGCCTACCTTAAAGACCCACACCAAAGAACAAAGCTGACCTCTTCTTGCACCGCATCAGCTGGGATCTCCAACCCCACTATACCTTCACTCCTCTCTGAAACCTGCTCTGAGAGGAATGAAGGTGTAGAATTAGGTGTGTCACAGGCAAGTACTTGCGGGCACTCTGCTAGCAGTACACCAACGTCCGATTCTAGCAGGCAAATTTCCCTGCCCCAGCTGCTGGACCGTCGAAAGAAGTTCACTCTCAGCCATCCACATGCCCAGCGGTTGAATGCTAGCTTGGCTAAATTGCTAGCGCTTCAACTGCTGCCTTTTCAGTTGGTAGACTCGGCCCCCTTCCGTGAGTTTGTGCAATGTGCGGTTCCTCAGTGGCAGGTTCCTAAACGCCACTTTTTCACACGGAAGGCGATTCCGGCTCTCTACAGGCATGTGGAAGGCAATGTCTTGGCCTCGCTGGACAGGGCGGTCAGCGGTAAGGTGCATATTACCGCTGACTCATGGTCCAGCAGGCATGGACAGGGACGTTACCTTTCTTTCACGGCCCATTGGGTCACTCTTTTGGCAGCTGGGAAGGATGCAGGACAAGGTGCAGTAGTGTTGGAGGTTGTTCCACCGCCACGCCTCCAAAATGCTACTACTGGTTGTGACACACCTCTCTCCTCCACCCCCTCCTCTTCTTCTTCCTCCATGGCCTCTTCCTGTGGTTTGTCCTCGGAACCAGCGGTGCTCCGTAGGCGTTCAAGGGGCTACGCAAGTACGCAGGCAAAAAGATGCCATGCCGTGCTTGCGCTGGTGTGTTTGGGGGACAGAAGCCACACTGGGGCAGAGGTCCTGTCTGCTCTGCAGGGGCAGGCCGAGAGGTGGTTGACGCCACGCCAGCTTAAGCCAGGAATGGTGGTTTGCGACAATGGCACCAACCTCCTCTCCGCCCTCCGACAGGGACAACTGACCCATGTGCCCTGTATGGCTCACGTCCTTAACCTGGTGGTGCAGCGGTTCTTGGGCAGGTACCCGGGCTTACAGGATGTCCTGAGGCAGGCCAGGAAAGTCTGTGTGCATTTCCGCAGATCTTATAATGCCAGTGCTCGCCTGGCTGAGCTGCAAAAGGAGTTGAACCTGCCCAAGAACCGCCTTATATGTGACATGCCCACCAGGTGGAACTCAACGTTGGCCATGCTGCAGCGGCTGCACACGCAGCAGAAGGCCATCAATGAGTACCTGTGCGACTACGGCACCAGGACAGGGTCAGGGGAGCTCGGGTTTTTTTCACCACGCCAGTGGGGCATGATCAGGGATGCATGCACTGTCCTGGCACCATTTGAGGAGGCCACGAGGATGGTGAGCAGTGACAGTGCATGCATCAGTGACACTGTACCTCTTGTCCACCTGTTGGAGCACACGCTGCGTGGAATAATGGACAGGGCACTTGAGGCAGAACAGAGGCAGGAAGAGGAGGACTTCCTTGCCTCTCAAGGCCCCCTTTACCCAGACAGTGTTCCTTCTGTCCCACCCATCGCACAGGAAGAGGAGGAGGAGGAGGAGGATTGTGTCAGCATGGAGGTGGAGGTTGGCACTCAGCATCATCAGCAGCAGTCTTTTAGGGATGATTTACAGTCCCAAGAAACCAGTGGACTTGTACGTGGCTGGGAGGAGGTGGCTGCGGATCATGTCGTCCTTAGTGACCCAGAGGACTCCGGACTGAATGCCTCAGCTAACCTACGCTGCATGGCCTCCCTGATCCTGCAAAGTCTGCGGAAGGATCCTCGTATTCTTTGGATCAAGGAGAGGGACCATTACTGGCTGGCCACTCTCCTTGATCCACGGTACAAGGGTAAGGTTGCGGACCTTATCGTACCGTCGCAGAGGGAGCAGAGGATGAGACAACTCCGGGAGGCCTTGCAGAAAGGTCTGTGCAACGCGTTCCCAGAGACTGGGAGGTTACAAACTCCTGGTCCTGGACCACGAGTTGCTGAGGCTTCGGGCAGTCAAAGAAGGAGCGGTGGGGAAGGTGGCCGTCTGACCGATGCGTTCAGACAATTCTTTAGTCCGCAGCCCCAAAGTATGATCGGTTCCAGCAACCATCGCCAGCATCTGATATACATGGTCCAGGGGCAAGGTCAGACTTGGACACCTTCCCCACCGAAAATCCCCTGGCTTACTGGGTCTTGAGGATGGATCACTGGCCAGAGCTTGCACAGTATGCAATTGAGCTACTGGCCTGTCCTGCATCCAGCGTTCTTTCAGAACGCACATTCAGTGCTGCTGGAGGATTTGTCACGGATCACAGGGTGCGCCTGTCCACCGACTCGGTTGATCGACTGACTTTCATCAAGATGAACCAGTCTTGGATCACCACCAGCTACCACACACCTGATGCTGATATAACAGACTAATTGATTTTAAAATGTCACATCCCTTCAAGACTGATGCTGATGCTGAGTGCCTGTGCTGTTATGTTGACTGGCTATCCTCCTCCTCAATGACACGATTAATGATGATAGCTTGGAAGATCATTTTGGTTTATGGGTGACGCCACCAGTGGCTAAGGCCCAATTTTTCAGCCCCTGTTTAACAGGGGCGTGTAATTAAAATTTTGGATGCAATACTTTGCAACAGGCCTCATTGCTGTGCTCCAAGCACAGTATCTGTGAGGGGTTGCAGTGTTGTGCCACCAGTGCCTAAGGCCCAATTTTTCAGCCCCTGTTCAACAGGGGCATGCAATTATAATTATTGATCTAATAATTCACAGCAGGGCCCATTGCTGCGCCCACCAAGAGTAACTGTCAGGCCTTACAGTGTTGTGGCACCAGCACCACCATCACCACCACCACCACCACCAAAGGCCCAATTTTTCAGCCCCTGTTTAACAGGGGCATGCAATTATAATTATTGATCGAATAATTCACAGCAGGGCCCATTGCTGCGCCCACCAAGAGTAACTGTCAGGCCTTACAGTGTTGTGGCACCAGCACCACCATCACCACCACCACCAAAGGCCCAATTTTTCAGCCCCTATTCAACAGGGGCATGCAATTATAATTATTGATTGAATAATTCACAGCAGGGCCCATTGCTGCGCCCACCAAGAGTAACTGTCAGGCCTTACAGTGTTGTGGCACCAGCACCACCATCAAAGGCCCAATTTTTACTACCACTGATCAACAATTATATGTTATTACAATTACTGATATAATAGTTGACAGCAGGGCGTTCCAGCACCCACCAAGAGTAACTGTGAGTGCTTACAGTGTTGTGCCAACACCAACACCTAAGGGGCCAATTTCTGCAGAGTATATACGGCAGGTCCCTACTTTCAAACATCAAACTTACAAACGACTCCTACTTGCAAACGGAAGAAGACAACAGGAAGTGAGAGGAAATCTACCCCTTGGAAGGAAAATTCTCTCCTGTAAGAATTAATATAGGAGAAAGGTGTCTCCTCTCTACTGATGCTTTATCACCAATCCTTGTTTCAATAAAAACACCACATTTCAAAAACAGTTGTCATTGGGACGCAAAGTGAGGTGAAATGTTCTGAACAGGGGCACAGACAGCAAAGAAAATGTGACAGGGGTGATAACCGTTCCCTATGTTTTCCAAAAAGCTAAAAAAAAGGAATTTGGCATGGAGCTACACTTAAACAATGCAGCTGTTCAAAATTACAAACAGATTCTACATAAGAACAAACCTACAGTCCCTGTCTTGTATGCACCGCCTGTATACGGCTGTTCAGAGTATATAGGGCCTTTTTTAGTTTGTGTGCGGGGTTCCCCTTAATATCCATACAAGACCCAAAGGGGCTGGTAATGGGCTGGGGTAGGGGGGGGGGGGGTTGATGGGGTAGCTATGCCATTTTTCCTAAAGATTTTCATCCATATTACCGGGACCAGACATTGCATTAAAGCCGCAAGCAGTTTTAAATGGCTTTTTTTCCTTTAGAAATGTTATTTTGTGCAGGGACAGTTCTAAACACGGGAAACACGTTGCACTTCACAGGCATACTTTAGACACCCCCCAGGTACAATATTTAAAGGAATATTTGACTTTTTTTTTTAACTTTATGCATCATTAAAATGACTGCTCCCGGAAAACGTCCGTTTTTAAAACTTCTTTTTGCATTGATACATGTCCCCTGGTGCAGAACCCGGGTTCCCAAACTCTGTTTCGGACAATAACATGGATAATAGTCGTTATAATTAGCACTTTAAAATCCGAACGTTCGCATCCATTGTATTTAATAGGGTTCTAATGTTCGTGCGAACTTTCGGTCCGTTCGCGGGTTCTGGTGCGAACCGAACCCGGGGGTGTTCGGCTCATCACTATAGGAGACATGAACCTTATTGAAGTCCTTGTATACCTGGACGATGTCAGTCTTTGGGAGAACCTTGGAAGAACACAAAGAGAGGCTGGAAAAAGTGTTGAGAAGACTCAGTGAGGAGGGACTCAAGCTTTCGCCTGAGAAGTGTCGGTGCTACCAGTCTTCTGTGAACTATCTGGGGCACATAGTGTCTGAAGAAGGGGTGGCCACAGACCCTGAGAAATTGGAGGCAGTTACCTCCTGGCCACGACCCACCACAGTAACAGAACTCAGATCCTTCTTGGGGTTCTGCTCCTATTACAGGAGGTTTGTGGAGGGATTTGCCCGAATTGCCAGACAATTGAATGAACTACTCAAGACCGAGGGGGAAGAGGACGACTCAGGGCTCAGGAAGCCGGGAGAGTCGGTCAGAGATCAGTGGAACCAGAAGTGTGAAGAGGCCTTCCAGGCGTTGAAAAAGAGCCTAACCACTGCCCCAGTCTTGGCCTACGCAGACCCAACAAGACCCTATGAACTACATGTAGATGCTAGTCATGACGGTCTGGGAGGAGTACTTTACCAAGAACACGAAGGACAACTGCGACCTGTTGCCTACGTGAGCAGGAGCCTTAACCCCCTCTGAGAAGAACTACCCCACTCACAAGATGGAGTTCCTGGCCCTTAAGTGGGCGGTAGTAGACAAGCTCAAAGACTACCTGTATGGGGCGGAGTTCACTGTGAAGACCGACAACAACCCCCTTACCTACCTTTTCACCACAGAAAAGCTGGATGCCACTGGACACAGGTGGCTGGTGTCGTGGAATTATTGGTTGTGTACAGAGCACACAGCCTATATTTCCTGTGCTAAACATGCACACACTTTAGATTCATCTTTTTGCAATAATGTTGTCTTTAGCTAAGTTCCACTCATCGTTCATTCCATCATTCATTCAAGGAAAACACCATCATCACAGGTCTTATCAAGTCATCCCAAAGCAGAGTGTCCCTGGGATAGCCAGCTCTCTTTATTTATAGTCAACATGGGCAACAAAAGAAGGTGTTGGCTTCACAAGACAGCCATTCAGACATTTTGTATATTTTCAAAAGAACCAATCACAGACATGTTTCAATTCAAATATAATCCTAGCAGTGAGGTGTGCAAACGGCTGTGTACAGGGGTCATGCTTTCTGTGAACAGTAGAAAGCATGGCTTTGTACAAAGCCGTGTGCAAACCAACCTCACTTCTACCAATGATGGGAACTATACGACAATTATGCCTCAATGGACCACAACTGTCGTACAGTTATGCTACTGTTCTTGTGGACACAGATCTGTGCGCTCGGAGTCATTTAACGCCCCCCGTCAGGAGGTGGCCAGTCCCCCGACGAGGTGTAAAACAACATCTCTAAATGGAGCAAACATCGCTGTTTCCATAGGAAGATTTTCCCACCACCGATCTTCCACCAACGTCTGTATGTGCAAATACGCTCAGATGAGCGCATTACAGCAAAACTGACATGGGGGGACATCTGACAACATACATTAATAAAATATTCCACAACAGTCCTCCCTTTTTTGTCATATGCACCCCATGTGTCCATCGATGAAACTTGATCTGCTTCTTACACCTGGAAATGAATCAGTCCTTAGTCCATAAAAAGGAAAAAACACGGCTTGACATGTAGACTCTACTCTTCAGGGGCATGACTTATAAAGGAGGACACGACATGGTGAGCTGTAGTAATCGCCGATCCGTCTGTGATCCTCTGTGTCTTGTATGTGGGTCCGGCTTCGGGGCGTCTCATCAAGGAAACTCTGGTCACGCGTCAAATCAGGCAACAGGAGCACCTCGTCACGACATAGAAAGAATAGAAAAAAAAAACGACACGAGTATATATATTCCCACTTCCTTTAACCACGATCCGCTGTAAATCAAAAATTAGATCCCCAGACCCTTAAAAAGGACTCCCAACCTTCACTTAGCTACAGCTCTGGCTTCAACAGTTACATGAAGAACCCTATCCTTAACGGATGAGAATTGTTCAATCGTATCCCAAGCTCGAGCCCCCCCCACCTTGTACATGCAGGACCCCATGCCCAGACCTGGTCGGGGTTGGTGAACAAATCCCTTCTAGCTGTCCCTGCCATTCTTAGTTTCCTGCGCCATCAGATCCTCGCGATCGGCCACGAGATAAGGTGCTGGGACAGCTTCACCATCACGCATGAACCTCTTGCTTTGTGGGAATTACCTTATAAGCTGCAGATCCACAGAAGCACCAAACTAAAGTTCAAACACACTTGTGGGCTGCCTAGATACCCAAACCGACAAGTGGCAGAGCTATTAAAACGAAACAATTTTACCCCTAAAAATGCATCGTTAGATTCCATTGACAAGTGTCTGTTCGGAGTCTTCACCAGTCTGTCAAAACTCCTCACTGCATAACCTGTGCGTGGCTTACAATACCTGGAACCATTGACAAAAGGTTCTTAGCATCTGGGATGGGAACCTACTTCACCAGACTGCTGCTTGCGGTTTCAAATTCTATCAAAGAAAGACAGTCTTGCCACAAACTTGGTTAGAATTACAGAGGTTAACATTATTTGTTTGATAAAAAAACTGTCATTCTTACATTTATCATTCCCCCCCCCCCCCTTTCTTCCTCATTACAGACTGAAGGAAGAAATGCGTGGTGCAGAAAGAAAGAAACAATGAAATAGCCTATGATACTTTTACCTCCTTAGACTAATATTTATCCATATGTACAGCTGTCTACATACACCTGTTCTCTATGTACAAACTCCTTGGACCTGAAAAATACTTATAAACAAAATCATTACTCTATCCTTCATATTTAACCTGCAAAGAATGGTAAACAATAATGACATTCCTGTACATTGGTAAATTGTCAATGACATTCTTTCAAAACTGATTCAAACAAAATCCTCTGTAACCCTTACTTTTCCCGTTCCTACAAAAATACAACAGCCGCGACGCATCGGAGGATCGCCGCGGTAAGTTCGAACATATTCACGTTACTACATACAAACACTCAGATACAAACGTGGGGGAGATACTTCATAGTTTCCAAAACCACAAATGAAAAAACAAAAACAGCCAGAATTCTACCTTTACTCTTTCAGCAATAGAAAAAAATACAATGGGACAAACATGAGAGCAGCTCGAGAACCTTGCATGGACCAGCCATACAAAGTTCAAACAAACGGGCATGAGAATTTAACCTCCATTAACACACTCATTACAGATTTCTGAAGCCACAGCTCAACTACATCCAAGGTACCTTTATTCTGAGGTCTCGTACCTCCAGCAAAAGTACCTTCCAAAGGGAGTACACCTTACTGTACCCTCTGACCAGATATGTCATCCTTTAAGGGGTCTCATGTCCGGAGCCCCAAACCCAGACCTCATGTGTGGTGCAGCTGTCTGATTGGTGCACTGCATGGACGGCACATTGTCCATGATGATTCGAATCACTTTTTTTTTTGGCGAACTCTGCGTCCAGAGAACCCTGCGCTTTATTTTCGGAGCGGTTATGGTTTGCGGCTTTATTACCATAATCGACCCCTGCATCCCGATTATTCTACACAGCCTGAGCAGGGCTGTTAGCACACTACACCTCACGTTTATGCTAATCACAGGAATTCCGATTATTCTACACGGCCCGACCTGTCTCACGATAAACGTGTTTGTCAGACGAGCTGCAAAGCACCATGAAATCCTCCACTTTTCAAAACAATATTATGGCTTCTTTCTACCTGCATCTAGATGTTACAACAATAGTGGTGATGCCCCCCAGTTTGCTCTCTACCCACAACTGTCTTTCAGTATAAAACTTCACAAAACTGGAACAAAATATAAAACATTTTTAAACGCAAAAATGCTTTCCATTTTCCTTCCAAACACAAATCTCATTGGCCAACCTTTCAGACAACCCCAAGCTCTTCCCACCAACTTTCTGCTGATATATAAATGCTGAAAATAAACTTCCGGTTACATGCTCAGCTCTCAAAAAAAAAAAAACTGGTTTATTTACATATCCATTGTTCAGGAAGAGGGAGGGGGAGGGGGGAGCCTAGCCCCAATCGCCTTGTCTATCAAGACTCCAAAAAATCCATGGCTAAACATCATATATATTTCAACCATAAAAAAAACCTTTGTCAAGGAAATGATGAAATAAGCCCCCCTTTGCAAATGGGAGGGAAGGGAGGGAATCCCCCCTGACCCACATTCCCTGGAAGTCAAACCATAAGTTGGGACTCAAAATACAAACTCCTGCCAAAAGATGGCTATACAATACAAGTTTCAAAAACAATATAAATTGCCTTCTGGGAAACTCCCAAATATTTAAACATAAAAACACACATCACTGTACAAAAACTCTGTTAGTCTTACAATCTATCAAAATTCAGTGTAAAATTGAGTTTTTACTTAAAAACGAAATCCAATACAAAAAAAAACCGCCGCTCATATACTGCAAAGTCAGCTGACCCTGCAATAACTTACATTCACTTAAATGAAAACAGAGAAATCCCCATCCTAACACCATCTGCATGGAGTTTGCATGTCCTCCCTGTCTCTGCGTTGGCCTCCCCCCCACACTCCAAATGCTGGTAGGTCAACCAGATCCCATCCATAAATGGGAGCCAGCATGTGCGTGTGTCCACAAGCGCGTCCGGACCCCTCGGGGTAAGACCGCGCTATATCAAGATGCCACTCTACTCGACTCAAAAGGTGATGCTTACAAAAAGTTTAAAACAGTTTAAACCAGCTAATTCAACATTAAACAAAAACAGCCTCTCAGTATGTCACCCTGGTGTCTCACTACTCTCCCCAGCAGTGCACAGGTCAAACTGTAAACGCATAGAACCGAAAAAAACTGTGCCAATCAACAAATGCCAATACAGCATCCAGGGGCCGGTGTGCAAAAAGCAGTGCACACTCAGCAAAGGCACCAGCCACTAGATACCAAAAAATAATGTCCAATGATTTGAAAACATTTAATGATAAAAGTCCAGATGAATGCCCAGATGATGCAATAAAAACCCAAAAAATTTAATGAATGAATTATAGAACTAAAAAGGATGGATTAATAGTCCTATTGCAAAGGCATAAATCCTGCAAAATCACAAGCTGAGATCAGTAGATGATTATGCAACACCCAGTGACATCAGCAAACAAAGGTGCCCTCCTCCATAGTAAGGTAGCAGCTTACCAGAGGCAAGTCCATGAATGGTGGATGAAGCAAAGCAAGTCTCATGGACAACAACAAAAATGGCGCCATTAACGCATGCAATTTTTCCCGCCAAAACCAGCATGGGACATCACAATGAACACCACATGGGTTCCCCCACACAAAGGAAAACAAAAATGGCCTCCAGATTCCAACGCAGAAAAGACCGCACTAAATTCGCACCAAACATCAAAATCTGCCCCAAAGGCCGCAAAACTCCACCAGCAAGATAGCAGACGAATGCCACAGCACGGTCACATGGTTTCACACCCAAAGGAAAGGTGGCTGTGCGTTCCCCTTATAGGATTGCCCACGGGCTAAGGAGAAACTGCATCTCTCAAGATGGCTGCCGACGACCATGACAGCATGGCAGACCACAAGATGGCCACCACATGCAGTTTTTGCCACCAAAACCAGGATCTCTTCACTAGAGAACTAAAAATGTTTTTCTCCACAAAGACAGACTACACCATTGAAACTTTTTTTTAAATGATCATCAAAATCCACTGAAAAATGTGTGTCTTGAGTCAGCTACACTCCACAAGGCTCATGCCATCTCCACAAAGCCACACACCTGAGACACCACATGACCACTAAAACATTTTAAGACCCTTTGGCCACTAAACAGCACATTTATTAAATGTAAGTTACATGCACAACATTAAAACACTTTTCTCTACCTAAAGTTCACACACACACACACAGTGGCATCAGCTTCCATAGCAATGCCTGGCCACTTGAATATGCGGCAGGAACTTTCAACTCAAAAACCAAACCCTTTCGTTAAAATATTTTTACACTTATGGGGACATGTGTCTTTGTCCCCTACAAAGGCAAAAATCACAATCTATCCATTTCTATTTTTCATAGAAATCACAAACACTACACACATACAGTATATTGTTGCTTGTAACATCAGATCAGAGTTTCCTTCCCTCAGGGCATAGCCCCAGCAACACAAAGCAGTGGGCAAGCCCTTCCCCCATTCAAGCACATGGCTGCTCTGACAAGCCAAACACACACATTGCAGGCTGAATAATCCCACATCTATACCTTCATTTCATACACAATATACAGTTTCCATCAGATCATCTCTCAGGGCGTAGCCCTCCCCCAACACAAAAGTCCTCCATGCTATTTACAGAGAGTCACCAACTTTCACCATTGTAACTGATGGCCATGCTGCCTGCCCCTCCCCCCGCTAAACCTCATGGGGGCAGCCGTTTTCAGCTTCTCTCACACAGGGACCAGACTAACAAGGCAGCCCAACAATGGCTGGCTGCACAAGCTGCTCAAAAAATACATCGCAAAAAGGTCACTTTTCCAAACAGCCATCTCTTACACAACTTCAATCACACTCATGGGGACACGTGTCCTACATCACACAAACAATCCAATCACACACAGTCTATATTTCTCATTTAGTTACACGCTTACAGCCCGCAGCTTCCCCACACAAACATCCAGGCACATACGATCGGATTCACAGGCATACGATCTCTCTCCCAACAAAATCACACACACACACGCACGCACGCACGGGTTCGCAGACATACACACACACACACACACATCTCTCGTACTGCAAACAGCATTATTTCAAAAAGACGAAAAATTTGTTCTTGTACAGAGTAGAGCCCCCACACATCGGAATGTAGATCCACTCTCTCCCCCATTTCGATCCGATGTCCAAAGGGGCTCTATCTAGTCCCTTCAGAGTCGCCATTCTGTCGTGGAATTATTGGTTGTGTACAGAGCACACAGCCTATATTTCCTGTGCTAAACATGCACACACTTTAGATTCATCTTTTTGCAATAATGTTGTCTTTAGCTAAGTTCCACTCACCGTTCATTCCATCATTCATTCAAGGAAAACACCATCATCACAGGTCTTATCATCAAGTCATCCCAAAGCAGAGTGTCCCTGGGATAGCCAGCTCACTTTATTTATAGTCAACATGGGCAACAAAAGAAGGTGTTGGCTTCACAAGACAGCCACTCAGACATTTTGTATATTTTCAAAAGAACCAATCACAGACATGTTTAAATTCAAATATAATCCTAGCAGTGAGGTGTGCAAACGGCTGTGTACAGGGGTCATGCTTTCTGTGAACAGTAGAAAGCATGGCTTTGTACAAAGCCGTGTGCAAACCAACCTCACTGCTACCAATGACGGGAACTATACGACAATTATGCCTCAATGGACCACAACTGTCGTACAGTTATGCTACTGTTCTTGTGGACACAGATCTGTGCGCTCGGAGTCATTTAACGCCCCCCGTCAGGAGGTGGCCAGTCCCCAGACGAGGCGTAAAACAACATCTCTAAATGGAGCAAACCGCTGTTTCCATAGGAAGATTTTCCCACCACCAATCTTCCACCAACGTCTGTATGTGCAAATACACTCAGATGAGCGCATTACAGCAAAACTGACATGGGGGGACATCTGACAACATACATTAATAAAATATTCCACAACACTGGCAGCACTGTCTGGATTCAATTTCAGCCTAAAGTACAGGCCAGGGGCTGGAAATCGAGATGCAGACGCTCTGTCCAGGAGATCTCATGCCCCCACCAGTGACACAGAAGACTGGACTCAAGTGGCACCTGACGGGGTGCGGGCCCTTTGTCAAGGGGCTGAATTACAAGCCAGAGGAGGCTCGAGGGCAGAAGAGATAGGAGTTACCATGGTAGGAGTCCCCAAACAATACTGTGGAGTAACCCAACTGGAGGAAGACAATCTGCCGAAACTGTCCAAGAAGGAGCTGAGATGCGACCAATTAGAAGACCCCATGGGGAAATTGGTTCTGGAAGCCCTGGAGAATCAGGATCCAAATAGACTCCTGCGCCACTCCTCAAAGGAAGCTCGCCTGTTGAGGAAAGAGTGGGACAGGTTGCAGGTGCATCAGGGAGTGGTCTACCGAAGGGGCCCCTCTGATGACCTGGAAGATAAATGGCAATTGTTCCTTCCGGAGAAACATCGAGAGACTGTTCTGGTTGCCCTGCATGAAAATCACGGCCACCTAGGGGCGGAAAGGAACTTTCAACTCGTCAGAAGTCGGTTCTATTGGCCCTGCATGAGGGCAGAAGTAGAAGAGTACTGCCACTCATGTGCACGCTGCATCCAGAGGAAGACTTTACCCCATCAAGCTGCCCCAATGGGCCATCTACAAAGTCAAGGCCCAATGGATCTGATATGCATTGATTTTCTCTGCCTCGAACCCGACCTGAGTGGATTAGGAAATGTTCTGGTGATAACCGATCATTTCACCCGGTATGCCCAAGCTTTCCCAACCAAAGACCAGAAGGCTTCCACGGTGGCCAAGGTACTTATGGAGAAGTATTTTGTCCATTATGGGCTACCACAGCGACTCCATTCAGACCAAGGAAGGGACTTTGAGAGTCGGCTGATCCGGAAACTCCTGGATTCGTTAGGAATCAAGAAAACCCCAACCACACCTTACCACCCACAGGGAGATGCTCAGCCGGAGAGGTTTAACCGAACCCTGCTCAACATGTTGGGAACTCTGGATAGTGAAAAGAAACAACATTGGAGCAAAAACATAGCAGCTATAGTACACGCTTACAACTGCACCACAAGTGATGCTACAGGCTACTCCCCCTATCGACTCATGTTTGGGAGAGAAGCAAGGTTACCTGTAGACCTGGCCTTTGGCACTTCCTTAGACCATTCTTCAGCCACATCCCACAAAGGATATGTGGACAGACTCAGACACAGTTTGAAGTTATAAGGAAAAAATATTAATCCCAGATGTAATAGAAAAGGGATTAAAGAAAAAGTGGCTACTTTTAAACGACAATTTAGTCTAGGCCATTGGGTTAGAAAAATATATACCATTTATTGTTGAGTATCAAAAGAAAACCAATTTTATACATATATATTCAGTAAAATACTCTGATGAATAAAATATGACTTCTTACACTATTTTACCGATTGACTCCTAGGGGAGGAGTCAATTCGGAAAATATTACAATCAAACAAAGAGGACAGACAGAACTAACAGTACCATCACCAACAATAAGGGAAAGACACACAGCACAGATGGTCCGGACGCCGGCAAGGCGTGCAAAGACCGGTGGACAGCGAGACATCCCACCGCGATAAGGAGGATCGGCAGAGCACGGAGCCACAGCTAACTCAAAGGACGCTGAGCAACTGAGAGGGTAAAGTACCAACGGGAGTCCAGTGAACTAAACTGGCCCCGCTCAGTATGTCAGTGGTAACTGAATCCTTTTCCTTCTGAATACACTAAGAAGTTGATGTATACCTGTGGCTACCCTAACTCCCACCACTCCGCGCTGTATTGAATTACTGTCAGTCATGCTATTAGGGGTCATATTCTTTAATTAACCTATGAACAAATGACTTAAACCCCTCATCATCCCCATTCCAACCGACCACTATTGGAGGAGATGTGATTAAGTTCACCATCTGGAAAAACCATACAGAAGGTTATCTGAGCATTATACTGTGATTCCCAAAGCGCAACAGGAACATTTGTCCCCTGCCCTTCCTTTTCCTAAATTCTACCTAATACTCCATGAACTTCCTTCCTCCCCCAGGAAGTTGATATTAATGGATACATTGTCATCTTCTCCAGTTGGGCCCAAATTTCATTAGGGTTTATTCACAGTGAAGCTGCACCATGGTACATTCTGTCCATATGACCAAATAGATTTATAAACTGATTTTTATCAAGTTAGTCTTGCCATCTTGCAGCTCCACTTTGAATTCAATTGCCGGCGTCCGGACCATCTGTGCTGTGTGTCTTTCCCTTATTGTTGGTGATGGTACTGTTAGTTCTGTCTGTCCTCTTTGTTTGATTGTAATATTTTCCGAATTGACTCCTCCCCTAGGAGTCAATCGGTAAAATAGTGTAAGAAGTCATATTTTATTCATCAGAGTATTTAACTGAATATATATGTATAAAATTGGTTTTCTTTTGATACTCAACAATAAATGGTATATATTTTTCTAACCCAATGGCCTAGACTAAATTGTCGTTTAAAAGTAGCCACTTTTTCTTTAATCCCTTTTCTATTACATCTGGGATTAATATTTTTTCCTTATGCAGTCTCTTAGGCTACAAACGACAAATTATATTCTTAACTCTAGTCATATATCTTTAGTTCATATTTAATGAACGGCCTTTTGGGTTGAACCACCCTGGTACTCGTTGTTCTTTTTCTTTTTGTATGTTTATGCTTATTATGGGATTCTTTAAGATCCCTTCCTAAACGAGTTTTTCCAGAATAGGTATCAAATACTTCCTAATATTAAATATTACATACACGGTTAAAATTAAAGGCAATTATGGCGTTTGTACTTGGAGAGGAGATAGATGAGGAAATTAACAACGCATTCAGCAAGGACTCATCCCAGCTTTCTGACCAGGACGATGAGATAAGAGAAAAATTCAAAGAGCACAAAAAATTACTTTTAAAACATCTTAACAGAAAGTGGGATGTTTCCTTCCTTGAAACATATGTAGACCGTAGAATAGTACCCCGGGGCCTGAGGGACCGTACGGTCCCGGCTGAACATCTTCATAATGAGAGATTCCTTCCCAAATGGAAGGAACTCTGCATTAATCACGGGATTGCAGTAATGGGTCTCATAGTGGAGGAAGAAAAAATTCAACTCATGGAACTAAAAGAGAAAATCAAGGAGAGTGCACAGGGACTTGAACCTTTGAAAGATATGGAGGAATTTATAAAACAAAATGACTCCCTAAAAAAAGAGATAGAAAAAGCTCAACTCAACTTAAAAACCACTAAACAATCAAAACTAAAAAGGGACCTTTCAGATTTCGAAAAAGATCAAGTTTTTGATCTCACCTTGAGGAGAGGTAGGAGTAAGTCTAATAGGAGAGAGGACCACGCTCTCAGTCTGGACGTAGACGAGATAATGTACCATCTGATAATGATGATGATACATTACCTAAAGTGGTGACTTTTTTAGAGAAAGAGGGGGTGACTGACATACAGGATCACCACCTCCCTCAGAAAGCCCCACAAAAGATCACTGCTACCAAAAACAAGGACAAACCACAGTACATCCAGACAGAACAGCGTACACGAAGCCAACAAAGGTAATCTTTGAATCCCAAAAAAACCAACTACTCAAACAGGATACAAAAGTCATAAACCTGTCTACCTTCCCTCTAGCGATGAGACACACCCAACTTCTACAAAAAGGTATGTCTTTCTCCCCGGTCAATAATATGGACCACTTCACGGTATACAAAGACGTCGCCCTGTTTCTGAGAAAGGTTTTCTTTAGATCCCTTTATGTACATAAGGACCTCAAGTCTCAAGAGGACCCGAAATTAGATCTAGAGGACGAACTTGCCCTAGAAATTTTAAATTCATTACTAGAAGAAAACGATGATTCACAACTTGAAAGTTGCCCTATTAAAAGGATAGCAAATTTGAAAATACGATCTAACAAAATGCCTCCCCTAAGTAAGAACAGGTGGCTCTACATGTTCCTTGAGATGGTCCAGGCAGACCTAAATAAGGTTGACTGGACCCAGGGTGTTGTTGACAACCTCTCCGGAGAAGAACGCAAGGCCTTGAAAGAACTAAAAGAAGCCAAAAATATAGTCTTCAAAAAAAGTGACAAAGGAGGTAATGTTGTCCTTCTGGATGACGACTCCTATACAATGGAAGTAAAAAGGTTACTGGAAGACGAGAGCACCTATAAAAAACTAGACTTTGATCATTTTCCAGAGGTAAAGTATGAAATAAATAGGATGCTTACTAACGCAAAAGACGCGGGACTTCTAGGCCGCCGTGAATTTGACCATCTCCTCGTTCGTGAGTTCAATGTGCCGACCTTTTACATCATTCCGAAAATTCATAAATGCCCCGATAAGCCACCCGGAAGACCTATTGTCTCTGCGGTACAGGGCCCTTTAGAAAGGATTGGTCGGTATTTGGACTCGCTACTCAAGGAGATGGTCACGGGCTTAAAATCCTATGTAAAGGATACACGTCACGTGCTTTCAAAAATCACGGAACTACAAATTGATGATGGTTTCCTACTGATAAGTGTGG